>CM059329.1:3763180-4363180 GCA_030340685.1 Protosalanx chinensis
GCTGACTGAGGTGGCCATTTCACATGACATGTTTGACTTTTAATAACTTTGATTGGAGGACATTTACTGGACGAATCTAATTGGCTCTTTGTCTTTGGGTGGATATATATACGCTACTCTTAACTCAACTCTTCATCTCTGGCTTTCGTCTGAGGTAAGTGAACGTCTACCACTGTTTTGCTACCTAGCATGCTATTCATGTGCTTATAAGGGAAATATGAGTGAAAAATCGACAACAGCCTACTACAGTTCATAATGTTGAATACGCAAAGTAGAGTTTTGGATGCTTAACTTATGCTAGTGGTTGAAACTGGTTGAAAAAATGTATCCTGTCATCTTGGACATACTGTATGTGAGACCAATATTAATGTCGTGTGTGTATTTAGTTAGTGTGTAAAAGTGCTAAAATTCTAATTTGTTGGGAGGTGAAAATGTAGGCATAAACAGCTTTGGATTAATTAATTATTTAATAGATGTGTGAATCCACGTGCAGGTGGCCTGAAGATATATTAGCTGTGGTTGGTAATATAGGTAGAGCCTACATAATGGACTATATAACACGTTTTTTTTTTCTGGCCAAGCTAAATAACTGTCAAGTTTTGATAAAATTGAGAGAATTATCATAGATTAGTCGATAATAGAACGTGTTTTTTCTGGGCAAGCGAACTAACTGCTGAGTGAGTAAACGTCTACAACTGTTTTGCTAGCTAGCTACCTAGCATGCTATTCATGTGCTTATGAGGGAAATATGAGTGAAAAATAGACAATAGCCTACTACAGTTAATAATGTTGAATAAGCAAAGTAGAGTTTTGGATGCTTAACTTATGCTAGTGGTTGAAACTGGTTAAAAAAACAAATCCTGTCGTCTTGGACATACTGTATCTGAGACCAATATTAATGTCGTGTGTGTATTTAGTTAGTGTGTAAAAGTGCTAAAATACTAATTTGTTGGGATGTGAAAATGTAGGCATAAACAGCTTTGGATTATTTAATTATTTAATAGATGTGTGAATCCACGTGCAGGTGGCCTGAAGATATATTAGCTGTGGTTGGTAATATAGAAAGAGCCTACAGTACATAATGGACTATATAACACGTTTTTTTCTTTCTGGCCAAGCTAAATAACTGTCACGTTTTGATACAATTGAGAGAATTATCATACATTAGTCGATAATGGAACGTGTTTTTTCTGGCCAAGCGAACTAACTGCTGTTTGGTGAGTCAGTCTCAGGGCTTCCGCGGAGGTTAATATTAATTATTTCGGGCCGCATTAGCAAGCAAGAGGGGCGCATGAACGAGTGACTTTGATTACTAACATTTCAGACAACAAACTTAAGCTTCACAATTGTTTTCCTTACTCAAATGTATATGTAAAAGTTAAACATTTAGCTACGTCATGTATTGGTACACACTTACACCTTAATGCTATCAAATGTTGTTTGCATTGAGTGTATGGAAATATTGCGTATAGTTTTTGCGTATAGTTTTTGCATACCTTTCATAGAGGGTCAGCACAACCTGTCTTAACATCTTGTACAATGTTATGGGTCAATTTGAGTCTATTACTTTATAGATTATTGAACCTGTGTGTCTGCTACTAACTGATTCATTGCACTCAATGAGTTGATTGACAGTTAATGATTAAGTAATAATGTACAGACTGCCTGTGTGTATGCACACACATATATATACTGTATATATATATGTGTGTGTGTGTGTTTTTGATTGCATGTGGATTGATTTGACATTTACACTGAAACAGCTGTATAAGTTTATAATGTTATCTGATATTTATACTGCGGTATCATTTTGATAAAAGGAGTATTTCAAATACCAAAGTCATAGCCATTTATGGCCTAATTCTGGCATTGGATGTATTTGGGTAATTGTACACAAAGTTTTTGAGCAGTGTGCTCAAGTGGAGCTGTCTTTTAATCCTGTTTTTCGCCTCACAGATTTACAGCGCTTGACCATTGCTTTATCGGTAAATATGTTTTGCCAAGACTACATATGTTTTTCTGTGTGAGTTTTTGTTACATGTCTGGTGCTCACTGGTGTCGTCCTGTTCTAGATAAACGCTACATCACTGCTCTTCACTTCGGTGTCCATTTGACCTCATTTGATCCATCCAGTTGACCTCAACTATCCAGTTGCTCATATCTGCCTTTTCAGGTAAGACATTTAAGTATGTGTTTACATGTTGCAAAACACTCAATGATTGATAATGAAGAACTTTTAACCATTGTTCTGTGATGGATGTGCAGTGATTTACAAGTATAGAGTAAAGGTGTATTGGGGTTCATTGTTATTCAGTATTACAGTATAATTAATATGTTGTATTTACTTATTTTTGTGGGCTAAAACCTAAAAAGACATCCCAGTTTTGTTGTTGGTTTACATTACAGTAAATGATTCACACAATGCTGTATTTCCATGTGTGGTTGACAGTATTTAGTCTACAATTCACTGTGTTTTCTGACTTTTACAGGTGTCCTGTGTCCAGCATCTTCAAGACAGACTAAGCTAACTTTTCATATTTTTTGCACATTTAATTAGTTTAAACAGTACTGTTAGGTTAGGAGTAGATTATATCAAGAGTAGATTTAGTTTACATACTTTAGCTTTTAATTTAGTTACAATTGTGATTATATTTTGTGAGTAAATTGTGTAAAGTTGTTTTCAAGATGCCGAGGAAGGGAAAGCGATCCCAGGCTCAGAAAGTGCGCTGGGCAAGGCTCGACCTTGCAGCTCCTGCTCCAGTTAGCCCAACCAATTCCACTCATCAGGTACAGAAACAATTATATAGATGACAGTTAACACACTATTGTAGTCAGGTGGCTCAGTGGGTTAAGGCATTGGGCCCATGATTGAAAGGTTGTGAGTTCGAATCCCGAGTGTGGCTAGATTACGTTATGTCCTTGGGCAAGGCACTTCACCCTACTTGCCTTAGGGGGAATGTCCCTGTACCTGCTGTAAGTCACTTTGGACAAAAGGGTCTGCTAAATGTAAATGTTATAGTGCTGATGTCACAAAACTACATTTTGATTTGTTGCATTTTATGACATTCCTGTCATGTGTAATCAGGTTCCAAAAACACAGTAAGTTTTCATATACTTGATATCTTATTAGATCCCTGAAACACCTCCAACCACCAGCCGGCTAGGGGCGATGACAAATGCACACACCCCAACTAATTCTCCAGCCTACAAGGTATGGGTAGTTTTTTTTTGTTGTTGTTGTTGTTGGTTAGTTTTTTTTTCCCCTTCAGAGTGGACACACAGATATGGCCTGAGAACATAAATTGCTGTACTTTCATGTTTTTCTTAACTACTTGAATAAAATCTTGATTCACAATTGAGTATTTAAGATGTATGAATGCATTTGGTATCATCAGATTCCCAAAATACAGAATCCTCAACAGTCAAAGAACTTGATGACTTCGGAAGCGCAGAGAACGGATGCACCCACCTGCCCTCGTTCTCCAGTTGAAAAGGTTTCTTTTAATTATTCACCAATCTAGCATTTTGTGTGTGTGTGTAAAATCAAGTCTCTGGAATGTGCATCAGGTGAGTACATTGTTCTGCTTATGTTTTCATTTCTATTAACTTGGTATCCTGTCTCATCAGATACCAAAAGCAGAGACATCTTCAGGGCCAAAAAGCTTCTGTGTAATGGACGATGCACCCACCTGCTCCTGTTATCCAACTACAAAGGTAGGCTTTTTTCCCCTCTACAGTTGTTACACAAAGCAACACAAAACATTTACACAAACATGTATTACACTTCAACAAATACACACATGAAATGTATAATTAAATACAAGACTTAGGAAAAAACAATTATACCAAACATCTGTATAATATGGGTTTGTTTACTTCACATTTCATTGACAGTAGTGTCTTTTCAAAACATAATCCACATCACAATAGCCGTAAAGAGGAAGTTTGTGACTTCTTCCAAGCTTTTCCCAAATCTAAACAATTATTTTAAATACCTACACTTAAACATCCGAACCCTTTCATCTGAAATAATACAAAAAGAAAGCTAAGTTTAAAATGTGAATCTAAATGTCATGTGAGATGTCAACACTGGCATTTTAGGTTGAAGCTATCTGTATAGACAACTACAGTGCCTTGCCAAACTATTCGGCCCCTTTCAAACTTTTGCTACATTTCAGGCTTCAATCATTAAGATAAAAAACTAATTTTTGTGAAGAATCAACAAGTGGGACACAATCATGAAGTGGAACACAATTTATTGGATATTTCAAACTTTAACATATAATAAACAGAAAAAATGGGTGTGCAAAACCTTTCAGCCCCCTTAATTGAATACTTTGTAGCACCACCTTTAGCTGCGATTACAGCAGTAAATTGCTTGGGGTATGTCTCTATCAGCTTTGCATATTTACAGACTGACATTTTTGCCCATTCCTTCTGGCAAAACAGCTCGAGCTCAGGAAGGTTGGATGGAGAGCGTTTATGAACAGCCGTTTTCAGTTCTTTCCACAGATTCTCGATTGGATTCAAGTGTGGATCTGACTAGGTTATTCTAACACCTGTATATGTTTATTTGTAAGCCATTCCGTTGTAGATTTTGCTTTATGTTTTGGATCATTGTCTTGTTGGAAGACATCTCTGTCCCAGTCTCAGGTATTTTGCAGACTCCATCAGGTCTTCTTCCAGAATGGTCCTGTATTTGGTTCCATCCATCTTCCCATACATTTTAATCATCTTCCCTGTCCCTGCTGAAGAAAAGCAGGCACAAACCATGATGCTGCCACCACCATGTTTGACAGTGGGGATGATGTGTTCAGGGTGATGAGCTGTGTTGCTTTTACGCCATACATAACGTTTTTGCCTTGTTGCCAAAAAGATTGATTTTGGTTTCATCTGACCACAGCACCTTCTTCCACATGTTTGGTGTCTCCCAGGTGGCTTGTGGCAAACTTTAAACCTAGACTCTTTTTATGGATATCTTTAAGAAATGGCTTTCTTCTTGCCACTTCCATATAGGCCAGATTTGTACAGTATATACGAGTATGGACAGACTCTCCCACCCTCCACCATCTCTGCAGTTCATTCAGAGTGATCATGGGCCTTTTGGCTGCATCTCTGATTGCAGATCTTGTTTGAGCTGAAAGTTTAGACAAATGGCCTGGTCTTTGTAGATTTGCAGTGGTCTGATACGCCTTGCCTTTCAATATTATCACTTGCACAGTGCTCCTTGGGATTGTTAAAGCTTGGGAAATGTTTTAGTATCCAAATCCGGCTTTAAACTATTTTGGACTTACCTGGTGTGTTCCTTGTTTCTTCATGATGCTGTCTGCGCTTCTAACAGACCTCAAACTCTCCTGATGTTCAGTATGGATCTCTGAATGATCCAATGTTGACCTAAATGACTAATGGTGATAAATAGAATCCACCTGTGTGTAATCAAGTCTAAATGCACCTGCTCTGTGATACTCTCACTCCATGTGCACACGCTGAACACATGTCTAATTCTACCTTATTTTCTCCCTCTCGATTGTAGGGCTGACTTGGTCCTGATGGCGTGTCTGGCTTCTAGCATCAACGTACCCTGTCACTGTGGTGAGTCATTTATCATTAACTGCGCTGGTGGTGGTGGTATCTATCTGCAGTGGTTGTGCTCTCTATCTCTGTGACTTGGCTGTGCAGATTACTGACTGTGTTTGTATGGCTCCTTATCCCTCCTCAGGAACACAGACTGTTGCAAGGCCAACGAGCTGCAGGTGTTTCCACAACCAGTGGACCAGCCCAGCACGTCTGCAGTGTCTGCAGCACCACTCCCCGCACTTGTCGAGCCCTCAGCTGCCCCAGCAGTGGCACTTCCCAAGACAACAGCATGGCAGAGGATTGTAAAACTGAAGCTGCCGATGTCTTGCAGGGAAAGCTTCCTGCTGCACGGAGGGACAGGCACTTTTTCCACTTCAACTGCTGGCACTGCGGTCAGCCAAAGACTAAAAGTTTGTCCACAGCTGCTTTGGAAACGAGCACTTCTGCTCCTCCACAGCTGTAGATGTTGGGCCCGAAATAAATATAATATGGTTTTATTGTGTGATTGTTAGGATGTGGATTCTTGTTGGATGAATGTATACATTTCTGTTTTTATTTGGAACGGATTAAATAGTATTTTATTCTACTCTATAGGGTGTTTTTAAGCCATTCTTGTTGGCCTGGTGGGACTGGCTGTTCAGCCTGTTGGCTTTTTTTCGTCATTTTATTTTGCTTAGTTTAGGGTTTTATTATTTTGTAGGGTGCCACCGGCTTCGACGGCCCTGTACAGGGTTGGCCCGGTGTCGCACCTTCGTTTTGTTGTTTTTGGCCGGCTCACCAGGTCTGAACGTAAATAAAATTATTGTAAATGTGAGCCATCTTGCCTCCTGTGTCCTCATTGAAATTTGTTTGATTCTCTTGGGTTGTAACAATGTTAAATCTATTTTTATGCTAGCTTGTGAATACACCTTCATCTTTAAGTACTTTTAAGAAGATTTAAAGTCAGGAAGTCAGGAATCGCAAAGCTATAGAACACCTGGGGCCCGTTTCAGAAAGGAGGTTCAACCAACTCTGAGTTTAAACTTGAAGTCTGAGTTGCCAAACCCCAAGGTGGGAAACTCTGGGTTTTCGGTTTCCGAACACCTGAAAATAATTAGTATTATCAACTCTGAGTTGGCTGGCTCTGACTTAAGCGTGTGCTCCGCAACGCTAAAAAGCAATTATCAATGGAGCGTAGATATAAGGATTCACCATGGAAACGGCGTAAGGGAAGCATATTTCTCCCAAACAGAACCGGAAGTGCTTATCCAAGTTTATGGTGAATATGAAAAAAGAAATTATACAGTGCTGGGTGTAATTAATTAGTAATTAGTAATCTACATACTGTAATTTAAAACAATTCTGTATAAAACAAGTGGATGTAACATCAAATGTAAGTAGACCAAATTAGAAAGTAGACCAATACTTTCTAAAGATCATAATTATTACATTAATCTGAATAGACTTGTTGGATGTAATTTGTAGTTAGTAATTAAGAACTGTTTTACCGTAAATTCCCAACTGTTACAAATCTGATGTCAAACTAGAAGAACAGAATTGTTTTAAACCTATTAATTTAATTTTCATGTATAGGTGCAATCCTGCAGGCATTAAAATAACGTTGCAGCAGATTAATATGAAATATAATATATATATATATATAATAGATTTAACTGCCTACATAAAATGTAAGAGGTCTAACTACAGTATGTTTAAATTGTTTCCATGTAGAATTATATTTCCATTTATATTACTTCGGGTTGGGTTTTTTGTTGATCCCAACAGATTCACATGGTAATATCTGTCTTTTGGAGCCTCCTGTCCCAACAGAACCCCTGGCAGTTGTAAGTAGCCTACTCAATATACCATATATTATTACAAATAGTGTTATGAAGTGTACTTTATGGAATGTTCATCTTTACAGGATGATGGGGATGAAGAAACTGTTTGTGCTGCCACAGAGGCCTACTGAGTTAATGTTAATATCATGTGTCTACACATCAAACAATCTACACATTCACATTTAATGTGGAGTAGCCTATATAATCTAAGTTTATATCTATAAATGGTCATTCTAATCTCCCCCCCAAAGTGTGGAAGAACAGCAGGAGGAAGGTCCATCAACTTCTGGTGCACAGATGAACACAGTTCAGTGATTTACAGTGAATGCCACAGTTTCATTCTGTAGAATTTTAGAACTACATTATGTAACCCTAAATCTACTGTATTTTCAGTTGCCAATTAAAGAGTTGAATAGAATTCTTCTTATTAAAAAAATCTGAAATCAGATCTGGAAATTAACAATTTGAAAGAATATCTTAAAGTGAGTGTATGGTCATAGGTGAATTCTGGGAAGTATTGAAACTATATTAAGATCTAACCTTTTTCATTTATCTTTTGTTTTAGAAAAAAAAACACCATATAAATGGCTGTGATTTTGTGTTTATTAATTTTAATTTGTGGTGGATATCATTATTAATGTGAAAAGACATTGTGGCATATCATATCCTTCCATCCTGGATATCTGCAGAGTTGATGTGGTCGTCCTCAGGATCTTGTAACTTTAGGGCAGGGTGTTTCTCCCCTCTAATCATGGAGAACAACACATGCCACAATAATGTCACAGGCCCTTTCAGGGATGGTTCAGGTTCTGGGTAAGGGGTAATCAGAGTTTGCCAGCATGGGTAACCCCTATCTCCCAGCAGAAAGCCATCCATCTCTCCTGTAAGAAAGTTCACATTGCTTTAGAGCTGCACATAATTTCCCCTGTAAGTGAGTAGTGCATACATTGAAATATATAGGACATACATTTACTTACCCCTTTCCAGTCTTTTACTCAAGGTTGACTCTCGATAAATTCTTGAGTCATGAACAGAGCCAGGCCACTTGGCCTCCACATTTATGCATTCATGTGCAGCATCACATATGATCAGTGGACAGTGCAAAGAATGACACATGTACAGTATTGTGATGTCTTTGACCATTAGAACCAGTAGGCTACCTGCACATTAATACTGTGAATGGACCTCCTATTGACATAATCTGCTTCATTTTCAGAGGGTGCAATGATTGGAATATGTGTGCCATTATTAGGTCACTTCCAAGGGTCGCGGCAAGATATTCTTAACTGAATGTTATTTATCAGGTTAGCATTATTTAAACCCATTTATACACCACTTACCTGCAATCCTGTAGAACTCCTTTGATGACTCACTGGTTTGTGCCCAGGAAACAACACAAAATGGTCAGAAAGTGCTTCAGTGCAAGGCACACTTTCCTGACCGCTCTGCAAACAGTAGCCTTACTAGTATTTTCTAGTAAGAATGGATGAGATTGTGGATGTATCTTATTGACTCCAAAGAAAAACGGTACCGCTCAGATAAAAATGGAGATGGGAGTGTCAAAACATTCATTCTGGGCCTCAAAAATCTCTCCCAATATAAATGTAAATCTCGACAAATTAATGCAGCCTCTTCATCTATAGGATTGTCAATAATAGAACAATTAATTCCCTTTGCTGCTCTCCTCGTAAAAAACTTGCTCAATGAATGAGGTGTTTAAACGTCGCCTCGTCTTCAAAAAGGGGAGGAGACTGAAATAAACTCTAAGTTTACAGAAGAAAACCTGCTCCCAACCAGGTTAGGTTCATAGGGTCAGTTACTATGGTAACTGACTCTGAGTACAAGTTACCTCTCTTTCAGAAACGGGCTTAACTTAGCCTATTTTCTCAGGTTTAACTTACCCCCCTTTCTGAAACCGAAAACCCAGAGTTTCCCTCATTTCAGAGTTAACTTACTCAGACTTTTCACTTAACCCGCTTTCTGAAACGGGCCCCTGTTGAAAGCTTGATCTGTCACATACCTAAGCAATGGTAGAAGTCATTCTGAAATGTACTCAACAGTGTCAATGATGTATGGGGGAGAGTCCCGGGCCAGAGTCACGCACACTCAAAATTTCTTTAGGAATTTTTTTCTAGTTATACTTATTCTTACGCCCTTTTTTTGGCTCAAAACACCTACCAGAGTTTTTGACGCATATACACAAAAGTTATATCAAAACGTGCGGCTCGGCCCCGACATGTGTGCTATGATTTTTCTAAGACTTTTGGCTAACAATTTTGCCCAAAAATGGCCAAAAACCACACCAAAAAAATGAATTGGTGTCAATGGAAAGAATGTTTGAGAGGTAGAGTGGAGATGTCATCGCTAGAGTGAGGAGAAGAGAGAGAAATGTGTAAAAAAAAATAAAACGTATTCGACTACCATGGCCTCAAATGCACCACTACAGACACAATTTATACATAGA
Organism: Protosalanx chinensis; assembly: GCA_030340685.1. Taxonomy (NCBI): domain Eukaryota; kingdom Metazoa; phylum Chordata; class Actinopteri; order Osmeriformes; family Salangidae; genus Protosalanx; species Protosalanx chinensis. The sequence goes on from CM059329.1 coordinate 3,773,042, forward strand.
AACGTAGGAAAATGTGTCCTCTAGCTCACACTTGCTTTACTTTATCTGTCAGATTTATTGTTTTAGCTTGACATGCGAAAATTCGGCCGCAGCACCCATGAAGAGCCTCATAGACTCCCATGTTAAAAGTGCCAGGAAAATTTCAGGAGGAATACAAAACTAACACTTTTTAGAATTGCTCCCAAGAGCACATTTCTTCACTTGTCAACACAAAATGCCTATGTAGACGTTCAGGAAGGGCTCAGCCGGCTTCACGTTAACCTGGTTTTATGATTGGAAACACGGTTTGGCCAGAAATCCTTCCTGTTCGAGGGGTGCGGTAAGCCTTTTCTCTCTGTCTGTTCAACTGACATGACAGTTGCAACTGTCAGCTGCAACTCATTAGTTCGTTACTTAGCAACGTGCTTGAAAGAGGAGAGACGGTGGCCACGAATGACGGTGGCTATTTTATGAACAGTAATTCATTTCACATTTAATAACTTTAATTGGAGGATATTTACTGGAGGAATCAAATTGGCTCTTTTTGTTTCGGGTGTATTTATAAACTGTACTCCAGCTCAACTCTTCCTCTCTGGCTCTAAGTCTCTAAGGTAAGCAAACATCTTTTTCAACTCTTTCGCTAGCATGCTATCTACAATGTAGGTTTTTGACTTCTTTAACATTTGGGCTCATAGGTATTCATGTGCTTATCAGTCAGGATTTACAACTGATATTCCAACTAGCTGTAAAGATATGCTGTTTGCTAACATTAGCGACCAATGCTAAAATTAGCGCTTAAGCTAATTGCTAGTGCATCAGCATATGTTTCTAGCATGCTAAGATGTGGGTTTTGGACTTCTTTAACATTTGGGCTTATATGTATTCATGTGCTTATCAGTCAGGACGGTGGTGGAGGGTTATGGGGGGGGGTTATTTGTGTGCATTTTGACCGTTTAGGGTCGTTTTCGGAGGGGGGGGGGGCGATCGGCGTTCGCGGGGGGCGGGGGGGCTCGTGCGGGGGGGTTTGAGGGCAGGGTTCATGTGCTGGGGTCCATAGGATTCTAACGAGATATTGGGGAGGTGTGTGGGAGGTCGGGTTGATGAGCTATGAGCCTATTTGTGGGAGAGGTTTGAGAATCGCGATTGATTTACATGCACCTTCAAGCGGAGATTGTGACGTTGCGGGGGGCTCGGGGGGGCGATTTCGGAAGGGTTTGGGGTATTGGGGAGGTGTGTGGGTGGTTCCATAGAGAAACAGTGGGGATTAAATACAGGTCTTTTAGGAATTGCTATTTAAATTGTTGGGGGGGCTTGCTGTAAAACATTCATAATCGTCTGGATACTGGTTGACCTTGCAAACTATTGGCTAGTGTTATATGGGGAGTCCTGTAGTCCTGTAGTTTATAGATGATTAAACCTGTGTGTCTGCTACTAAGTGATTCATTGCACTGAATGGTTTGATTGACAGTTCATCATTAAGTCATTAATGTACAGACTGCCTGTGTGTATGCACATATATGTATAGATATATATATATATGTGTATGTGTGTGTATGTGCGTGTGTGTATGTGCGTGTGTGTTTTTCTCAATTAATGTTGGATAAAAAGCACTGTTTTTGTTAGTGTGATATCAGAACTGTGTGAGCACTAGGTCACACAGTTATGAAATCACACTAACAAAACAGTATATATATATATATATATATATGTGTGTGTGTGTGTGTGTGTGTGTGTGTGTGTGTATGTGCGTGTGTGTGTGTGTGTGTGTGCGTGTGTGTATGTGTATGTGCATGTGTGTTTTTCCTCAATTAATGTTGGATAAAAAGCACTGTTTTTGTTAGTGTGATATCAGAACTGTGCGACCTAGTGCTTTTTGTGAATTTTGATGCTAGCTTATTGCTGAATCCTGATTTGTTACATGTTTGATTGCATGTGGATTGATTTGACATTTAACACAGCTGTATAACTTTATAATGTTATCTGATATTTATAATGCGGTATCATTTTGATAAAAGGTGTATTTCTAATACCAAAGTCATAGCCATTGATGGCCTAATTCTGGCATTGGATGTATTTGGGTCTTTTTACACTAAGTTGGTTTGATTGACAGTTCATCATTAAGTCATTAATGTACAGACTGCCTGTGTGTATGCACATATAGTTATCTATCTATAGATATATATATATATATATATGTGTATGTGTGTGTGTGTGTGTATGTGCGTGTGTGTATGTGCGTGTGTGTTTTTCTCAATTAATGTTGGATAAAAAGCACTGTTTTTGTTAGTGTGATATCAGAACTGTGTGAGCACTAGGTCACACAGTTCTGAAATCACACTAACAAAAACAGTATATATATATATATATATATATATATATATATGTGTGTGTGTGTGTGTATGTGCGTGTATGTGTATGTGCGTGTGTGTTTTTCCTCAATTAATGTTGGATAAAAAGCACGGTTTTTGTTAGTGTGATATCAGAACTGTGTGACCTAGTGCTTTTTGTGAATTTTGATGCTAGCTTATTGCTGAATCCTGATTTGTTACATGTTTGATTGCATGTGGATTGATTTGACATTTAACACAGCTGTATAACTTTATAATGTTATCTGATATTTATAATGCGGTATCATTTTGATAAAAGGTGTATTTCTAATACCAAAGTCATAGCCATTGATGGCCTAATTCTGGCATTGCATGTATTTGGGTCTTTTTACACTCTAAGTTTTTTAAAGCATTTATCACTATTATCAAATTAGAACCAAACTCATACTATGCTACTGAACTGTAATGTATAGTGCTACCTGACACAGAGTGACCAATGGTTTACTGCTTGCTTACTACTTAAACTTAAACTGTGGCAGTGTGCTCAAGTGGAGCTGTCTTTAATCCTGCTGAAATTAGTGTTTACGCTACTACTAGTGCATCAGCATATGAACACCTGTTGAAAGCTTGATCTGTCACATACCTAAGCAATGGTAGAAGTCATATTCTGAAAATTACTCAACAGTGTCAGTGATGTATGGGAGAGAGTCCCGGGCCAGAGTCACGCACACTCAAAATTTCTTTAGGAATTTTTTTCTAGTTATTATTATTATTATTCTTACGCCGTTTTTTGGCTCAAAACATCTACCAGAGTTTTTGACGCATATACACAAAAGTTATATCAAAACGTGCGGCTCGGCCCCGACATGTGTGCTATGATTTTTCTAAGACTTTTGGCGAACAATTTTGCCCAAAAATTGCCAAAAACCACACCAGAAAAATTAATGGGTGTTAATGGAGAGAATGTTTGAAAACTAGAGTGGGTGATGTCATCGCTAGAGTGGAGAGGAGACAGAAGAATTCGTGAAAAAAATAAAACATATTCGACTACCATGGCCTCAAATGCAACACTACAGACACAATTTATACATAGAAACTTAGGAAAATGTGTCCTCTAGCTCACACTTGCTTTACTTTATCTGTCACGTTTATTGTTTTAGCTTGACATGCGAAAATTCGGCCGCAGCACCCATGAAGAGCCTCATAGACTCCCATGTTAAAAGTGCCAGGAAAATTTCAGGAGGAATACAAAACTAACACTTTTTAGAATTGCTCCCAAGAGCACATTTCTTCACTTGTCAACACAAAATGCCTATGTAGACGTTCAGGAAGGGCTCGGCCGGCTTCACGTTAACCTGGTTTTATGATTGGAAACACGGTTTGGCCAGAAATCCTTCCTGTTCGAGGGGTGCGGTAAGCCTTTTCTCTCTGTCTGTTCAACTGACATGACAGTTGCAACTGTCAGCTGCAACTCATTAGTTCGTTACTTAGCAACGTGCTTGAAAGAGGAGAGACGGTGGCCACGAATGACGGTGGCTATTTTATGAACAGTAATTCATTTCACATTTAATAACTTTAATTGGAGGATATTTACTGGAGGAATCAAATTGGCTCTTTTTGTTTCGGGTGTATTTATAAACTGTACTCCAGCTCAACTCTTCCTCTCTGGCTCTAAGTCTCTAAGGTAAGCAAACATCTTTTTCAACTCTTTCGCTAGCATGCTATCTACAATGTAGGTTTTTGACTTCTTTAACATTTGGGCTCATAGGTATTCATGTGCTTATCAGTCAGGATTTACAACTGATATTCCAACTAGCTGTAAAGATATGCTGTTTGCTAACATTAGCGACCAATGCTAAAATTAGCGCTTAAGCTAATTGCTAGTGCATCAGCATATGTTTCTAGCATGCTAAGATGTGGGTTTTGGACTTCTTTAACATTTGGGCTTATATGTATTCATGTGCTTATCAGTCAGGACGGTGGTGGAGGGTTATGGGGGGGGGGTTATTTGTGTGCATTTTGACCGTTTAGGGTCGTTTTCGGAGGGGGGGGGGCGATCGGCGTTCGCGGGGGGGCTCGTGCGGGGGGGCTCGTGCGGGGGGGTTTGAGGGCAGGGTTCATGTGCTGGGGTCCATAGGATTCTAACGAGATATTGGGGAGGTGTGTGGGAGGTCGGGTTGATGAGCTATGAGCCTATTTGTGGGAGAGGTTTGAGAATCGCGATTGATTTACATGCACCTTCAAGCGGAGATTGTGACGTTGCGGGGGGCTCGGGGGGGCGATTTCGGAAGGGTTTGGGGTATTGGGGAGGTGTGTGGGTGGTTCCATAGAGAAACAGTGGGGATTAAATACAGGTCTTTTAGGAATTGCTATTTAAATTGTTGCGGGGGCTTGCTGTAAAACATTCATAATCGTCTGGATACTGGTTGACCTTGCAAACTATTGGCTAGTGTTATATGGGGAGTCCTGTAGTAGGGAGGACAAACCCGTTTGAGCGTTTTTTCCTAAATACGTTTTAATAGTTATTCCTGGGGAAATTATGTAATTAAATTACATATTAACTATACTAAAATACGTATGCACAATAATATCAACAACATTTGCGAAATTTAGAAGTTTTTAAAGGTTTTTAATTTTACCTCGAAGCTACTTCCGTTAATCAGCTGTTTGTGGAAAAGAGGCTACTTTCACGACAGCGACTTTAGATGTAGTTCATTTACACAATCTGCTTAGTTAGGCGGTACAAGATAGATCTGTATACAGTTACGTTAACAAAGGTCTTGTTTGTTAAATATCTAGTCTTAAATACGATAGTAACACATCAAATTAACAGTTATAAAACGCTCGCCACGCCAAACATTTTATTTTTTTATCAGGTGTCCCTGGAGCTAAAAAAAAACAGAGTCGGAATTCCGTTATAGAGCGGGTTTAAATTAAAATATCTCAAAAGTCACAACTGGAAAACGTTAGCGGTTTTCACAGTCTTGTAGAAGAGACTTTCCTGAACAGATTGATATCAAGTTAACGTTGTGAAATTGAAGTTTAGGTTATTTGCCAACGATATAAAGACGACTCGGCTAAATCCAGACGTCTTAAACTGTTAAAACCCCAATGCCACATACATGACGGTATTCAGACATGGATTGGCTACAATTTGAGTGATAGTTCGTGTCATTAATTGAAAAACTCATCTGGGAATATTAATTTTAGTGAGGGGAGTGCCGAGACTTCACTGTGGTCGTTTGTCATCTCGAGTTCCATGTTTGTGTTTGTAACTGCAGTGCTGGGAGCTAAGGTTTGCTTGCATTTAGGTCCAAAACAAGGGCACTCCTCAGACAAAAGGTTGATTAAAAAAAATACCCCATCTCAGAATTTGGAGCCACTGCACAGTCTTGTAGAGGAGACTCTCATGTACATGACTATATCAAATTGGAGCTGTGGCATTGATGTTCAGACTAGTAGCAGACAGTACAAAGGGCTCTCAGCCTAATACAGAAGTCTTAAAAGGGGAAAACCTCATTGCCACATACAGGATGATATTCACACAGGTGTTGGCTACAATTTGAGTGGTAGGTTGTCTTACTAACTGAAAAAGTCATTTGGGAATATTAATTTTAGTGAGGGGAGTGCCGAGATTTCACTGTGGTCGTTTTGGCATCTTAAACAATTATGTAGTTTCACGTTTGAGTTTGTAACTGCAGTGATGGGAGCAACAGTACATGTTTCTAAGGTTTAAAATGTGTCTGTTTTAAGACACAAGATATAGGTTGTCAACATGCTGTAGAATTTGATAAATGTGTTACCTAAAGAAAGTTTGCCGCTAAAAAGTGTTTCCCTCCCCCCACCTGTCACTGGGACAGGCTGCTGCAGCTCGAAGTTTCTAGCTTCTGTAAATTTACTGAGGAGAACATGAACGCTTGGGATTTTTTTCAATATCTTTATGTATATTCAAGATCACATATTCGTAGGTGTATGTTTACACTATATGTTAACAGATTATGAAGTCGATCGGATTAAATGGGCGAACACAAGACACATTCGTCCATATTTTGTTAGTGAAGCAGGGAGATGATTGTTGTGGCGCTAACAAGCTACATAGAGCATGGAGTTTACTAAAGCTCAGAATTTAGCTCCAAAACAATGGCACTCCTCAGACATAGTGAGGGGAGTGCCGAGATTTTACTGTGGTCGTTTAGCTTCCTAAACAGCTGTAGGATTCTAAGTGTTAGCAAACAGTTTTGCGTATAGCGTTACACTGAGCTTCACTGGCTTAAAACTAGCTATATATAAGGACAGTTTTACCCACGAATTGTTTACTAGTAATATTAATTCACAATAAATCATAAAATATTCAGTTATATGTGAGGCACATTTATCATTTTAATGATTGTTAACGGGTGTATCACACACCTTCGTCGTATATGTCGTCCAACAGAGGCTAATTACATTAACGACTCGTCCAAACAGCAAGTATTTACTACAGTTTTTGAAAATAGAGGTACTAATAATATCAGCGTACATCTTATTGTACCTTAAATCTCACAAATGTGTTTTCAATCACAGTTTGAAATTAGCAAAAAGTTCGTTTTTGCCTTTGTTGACGCCTGGAACTCTCCATTTGATTACATTGAGAGCGGAACGTTTGTCCTCCCTACCTGTAGTCCTGTAGTTTATAGATGATTAAACCTGTGTGTCTGCTACTAAGTGATTCATTGCACTGAATGGTTGGATTGACAGTTCATCATTAAGTCATTAATGTACAGACTGCCTGTGTGTATGCACATATATGTATCTATCTATAGATAGATATATATATATGTGTATGTGTGTGTGTGTGTGTGTATGTGCGTGTGTGTATGTGCGTGTGTGTTTTTCTCAATTAATGTTGGATAAAAAGCACTGTTTTTGTTAGTGTGATATCAGAACTGTGTGAGCACTAGGTCACACAGTTCTGAAATCACACTAACAAAAACAGTATATATATATATATATATATATATATATATATATGTGTGTGTGTGTGTGTATGTGCGTGTATGTGTATGTGCGTGTGTGTTTTTCCTCAATTAATGTTGGATAAAAAGCACGGTTTTTGTTAGTGTGATATCAGAACTGTGTGACCTAGTGCTTTTTGTGAATTTTGATGCTAGCTTATTGCTGAATCCTGATTTGTTACATGTTTGATTGCATGTGGATTGATTTGACATTTAACACAGCTGTATAACTTTATAATGTTATCTGATATTTATAATGCGGTATCATTTTGATAAAAGGTGTATTTCTAATACCAAAGTCATAGCCATTGATGGCCTAATTCTGGCATTGCATGTATTTGGGTCTTTTTACACTCTAAGTTTTTTAAAGCATTTATCACTATTATCAAATTAGAACCAAACTCATACTATGCTACTGAACTGTAATGTAAAGTGATACCTGACACAGAGTGACCAATGGTTTACTGCTTGCTTACTACTTAAACTTAAACTGTGGCAGTGTGCTCAAGTGGAGCTGTCTTTAATCCTGCTGAAATTAGTGTTTACGCTACTACTAGTGCATCTGCAAATGAACACCTGTTGAAAGCTTGATCTGTCACATACCTAAGCAATGGTAGAAGTCATATTCTGAAAATTACTCAACAGTGTCAGTGATGTATGGGGGAGAGTCCCGGGCCAGTCACGCACACTCAAAATTTCTTTAGGAATTTTTTTCTAGTTATACTTATTCTTACGCCGTTTTTTTGGCTCAAAACACCTACCAGAGTTTTTGACGCATATACACAAAAGTTATATCAAAACGTGCGGCTCGGCCCCGACATGTGTGCTATGATTTTTCTAAGACTTTTGGCGAACAATTTTGCCCAAAAATTGCCAAAAACCACACCAAAAAAATGAATGGGTGTTAATGGAGAGAATGTTTGAGAGGTAGAGTGGTGATGTCATCGCTAGAGTGGGGAGAAGAGAGAGATTTGTGTAAAAAAAATAAAACGTATTCGACTACCATGGCCTCAAATGCACCACTACAGACACAATTTATGCATAGAAACGTAGGAAAATGTGTCCTCTAGCTCACACTTGCTTTACTTTATCTGTCAGATTTATTGTTTTAGCTTGACATGCGAAAATTCGGCCGCAGCACCCATGAAGAGCCTCATAGACTCCCGTGTTAAAAGTGTCAGGAAAATTTCAGGAGGAAAACAAAACTAACACTTTTTAGAATTGCTCCCAAGAGCACATTTCTTCACTTGTCAACACAAAATGCCTATGTAGACGTTCAGGAAGGGCTCAGCCGGCTTCACGTTAACCTGGTTTTATGATTGGAAACACGGTTTGGCCAGAAATCCTTCCTGTTCGAGGGGTGCTGTAAGCCTTTTCTCTCTGTCTTTTGAACAGCCATGACAGTTCCAGCTGCAACGTATTAGTTCGTTACTTAGCAACGTGCTTGAAAGAGGAGAAGGGAAGACGGTGGCCATTTTATGAAAAGTAATTAATTTCACATTTAATAACTTTAGTTGGAGGATATTTACTGGAGGAATCAAATTGGTTATTTTTGTTTCGGGTGTATTTATAAACTGTACTCCAGCTCAACTCTTCCTCTCCGGCTCTAAGTCTCTAAGGTAAGCGAACATCTTTTTCAACTCTTTCGCTAGCATGCTATCTAAAATGTAGGTTTTTAACTTCTTTAACATTTGGGCTCATAGGTATTCATGTGCTTATCAGTCAGGATTTACAACTGACATTCCAACTAGCTGTAAAGATATGCTGTTTGCTAACATTAGCGACCAATGCTGAAATTAGCGCTTAAGCTATATAAGATGTGGGTTTTTGACTTCTTTAACATTTGGGCTTATATGTATTCATGTGCTTATCAGTCAGGACGGTGGTGGAGGGTTGTAAGGAGGGTAGTGGGGGGGGGTTATTTGTGTGCATTTTGACCGTTTAGGGTCGTTTTCAGAGGGGGGAGGCGATCGGCGTTCGCGGGGGGCGGGGGGGCTCGTGCGGGGGGGTTTGAGGGCAGGGTTCATGTGGTGGGGTCCGTAGGAATCTAACAAGATATTGGGGAGGTGTGTGGGAGGTCGGGTTGATGAGCTATGAGCCTATTTGGGGGAGAGGTTTGACAATCGCGAATGATTTAGTTTCACTTTCAAGCGGAGATTGTGACGATGCGGGGGGCTCGGGGGGGCGATTTCGGAGGGGTTTGAGGCCAGAGTTAATGTGGTGGGGTCCAGACGAATCGAACCAGGTATTGGGGAGGTGTGTGGGTGGTAGGGATCGGCAGTTATGAAGATGATTGAACCTGTGTGTCTGCTACTAAGTGATTCATTGCACTGAATGGTTTGATTGACAGTTCATCATTAAGTCATTAATGTACAGACTGCCTGTGTGTATGCACATATATGGATAGATAGATATATGTGTATGTGTGTGTGTGTGTGTGTGTTTTTCTCAATTAATGTTGGATCAAAAGCACTGTTTTTGTTAGTGTGATATCAGAACTGTGTGACCTAGTGCTTTTTATGAATTTTGATGCTAGCTTATTGCTGAATCCTGATTTGTTACATGTTTGATTGCATGTGGATTGATTTGACATTTAACACTGAAACAGCTGTATAACTTTATAATGTTATCTGATATTTATAAGGCGGTATCATTTTGATAAAAGCTGTATTTCTAATACCAAAGTCATAGCCATTGATGGCCTAATTCTGGCATTGGATGTATTTGGTTCATTTTACACAAGTTTTTGAAAGCATTTATCACTATTATCAAATTAGAACCAAACTAATACTATGCTACTGAACTGTAATGTAAAGTGCTACCTGACACAGAGTGACCAATTGTTTACTGCGTGTATATGTGTGTGTGTGTTTATGTGCGTGTGTGTGTGTGTATGTGCGTGTGTGTATGTGTATGTGCGTGTGTGTTTTTCCTCAATTAATGTTGGATAAAAAGCACTGTTTTTGTTAGTGTGATATCAGAACTGTGTGACCTAGTGCTTTTTGTGAATTTTGATGCTAGCTTATTGCTGAATCCTGATTTTTTACATGTTTGATTGCATGTGGATTTATTTGACATTTAACACAGCTGTATAACTTTATAATGTTATCTGATATTTATAATGCGGTATCATTTTGATAAAAGGTGTATTTCTAATGATACACTTGATCTGTCACATACCTAAGCAATGGTAGAAGTCATATTCTGAAAATTACTCAACCGTGTCAGTGATGTATGGGGGAGAGTCACGCACACTCAAAATTTCTTTAGGAATTTTTTTCTAGTTTGAAGTAATTATGGTACTAGCAGTAAGTTTGCAAAGCTTCTGATTTGAAGGTTTATATTAGGTTTAAAACATTTACATAGTATTTTACCGTAAACAAAACAGTTTTCAACCGTAATGTCTGGTGAAAAATGGTCACCATATTTTTTACCGTAAAATTCTGGCAACCACACCTGCCAGTATTCATTTAGTTAGTTGTTGCGAAACATTTCCAGTGAGTTTCCAGATGATTGTTAAATGAAGCAGCCAAGGTTCTGTCTTTAACGTTTGGTCTTATAGCGCCATCTGGTGGTGTTAACATGCCATTCTCTTCTGATTTCTACATTATAGTTGCTTCTACCATCGTCCCCACTTTAGGAAGTTTACTGCACGTCAGGCATAGCGTGTCATGGGGTGAACAGGCATGTTAATATTAAGAGGTACTCTCAGTCAAGGGCGTAGGTTTGGTCTCGGGCTCGGCATTGGTGGGGACCTAATCATCACCCCCCCGCCCCCCGCCGCTCCCCCTGCCAAATGATCTAAATTGAATCGGTGTACAAGGCACAGCCAGTCACGTTGGTCAAATGTGTCAGCGCTTCAGTAGTGAACGGGATTTAACCATTTCTGCACTGCTAGGGGAATGAGACGTTTACCGATCGTTTTTATTTGTTTGAAGTGACCAAATAATATTGGTGGGGACATAACAATGATTACTGGATATTGGTGGGGACACGTCCCCTCCGTCCATGCCAAATCTACGCCCTTGATTTCTGTAGAGAAACAATGTTAGACAAGCTTCAGTGTGAAAAAGTGAGCAGGCTACTAAGTAGCTAACTTGTCGCTTTTATTTTATATAGCTCATTAAAGCTGAGAGCCTTGACGATATAATGTATTATATATGATGTTATTGAATGAATTTCAAAGAGAGCTGGTTCTGACTTGGAATGCTGTCACAATATGACGTCATAAACGCCGCAAGTTAGTTAGGTTAGGTTCCCATCAGTTAAGAAGACTCTTTTGAAGAAGAGACACTGAACGGCTTGTTGGAAGTGATTGAATCAGCTAAGATGGTAGAAGAGAGTGTTGTTAAAACCACTGAAGAGATGGATGTCACCCTCCGCAGGCAGAGGAACCACATCATCAACCAACAGGTATCTCATCATCAACTTTTCACACACACATTTATTTACATTGTTTGAAAAAGAAAAATATGAATGATTGACTGATTGGGGTTTGACTCAGGAACAACTGGATGAATACAGACTCGCCATTGATTCCTGCTGTCAGGACTTGGAAAAGGTAGGATCTGTCTCGTATGTAATATCAGACAGTTTCTGGAAGAACTTTCCTGCTCTGGCAGAGTCCTGCATGTGGTTTTCTACTCTGTTATTACAGACATGTTGATGTCTGTTGCGGTTTTATTTGTAGAGATGGATGGACATTGAACACTTGCAATGTTCAATTGAAGTACTTCACACCATTATACAGGTACAGTAGAATGCGTTTTTTCATTGCTTTTCTTTCCCATTGATATTATGATTAACGCTTTGGCACTTTCATTCTTGACCTTGTGTGTTTTCAGGAGCTGAGGACCAAAAACAACGATCTTGAGGTCCAGCTGGAGAAGGCTGTGATGGAGAAGCCTCACTCATATGTAAGTGAAACCCTCTGTAATGGTCCTCTACCTCTCTCTACCTTCCTGTGGCAGTGAGTAGCACTACAGAGAGCTTTTTGTTTAGCCAATAGATCACACGTCCTTGCTCTCATACCACCATAGTGACCCTACCTTAAAGATTAGCTTAGTGTCTTCCTTATCTCAGCAACAGTTGGTCCGGAAACCTTTGCTGACAAGTCTGGTAATTCCGTAGGTTGAGTTTTCTGACGTGGAGGAAGTAGAGGAGGAGAAAGAGCAGGAGCCCAGCTTCGTCATCCAGACCAAAAGGTGCATTACCAGTTCAGTGTAGAAAGAAAGGGTGGGAGTTCATACTGTGAGAGAAAGAGAAGAGATGGAGTCCAAATTCCTGGATCACTTGCCCTGTTGTCCTGTCTGTCTTCAGAGGACACACCCGCGTTACAACCATCAAAACCACGTTCTCAATTGTTTTCCACTGTATCTCTTCTCTTCCTGTTCCTGCGCTCCCTCACTTCCTGTGCCACAGCTGGTGGCGTCGGCAGGGTAAAAAGGTGGTCAAGGGTATGGGCACCTTCCGCCTGCGCCTCAAGAGCTGCCTGGGGGTGAAAACCTTCAAGACACCAGTGGCCAGGCTTATTAACATCCAGCCTGTGAACAGCACCATTAACATTGGCATGCCGCCTGTGTCTGTGTAAATGTCCTCCTCTCTCAGCTCTCCTCAACCCCCACCCCCTTCAACCCCACACTCACACCCCCATCTACCCCAAACTCGCCCCCCCATTCAACCCCCCCCCCCCCCCCCCCCACACACACACACACACCCCCATCTACCCTACACTATCCGTTTATTGATAAATAAATACAGTTTGTATTTCAATTCAAGGGAGCAGTTTCTTTTTGCATTTGGTTTAAAGTTTAAACTGCATGTGTATGCAAAACAAAAAAGGAAATACGCAGTGTTTTTTTCAAAACGGTGTTGGTCCATGTTTTGCATTGTATGAACATAAGTGCTTTACTTGTTAGCTCAGGCACGAGGCGCAAACTCGGCCTCAGTAATAGTCTTGCGAGATGTAGAGATTGAACTAGACTCAACTAGACTATACTATACTTTACTATAAAAGAAGGACTTTGAAGAGTGATGTTTTTGGGAACAGAAAAATACATTGTAATGTCTGAACGAGAACAAGGAAGAGGCCCAGGGAGAAGAGCAGGCCCAGTGAGAGATGGAGGGAGAGGTGCAGGTGCAGTGAGAGGAGCAGGGCTGGGAATAAGAGCAGGCCCAAGGAGAGGGCAAGGTAGAGGTGTAAGAATGGACAGTGGTGGCATTCCAAGGGCTGCAAGAACAGTAGTCAGTGATGAAATTAGTGCCACTATCATTGACCATGTAATCAACCACAGTCTTTTCACTAAGAGAGGCTGGTGAAAGAGTGCAACCCAAGTTGAGGTGGTCAACGGTTGCCTCCATTATATGCATCCTTCAACAAACCAACAGGTAAGTATCGCATTTTACATGGATTGTTTCTATTCTCAATGTCAATAAAGTCATACAGTAAAGCATATTTTGACTTTGTCCCTGAAAAGAGAATGCAACGTCTTTCACCCTCTGGGGAAAAAAACTAATTTGCTTTTTACAGAAATGTGTTTGAATGTGAACATTATTCTACATGTGGACATACGGTTCCCAACCAAGACATTTTGTGTAAAAGATGGATTGCATGTTTTGCATGCAAATACCTGAAACATAAGTCTATGCAGTTTTTATAATGTCAACAATAGGCAGTATTTTCAAACCTGGTGTACTGTGATTTACCTTGTCTGAGACTGCACCGACTACACCGACAAGTCTTTCCTCCAGCCTTACACCCCACCCTCCACCTACGGTCTTCTACTGACTGCCGCCCAGTGGTCCCACTCCTCAAGAGCGCCCAGTCCCAACACAAGCTCTTGCCCTGTCTGGCCTCTCAATGGTGGAATCAACTCCCCACCTCCATCAGAGATACTGACTCTCTCCCCACCTTCAAGAAAAGGCTCAAGACGCACTTGTTCTGGGAGTACAACAGTACTGAGGAATGACTGCTGGACCTGATGTTAGTTTCCCCCAGGACCAAAGTGACTCTTATTGAGGACCTTGTTGCTCATTTTACCCAATTCTAACCTGATGTGGAATTTTGTACTTGCAGTGAGGTATATTATTATTTGCTTTCCTACATTTGAGATGCATGCCATGCAGTCATAACTTGCTTAACTGAATGTTCTTATGGCCTTCCCTTTGGCACTTGTTTGGTTTCACATGATGTGTATGTTTCTTAATCTGAGTACCTGTAATGTTTTGGGACTATTCATTCATTCTTTATCTACTGCTTAGTAGGGGTCTGCTTATTCCCGTTAGGTTTCGAGGGTGACTGGAGCCTATCCCAGTTACTTTTGGGCCTTAGGCGGGTTACACCCTGGTCTGGGGCCAGCTAGTCTCTGGGCTGTCACACAGACAGTGACAGACAACCAATCACTCTCACTGTCATTCACTAGGGGCAATTTACAGACTGTCCAATTAACTTACCACATGCATGTCTGTGGACGGTGGGAGGAAGCCTGAGTACTTCAAGTCTAATATGGTTTTAATGAAAATAGTTGTAAAAGGTTTACTTTGCAGGAACATTGTGCTATGCCTCAAGGCAGTTCATGCTGAGTGTAGATGGCAAAGTTGTGAATGACCACATCCCCAACTTCATCTCTGTCATCTGTTTGATGTTTGGAACCTACTACTGCCCAATATCCATTATCCTGTAGGTCTGGGCTCCACACTTGAGTTCCTTCAGAGGTAAAGAAATGTTTGTTTGTTTTAATTAATAAATGTAAAAAAAGATTTCCTCATTTTGAAAAAAAATCTGTATTTTTTGTGGTTGATTATGAAATTGTGTTCAAAGGTGTTTCTTCGTGATCAATCCTGAGAGGGGCACAAGAGTTGAAACAAAGAAGAACAAGAAGCAGCTGTCGGTGAACCCAAGAGTCCTCACCCTGATCGCAGATCTCGCTGACCAGGATTGGAGAGGGAAATGTTAAAGATGGACTTATCCAACTGAACTGTTAAGTCTGACTTCTTGCACAGCGCCACCTGTATGAACCGGTATGAAACGATGTACACAAGGGCTGCAACTAATCATAATTTTCATAATCAATTAATCTGTGTATCATTGTCTTGATTATTGATTTATTGATTGGTGTGGTTCATAAAGAAATTGTGAAAATGTGGATCACTGTTTTCAGAATCAGAATCAGAATTGGGTTTAATCGCTATGCAAGATTAACAAACATAGAATTAACTGTGACAGAGAAGAGCAACATAGAACATGTATAGGAGTAAAAATAAACATGTACAAGGTGGAAAGTGGGCACTAGATGAACAGGGGGGGAGATATAACTATAATGAGTTAGTACAAGAAGGATGGGTATATATCGTACGGGGGGGGTGTATATACGCAGTAGTACAAACAGTGGTGCAAAGCACAGTATTAGATTTGTTTTAATGTGCTAATGTCATGTGCTAAGTGGCATAGTGCAGTGGGACAAGTCAAATCGACATTTGTTTGCATAATCCTTTTTTACAAACAATGTCACTAAGGGCTCACATACCCATAGAACTGCCCCTCAACCAACCAAAACCCACAAGGAAGACAAGGAAAAAGTCCCAGAACAACTCACTACGGAGAAAAAATGGAAGAAATCTTGAGAGGAGCAATTCAGTGAGGGATCCCCTCCTCCAGGGACGGTTGGAGATGTCCAATTTTGTGTATTTTTCTCAATTTTTGTTAGAGGCTTTACTTTCAGTTAGGTTAAACAATTTGAAGGTATTAATTGAACAATAAGATCAAGGCAACAGCAATAGTGTAGTATTATTTTATTTTTTTGTGCCATTTTTGTTAGAAGAAGGTAATACTCACTTAGTCAGAAACTGAGTTTAGTTTGCGGAAGTCAATGCATATCCGTAAGGAGCCATCCTTCTTGAAAACAATGACCACTGGACTGCACCATTCCGAATTGGACGGCTCGATCACGCCTAACTTCAGCATCTCATGCACTTCCTGGTGCAATTTTGCCACGAGTTGCTGAGGTACTCGGTAGGGTCGCTGGCGGATGGATTTGGTGTCTTTCAAACGAATCACATACTCCACCAGGGTAGTCTTACCCGGTTTAAGTGCAAACAGGGAAGGAACCTCCTGGAAGACCCGTAGAACGCTGGAAACTTGCTCAGGGGAAAGATGAGCAAGTGAGGGTAGAGCAGTGCTTGTCAGAGTCTCCAGAGTAGTGTCCACATCCTCTTCCCCCTCACCCTTTTCCACTTCTCCCCTCTGAACCATCAGGGCCGGCCCCGGATTGGACAGTTCTTTCCACAGCTTCAACAAGTTCACATGGTAAGTCTGTTCTTGCTTTTTCTTCTCTGGGTGAAGATTTCATAAGTGACTGGACCCATTCTGCACACAACAGTATAGGGGCCTTGCCACTTAGCCAGAAGCTTGTGGGAAGAAGATGGCAGCAACAGTAGGACCCTCTCACCAGGCTTAAACTCGCGGTGACGGGCCTGCCAGTCGTACCAGGCCTTTTGAGACTTCTGAGCCTCTTGTAGGTTCAGTTCTGCTTGGTCCAGGTAAGTAGCCAGTCGCTCCCGCATTTCCAGAACATACTGCACTACTCCTTTGCAATCTTTGGAGGTGGATGAAGTCTCCCAAGTCTTGCAGAGTAAATCCAGTGGGCCCTGGACATCCCACCCATACAGCAGTTCAAAGGGTGAGAAACCAGTTGAGGCTTGGGGTACTTCTCTGTATGCAAACAAAAGGAAGGGCAGCCATAGTTTAAATCGTTATATCATATTTATATGGTAAACTTTAGACAAGAAGCCAGACTAATATACACTGCACTGCGTAACTTAGTCATTACGAAAAATAAAGGGTGGGTGATATGACTCGGGGCTCAATAATGTATTTGTAGCCTACTACAAAGCTGAGCATCGTGACAAGATAAGGTCAAAATGTTGATAACTGAAAACAATGGAGGTTAGGAATAACATCGCTCAGTGCAAGTTATGACTCATATTCATCAGCCTACATTTCGTGAGACGTCATAAGCCTATACATTTTATTGTGTACTATACAATACTTCACTGCCTTTTCATTATATTAATAATAAATTGTCATTGAACCTTATTGCACTGATGTTTTTCATGTTTGGCTCTATATCTATGATATGTACAGTATAATCCAAGCAAATTATTCAATGATCAATGATAACATGTAAAACACACCAAGTCACAATATGATTTGACTTTATTCTCGCAGAGAATAAACTCATTTAGCTGTTTGACATTCATCCATCCATCCATCCATCCATTATCTTCCGCTTATCCGGGGCCGGGTCGCGGGGGCAGCAGTCTGAGCAGGGAAGCCCAGACTTCCCTCACCGCACACACCTCCTCCAGCTCCTCCGGGGGGATTGTGGAGGAAATGAGATTTCCTGTGTACGTGTATTAATCACTACTGAACACACCTTCTATGAATATTGTTGTAACGTCATTACCGCCTGACTGTCACTATCTATGTTTACATTCTTGTGCCCTATAAAACAATGTCCTCTCGCCTTCGCCCAGGAGAGAGCCATGATTGAGACCTAAACTTTGTACTGTCTTCATTTTGTTGCCAGAGGTCTAGTCATTTCTCTCCCAATCTGCAGGTTGTTAAATACTTATTTAATCCAGAACTCAACTGAACTGTCACTCCGTTTATGAAGAGACGGACAGAACACTTTCTTCAACAATTGGCGTTGTCGGCGGCAGGATTGCGGCACTGGATCCAGGAGGGACCTACGGCAGCACCAGTGTAAAGCAGAACCCGTGGCGCGCAAAACTAAAAGGTATGGGGATCCTTTTTCTAAAACCCCTTTCACGGACTGCTTTATTCTTGGTGTGCCTGCTGTCCCTCTGCGATACTGGTAACGTAAATCCTTTAAATAACTTTTATTATGACGTTCAGTTGACAGTCTGGTCTTAGCAAACTAGAGTCTGCTAGGCCTCAACAGGAGGGCACTTAAATTAGACATTGGTTTAGTAAAGTTGGGGTCATTAGATTACTCACATTCTTTACTTTGTCTTGGTCAGGGGTCTACGACACTGATAGCATACAAGAACCCTGGTCGCTGGAAAGTATTTGATAGGGATATAATATATGGTGGACATACCCCATATTCTTGATCTGAGGAAAAGGATCGTCGACAGAGAGTATGGTTTTTACTTGATACAGACCAGGGGTGAACCAATTAGGCGTGTGTAAATGATAATGTGTTTGAAAACCTTAGTTGAGCAGAGATCTTTAGTGAGATTTCTTTTTGTTTTCGTTCTACCTATAAATGTAAGTTTTATTACGTTTTGGTGTTGGGTTGTTTTTTTCATTTAGACCAAGCACAGTAGGTGGGCGGTCATAATGTACTAGGGTCAAAGGCTTTATGCGGGAGACCAACTTTTAAGGGTAAAGTGGGTTTTAAACAAGTGAGGGATACTTTGACAATGTCAAGGGACAGTTAGGAGGTTATTAGGTGTGTTATGTGGCATTGAACAATCAGCGAGGGACACAATCAAATACTAAGGGAAAGACAGACTGGCAGTTTATTGATGAACTCGTCTCTTTTAAGTACGAATTGTGGTCCTTTCTTTGTTAACTATGAGGTAACGGAGTTGTGTTCATTATTGTACGCGCGTTCCCAAGGAGTGAGTCGTTGTATGCGCGTCCCATAATCAAGTGCCTGGAAAGCGAGAATAGGCCATATTTGTAGTCCACTACCACACGATATTGTAGTTCTATTGTTCACCATCATATGCTTGTGTAGATGTGATTCTTCAATATTGCTATGTGCTTGGTCTAGAGTGCTATGTGGTTTTGTGACTATTGTAAAGTGCCGTATGATCCTTGCTACAGAAGGCTAAAGTTCTAAGAGTTGGCCACATGTTGTTCTGAGTTGTTACAGACACATTTTAATTCAGTATGGGTAATGAGGGTTTCAGCACGGGAGCAATAGAGACATTGTTACTAGAGAATAGTCCAGCCCCATTTATGTTTGATTTATATGAAATTCAAGCAGTTTCAAGCATTGAGAAATGGCATGAGTGGACTAAATATGGCACGATGCATTGTTTCCCACTGGAGTGAACGTTTGATGGAAAGAAAATACTGGAGAGTTTAAATGCGGTCTTGACAGAAAAGGAAACAAGTCGTACTTGCAAACAATATGTAATCTGGCATTTTTTGTTGTTGCTCTGGGCAACTGAAGCTACAGACGTTGTGGTGCCAGCTATCTTGTGAAGATACGGTGTGAGCAAGCTAAAAGTGATCCTGATAGAGAAGCTAAGAATGATCAAGAGTATCCTGAGAGACAGAGAGGTTCTGTCCAGAACTTTTGGTTAAAACGTGATCGAACTGAACAAAGTTACAGAAGGAGAAAACTCTTTCTTTGTTTGAACATGTTAAGATGGCATTGCTTGTACAGACTGCCAGTGCCAAAACTAAGAGTTTAGAAGAGCTCTTAGAAGTCATAAGTTGTGAAACAGGCAGAGAGTAGTAATATTTCTGTGGAGAAACAAGAAAGACTACCAAAGATTTGTAGCCTGTTTTACTGTTGATGAATATGATGTTGTTACTATGGCTGTAGCTATGCAGGAGAGCCATAGACAGAGAAAAGTAACTGTTAAGGAAAGAATCTGGTCAGGTGCAGCCAGCACAGAAACCACCAGAGAAACTAGTGACCCCAGTTGAGAGTTATCAACTACCACAAGGACCTTATGATGCACTTAAATGCTCATCGGTAGCAGTGATACTAACAACATGTTGGCATGCTAGACTGGAGCAAAGCGTATGACTGCAAACAGAAGATTAGGAGCCTACAGATTGTTTGGAAAGGCTTACTAAGATGTTTAACAAACACTCTTAGCTTCCCCTGTAGCACTTTGTCATGTGTTTATGAGTGGACTGCTTCCTGAGCTCCAGGCAGAAGTTAAGAAACAAGTTCTGCACTGGGAGAGCAAACCTGTTGACGTAATTATGGAGTATGTAAAACATAATTTCACCCTAATGCAGACAAATGCAGGAAAGAAGGTTGAGAAACTAATGGCTCTGCAAATACGGGCGTTGGAACAACAGGACCAAGGAACCAGGGGGAGGGGCCGAGGCAGAGGTAGAGGTAGGGAAAAAACCAAAGTGGAGGGGGGAAAGAGGAGGAGGTTGACCGGGATACTTGTTTTACTGTAAGGAAAACTACTTTCTTACTTTTTACTGGTCACTGGGCGCAGGATTGCCCTCAGGCACAAGGACAGAACAGTAATAACCCACAACCTTCGAACTACCCCCAGCTGACATATGGGAACCCACCCCCCACAAACTACCCGTATCGCCCTGAGCATGATGCTTGGGGCCCCTCTAACCAACAGTATCGGCCCGAGCACAATAGGTCTCCACAGTCTGAGAACCATCGCCCAGAACAGAGACAGCTGACCTGGCATGATGCTGGGCCAACTGAGCAGCATCAAGGTCAGAGCCAACCACAAAGATAGGGAGGCCTAGGACTCGAAACATCAACATGTATGCCGGTAGTAACTATGTCTAGGGATAAGGAACCTATGATAACAGTAAGAGTGGAAGGCAGAGACCTTCCTTTCCTGATAGAGAAGGAGCACTTGGCCTATCACGTCCTGTACAGATCCAGAGGTGGACTGCAATGAGTTGTCAGATTTTTCCATTGCAGATGCAGCCTTGCTAGAGGCTGTGCCCAAGCAGTTGTGGTCCAAACATGCAAACGACGTAGGACGCATTAAGAATGCCCTTCCAGTTGTAGTCACTATAGATCACAGAAAACCTAGTGGATTTCTCCCTGAACTCCAGGTAGAAGTTGATCAGGATTTGCATTGGGAAAACTAAACTGTTGATATGATTATGGATCATGGCTAATGTAATCGTACTTTGATGCAGGGATAGAAGTTAAGAAATTGATGACATTGCTAAATGAATGTTGTTCAGAAAGAAAATAGTGTGCATTGCACTCAACCTGTCCTGTTTTCAGAACGAGAAGCTTTGCTGTGGCCTGCTCAAGGCCACTCAGACAGTAAACAGCCACAATCAGAATAATAACAAATCATGAACAGGGGAGACAGAGAGCTTCCCTTATTAAAGTCGAACAGAGCTACTAGGTTAGGTTGTTTAAATCACATCAATGAGATTGTGTTAGTAGTTGATGGGGTTTCTGTGGACACAAGTTAGCTCTTATTAGTGGGTTGATGGATCTTTGAAGGGTAAACATATATTTCTTTCAAGTATGGGGTGTCAAGTAAACCTGTTTGGAAAGGCTGTTGTACAAACTGAATTGTGACTAGTGAAATGCACTTCTGACTGTTCTTATCTATTCCTCAGGAGAAGGAACACTGGCCTAGAAATCCCATACAGATGGGATGCGGAGATTTTAGCAGATGTAGCCTGGCTTAAAGCTGGGCCTGAACTGCTGCGATTCACACATGCTAACCATAGTGGGTGCATTGAGAATGCTACTCCAGTGGTCATCGTTGACTGTAGTACGACTCTTGACAAGCAAACCTCAGCATACTAGTAGTAGAGCAGTGGGGAAAGGTACTTTCCCAGTTATTGATGCTTTGTTGAAACAAGGAGTCATTGTTAAGATCCTTTAAGACAAATACAGACTTTGTTTATTAGGGTTTCTGAGCAGGCAATGCCTACGTTGTACATTTCTGCTGTGCCTAAACCTGTCACGATACTTAGCGAGTAACCTTGTTACTTTCTTGCACTGTGAATGACTATTGTTGTGCTTTCTTCTCTGTTCCCATTGCAGAGGAGAACCAGTATCTGTTTGCGTTCACATTTTGCCAAATCCAGTATACGTGTGGTTGTACCACAGGGGTACACCAAATCACCTACTGTACGTTGTTTAGTCAAGCCTTACAAGAGGACATCAAGGATGTCACCTTGCCAGCTGGCTCTACTTTGGTGCAGTATATTGATGACCTATTGATATGTTCTGAGGATCTTGCCTTCTGCCAACAGGACACTATTGCAGTGCCACAAGCACTGGCCGAGAAGGGCCACAAGGCCTCAAAAGAAAAACTCCAGTTGGTCTGAGGAGGTCAAGTATCTGTGCCATACACTAAAAGGTACAGAGCGTCTTCTGACTCCTGATAGGTTGAAGGCCATCCGATTGATACCGAAGCCTAGAACGCCAAAACAACTGAAGTTTTTCTAGGTTCAGCCGGGTATTATCGTCAGTGGATCCTTGATTATGCTGTGTTAGCTCGACCTCTCCTTGATTTAATGAAGGGCCAAACTGATTGTCATTTGTTGTGGAATACAGAAGCTGATAAATCTTTTGTATCTTTGAAGCAGGCCTTGGCCCAGGCGCCTGCTCTTGGTCTGCCAGACTACACCAAGCCAGTCACACTGTACTGCCACAAGGCCAAAGGGTGCCCAGGGCGTAGTGACCCAGCAACATGGTAATCTTAGGAGGCCTTATGTGAGTTTTTCTTTAGACAATGTGGCAGCAGGTTTCCCCCCTTGTTTACGAGAAGTCTGTTCTGTGGCAACGTGTGTGAAAGCAACTGCAGATATAGTGTTGGGGTCGCCCATGGCTGTGATGGTTACGCACACAGTAAGTGTTCGTCTTTTACGCACCTATACATCAGCCAGTAGAGCTACCAAGTATTAACTGGTTTGTTGACTCAAAGTAACAGTATGATCCATGGAGGCTCCCCGTTGAATCCAGAACCATAGTTGTCCACCATTGATGTTGGCAAACCGCAAGACTGTGAGATGGTTGTTGATGATGTGCTAGCAGCCAGACCTGTTTGTTTGACAAACCTATTGACAATGCTGAATTTGTGTTGTACATAGATGGATCTTCGTCCTGAACATGGGATGACTACTTAGACGGTGGATGTGCGGTCTGTATCGATATTGAGACTTTCTAATCTAGTAAACTGTCTACACAATGCGCTGTAGAGCAGGCAAAGTTGTTTGCTTTGACAAGGGCATGTCGTTTTTAGAAGGCAAGGCCGTAAATATCTACGCTCAAGGTATAGATTTGGAGTTACTCACAATTTTTGGGAAATGCGTTTCATTAACTCCACAGATGGAGCGAGAAAGAATGGAAGATAATCGATCATTTGTTGTATGCAATACTACTACCGAGAAAACTAGCTATGGTTAAGTGTGGGGCTCATGGCACTAAGGACTGGTGGCCATGGAGCCCTCAAGCGCTTAATATGTCCTGCCAGCCAACTGCTCAGGAACATGTTACTGTGGGTTTATTGTAGGGAGCCCTCAGACCTGTAGATAGGTTGCCCCTGCATCCTTGCCCAAACAGTAGTGGTGCAGCCACAAGAGAAGTAGCATTAATGCAGATGCTAAGAAGCTGGGATCTGCATATCTTGGACTCTATAGTACACAATGACGTTATGTTTATATGGAATTCTCCCTGTGTATGGTGTTATCTCTGCCTTTAACGATATTAGGAGCTCAGCAGTAGAGTTGGAGTCCATTGGTAATGAGACAGCCAACACGTTAACTGCGGTTGCTTCTGAGATGAAGGCCATGAGGTAGGTAGTGCTACAGAACCGTATGGCACTGGATTATCTGCTGTCAGGGAGTTACATGTGCCGTTAGGTCATGACTGTTGTACTTTCATCCCAGATGAATCTGCTAATATTACAGATGTGGCTGCTCACATTAAAGAGATAATTTTAGATATCATTTTAGCTTTGGACGAACCTGAAGCTTGGAATTTTGCTGATTGACTGACGGGGGGGTTTTCTTTTGAATTACCAGTCAACAGGGAATCACTGAATGGGGCATTTTAAGAAGTGTTCTGCTGATTGTGGTTTTGTGCTTGGAAATTGTCTACTGCGTGCTGTGTAGAGTGCAGTGCAGTAGGCTCTCGGAAGGCTGCCAGTAAGATTGTGGTAGCCCAAATAAAGCACAGACAGAAGCAAGCAATATTGATGATTATTGTATTGCCCTGAGAATGATTGACATGCCTGATATATGATGTCAAGTACCAAGTGACTACTTTGCCGATGTACGTAATAAAGATGGCGATATGCCTCCTTAAATACAATGCTGTATGTAAATCGGAAGATAAACATCTGTCCGAAATGTATGAATGGTGTTTTGATATACACTGTTGTTTTGAGCTTACGTGAACATGACTTTTAGTTATGTCCAGGAAAGAGATATGCTCATGTTTGTTGTGTCATTGATAAACTGTCATGATGTTTGCTCATGATGTGAATGGCTATTTGATAGTTCTCTGTAAGGTCCGACTAGGAAATGCTTATGACACTAGGATGGAAAATGGTCCCAATATCCCCAAAGTGTATAATGCCATGCAACTTTGAACAAGGAAAATAGAAGGAGCGTCAAGGCCATTTCTGGGAGCCCTATCAAGAGAGCTAAACAAAAGCAATTCGCTTCATTGACCTGATATTTTCATAGAAAATTGTTCCTTTGTAATGTGATTGATGATCCTATAATAAGGTATGCTGTACTGAGTAGTAACAGATCGTGTATTGTTGGATTGTTGAATTTTACTCTTATATCATTTGTGAAATATTTAAATATAGCCAGTACAGTGGGCCCCAGGTAATGAGTGATAACTACTTGTTTTGTTGACGTTAAACGTCAAAAGGGGGGAACTGTGGAGGAAATGAGATTTCCTGTGTACGTGTATTAATCACTACTGAACACACCTTCTATTAATATTGTTGTAACGTCATTACCGCCTGACTGTCACTATGTTTACATTCTTGTGCCCTATAAAACAATGTCCTCTCGCCTTCGCCCAGGAGAGAGCCATGATTGAGACCTAAGCTTTGTACTGTCTTCATTTTGTTGCCAGAGGTCTAGTCATTTCTCTCCCAATCTGCAGGTTGTTAAATACTTATTTAATCCAGAACTCAACTGAACTGTCACTCCGTTTATGAAGAGACGGACAGAACACTTTCTTCAACAGGATCCCGAGGCGTTCCCAGGCCAGCCGAGAGACATAGTCCCTCCAGCGTGTCCTAGGTCTTCCCCGGGGCCGCCTCCCGGTGGGACATGCCTGGAACACCTCCCGGGGGAGGCGTCCAGGAGGCATCCTAAACAGATGCCCGATCCACCTCAACTGGCTCCTCTCGACGTGGAGGAGTAGCGGTTCTACTCCGAGCCCCTCCCGTGTGACCGAGCTCCTCACCCTATCTCTAAGGGAGCGCCCAGCCACCCTGCGGAGGAAACTCATTTCAACCGCTTGTATCCGCGATCTTGTCCTTTCGGTCATGACCCAAAGCTCATGACCATAGGTGAGAGTAGGAATGTAGATTGACCGGTAAATCGAGAGTTCCGCCTTGCGGCTCAGCTCCTTCTTCACCACGACAGTCCGGTACAGAGACTGCATCACTGCAGACGCTGCACCGATCCGCCTGTCAATCTCACGTTCCGTCCTTCCATCACTCGTGAACAAGACCCCGAGATACTTGAACTCCTCCACTTGAGGCAAAGGCTCCCCACCCACCCAGAGGGGGCAAGCCACCTTTTTCCGGTCGAGTACCATGGCCTCGGATTTGGAGGTGCTGATCCTCATCCCAGCTGCTTTACACTCGACATCAAACCGCTCCAGAGCATGCTGGAGGCCCCGGCTCGAGGAAGCAAACAGGACAACATCATCCGCAAACAGCAGAGATGAGATCCCGTGCTCCCCGAACCGGAAACCCTCCGCCCCCTGGGCGCGCCTAGAAATTCTGTCCATATAAACAATGAACAGAACCGGTGACAAAGGGCAACCCTAGCGGAGTCCAGCATGCACCCGGAACAGGTCTGACTTATTGCCGGCAATGCGAACACAGCTCCTACTTCGGTTGTACAGGGAACGGACGGCCCCTAACAAAGGGCCCCGGACCCCGTACTCCCGAAGTACCCCCCACAGGACACCACGAGGGACACAGTCGAATGCCTTCTCCAGATCCACAAAACACATGTAGACTGGTTGGGCAAACTCCCATGAACCCTCGAGCACCCGGTAGAGGGTGTAGAGCTGGTCCAGTGTTCCGCGGCCAGGACGAAAACCACACTGCTCCTCCTGAATCCGAGGTTCGACTATCGGCCGGATTCTCCTCTCCAGTACCCTGGCGTAGACCTTACCGGGGAGGCTGAGGAGTGTGATTCCTCTGTAATTGGAACACATCCTCCGGTCCCCCTTCTTAAATAGGGGAACCACCACCCCGGTCTGCCAATCCATAGGCACTGTTCCAGACCGCCATGCGATACTGCAGAGGCGTGTCAACCAGGACAGTCCCACAACATCCAGAGACTTCAGGTACTCAGGACGGATCTCGTCCACCCCCGGAGCCCTGCCACCAAGGAGCCCATCGACTACCTCAGTGACTTCAGCCCGGGTGATAGGCGGGTCCGCCCCAAAGTCCCCAGTCTCTGGTTCCTCCTCAGAAGACGTGACGGCAGGATTGAGGAGACCCTCAAAGTATTCCTTCCACCGTCCGACAACATCCCCAGTCGACGTCAACAGCTCCCCACCTGCACCGTAAACAGTGTTGGTGAAGCACTGCTTCCCCCTCCTGAGGCGCCGAATGGTTTGCCAGAATTTCCTTGGGGCCGACCTATAGTCCTTCTCCATGGCCTCCCCGAACTCCTCCCAGACCCGAGTTTTTGCCTCTGTGACTACCCGAGCCGCGGCACGCTTGGCCTGCCGGTACCGGTCAACTGTTTCGGGAGTCCCACAAGCCAGAACGGCTCGATAGGACTCCTTCTTCAGTTTGACGGCATCCCTTACTTCCGGTGTCCACCACCGGGTTCTGGGATTGCCGCCGCGACCAGCACCAGAGACCTTGCGACCGCAACTCCGGACTGCCGCATTGACAATGGAGGTCGAGAACATGGTCCATTCAGACTCGATGTCCCCAGCCTCCCCCGGGATCTGTGAGAAGCTCTCCCGGAGGTGTGAGTTGAAGACCCCTTTGACAGAGGGGTCCGCTAGGCATTCCCAGCAGACCCTCACGATACGTTTGGGCCTGCCAAGTCTGTCTAACTTCCCCCCCCGCCAGCGGATCTGACTCACAACCAGGTGGTGATCGGTTGACAGCTCCGCCCCTCTCTTCACCCGAGTGTCCAAGACACACGGCCGCAGGTCAGAAGACACGACAACAAAGTCGATCATCGACCTCCGGCCTAGAGTGTCCTGGTGCCACGTGCACTGATTGTGCTTGAACATGGTGTTAGTTATGGACAAACCGTGACCAGCACAGAAGTCCAAAAACAGAACACCGCTCGGGTTCCGATCAGGGGGGCCATTCTTCCCAATCACCCTTCTCCAGGTGTCACTGTCATTTCCCACGTGGGCGTTGAAGTCCCCCAGTAGAACGACGGAGTCCCCAGTCGGCGCACTGTTCAGTACGCCTCCCAAAGACTCCAAGAAGGCTGGGTACTCTGCACTGCCGTTCGGCCCGTAGGCCGCCACGACAGTGAGAGACCTGTCCCCGGCTTTTAGGCGCAGGGACGCGACCCTCTCGTTCACCGGAGTAAACTCCAACACGTGGCGACTGAGCTGTGGGGCTATAAGCAAACCCACGCCAGCCCGACGCCTCTCCCCACGGGGAACGCCAGAGAAATAAAGAGTCCAGCCTCTCTCAAGGATAATGGTTCCAGAGCCCAAGCTGTGCGTGGAGGCGAGGCCGACTATATCTAGCCGGTAACGCTCGACCTCCCGCACAAGCTCGGGCTCCTTCCCCGCCAGTGTGGTGACATTCCATGTCCCCAGTGCTAGAGACTGTGTGCGCGGCCCTGGCCGTCCGGGCGCCCGCCCCTGACCACCGCCCAAATCACACAGCACCGGCCCCTTACGGTCCTTCCTGCGGGTGGTGGGCCTGCGGGAAGGTGGTCCCACGTCGCCTTTTCAGGCTGGGCACGGCCGGGTCCCATGGGAAAAGACCCGGCCACCAGGCGCTCGCCTGTGAGCTCCCACTCTGGGCCTGGCTCCAGAGTGGGGCCCCGGTTTCGCCGATCCGGGCGACGTAACTGACTTCGCTGGTTTTGTCATCATAGGGGATTTTTGGACATTCAGATTAGGCCAAATATTTTCTTTGGTCCATTATTTCTGCACAGAATTTCCACATCTTCTGTGTTGTGAAATTTGAACTTGAAGGGCTCCAGGATTGTTTCCTTTTCAAGGTCATTCCACACCCTCCCATACTACCTTAGCCTGGTTCTCTTCCCCCATGCACAGGATTTCAGGCAGGTCCACTTCGGCAGAAAACAGTTATTAAAATCAACCCACTCATGATCAGAATCAGAATCTGTTTTAATGGCTATGCAAGTTTAACAAACACAGAATTTACATTAGCATGGAAGAGCAAGATAGAACATATATGTAACATGATAAGAACATAATATAATACAATAAAAATATGGTGTAAAAAGGTCAGGGGGGTATATATACAGCATTGCAAAACAGTGGTACAACAGTAAGTAATTTTAAGGTGTCAAAAGGGGTTTTGAGTGCAAAAGTGGCTTGTGCAGTGGGATGCTGGATGGGGGTGTTTGTGGCAAAGTCATTCCGAGTCCTTGGCCCTATTGAAGAGTGCAGTGGCTAAAGGGTAGAAGCGTTCTTATGGCGAGAGGTTTTGGTCCTGGGTGAAGCAGAGGGTGTCCTAGGCGGGAGGCAAGTCTGACTGAGACCTCAGCCAGATTTTTCCTGAAAATATATATAGATAAGCAAAATGGTCAGTTGTAATATACATAACACAGGCTCCAAAAAGAAAAGATCTCATCAGTGCCCTCCTTTAATATGTCCATCTAGACATTGTTCAAATTACATAAATATGGAAATGAAAATGCTGGTTTCTGACCTGAAACGAAATAAAAACTCAGATGTAACCCAAACAAATTTATAATTTTACCTCAGTAATGTTATCCACCTTCCTTTTCATCAGCCTAAACACTGGCGGTACTTCACCTCGCAAGAGGGCTTTAGATGCATCCGTCCAGTGGGCGAACACCTTTCCATGGCTGAAAAAAGGATTCAACAATAGAAAACCCCCAAAATGTTTTTCTAAAAACATTAAGTCGTTCAAATATCATAGTCTTTGCGGTCTCACCTTCCAAGGTCGAAAATTTTCCATGAGGATTATACACCACCACCGTCGCAAAAGTGGCATGTCCAGCTGAAAAATTAACCACCCCCCCCCCCACAAAAAATAAGCTCATTATGTCATAATTTATGTTTTGTTGTAGTAATTTTGATCTCACTTTGATTGCATGAATCAACTTACAATAGAAAAGTCAAAGGGAGCTTCCAAAGTGGTGTAAAGGGCATTCTAGGAATAAAACATAGTAATTTTTAAGTAATTGTGATATCTTTGAACACACATAATTACACAAATAATGTGTACTACCATCAACATGAAGATACCACAGTCAATCCCATATGGTTGATGTGGAAAATCCTACATATCAGAAAGAAGTGAAATATTAAATTATTGTTTAGCAGTGTATTGAATAAAATATATACATTCACATACGTATTAGGAGAGTGATCAGCAGGAGGTGGGGACACACCTTTCAACAGTGATCAAACGGCTCTTTGGAGACTGTGGTCTGCAGGGGGTGGGGGCACACCTTTCAGTAGTCAAACCACTGTTTGGAAACTGTGATCTGCAGGGGGTGGAGGGACACATTTTAACATATTGATCAAACTGGGCCTAGACGTCCTTGGATTAACTGGTGTTACACAAATGTGTATCTACAGGTTTAGGAGACAGACAGGAATCAACATTTACATCTGGAGGTCAGAGGGCCATTCTAAATGTGAAATTATATCCTCAGTATCCTAAAATAAAAGTACTGATGGTGCAGAAGCTATTCGTATTCGTTTAGTTTATATACTGTAGTATACAACAGAGGTAGAACATTAAAAAAGTTAAAATGAGCCATGTACTCTTTCACATTTTGTACCCTGTATATTCTGATTATACTGTTCATACTGTGTATATTCTGAGATTAGATTCAATTTTAATGTCATTACACAGGTACAAGTACAGGGTAACGAAATACAGTTAGCATCCAACCAGAAATGCAAAACAGTTATTAAAACAGAATATAATAAATATAAGTATACTCAGAATATACACAGTATGAACAGTATAATCCGAATATACAGGGTAGGTACAGATTCAAGTGATTTAACACAAATGTACAGCTGTTGAGTACAAGATGCTACAGTATTAAACATAAATTACACAGAGTAACAGAGTATACAATAATATTCTGTTGTAATAACTGCTTTGCACTTCTGGTTGGATGCTAACTGTATTTCGTTAACCTGTACTTGTACCTGTGTAATGACATTAAATTGAATCTAATCAAATTTTTTGACGATACCCAGCATGCAAGGAGAGTTTACAAAAATGTATTATAACGTTACACACAAACAAATGCGAAAAGTGACTTAACGTTATGCCCTATACATTTAATAAACCATGATAACAGCTAATGCAAGGAGAGTTTACAAAAATGTATTATAACGTTACACACAAACAAATGCGAAAAGTGACTTAACGTTATGCCCTATACATTTAATAAACCATGATAACAGCTAATGCAAGGAGAGTTTACAAAAATGTTTTGTAACGTTACATACAAATGCGAACGTTTAATAATCCCTGATAATTTGTTGATGAAAGTAAACTTTGACGTTAAGAAGACTTGTAACATTCGGTAATTATTCGTTAAATCATTAAAGACTTCTATAACGTTATTGTTTTACGGCACTTATATTGACAATAAATCATGCATTTACTTTCTGTGGAAAATCTGCAATTTACCGCAACTAGGAAGAGATGTGTTCTATGTCGTGAAATCCAGGTGAAATCCAGGTTTAAATGTCCTCACTTCCCCCCGCTGCCCCCCGAATTTTTTTTACAATAAATGCGTCACTTCCTGCCTTGGAGCAGAGCTGCCGCTCCGTAGAGCTGCCTCCCAGCAGAGGACTGCAGGCAGGTACTCTTGACTGTCCCCCACCTTGTCAAACAAACCAGTCAAGGTTTCATCCTCCCTTTGCAACATTGCTATATTCTCAGGTACACCCAGATCAGGATTCTCAGTCGACAGTTTTTTCTCAAATCGTCTTTGACGCCTTGATTTTCTGGGCCCTTTAGTGCCTCCCCCTACCAGACTATCGTCCAAGTCAGGCAAAGGTTCCACACCAGCCTTAGTTTGGGCACGAGTTACTACTGGGCAGGAGACAACAGCAGCACAAGAGACTTCCGCCACCCGATTCCCTGCCCCCCATAGTCCCAGTTCATTACTGGCTCATTACCATTTAGCAGGTCCACAAGCATGGGTAAATCACACCCCAGGATTGCTTCCACAGGCAAATTGTCCACCAACCCTACAGTCAAGAGGTACTGCTGCTCATCAATATTTACAGTCACATCAACTGTAGGGTATGGGTGTGTATCTCCATGAACACAGCAAACATCCACAGTTTTACAGTAATCCAGGCTGCCTAGTGGCACAAGCTCACGTTTGACCAGTGAAGTAAAACTACCGGTGTCTAGCAGAGCAGTCACTATCTGGCCATTGATCATCACAGTCTTACAATGCGGTACTACACAGTCGAGATCACCGGTCACCCCTGTCTCTGCACGGGCCGGGTAACACGCACCAGTCACCTTAGCTCTTTGCAGTGGGCATAGTGGCCTGGCCTTGTGCCCAGGCTGCTGACAATAGAAACAAGTTCGTTTCTTACCCAGTCCTCGTTGGTTTGGGGCAGAGGTACCTGGTTGCTCCTGGATCTCCCTCATCGGCCGTGACTGAGGCAGCGGGACAGACAGACGAGGTGTAGTAGATCCCTGCCGGTGATGTGGTGTCCCTTTGCAGGCGTTGACGTACTGCAAAACCAGCCGGGCAGCCGCTAGACCATCCTTTGGTTCATGCTCCTTGACCCAGGTCCGCACCTCTAATGGCAGGATGCGGAGCAGCTGCTCGAGTACGATGGTCTCTCCAATTTCCTCCTCAGTGTGCTCTTCCGGGCGAACCCAGCGTCGATACAGGGCCTTGAGGCGATGGTACGTCTCTGTCGGATTTTCTCCAGGGGGCACCATGGTGAAACGAAACTGCTGCCGATAAGTTTCAGGTGAGACATCAAACTTCATCAGCAAAGCTTCTTTTAGATCCTCATAGCAATGGGCCCTTTCTTCATCCATGGAAGTTTAAGCATCCAGCGCCTTGCCAGTCAGCAACAGAACAAGGCGACAGGCCCACTCATTTTCCGGCCATCTCCAGGTCTTAGCAATACGTTCAAACCTTAACAAATAATTTTCAATGTCCTCTCCCATCTGGTATTGAGGTATCTTTGGGTCGCTGTAGTGTCTTCACTCAAATCTCGACCCAGCCTCTGCTCCCTCTGTCTCAACACGGCCCTGGTACCACCAGGAGTAGGTAGCCCGAGCCTGGGACTACTTTCTGTCTATGTTGGGGTGGGTGCAGGGGTGAAAGTAAAGCTCGATCTATGCTTCCGCGAATCGTCGCCCGCATTGCTCCGCCGACAACGCGGACCCTCCCGCATTGCCCATCGCGCACCTCCATAAAATCCTAACTGCGCGTAGCGTTGTCGGTGTCGCAAGCGCTGTGATTGGTCCGCTCAGAACGTGACGTCGTTTTGTAAATTGTTGAGATACGTGTGTTGTATCGTTTGAGTGCACTTTTTGCCGTGATTTGCCGCAATTTGACTTTTTATATAACATTTATACATACTACAATGCATATTGTTGTTGTAATGTTTTAGTGTTTTGATTTTTTTTATTATACTTTTTGTATTACATAATACATAAGAATAAAACACACAAGTTTGTTTTCAAACAGTTGTTTTGATATTTATTTTCAACACACACAGCACAACACAGTTTACACACCATGCATAGTTCACAGTTTATTATCACTCATTGAGTGTGCTTCTGGACACCATCGTGAAGTTCGAATCATCGGCCACAACTTTTCTCCACTCGCCAGGCTGTATACGGCGAAGAAGCTCGTCAAATCGGCCCGCTGACATTCGAAAGTATCGAAAGTGCATTTGTTCATCCAGGTCCCTCAGTGGGTGAACCTGTGTTGCAAATTCACCCGTTTCCAGCCTCGACCGGGAGTGTTCGTACAGAACCTCCGCAAACGTCTTGCGCTTCCACATCATTTGCAAAATAAGCATTTGCTCTTCAATAATGAGCAAGGATTCGGCTATAACCCTTGAAACCACACAGCCACACCCCCCTGGTGGCATGGCGGTGAATTGCAGAGTAACGCGGAACCTCGACGCAAAACTTCGAATGCTCAACAACCGCGCGACACGCCCCACGCGTAAGGTTTGACGCGGGAGCATAAACCATGGCTGTGTCCGAAACCACTCACTCATTCCCTACTCCCTACTCCCTATATAGGGAAATAAATGTAGTGGACTATATAGTGAGCTCAACAGAAAAGAAACTTTGGACACTTCTTTTGGCGCCCGTAATTACGTCATCAATGTCGCACAATTAAAACATCCCACATTAATGTCTGAAATAAATAAATATAATTTAGCAGGGACTTTAAGGGATCTAAAAGCGACTTACAATAAGTACATTGTTCATGTACATAGTACTTGTCCATTTACGACTGCCTTTTTTATAAAATTAGAGTCTTTTGATTACTGTCCTGTACGTTTCATTTTCCGTATTTGGTTTTTTATTTAAGCAGATTTTCATTTTGTATTATCTTGGCTCTTTAGTAACAGAGTTACAGAGTAATCGACTGGAATGTTTAAATATATTCTGTTCGTTTAACATTTTGTTTTTCAATGAATGTAGAAAGCCATTTAATTTGCCTTGTTTTAAAATGTGGACTCCAATAAATAGAATAAACTGGCTCGTGACTGTTGTACTGCTCCACAACTCATTTTTTCGCGCCTCATCCTTACATCCATCCGCCGAAAGAATAGTCACACCGTTAAAATACATACATTTGTACACAGTCTCCCGACCATCTGCCATATTTACGTTCCTTTGCCGGTTCGTAACTTTGCTCGTAAGTTCTGGCAATGCATGATGGGTTATATTGCTCTTGTAGTGACCATCCGATGCTCACTACTTTTCGCGGTGAATTGTGGGATACATTCAGGGCACTATATACGGATCCCCTGGTGATCCACAGTCCACAACCATCTCCACTGTCTTAAGAGCGTTGAGCTCCAGGTTGTTCTGGCTGCACCAAGTCACCAGGTTGTCCACTTCACGCTAGTATGAAGTATGGGTCAGCGTAGACCCTCATTCATCCAAGTCTGGAGTAATGTGCGAGATCTGTCTGAAGACTGATTCCCCCCCCACATTACCAAATCACTTTAATACCCTCTAAATCAGGGGTCTCCAACCTTTTTTCCTCTGAGAGCTACTTTTACAAAATGAAAATGATCGAGAGCTACTAATTTTGAAACATTTATTCTCATAGCTTATTTCAACCCAAACAAACTGAATAAGCTTATTTGCCTGGACATTAACTGAATACTGGCGTCCACAACTCACATTTTGTATAAAACCATCACAAAAAAACATCTAGTTCACATGCATCTGCATTAAGTATTTCTATATATATTTCTTTCAAGTGTATCTCACATTATGAACTGAAATGTTGAATGCTGTCAAAACAAAATAATGCAATTACAAATACACAGATTACTTATTCACTTGTCATGTCATTGTATCACTTCACAAAAGTACTCATGTCCAGGTGTGTGTGTGTGTGTGTGTGTGTCACTTCACAATAGTACTCTCATGTCCAGATGTATGTGTGTGTGTGTGTGTGTGTGAGTCTTTTTAGTGAGATGACTGCATGGAGTCAGCAAGGGAGGTGTATGGTGCCACTGAGGTTCACTCTTATGGAGTCATTTAAATGTTAATCTGTCAGTCTTGTTCTGTACTTTGATTTCATGAGACTCATATCAGAAAATGCTGACTCACATAGGTATGTAGACACAAACAAAGCACTCATTTTCAGAGCTGCTTGGTGAACATTCCTCATAGATAGCTGGCTCTACAAAGCTCCAGAAATGCTCAGAATGCTGCTGAGACTTAAATTGCAAATTATTTTGAAGGTTTATAACCTCAATTTACATCTCTACAGGATCAAGACAAAAAAGTTCACCAAGCAGCTCTGAAATCTCACTGATGTCCACATCCATGAAGGGATTGGCCATAAATGTCACACAAGCCTCAAGTTTCTCAAAGTCACTGAATCTGTCTGCAAACTCCTGCCCGAGCCTTGACAAGAGATCACAGTACTTGAAAACATTTAAAACACTAGCTGCGCCTGTGTGACTTTCCAACATCTTTGAGACAGAGGTGAAGTGCTGAAACCTTTTGTTTTTAACTTGCAGAATATACAATTACAGTTTTGCACTAAACGCCTTCACAGCACTGATCATGTCAGATGTTTTTACCTTTGCCTTGTAACTAAGTTTCAAGTGGTCAATTTTCTCCGTTACATCTGTCAGAAAAGCAAGATCGAGTAGCCACTCTGCATCAGTTAATAGGGTGGTGTCTTCCCCCCTCGATTCCATAAAAGCCTTGATTTCAGCCAGCAAAGACAGAAAACGCTGCAGTATCTTGCCGCGACTGAGCCATCTCACCTCAGTATGGAGGAGATCCCCGTACTCAGCAGAGCTCCAGGAACAGTTTGAAGCTCCGGTGTTTGCCTTTGCTCCAATGGAGTTGACGATCTTAACAACAGGCGCCATGACATGGTCAAATCCCAAAACTTTTGCGCATATAGCCTGTTGATGTATGATGCAATGATAGTTCAGACACTTTGGGAAGTCCGAATCCGCTGCAGTGCGCAATAAATCCCGAGTGACGACCCGTTATGGCAGGTGCTCCGTCAGTTGTCACAGACACAAGTTTTTCAACAGGGACGTTTTTTTTGTACAAAGTACTCTTTCACTGCATTATTAATGTCGACTCCTCTGGTTGTGGTTTTCAGTGGAAGTAAGGTCAAAAACTATTCTTTGTTTGAAAAGTCATCAAACACCATGCGAATGAACACAGCTAGCTGAGCTGTATCACTGGAGTCAATTGACTCATCACACTGAATTGAAAACCATTTGCACCTTTTCATGTCCGATTCCAGCTGGTTCACTGCATCCGCAGTCAGCGCAGACACTCTTCTTGCCACAGTGTTTGCACCAAGTTGTACGTCGGCAATAGCAGACAACATTTCTGTTTTACTTTTATGGTCCCTGAATAAGGTTTCAGCCACTGCGGCCATAGCCTCCTTTACAATCCCGCCATCGGTGAAGGGCTTTTTGTGCTTTGTCAAGATGTGCGCCACTTTAAACGAGGCCTCTGTTGCTGCACTGGCCTTATTCGTAGGTCTGGTGAACAGTGATTGTTGTCTTTGAAGCATGTCTTTAAGCTCCTTTATCTTCTCCTTTCGTAGACTGCTACCCTCAGGAAAGTCCCGTGAGAAGTTGTTGTGGACCTTGGTGTAATGACGCTCCACGTTGCATATTTTACCGACTGACACGCTGGCACCGTTTTACAATTGTAAAACAAAACTCGGTTTCCCACTTTTCATTAAAATAGTACGTCTTCGGGCTCTTATTTTTGTGGGTACCTGCCGCTGAGGTCATGATGACTCTCCACCTGACATCACTCTGACTCATCAGGCTTGACAGCAGCGCAACTAATTGATTGACAAGTAACAGACAAATAATGGTTTAGTGTAAGAAGGGGGCGGGACATCAATGAATTTAGATATAGATGCAAGTCAGTTTTCCGAGTGACTAATACAATTTGACTTGACAAGATTTCAAATGTATACAGATTCATTATCCCTTTAGCTGGGAATAACTAGCTAACTGGTAGCTCGCAAGCGACGTGTTGGAGACCCCTGCTTTAAATACTCTGTATATTCTGCTTTTACTAACTGCTATATTCTTCACTTCTTGTTGAATGCTAACTGTATTTCTTTACCCTGTACTTATACCTGTGTAATGACAATAAAGTTGAATCTAATCTAATGTTGCAGGTCTAGGGATGGTCACCCCCGTGAACGACCTGTGAGGCTCCGACTCCATCTCCTACGACAAGGGCGAGAAGCTGCAGCGCTGCAGACTAGCGGCCTTCTACCGCCTCACGGACCTGTTTGGCTGGTCCCAGCTGATCTACAACCACCTCACAGTGAGCGCACAAGCATGCAGACCCTCAATCATGGCAAGCCAACGCACACCCTTCCAAAGGGACTTGTTCAGAAAGGCCCATTGTAGAAGTGTTGCCCACGTGGCTTCCTAAAACAGAGTTGTAGTTTTGACGTTTCCTAATCTGACAACCTGCAATGTTTGGGGACTGTCCCGTCATTTTTTGTTGTTGTAAAACTCTCTCGGAAGTTGCTTTGGATGAAAGCTCACTTGTTCCTGAGAGTTTAATGGCAGTTAGCCATTCATTAGCTGCTTTGTTATTTACAATTACATTTATTCATTTAGCAGACGCTTTTATCCAAAGCAACTTATATGAAAGAGCGTTGGTCACTGAGCATAGCAATGTGATATTGGGCTTTTAGATTGTGAAACATACATTGTGAGAACCAATAAGTGCCGAGGGAAGAGCTATAAAAGCATAACATAACGATTGCATCAACACATAAGGATTGCGAACAATAAAGGAAGAAAATAAAAACACTGGCGATTCACCGCATGGGGACAGACAAGTAGTTCTGAGCAACATCAGCTTGTATTTCTAAGTACCATCCTATTTCAAGCCTTCTTTTGAAGGTGAGGAGGCAGTCTGTGCTTCTGATGGAGGTGGGGAGTTGATTCCACCATTGGGGAGCCAGGCAGTAGAAGAGTTTGTGTTGGGCTCTGGCGCTCTTGAGGGGGGGTACCACTAGAGTCTAGACGGTTGTCAGCAGATGACCGTAGGTGGCGGGCGGGGGTAGAAGGCCAGAGATTGCCTGGTTCATATAGCTCGGGGCAGTCCCGTTTACTGCTCGGAAGGTCAGCACCAGAGTCTTGAATCTGATATGGGCCATGATGCCAGTGGAGGGCGATGACATGGCAGGCGGAGGGTGGCAAAGGGAGCTGAAAAGTTGAATTGGAGAAAGAAAAGATAAATAACTACACAGAAAATAAGAGATTGAGTCAAAACAATCTCTGAGTAAATTGATGGCTTTCAAATACCGATACCAAGCTTGGCGCTTTAACTTCATCTACTGGTTACATACCTAGACGTTCGTAAACCAGTCATCCTGAAGGATCTGCTCCAGGTTTGGCCTGTCAGCTGGGTCTTGGCTCAGGCACCAGCAAATCAGATCTTTGCATGCTACAAGATGAGAAGCAATAATGATCATTTCAAGTACAGATACAGCTATTTCAGGCAACATGGTATATTTGTGAACAGTCTGGGACCATGATTAGCATTGTTATAACTAGATAACTGTGACAAAAGACAAAAAAACTAAACATGTATACGCTTTTACCTTTGGACATTCCTCTTCTGAACTGCAGACGCCCAGCCACAATATCCGCATCTGTCTTAAAGGATCCATATCATATCCATTGAGCAGCTCAAAAAGGAGCAGTCCTAGGGACCAGACAGTATTTCCGCCCCAGAACCCACTCCGGTGGGTACAAACATGAGGTGCCTAAATGAGGAAGACAGCAAAGGATAGTTGTAGAAAAAATTTCAGAGTTTAGTTTACATTTAGTCATTTAACAAGAGCGTTTTGATTGTTTTATCCATTACTGTGACACTCCAACAGCACTGTCAGCCCTCGTTCCCTCACCGGCAATCTCTGTATATCTTATCCTCCAGGAGGTCTCCACAGCCAAAGTAATTGAGCTTCACCTCCATTGTCTCTGGGTTGAGCAGAAGGTTCTCAGACTTTATATCCCGGTGAAGGACACCACGGTCAAAGCAGTGGGCCGTAGCCTGCACCACCTGCTCCATGATGGGCCTGGCCTGTTCCTCCTCCATCCGGCCCCCCAGCTCCATCCTATAATCGCACACATCCATGCAGGGATCTGGCTTTTCCAGTCTCAAGACGTATCTCTCGGGCTCCTCAAACCACTCCATCAGCTTCAGGATCTGGTCACAAGTAGGAGGCTCGTTGACCAGCCTCATGAGAGCTACCTCTACTGGCAATGTGCGGGGTGCCCTGCCAGGCTGTGAGGGGACAGAAAGGCTGGGAGTTGACCAGTGTACACATATGTTTAGAGGCGTTTTTAACACCACAACTTGATCTACTGGATGTGGTTGAGCAAAAATTGTACTAACAAGCTGTATGTAGTGGTCCATTGCATCCATCGTGACAATCTTGATTGCCACCTAAAACAGAGGAGAAAGACAAGACAATGCTTCAATATTTAATGGGCTGTTTTGACAACATACCATTGCTTTGGGCAAGTGAGCTTTCTATACTTTGACCATAAAAGAGATGTACATATTCTTGTCAGTCAAATTATGTTATTTAAATGAACTTTATAATTTCATCAAATGGGTTTGGAGAAGGTTTGTGTAGAAGATTGTGTTGGTTTGGTGTTGGTATGCTGAGGTCACCTCAAGGTTGTCTTCGATCCGTGATTATAGTGAGAAACCATATTTAAAGGACCTGTCAAATGGCCAAATACAATGTCATGAACTAAAGCGGACAGTGTTAAGGGGGGCCTTAGACCAGGGGTCCAACCTTCTCTATCAAAGAGCCATTTCAACCCCTCTCCCACCAACGATAATGACCTCTAAAAGATCATATTTGCTACAGTTTATTGCATTTATTTAATTAGATAACTGCAGAAGAAGAAAACAAATAAAGAATTTGTTATACCTGTTGTTATAAAAGGCAACAACTACAAACTTACTGGCGCAAAACTATCCGCAGTAGTTAGTACACTGCGTGAAAGTTGCTCTGTCCAGCCGTGTACTTTTCAGCAGAAGCTGCGTGTTTGTTCTGGAAATGTATTTTAGCGTTGTTTTATGGTGTTTTATCATTTCTCGTCACATATCAAATATCAATCATAGTGTAGCCCACATGTAAATCAGCATAGTGGAAAGTGAAAGTAAATGCATCTGTCCGCGCAGAACAAAATTATCTATTTTCTTCTGAAACCTTTATCCATGGTTTGCTACCCGAACAACATCACACCGGCTGGAGAAAGACAGCGTTACACTTTGCAGGATGGGACGCGTTGTTTGGCTGACAACATATTAAAACACTTGATGAAAAAAATGATGTTATTGTCACAGTCTCTCATCCACCTCCAATATTGAGGCTCTCAGTCTCTGTCTTTTACTGTGGGTTGACATGGCAGCGTCTGGGTAGATTGAAAACCGGACTGCTGCATTTTGGATCCTCTGAAGGGGACCCTCTGAATGCTCTTAGAACTCTTCCCATGGCACTTATTGGTTTCTCGCGATGTATGTTTCATAATCTACAAGCCCGCTATATGTTATGGGGTCTATCACGTTGCTATGATCAGTGACCGGTTCTCTCTTGTAAGTCACTTTGGATAAGAGCATCTGCTAAATGAATAAATGTCAAAGGTAAACAATGTTGACTTTGTGTGATCCAGGTGAGGGTGAACTCCGAGGAAGACCGATTCCTGATCGTCCCTTTTGGGCTCCTGTACAGTGAGGTGTCAGCCTCCAGCCTGGTGAGACCCTCCGCTCCCCTCCGCCTCCTCTCTCCCTCCCTCCCTCCCTCCTGTCCTGTTTGTCTTGACTGTGTGCTTGTGTGTCCAGGTCAAGATCAACATGCAAGGGGAGATCGTGGACCGGGGGAGCACCAACCTGGGGGTGAACCAGGCGGGCTTCACCCTCCACGCTGCCATCTACGCCGCCCGGCCCGACGTCAAGTGCATCGTCCACATCCACAGACCAGCCGGCGCCGCGGTATGGATGAAGGGGG
This sequence comes from Protosalanx chinensis, assembly GCA_030340685.1. Classification (NCBI taxonomy): domain Eukaryota; kingdom Metazoa; phylum Chordata; class Actinopteri; order Osmeriformes; family Salangidae; genus Protosalanx; species Protosalanx chinensis. The sequence goes on from CM059329.1 coordinate 3,814,234, forward strand.
GGGGGGGGGTTTGGGGAAAGTATGGAGATTAAGAGGGGGTGGGGGACTAGGATGGAGAAATAGGATGCAGAGATGGAGACCCCTAAGCCTGGGTGTGACCTGATGTGTGTGTTAGGTGTCTGCCATGAAGTGCGGCCTGCTGCGCATCTCTCCGGAGGCCCTGTCTCTGGGAGAGGTCTCCTACCACGACTACCACGGCATCTGTTGCGTATCAAAACTGGGATACGGGAGTAAATAGACGTTAAGGACCAATACCAAGTTAACAGATTACCAATATGTTTAATGAAACAGATAATGATGCATTCACAATGAACAGACACAACATACAATCGGAGAAAGCTTTCAACAGAGAATTAAGTCAGACAACAAACCAACAGGGCTCCTGTCCAGTCTCAATTCTCCCTCTCTGTCCTTGAGAGCTTAGTTTTGTACATCTCCAGACAAAGGAGGTGTTTGTTGGGTGATTGGCCAGACACACAGGGGAGTAAACCTGAAAAGGTCCAATGATAGTTCAGAATCTTTGATGGGCGCATCAGGGCTGGTTTGGGGCGATGGAGGTGATGGGGTGATGGAGTGCAACAGGGGGAGAGAGAAGGAGAGAAGTAAGAAATCAGGACTACAATTTGGTGACCCCGATGTGTCTGGGAGGGAGATCTCTGGACGTAAGGACCCCAAAGGGGGACCACCTCTGCTACAGCCCAGCAGGAGCAGGCCAGGCGGTGATTCATTGACACTAATTCGCGAACACCAAAAAAGGTAAGCAGAGCCAGTTAAATTCAAAATCTGCATAGTTTAGGACATTGTAGCTTTAGGAGTGAGTGTTGGTGAACTGCTGTAGGTCCGTGACTAAAGGCTGTTTAGAACTAAATTGACCACTGTCCCTGTAAAAGACGTTTGAAGCTAGATTTTTGATGCAATCACATTTGTTAAAGTCTTTGTTTGCATAATAGATAGTTTGCCAATTGACGGGACTACTTATTTTAAGGTCCTGGCGGTTCTCTTGGAGCTTATAACTCGGCTGGCGTGCTGTAGTTTAGTGAGGGTAGAAATAGATAGTTTGCCATTAGATGAGGGATTTGTTTAAGTTCCTGGCTGTTCTCTTGGAGCTAATAACTTGGCCGGCGTGCTGCAGTTTAGTGAGAGTAGAAATAGATAGTTTGCCATTAGATGAGGGATTTGTTTAAGTTCCTGGCTGTTCTCTTGGAGCTAAGAACTCGGCCGGCGTGCCTAGAAGTCTAGTCAAAGTTTAGGAAAAAAGGAAGAATTAGTGTTCACTTAGTCTTGGGTTTGATCATTGTGTTTTGTTCCGGATTTTGTTGCAGTGTAAAATAAATGTTGGTTTGTCTCTTCTAACTCCCTCTCTCTCTATCTATCTATCTCTCTCTCTTTCTCTCTCTCTCTCGTGCTCTCAAACACACACACTCTATCTCTCTCTCTCTCTCTCCCTCTCACTCACTCTCTCCCTCTCCCACTCTCTCTGTCTCTCTCCCTCTCACTCACTCTCTCCCTCTCGCTCTCGCTCTCACTCTCTCTTTGCAGTGTTGTGTGAGACCAACGGCAGTTGGCCTTTTCTGACTCTCTGCTCTCTCAAGCACACACACGCATATCCTAGTTCCCGCCCTCTCCCCTACCCTTACCCCTCCCTCTCTCCACACCTTGTAGACCCAACTCTCTCTCTCTCTCTCTCTCTCTCACTCTCTCTCTCTCTCTCTTGCCCCCACACACACACACACACTTTCTTTATCCTTGTGGTAAAGGAACAAGCGCGCACACACACATAGGTTTATTTAATGATTTATGGGTCTAGGTGTAACTCTTAGTGGGGACGTAAATAGGCTCACTATTCACTGGACGAATATCTTATTACAGACATAGTAGAACTAAATAGGTGCACTGAGGTGTTTTGCGTTTTACCAATTGTTTTGCGTTTATTTGTCTTTTCTCTTTATCGTCTGACTAATAAACAAATATAAAAAGTGCCTGGTCTGTGTTTACAACCACAGTAGACTCATTCAAAATTTCAGGTTTGGCAACAAGCCAGATACATTGACCCCAACATGAGATACGAAGAAGGCATTTAGTAGTGCCACATTAATACAATACTATACCACTATAATATTAATAAATACTAGGTAATAAATATAATTAATAAATATCAAGAGAACAAAATAAAATATTTAACAAATAAATTAAATTTTTAAGAATAAAACGAATTAAAGATGGCCGACAAACTCGCTGTTTTTAGAGTTTTAAATTAAGAAACATGGAGAAGTCTGGCTTCCGTCACCCCTGAAAAGGAGATGGGTAAAAAAAACTAATAGCGTTTGAAAAAATATATCAGAACTGGGAACTCAAAGGACTGATTGACAACAAAACAGAAGTGACATGGGATGAGAAGGAGAAGCTAGCAGACTTTGAGAAATGAGAATTAACCTTGAAGAAAAAAGCTTGGAAAAAAGCAGGAAGTTACAAATTTGGGGGGCGCAAACGAGCATATGACAAGGCCAAGACAAAACTTACACGAGCAACAGATCTCCTGATGATGATGACAACATCAGACAACCAACAACCGACAACGACAGATCCGAAGTACAGTGAAGTCAAGTCTGGAAATTTCAAAGTTAAGTTTGGAACTCTGGAGGTCAGCAGGAAAGACGCCCATGATGGACAAGAAGGGGAAGTGCTACATGAGTCATGGAGCTATCGTGACATGAAGGACCTAGTAGCGCAACTACCACCACTGACATCAGGAGCAGGGGCATGGATAAGAACATACGAAAAACTGACAGCTGAAGTCCGACTATCTGTGGGTGATATCCGAGACGTCATCCTGCGAGTGAAAAATGCTGAATCGGTCCGACAGATAGAGGCCCAAGCTGGGTGTGAAGATTGTGACGATAGAGAACCATTCAATACCATCAGAGTAAGATACTGGGACGCATTGAGACATATATATCCACACGAATCGAACCTAGCCGCCATAAACAGTATGAAGATGAAGCCGGCCGAAAACCTACAACTCTTCTTGGAACAATGTAAAGATACATGGTTGGAAGGCACAGGAGAACACCATAATTTCACTAAAATACATATTTTGCTGTGGAAGAGTCAAGTGGTGAGGGGATTGCCCAAGTCAGTTCAAGAAAAGCTGGAGGATGTTGTTGGCTTGGAGGCCAAACCTACGATAGAGTGGGAGGCAATCATCGGACATCATCACAAGAAATACCGACAGGCAGAGGAAGAGAGGGAAGAAAGAATGGGGGCAAAACGAAGACAGCTGCTGAAACAGCAGATCATGCTACAGCGTGTGCAGATGGGAGTGGGTGTTGAACAACCTCCAGTAATGCAACAACAGTGGACGCCATCACAACCTATGCAGCCATACCAGCCTCCAGTAATGCAAAACCAGTGGGCATTGTTGTGTAAAATTTGATAAAGTGAATATGTCCAAATTATTTAAAAAATATCCTTTGAAAGTGGTAATAATCAAATTGTTCGATTTTTAGAGGAAAATGCAGTAAATCCAAATAGATGCCTTTATATCCCAAAAATGGAAGGTAGAATTTCCCTAAGTCTTCTGGCTGGTGCAAAACCTAAGTCTTCAGGCTTGTGTAGATTTCTAAGTCCCAAGCCTGTACAGAATCTAAGTCAAAAAACCAACAGAGTTTTCTTCCAAGTTTGATGCAAAGTGTTTTATTGGAATCCGTGCAGACAGTACAAAGTCCAAAAAAACGAGAGAGCGTGATCCCGGGATCAGACTGAAGTTTTCTGACCGTGCAACAGCTTTTATAGTGGGTGTTTTCTGTTTATTAAAATTACTTTTGGTCATCACCTACGTTACCTTAGACAATTGGCCCCTCTCACTGATAAAGTTACTATTTGATGCAATGACAGTTTTTTCTCCCTTTTGATGACCGCATGTGTGCTGTTGACCTTGAATAACCCATGTTCAGATAAGGGCAGTGTTGTGGGCCTTCATGGGAAAGATTTATGACCCTCCTTCCCAGTCTCACTTTGCATGACCACCAGACTCACTTTTAAGGATTATAAGAGTGTTCACTACATTCTACACAATTGATTATGAATAACACATGTAAAACAATCAAATTAGATAATAAACATGGGTTTCCCATCAATCTGGATGTCATCGTTTTCCACCTCAGCATCACGACAACCCATGCGGCGTCAACAACTTCCAGTGATACACCCACATGCTCGAGGTCAACCCTTCATACCAGGGAACCACGGAGCATTCCGTGGCACCCCAAGGAGAAGAGGAGCAACAGCTGAGGTATGGAACCAGCCCGGGGGTTATGCCGGTGGGGATGTGTGACATTGGACAAGAGACTGCCCTAATGGTCCTGTGGACCACAGGAGTGGATACACCGACTACTACAGACCAACTGGAAGAGGCTACCAAAGAGGAGGCTGCAGAGACCAACTGACAGGATACAGCTGAAACCACATCTCTGAATATGAATCTCTAGCACAACCATCAAGGGTGTCAGCTGTAACGGCTGGAGAGAGAGAATACAATGAAAATCTCACATAGACACCAGAGGCGGAGCAGACCCTCGACAACACCAGACAAGCACTTGGACTAATACTTAGAATACTAATAGAACCAAACCTTATTCAAGACGAACTCATATCCCACAACTGTGAATATGTGTCCCAGAAAGATCTGAAGATCAGACCTGACCTCACTTCCACACCATTACAAGACCCAGAATGGGAACTTTATAGTGACGGATGTTGCTATCAGGGAAATGATGGAAATGTGGCCTCTTACTGAGTAGTTAAACAAGAAGGTTCAGACAAAGAAATCTGTCACACCACCTGGGAAGCAGAAATCATCCCACAACCAGCCTCAGCACAATTGGCGAAGATCCACGGCCTCACCAGAGCATTGGAGTTGAGTCAAGGAAGGGCGGTGAACATTTACACAGACTCAGCCTTTCCCCTTGGAGCCGTACATAAAGTTGGGCTGCAATGGAAGAGAAGAGGATTCCTCACATCAAGCAGAACACCAATCAAGCACCGTACCGAACTGGAGAGACTATTCGACGCAGTAAAGTTACCCTCAAGAGTGTCCATCATGAATTGGAGAAGGCACCAAGGAGACAATAGCCGAAAAGCCCAAGGAATCCAGGCAGCAGGCCAAGTGGCCATGATGACTGAAGAACACACTGAGCGAATGGCGTGCCTGGTGGATCCAATCAAACTAGCTAGGAATAAGAATTCTACTGTGGTTCAGGACTTAATGGAAATGCAGGAACAAACAAGAGCGTACGGGCAGAATCAAGGGGTACAAAAGACACTGACAGACCCAAATGTCGTTTTGTCTACGCAGGTGCGGCGAGCAGAACAGGAGGCAGCTAAGCACAAGGAAGCAGAAGTAGGACCCCGGAGACTGGGTGAGAGTGAAAATACACAAGCGGAAGTGGACTGACCCCAAGTGGACCGGCCCATGGGAAGTGAGAGAACGTGCCTCCCACGCCCTGAAAGTTAGTGGAAAAAACGGAGACCACTGGCATCATCTCACCCACTGCACACCAGCAGAGGCCCCGGCCCGTACCCTCGAAGAAGTGAGAAAGGATCTGAGTCAAACCACCAAAGAGACTGAAAACTAGCACCGAAACAAACTGTTCTACTATCCTATTTCCACCCAAACAACCCAAGCACCACCAAAACATGTCAAGAATGAAGTACTTCTGGAAATTAATCATATACATCATCACAATCAAGGACGTGAGAGGAGCAGGAGACATTGGCTGTCACCGCGATGGTACCAACTGTAAAAATCTCCAGTTCACCATGGGACAAACAGCAACATTGAGGATTGACCTCTGCGAATTAGTGTCATGCGAATGGATCGATTGAGCAGGATGTCGTCCTCTGACGGTGTACATGGGAGTAACCACGCATTGTGGGTCCTGGGGAGATGTAGGATGGAACACAGGACCACGCAACTGGGGATACAGACCATGGATGGCACTAAAAAGGATCAGCAAGGGAAGAAACCAACTGGAAAGGCTCTCAATAATCAGAGGGCGTCCTGAGGATTGCACGTCCTCCAAGCTCTGTAATCCACTACTCATCACCCTGAGAGATCCATACGAAGGAGATGAGGGGGAGTATTGCCTCGGAATAGAGAAAAAGGGAAAAGACATAATTGGAAAAGTCAAAATCCTTGTGACAAGCACAGGAAATCACTTACCCATGAACGAGCCCCAGAACCAGGACACTGGACTGGAAAATCTAAAACGAACCATCATGGAGGAAACAGGATATGTAGACAGGAAAGTGTGGATAGATTGGATGGTGTATACGGCAAAGCAACACGAGATGGAGGACTGTGTGGCTTGCGGGACCGCAAGACCATCACTGGGAACAGTGCCATTTCCAGTCACCCCAAAAGACGATAGAAATACTTTCGCCTGTCTGATGAAGCTGTTCAACCAGTTGAACCCCGCAGGATGCACCTCGGTTAAATTGCTGTTTCCCCCAGTGCACTTGACCAAGCCACCCCATTTCACCCCGTTGGAGGGTAACTATACTTGCATCCGCAAGCTAACAGGCACAATCGATGTGGGCAACTTGACCATGTGCAGCCAGACTTATGCACCCCAAGGACACACTCTCGAGGTTCTGAATGACATGCAACACCCCAGAGCTGACGTATGGTGGTTCTGTGGAGGGACGTTGTATCCAATACTACCGCACGACCAGTGTTGGGCAGTAACGTCACTACAAGTAGCGGCGTTACTAGTTTAACTACATTTCTCAGTAGCGTGGTGGTAGCGTCGCTGTTTTCTGAATCAAATTGCTTTTAAGTAGCTTAGCTCTTTTATTAACCAAGTTCAGTCAAGACACTCACGTGATGATTGATATAAAGAATATTTATTGATGACCGTACATGGAATATGTTTGACTTTGGCGGAGTGGAATGTCTAAGGGGAAGCGCTCCCTACGCCTCGAGCGACACATACGTGCACACATATATGACATGAGGCATGGAGCAATAGATATATAATCCCCCTGATACAGATATACATAAATTCAGACAGACATACAGATATGCATAAATTCAGACAGACAGACAACCGGGGGAGAAAGGGGACGGTGGTGGGAGGCAACAGTAATGATCCTAACCGTTCTGTGTGAGTGTTGGATATCCGTGCAGCCTTTTAAGGCAGTCTTACCGGGCGGAGCCCCAATGGGCTTGCACTAGCCAGGTCAGGTGTGTTCATGATTGATTGTTTGCACTACCTGTATGCTTGAACTGTTAATGTATGTGAACTGCGGTGTGTGATGAGGATCAGTGTACTGAATGAGTGAAGTGTATGCTGAGTGTATGATGAGTTATGTGAATGAATGATGATATGTACTTGATGACTGAGTGATGACGCGGGCAGCCCGAGTGCCGTTGCCAGAACTAGCTTCGCCCATTAGTGCGGTAGCGTCCACATAAGCTACATTTTTATAAAATCTCTGAAGCTCAGCGCAGCGGAGCTTTCTGCAGTGGTTTGAAGTAAAAGGAGGAGTCAGTGACGCTACTGCCATACAAGGCCATGTAGGTGGAGCTGACAGAAGCACTTCCGTAGGACGGTAACATCACGGACCAATCCTTGGGCTGGCTACATCTTTGATGCAGGGGAATACGGACAAGCTAGCTTGCTTCAATGCTTGGGTGAGTTACGTTACTTGGTGGAAAGATGGCAGAGGGTGAGGAGGACGTTGAGTTAGTTGCACATTGTCTTTAATGGTATAGTTCAAAATAAACATAATAGAGCAGTTTAGAGCAGATTTTTGTGTTCTGGTTTTGGAGCAGTGAGAGCACAGTTTAATAATTGTTTAATAAACAAATGAATGTAACATTTTTGCCTGCTTATTAGTCTGATTGACAGTTTTAATGATCACTGAGATAGCTTTGTAGGGATGAAGTTGTTCCAATAAAAAGTTGTTCCATAAAAAAATTGCAAGTGCAAGTGAAGATGGGGTTTGAGCTGACCGAATGTCCTTGGGAAAGGTTTCATTTTATAATGTTCTTCATCTTAATTGTAAGTAAATTGTAAGTATGCTGAGTGTATGATGAGTTATGTGAATGAATGATGATATGTACTTGATGACTGAGTGATGACGCGGGCAGCCCGAGTGCCGTTGCCAGAACTAGCTTCGCCCATTTCAGTCAAGACACTCACGTGATGATTTATATAAAGAATATTTGTTGATGACCGTACATGGAATATGTTTGACTTTGGCGGAGTGGAATGTCTAAGGGGAAGCGCTCCCTACCGCCTCGAGCGACACATACGTGCACACATATATGACATGAGGCATGGAGCAATAGATATATAATCCCCAACATACGACCACTCCGCCAGACTATGTGTAAGCGGAGCACCACTGCTCCTGAGCCTTGACATCCCACTTGGTACTAGTGCCGAAAAACAAGTGTTTTTCTGGATGCTTGGGTCATGCTAGCATAGACGATGACTAAACCAAGTGTGCATAACTTTTGTGTTACATACCATCTGATGTGCGGTTCACCTGACCGTCCGAAGAACACACTCCGTCCAGACTATTGCTGGACGGAAGGTGAACATGCGGCTAGCCAGATCCACCGAGCATCTCCCCGGTACCCTTCTCATCCGACCTTGGGCTGATATCGCTGATATCTAGGGAGCTGCCCCTCTCGCTCGTCAGCGACCCACCATGGATGTACGCAAAGGCAGCTGAAGTGCTGGAACACAAAAGATATGTTATCTAGTGTGAAGTCAATGTGTCAGCAGCACTGCTGTTCCCCACCGGTACCCAGGGTATCTCCGCAGATATCCTGACTCGCACGCTAGCTTCTGATCGTTGCTACTGCATCAGATGCACGTCTGCGATCACCAGTGCCAAGCCCAAGATCTAACGGAAACATTCTACTACATATGGGTCCGGTAGCCTCTCAACCATACGGGGCAGGTTTACAGCTACCTCTAGAAACACGACCTCTAGCACCCGTCGGTGACCCCAAGGATGTCCGCAAGGCTGTGTATGCACCCAATGTAACTATATGAAAATCAGAATGGACTACGAAATGTGTCGGCAGACATCCACCATTCCTCATCGTATCCCGAGGTATCTCTGCAGATATCTCGACTCGAACACTGGCTTCTGATCGTAGCCTACTGCATCAGAGCACGTCTGCGGACCACCAGAACTAAGCCGAGATCTTACAGAAATATTCTACCATTATGTGTAACCCTCTCATCCAAAGGGGCAAGTCTACTGCTACCTCTAGAGACCAATTCCTCTAGCACCCGTTGATGACCCAGGATGTACGCGAGGGGTATGTCTTGAATGTAAATGATCGAACAATGTGTCAACAGACGTCTGCCGTTCCCTGTAGTACAGGGCATTGTAATGGAACATTCTGATGTTCCATAATTGTACTGTCAGATTGTTATAAGTTGTGGTGATGTTTTTGAAACTGCTTACTACAGTCTGGTCAAAGTTAACACCTCCTCACAGTCAATGCTAATTGACTTGATCAATACAGGTGCGTAGACAAAAGGTCTGGGGGATCACCCTCCTTTGAAAGTGCTAATCAACTAGCTTACCCTATCAATGCAGTTGCGTAGACAAAAGGTCTGGGTGATCACCCTCCTTTGAAAGTGCTAATCAACTGGCCTTTTCTGTCAATACAAGTGCGCAGACAAAGAGTCTGGGAGCCCCCCAACCCCTTTCTGCCTTTGGAACCGCTTCAAACCAGAATGTGGAAGGAGGCCCTTTTGGAGACTCTTCCCCCCCAAACCTGGACAACGAGGGGGGGGGGGCTCAACGAAATATATAGAGAGGGGAAAAGAAGGTTCAGGACCTTCTTCCTTGACCTACCGTGTTGATGGAACCAGGTCTATCAGAGCTCTGTTAATGTATGTCTTGTCTGTTTCACGTTTCGTGTGTTCATAATTGCTATACTCTGTTCTTGTGAAAGGTTCAATAAATTTGTATCTAACTAACTATCAAACTTTTGTATCCTTGCAACGTCCTCTATCAGAAAGTTTCCATCACAGTTTGGGGGCTCGTTTTCCGGGGATCCACGTACGGTCGCTTCAGGCTGCCGACGGCGGGTTTGTTTGAATCTAAGGTGAGCAAGGATCTTTTCGGATTGACGACGTTGTTGGGCCACAAAAGGATAAAGTTTGTTTAAAGGTTATTACCAAATATTAGTGATTTAATTTGAACCACGTCTAGCTGGGAACGGACGTTAGATGCCTATTGTGCAAAAGGTGCAAATAGAGGACTCCATGCGCTGAGTGCAGGAGTGTTTACCGGTTTTATGCCTAATGAGCACAGACTATTAGAAGAGATTATTATTTGAGAAAAGGGTCTAAGCGTACGCATTCCGTAGGTTACGGAGAAGTTTCGACAGCGAAACGGAAATAACTTGAGTGTAAATATTTTATAAATACTTTTGTTTCGTACAAAGCGTGGGTTGTGGTTAAGACAAGCGCTGAGTCTACTTTTTATTGACAATAAGTTCAAGATATCTGTAAATATTAGTTTGGTTTCTTTCTTTGTTATAATAGGTAATTGATTTGAGTTCATCTTTATTCTTTGGTGAATAATTTTATTCACAGTAAAACATGGGTTGTGGTCCAAGCAAGAATTCTGATGGTCTGGGGATGCATTTAAGTCCTAATATCAATTACATGAAACAAAATTATGGTCGCAATTGTCTTTTACAACTACATGTGTGGGTTCGGGATTGTGGGTTTCCAGAAGAAGGGTCTTTTTCTAACAGACAACTTAACAAATTAAAAGCGAATCTTTCTCTTAAAGAGGAAGAAACTAAAGACTGTCTTCTAAAACGGCACAGATTTAAGCCAGACTGGAGGGCATTTGCAGACTGGAAAGATGAATCTGTGTGTAGGGAGAAAGCAGTCAGAGTAGGGACATTTTCACCTGTGTCTCAGTGTCTAAAGGTTCGTGACTCAGACCTCCTCCTGGCCCCGCCAGTTCCCGCACCAGTCTCCGCACCAGTCTCCGCACCAGTCTCAGCACCAGTCGACACGGAGACAGAATAATGCAACAAATGGACGACCATTGAACGAGGGGAACGAGTGTTTCACCTGTGGCAAAACGGGACATTGGAGAGACTCTTGCCCGGACAACACGCGCAATGGACATGGATTACAACACGATTGACTGGCGGGCAGAGAGGGGGAGGCTGATTTACGGACCAGGACAGAAGCTACTCAACGAACGGGTGATGTAACACATTCCGACATACATGCTCAAATCCATCACACGATAAAACGTATAGAAAGTCAAATGGTCCCATTAGAGGGAACATATGTTAAATTCACGTCTGAACCTTTTAGACGTTTGCCTATGTTGACATTGCTGATTGAAGGACGGAAAGTTAACTTTCTGGTAGATTCTGGGGCCACTGTATCTGTTTTGAAAGAGGATAGTTGCCCTGTCCCCCCTAAATTAAGTGGTCGATACACTGAATCCATTGCTGCCTCAGGAACCTTAACTACAGAATGGTATACAGTTCCGTTGTTTTGCATAGACACTGTGAACGGTACAGTGAAACATTCGTTTTTGTTTTCGACTTGTTGTCCGGTTAATTTGTTGGGTCGTGATTTGATGTGTAAACTTGGCATCTGTTTGATCTCTACACCCGAAGGAATAGCTTTATTACGCAAGAAAGATATTGAACTGAGTGCGTTGAACCAATCGTTTGTTAAATGTGACAGAGGGTTACCGACATATGTGTATCATTGGAAATTGAATATAGGGCCTGTGAATTGTCAACTTGTTAATGAAGCACGCATGCGGGTTACGGCGGTTGATATTTACATTGCTAAAGATGATGATTTGCATGTGGTAGCCCACATAAGTGATGATAAAGATGTTTCCTATGAGGAGGAATGGTTTAGACAGGACTTTGTGAATGAAACATTGACTTTGAGAGATATGTTTTGGTCCGACACCACATGTGCTGTGACCGTTTCAGTTTCATCGCCTAGAGTAAATTGTAAGCTACCGAACTCTCGCCATTCCCCATATTGCGATGCAAATTCACTTCCACATGTTGCTCTTGTCAAAGGCAGACATGGGACGTGGTCACATTTGACTTCATGGTTAAAGCAATGTGAGGAACATCAATTTTGGCGACATACTCGGAATTCTGGCATCACCTACAACCCCATATTAAAGGTATTTAAAAGGTCTTTATGTGCAGTAGTGCAAACTGAGAGATCAGTTTCGTTAGAAGACAGAATATGTTTGTTTACTCATGGGAACTCTTCTTGTGATATCACACTGTTGCCTGCTTTACGTGAAATACCAAAAGCCCTCTGGGCTGAGGGCAAATATGATGTGGGTTTAGTTAAAAGTATGGAACCAATTGTGATTTTGCCTAAATCAGACTTTCGACCACGGGCGCACCAATATCCGCTGAAACAAGAAGCAGTCGATGGCATAGCGCCAGTTTTTAAGTCACTTTTGAAAGCAGGAGTAATTATACCTTGTAGAAAATCACCGGTTCAAACACCTATTTTTCCTGTCAAGAAAATTCGTAATGAGGGCTGTGGCGGCAGCAGAGAAGGCTGTACACGCGTCACGTGAGTTCGTGGGGTACGGTGATCTGACCCTGATGGTTCCACATGCGGTCGCTATTTTGTTATTGGAAAAAAAACTTGTCACTTGTCAGCTGCAAGATGGTTGAGGTACAATACTTGCTTGTTGGATATGCCAAACATAACGGTCAAACGTTGTAATGTGCTTAATCCGGCTACTCTTTTACCGATCGAGGGAGACGGTGAAGAACATGACTGTGTTGCCACAGTTAACGAAGTCTGTTCACCTAGAGTGGATTTACGAGAAACACCTATTCCAAACGCAGATTGTGAGTATTTTGTTGATGGCTCGGCGTCTAGAAACCCTGATACAGGGAAGAATCAGGTCGGGTATGCAGTTGTCACTTCACACGAAGTTGTGAAATCGAACTCGCTACCAACACATCTTTCGGCACAGGCTGCTGAATTGATCGCTTTGACGGAAGCCTGTAAATTGTCTGAAGGAAAGATTGTTAACATATTCACGGATAGCAGATATGCTTTTGGTGTTACACACAACTTTGGCATGATATGGAAACATAGGAAATTTCTTACCTCCTCTGGAAAGCCGGTGGCACACTACAGATATGTGTCGGGTCTGTTGGATGCACTGCTCTTGCCAAAACAAGTCGCCATATGCAAATGTGAGGCACACACTAATGACACTGATGACATTTCACTGGGCAATGCCAGAGCGGACGCTGCGGCACGGTCGGCTTCCAGATTGCCTTTATGTGATGATGTTATGACATGTTTGCAGTTCGAAAGGACCACCAAACAGACAATGCCTGACTCCAATACTCCTCACCTGACAACCTTAAGTTTACAGGACATTCAACACTGGGCCACACCCCAGGAAAAGGCTCTTTGGAAAAAGGACAGTAGTGTATACCAAGATGGGATTTGGTATGGTCCAGATGGAGGTCAGGTGCTTAAACCATGTCTACCAAAGCATTTATTCAGATACTTTGCTCAACTGATGCATGGCAAAGATCATGTCTCAAAGACTGGTATGATAGCCAGCATGCATCAATCTTGGCATACGAGAGGATTTGCCCTGTATGCACAGTCCTTTTGTCAGAAATGCCTCATTTGTGTTACAAGTAACATAGGTAGAGGTATCCAAACTCGCACATCTTCACAACCCAGACCAGAACAGCCGTTTGAGTATCTACAAATGGATTTTATGAATTGAATCCTAGTGAAGGGAAGAAATAATGCTTAGTGATTGTTGATATGTTTTCTAAATGGGTAGAAGTCTTTCCAAGTTCAAAGGCTGATTCAGGTGCTGTAGTGAAGGCTTTGATCACTGACATCATTCCTAGGTGGGGTATTCCTTCAAGACTAAGTAGTGACAACGGGTCACACTTTGTCAATGATGCTATTCGAAAGCTAGGAAGTTATTTTGGTATAAACTTAAGACAACATTGTGCTTATCATCCAGCCAGCGGGGGAGCAGTCGAGAGAGAGAACGGGACTTTGAAAAATAAACTGATGAAATGTTGTAAGGACACAGGTTTGACATGGACAAAAGCTCTACCTATAGTGTTACTACAGATGAGAGCCAGAGTCAGACCCAAATATGGCTTGAGTCCTTTCGAAATCCTGTTTGGCCGACCACCGAATACAGGCATCGGGCCAACAAGGGGTCAGTTACCTACAACTGACCAATGCGAGGATGTCATTCTTGATTACTGTACAACCTTGTCGTCCGCTCCATGTGATATCCACAGACAAGTGAAGGAGGCCATTCCACATCCACTGACAGGCCCACTGCATGACCTGAAACCAGCACCAACTTCGACAATCCACCGAGGTGGAAAACGAAAGGGAAGGAAAGGACCAACCGGTAGTTGCCACACTCTTCTGCCGTACGCGCGCCCCTTTTAGAATGTTTAAGGACCACAGTAAACGTATATTAGACATAAAAACATCAGACATGGAGAGGTCACGACAGTGATCGAAAGTAGCACACCTGGTGGTGAATTCCCCGCACCTCAAAAACCCATAGTAAGCCGTGAGTGTCAACAGAAAGCCCAAAGCACCCTCATCTTAAACTAGACACCATAAGTGCAAAATAGGTAGGGTTATTGGTAGTCGTTTATCTTTAGCCACGGAACGCTGCTTCAGTAGCCCCTTCATCAGCAGGCGTATACGGGGGCTCCCGAGCGGCTGCTCGCAGACGGACCCAACACTGGACGTTAAATTGAATGCCCGCGTCCACTGTTTCCATGGTAAACAATGCAGCTCCTTTCAGGGGCACATGGGCCTAGTCTTGCACTGTCCTAGTCAACAAGCAGACAACCCCACAATGCGATACAGCTCGTGGAGCGCTGTGGCAAAGACTCTGGATCCAGGGAAGCCGTCTCTGCTGGCCACTTGTGAAGCATTAGTCCCCGTAATATCCCTCAAACCCGACAGATAGAAACCCATGCCGTTCCACAGGTGCACGATGATCCCTAGAAAGCCAATCTGACCAGCAGGACACCATCGGTGAGATTAGGTAACTTCTTGGCTATGTCCGACAGATGGGAAACGAATGTTCTGCCTAGGCTTATGACGCGCATGCAATTTGAAATGCCCCGGCCAGAAGCAGGTCGCATTTACCCATTGAAACGGCGCCTGAAGCCACCGTCAGGATACCACAGACGCGCTCCGATATTATCCTGCAGACTGTCATCCTAAGCAATTGACAAAAGAGAGCCCATAACAGAGCATCGGCCACCGAGCAGAACAACATGATAGACCACGACACATAGCGGTTAATACTCCCAAGCTTGTAATACTCCCAAGCTCGCTTTATTACTGCGGTTAATAAACACCGCCTGAGCTGTTGTTCTAGCCACAACTCACGCTGTATTAGCACTTCAACAACAGTCCGACTTCTAACAACCCCTTCACCAAACTCCTGCTCAATCCCCCTCGTATGCGCCTTCACCCCAAAACTCAAGCATGCGCACCTCCCACTTCCCAGCTTCCTTTAAAGGCACAACTACAGAAAAGAACGCCATACATTATAACAGAACAGATTTAACCAGCCTAACACAATATACATAACCTATACCATATAAATATATAAAACTTTATATGCCACCCTATATTTACATGCACCATCTGTACACGTACGACTGCATCATTTGTCATTTGCCCCATCCGTTCATTTAGCACATAGCATCATGTGCGCTACCGTATATACGATTCCGGAAATCCAATAAAATACTGTAACATATCGAACAATACAGCTGTACATTTGCTGCCTCAACATCACTTTAATCCCACCAAACGCCCGCAAATACTTTCGAAATTCCTTACCATTTCGGTTTACCATGTGACAATGACAATAAAGATCCATCTATAGGGTGGACAATGAACACATATTACCTTGCCACCTAACCAACTGTCGAACGATTCCAGAGCGCAGGTAACAACACTAGAACCGACCCTGTGACGTCATCATCAGCCTGAATGTGGCAAGTGAATGCTAAGAAATGGCACCGGATCGTCGGTTCCACGTCCTGTTCATTGCTCAATACTTGCGACCACATGCAATAAACCAAAACAAACGCAACAGTTAGTGCGCAGACACGTACACCTTAATGCTAACAATTCTGGTTGCAGAATCAACATTTGAGAAAGCAGACGTAACACCGCCTATAGGTTTACCTGTAGGTCTAGCTTTGTAGCTACTTACTTAGCTTCAGTATACAGTCTCTGTGCTCACCATCCTGCCTGCAACTGCATGGCAACGAACTCCTAAGCTGAAATTGTGCAAAGACGACGCTTCCTTGGCAGAAACAGTTTCGTAAACCCCAAACGACGTCCCGCCACACCGTATGGCTAAACGGAACTCGGAGCCAGACGTCCATCCAGCTCCACACGTTGATCTGGGCAAGCGGAGCGTATCACGGTACACTGAAGCCATGCAGAACTCGGCAAGAGTCAAGGTAGGCATCCGGGGCTCATTGTCTAGGAACATGCACAGGTCCCCGCGACCGATCAAGTCGGAAGAGCACAGCAAAATTCAAGTCTCATCTGCATCCGTACCTGTAAGGATTTGGCCACGCAGAAGGGCGGAAATGTTGCAGCGGGAAATGGGAGCGGCGCCCAATCCTTCTGCCATGAAGTCCTAACATCCAGCGCTTCGAAACACTGCGTCCCGCCGGAACTCGGGCCTTTTCGGTCTTTGGTTGGCCCCACCGGGGCGGCTGGATTAGCAGAAAGAAACGCTCGCCGTACTCTATGAAAAACAAGTACCCTAAAGTTGCATCCGCTAAGGTAAGCACCCTGTCCGTATGAGCAGTCAGCAATTCGATAGACCTTACTCTGGAACCTGGCTGCTAGCATAGTTACAGAACACACCACTGCAGATCTCGAGGGATGGTCCATGGCAAGCCCCGACGCGACCATGAAACACGCCGAAGTAACAAACCCGATACCTCAGCAACAAGAACAAAACACGGTAGTAATGACGACCCCCACGATAGCATCACAGAACCGCCCGCAATGATCAAGGCAACAGTGATGATCCTAACCGTTCTGTGTGAGTGTTGGATATCCGTGCAGCCTTTTAAGGCAGTCTTACCGGGCGGAGCCCCAATGGGCTTGCACTAGCCAGGTCAGGTGTGTTCATTATTGATTGTTTGCACTACCTGTATGCTTGAACTGTTAATGTATGTGAACTGCGGTGTGTGATGAGGATCAGTGTACTGAATGAGTGAAGTGTATGCTGAGTGTATGATGAGTTATGTGAATGAATGATGATATGTACTTGATGACTGAGTGATGACGCGGGCAGCCCGAGTGCCGTTGCCAGAACTAGCTTCGCCCATTAGTGCGGTAGCGTCCACATAAGCTACATTTTTATAAAATCTCTGAAGCTCAGCGCAGCGGAGCTTTCTGCAGTGGTTTGAAGTAAAAGGAGGAGTCAGTGACGCTACCGCCATACAAGGCCATGTAGGTGGAGCTGACAGAAGCACTTCCGTATGACGGTAACATCACGGACCAATCCTTGGGCTGGCTACGTCTTTGATGCAGGGGAATACGGACAAGCTAGCTTGCTTCAATGCTTGGGTGAGTTACGTTACTTGGTGGAAAGATGGCAGAGGGTGAGGAGGACGTTGAGTTAGTTGCACATTGTCTTTAATGGTATAGTTCAAAATAAACATAATAGAGCAGTTTAGAGCAGATTTTTGTGTTCTGGTTTTGGAGCAGTGAGAGCACAGTTTAATAATTGTTTAATAAACTAATGAATGTAACATTTTTGCCTGCTTATTAGTCTGATTGACAGTTTTATTGATCACTGAGATAGCTTTGTAGGGATGAAGTTGTTCCAATAAAAAGTTGTTCCATAAAAAAATTGCAAGTGCAAGTGAAGATGGGGTTTGAGCTGACCGAATGTCCTTGGGAAAGGTTTCATTTTATAATGTTCTTCATCTTAATTACTATGTTGATAAACTGTTTGGCTATAATTGTATCTGTGTGGTGAAGGGGGGCCTGCGAGTTTGTCCAGGTCTGCCGTGGGTTCCTGGATGTCGAATGTCCACTCTGCGGGGTGACGGTGGGTTTTCGCCCTAGAATACCACTAGGGTTTTCCCCACTGTGTCCAGTGTTCCCCATCACGTGCTTGATAACGCTGCATAGCCTTATCATTCAATGTTTAAAGATTTAATCAGTATTACTCAACCAAGTATGGTTTTTGATTACATATGTTGACGGTTTGAAGATCTACTAACAATCTACCTCTTTTTCCCCATTTACCTTTACCCAGGTGTTTGAGCACCTTATTGAAGTATTGAGACCGGTGTAGTCAAACATCACTGTAGATATTTTGAGGTAAGGTTTGTCACACCCTTTAAAGGGTGTGAAAGGAGGGATTCTTAGCAACCTCAAAATATCCTGTTTCAAGGCATTGGGCTCAATGTCTGTTTTCAGCACTGGGATATTTAGGTTAGAGAGTGTCAAAGGAGGGACCAAAATCCATAATATTGTGTTTATTTTACAACGTTGTCTAACCTGTTTTTAAGTTTTGTTTTCTAGAAGTTCCTAGTATGGGTGCTGGCCTGATGTCGGGTATGTCCTTACTCCTCAGAGATAATTTAAAAAAAAGTTTGATTGATGGTCACACCCTTAAAGGGGTGTGAAAGGGGGGGATTCTTTGGAAACTTAAAAAAATTCAAGATTTACCAACTATTTGGGTCCTGCACACAGACGTATCTCTTCGCTCCCACAGGACAACGTCATGGCCATTCTGCCCAAACTCCCCTAAGCCAACCAAATGGACATTCTAATCTTTGGCCTGTCCCAAGCCTACAGGACCAACACCTGGCCAACCCTGTATCCAGACCCTCACTCAGCCCCGACCCTTGCCCCTGTCCCATCTAACTCTGATGAAGGACCCTCATTCCCTGTAGGTTCAGATGCTCTTCTGTGGCGCCAGTCCTGACCCCTGCCCCTACCCTCTCTAACTCTGAAGGAGACACTCTCCTCCTTTAATTCCAATCTGTCTCCTCGTCCTGATTTCTTACTTCTCTCCTTCTCTCTCCCCCTGTTGCACTCCATCACCCCATCACCCCATCACCTCCATCGCTCCAAACCAGCCCTGATGCGCCCATCAAAGACTCTGAACTATCATTGGACCTTTTCAGGTTTACTCCCCTGTGTGTCTGGCCAATCACCCAACAAACACCTCCTTTGTCTGGAGAGGTACAAAACTAAGCTCTCAAGGACAGAGAGGGAGAACTGAGACTGGACAGGAGCCCTGTTGGGTTGTTGTCTGACTTAACTCTCCGTTGAAAGCTTTCTCCAATTGTATGTTGTGTCTGTTCATTGTGAATGCATAATTATCTGTTTCATTAAACATATTGGTAATCTGTTAACTTGGTATTGGTCCTTAACGTCTATTTACTCCCGTATCCCAGTTTTGATACGCAACACATCCTGGTGGACCAGGAGGAGAGCATGCTCATCCAGAAAAACCCAAGAGTACCTGGCTGCAGTCCACCACCGTGGGGCGGGAGCGTTGCAGGCACCACAGAGAGGCGACGGCACCACCGTGGGGCGATGAGTTTCCGGAATTGTTTTTTTCCGAAAAAAATGCGATAGAAGCGAGACTAATATACACTGCACTGCGTAATTGTACAACTTAGTCATAACGAAAAACAAACGATTTTGTCTGAATGCTTACTACAGTCAGGTCAGATGGCTCAGCGGGTTAAGGCCTCATGAATCGGAAGGTTGTGAGTTCGAACCCCGGCTGTGGCTATGTGATGTTGTGTCCTTGGGCAAGGCACTTCACCCTACTTGCCTCAGGGTATTATTCTTCTTCTTATTTTTATTATTACAGTTCCACAATGAAAATGACTTCCCTTCCTTTGACCTCGTTCCATCCCCCCTGTTGCTCTTGCTCACCTTCTCCCCCCCCCCCCCCCCCCCCCCCCCCCCCCCCCCCGCCGTCTTCCAGGGCTACAGGACCGGCTACCCCTACCGCTGCCCAGCGCTCTGAGACAAACACAAAAAGTACAGCGAGGCGGAGTTCGCGTCCTCGGCCGTGGGCTCCAACTCGTACGGCGAGGACAGCGACTCGGGCGCCCGCTCCCCACTCAAGCACAGCTTTCAGAAGCAGCAGCGTGACAAGACACACTTGCTGGGCTCGGCCGGGCGGCCTGACGGCGAGGAGGAGGGCTCGGAGGCGGGCAGCCCCAAGGCGAAGACTAAGGTGTGGACCAACATAACACACAATCACGTCAAACCCCTGCTGCAGTCGCTCTCGTCCGGTGTCTACGTGCCAAGCTGTATTACCAACTGCTTGGTCTGTGCCTAACTTACTGTCCATAGTTTAGACCTACTGCTACTGTTGATCTGGGCCAGCTGACTGGCCCTCTAGGCCCTCCCTGGGGGGGTGGGGCAATAGATCAGATGACTGTGGACCGCTGCAGGGCAGTGGTAGTTCTCTCACTCTCTCTCTCTCTCTCTCTCTCTCTATCTCTCCCCTTTTCCCCATTGGCCCCTGTCCTGTCCTTAGCCAAACCCCTCCTGTGTAGAGGAGTGAGTAGTGAAATGTATTGTGGGTGTTGTCATGGAAGAGTGTTGGGAGTGGGGGGGGGGGTTTAGGGGGTGGGGACATGGTGGGGTTGGCCTGATGGTTGTTTACCATCTGCTGCACGTGCCCCTTGTGTCCTTTTTCCTGTACGTGATGTCTTCCTGTCCCGTGCCAGACTCGCCTCGTTTTAAAACCGAAAGGGTTGTTTCACCGTTCAACTGTTGGGTTGAACTGGATCCAGGTAGCGACCTGGGTGTCTCACCGTGTGGATAGTGAACTCCCCCACCTCATACTAATGATGTCAGCCTTATGGGGTCTGACTCCCCTGCCCCCCTTTCCTCTCCCCAAAACACCCCCAACTGCCCGCCTTGTTATCGTTTCAAACCCTCCCCTCTATTCTATAGTTTGATTTTTTTCTGTTCCAAGTATGACCCCTGACCCCTATAAAGTGTGCTTGTCTCTGCATGATTGGATGTGTTTAAGTTCACATTAGAGGCCATTCTGACCGTTCTTAACCTCTGAACCGATTGTTATCTCTGTGAGGAAGTAGGTGTGTTGTGTTGTGAGGCTCTCTCAGTGAGTATACCATCTTTACATGTCCATCCATGACCCCAGCTCCCTCTTCCCATAATGCCCTGCTCCTCCCTCCACATGTGAGCCTGACGGGCTCCCTCAAACATGGCTGACTGGAATGACCCCCCATGGGCTTCTCTCTCTCACCACACACTCCCTTAACACGCTGAGGGAACATGCTTCTGAAGGGGGGTGGGGGGTGGGCAATGAAGGTTCAGTTCCGGCCAACTTGTCTTTTGTCTTGGACCGCTCAAGAGGAAAAGACTGTTCCGGAACCTGTTTTTATTCTTATATACCTGGTTGAAGATGAGTCTGGGCTTTGGGCGACTGTTCTATTGTCCGTATGTGGTGTGGTAGCAAGCTGTAGACACTTTTAGTATGGTTACATCTCTGAAGAACTACTCAAATAAGGTTAAAAAAAATACAACGATAAAAGCTATGTGTAGTCAAGGCTGAAAGACTTGAAATAATATCCAGAAACAAGTCTGGGCCTTTTATTAGGTGGAAATTAGTGCAACACTTTTTTTTAAGAACTGATCATGCAGACTTTTGAAAAGGACCATCTTTGGAGCTTTGTTTGTTGAATGTCAGTCAATGATCTCCGATATAGCGTCTGCGTCTTTGCTCTTAAGCTTTTTATAGAGCTGTTAGGCTCGTTAGATAATCAGCGTTGGTCAAGATCAACATAGAGACAGGGCGAGCGTTAGGACCCAGGTTCCTCCCTGGACAGGGGGCATCCCTGGAGCAGTGTGTGCTGTGTGTGTCTCTCTCTCTCTTCTCTGTTGTTGTCCTGTCCCTGTGTGCCGTCTGGGGACATGATGATGGTGATGCCAGCTCACTCACCCCTCACAGCCCCAGCAGCTTGTAAGACCACTCCATCACCGCCTCAACCCCCTCACATGCCCCCCGCCATCACCCCTCACACTCTCTCCTCCCCCCTCCCGCCCCACCACCGCCCTCTTTCTCATTCCGAGTCGTTTTCTGTTGGCCTTGGTAGTCCTCAGTTTGGTTTCACTGCTTTTGAATTGGGGACTGGCGGACATATCAATGATGATGATGATGAGGGTGACTTGTACTGAGTTTTCAAAGTTTTGTACGGCTAAAATGGTGCGTTTGTGTTGACGCCTAGAATATCATCTGCATGTCTCTATGAAGATAAATGGGAGGGATTACCTTTTACGAGGGGCATCATCATTGGTTGACTGGCCCCAGGTTGAGTTTTATTTTGATCAACCTTTCAACAGAACCATCCTCCTCCTCCTCCATTTCAGTTTGACCAGCATGACCCCAATCAGTAGAACACCACATGAAAATCCAGAAAATATGAAAATAAATTACAGAAAAAAGACTATGCAGGCCCAACAACACAGGAAGCTGTGCACCGTGTGTGCACTCTTCTACTCTTTTACCTTACCCCTGTGTGCTTTGACGAGACTGTGTGCCATTGTTGCTAAAGAGTTTCCCCTCAGGGATTAATAAAGTATTCTGAATCTAAATATTTCAACACAGACCGCCTAGTGACGTCCTCCATATAACCCTGTGTTGTGTAAAATTTTTATAAAGTGAATATGTCCCAATTATTTAATAATAATATCCTTTGAAAGTGGTAAAAGTCAAATTGTTCTACCTTTTAGAGGAAAATGCCGTAAATCCAATTTAATGCCTTTAAATCCCAAAGATTGGACATTTTCTAAGTCTTCAGGCTGGTGTAGATTCCACGTTTTTCCAAGCTGCTGCAGAATCTAAGTTTCCAAGCTTGTGCAGAGTCTAAGTCAAAAACCAACAGAGTTTCTTCCAAGTTTGATGCAAAGTGTTTTATTGGAATTCGTGCAGACAGTACAAAATCCAAGAAAACAAGTGAGCGTGGTCCCGGGATCAGACTGAAGTTCTCTGACCGTGCAACAGCTTTTATAGTGGGTGTTTCTGTTTATTAAAATTACTTTTGGTCATCACCTACGTAACCTTAGACAATTGGCCCCTCTCACTGATAAAGTTACTATTTGCTATGATGGTATTATATCTCTTATGCAATGACAGTTTTTTCTCCCTTCTGATGACCGCACGTGTGCTGTTGACCTTGAATAACCCATGTACAACGGTCAGTGTTGTGGGCCTACATGGGAAAGATTTATGACCCTCCTTCCCAGTCTCACTTATGCATGATTACCACACTCACTTCTAAGGATTATAAGAGTGTTCACTACATTCTACACAATTGATTATGAATAACATATGTAAAACAATCAAATTAAATAATAAACATGGGTTTCCCATCAATCTGGATGTTCTCCACCTCACCTGCTGTCTGTTTCCCCCTTTGTCCAGATTAACTGGGCTGTTTACGTTTCATAAAGCCAATGTACATTTACATTTTACATTTATTCATTTAGCAGACACTTTTATCCAAAGCGACTTACAAGAGAGAGCTTTTACAAAGAGCATCAGTCATTGAGCAAAGCAACGTGATACACCCCGAACACAGTCGGATTTTTAGATCGTGAATCATACATCATGAGAACCAATAAGTGCCAAAGGAAGAACTATAAATGCATAACACAACGATTATGAATATAAAGCAAGAGATACAACACATAATACATTAGATCAGGTGAAATGACATACTATTGTTAAGTGCCATTACATTCTCTAAATAGGTGAGTTTTAAGCCTTCTTTTGAAGGTTGGAAGGCAGTCCGTGCTTCTGATGGAGGTCGGGAGTTGATTCCACCATTGGGGAGCCAGGCAGTGGAAGAGTTTGTGTTGCGCTCTGGCGCTCTTGAGGGGGGGTACCACTAGACGGTTGTCAGCAGATGACCGTAGGTGGCGGGTGGGGGTATAGGGCTGGAAAAGAGAGTTGATATAGGTCGGGGCAGTCCCGTTTACCGCCCGGAAGGTCAGTACCAGGGTTTTGAATCTGATGCGGGCCATGACAGGAAGCCAGTGGAGGGCGATGAGGAGCGGGGTGACGTGACAGCGTCTGGGTAGGTTGAAAACCAGACGAGCGGCTGTATTCTGTATCCTCTGAAGGGGACGGGTTGCATTTGCAGGAAGGCCGGCTAGTAGCGAGTTGCAGTAATCCAGCTTTGAGAGGACTAGGGCTTGGACTAGCAGTTGGGTGGAATGTTGAGAGAGGTATTTTCTGATTTTCCTGATGTTGTAGAGGGTCAATCTACATGACCGAGAGACTGCAGCAATGTGAGCTGTGAGGGAGAGCTCGTCATCCAAGATGACCCCCAGGTTCCTGGCGGAGGGTGAAGGGGTCACTGTTGCAGATCCCATAGTGATGGAGAGATCGTGGGTGATTGAGGGTTTGGCAGGGATGATGAGGAGTTCCATTTTGGCGAGGTTCAGCTGGAGGTGATGTCGGGTCATCCAGGCTGAGATGTCAGAGAGGCAGGCCTCGATTCTGGTCGATATCCCTTGATCAGTTGGGGGAAAGGATAGATATAGCTGCGTGTCGTCAGCGTAGCAGTGATAGGAGAAGCCATGGGAGGCGATGATTGGCCCGAGTGAGGTGGTGTAAAGAGAGAATAGGAGCGGGCCAAGGACGGAACCCTGTGGGACCCCAGTGGAGAGCAGGCGGGTACCAGATGTTTTTCCTCCCCAGGAGACTTGATAGGACCTTCCTGTCAGGTATGATAAGATCCATTTAAGCGCAGTGCCAGTGATGCCCATCTCTTCGAGTGTGGCGAGCAGGATCTTGTGGTTGACTGTGTCGAATGCTGCGGAGAGGTCTAGCAGAATGACAACAGAAGACCTTGAGGCTGCTCTGGCAGACTGGAGGGCCGTGGTAACCGACAGGAGGGCAGTCTCAGTGGAGTGGCCGGTCTTGAAGCCTGACTGGTTGGGGTCCAGAAGGTTGTTCTGGGAAAGAAAGCTTGACAGTTGGTTAGCTACGGCACGCTCAATTGTTTTAGAAAAGAAGGGAAGCAGTGAGACTGGTCTGTAGTTCTGGAGGACGGCTGGGTTAAGAGAGGGTTTTTTGAGTAGGGGTTTGACTATGGCCTGTTTGTATGCTGAGGGAAAAGTGCCAGAGGTGAGTGAGGAGTTGAGGACATGAAGAAGGAATGGAGAAATAGAAGGAGAAATAGTTTGGAAAAGAGGGGAGGGGATTGGGTCAAGGGGGCAAGAGGTGGGGCGGTGGGAGAGAATGAGGTCAGACATGCTTGTTTCAGATAAGGGGGAAAAGGAGGAGAGGCAAGTAGAGGGTTCAGGCAGGGTGTGGGAGCGGTTAGAAAAAGAGGGTTCCGGGAATTGACTGCTGATGTCTGCAATTTTATCCCCAAAGAAGCGAGAGAAGTCGACTGCTGTCAAGGTAGTAGGAGGAGGGGGGGGAGGGGGGTTGAGGAGTGAGGAAAAGGTAGAGAACAGTTTGTGTGGGTTAGGAGCGTTGTTCACCTGTTTCAGGAAGTAGTCGGTTTTAGCCTCCGTTACTTGTAGACAGTTCAAGATCATTTCACTTGTGTCCCACCTTCCCTCCTGCCTCTGCAGATCCGTGAACAGAACCTGTAGGACATCAAGACCGCAGGGCCGCAGTCCCAGCTGCTCTGTGGCCCCGTCATAGAGCGCTCCTTTGTCCAGGTGAGTCAAAACAAGCAGCCACAGTCAGCCGGACTGGGACCCTACATGTACATCTAGAAAAACTGAAGGTGCACTTGGTTTACTTCACTTGGTGTTGCCGGGGTTGCACTTCTGGGCCTGTCATGTTCCCAGGGCGCAGCAGCAGTTTTGGGTAAAGCATATCCTCATATGTGGGTGACCCAGCTGTGCTGCATATGTCTGTGCTGTAGTTTTAGGATGAATAGTGTGAAGTACTGTGATATCATCAGATCTGCTCCCCCGAGGGATCATAAACACCCAAAAACATTAATCTTTAAAACATTCATATCAGAGATGCTAAATCAAAACAGACTCTGCACACAACAGGGAGCCAAAATGGCCTCCATGTTGCATCTTAGAGCCAGAATATCCTCCATATTGTGTCCCGGAGCATGGACCTTTTGTGTAACTGTGACGTTATTCTTTGACCCCAGAAAGACTGTGGCAGGCGAGTAAGTGGCAGAGGTAACCTCCCGCTGCCTGGCATTCACCCACCACAGCTGCTGTCTGTAGGCTGGGTCCTGCCGTGTTCCCATTATCGTTTGCGTGTTCTACTTTGTTTGGCCAGTTTGCTTAAGTGCTTTGCTCTGATTGGTAGATTTTGTTCAAAAAACCCATATGATGACAAATAAAACGAAGTCAGTTACGTCGCCCGGATCGGCGAAACCGGGGCCCCACTCTGGAGCCAGGCCCAGAGTGGGAGCTCGCAGGCGAGCGCCTGGTGGCCGGGTCTTTTCCCATGGGACCCGGCCGGGCCCAGCCCGAAAAGGCGACGTGGGACCACCTTCCCGTAGGCCCACCACCCGCAGGAAGGACCGTAAGGGGCCGGTGCTGTGTGATTTGGGCGGTGGTCAGGGGCAGGCGCCCGGACGACCAGAGCCGCGCACACAGTCTCTAGCGCTGGGGACATGGAATGTCACCACGCTGGCGGGGAAGGAGCCCGAGCTTGTGCGGGAGGTCGAGCGTTACCGGCTAGATATAGTCGGCCTCGCCTCCACGCACAGCTTGGGCTCTGGAACCATTATCCTTGAGAGAGGCTGGACTCTTCATTTCTCTGGCGTTCCCCGTGGGGAGAGGCGGCGGGCTGGCGTGGGTTTGCTTATAGCCCCACAGCTCAGTCGCCACGTGTTGGAGTTTACTCCGGTGAACGAGAGGGTTGCGTCCCTGCGCCTAAAAGCCGGGGACAGGTCTCTCACTGTTGTGGCGGCCTACGGGCCGAACAGCAGTGCAGAGTACCCGGCCTTCTTGGAGTCTTTGGGAGGCGTACTGAACAGTGCGCCGACTGGGGACTCCGTTGTTCTACTTGGGGACTTCAACGCCCACGTGGGAAATGACAGTGACACCTGGAGAAGGGTGATTGGGATGAACGGCCCCCCTGATCGGAACCCGAGTGGTGTTCTGTTTTTGGACTTCTGTGCTAGTCACGGTATGTCCATAACTAACACCATGTTCAAGCACAAGAGTGTCCATCAGTGCACGTGGCACCAGGACACTCTAGGCCGAAGGTCGATGATCGACTTTGTTGTCGTGTCTTCTGACCTGCGGCCGTGTGTCTTGGACACTCGGGTGAAGAGAGGGGCGGAGCTGTCAACCGATCACCACCTGGTTGTGAGTCAGATCCGCTGGCGGGGGGGGAAGTTAGACAGACTTGGCAGGCCCAAACGTATCGTGAGGGTCTGCTGGGAACGTCTGGCAGACCCGTCTGTCAGAGGGATCTTCAACTCACACCTCCGGGAGAGCTTCTCACAGATCCCGGGGGAGGCTGGGGACATCGAGTCTGAATGGACCATGTTCTCGACCTCCATTGTCAATGCGGCAGTCCGGAGTTGCGGTCGCAAGGTCTCTGGTGCTGGTCGCGGCGGCAATCCCAGAACCCGGTGGTGGACACCGGAAGTAAGGGATGCCGTCAAACTGAAGAAGGAGTCCTATCGAGCCGTTCTGGCTTGTGGGACTCCCGAAACAGTTGACCGGTACCGGCAGGCCAAGCGTGCCGCGGCTCGGGTAGTCGCAGAGGCAAAAACTCGGGTCTGGGAGGAGTTCGGGGAGGCCATGGAGAAGGACTATAGGTCGGCCCCAAGGAAATTCTGGCAAACCGTTCGGCGCCTCAGGAGGGGGAAGCAGTGCTTCACCAACACTGTTTACGGTGCGGGTGGGGAGCTGTTGACGTCGACTGGGGATGTTGTCGGACGGTGGAAGGAATACTTTGAGGATCTCCTCAATCCTGCCGTCACGTCTTCCGAGGAGGAAGCAGAGACTGGGGACTTCGGGGCGGACCCACCTATCACCCGGGCTGAAGTCACTGAGGTAGTCGATGGGCTCCTTGGTGGCAGGGCTCCGGGGGTGGACGAGATCCGTCCTGAGTACCTGAAGTCTCTGGATGTTGTGGGACTGTCCTGGTTGACACGCCTCTGCAGCATCGCGTGGCGGTCTGGAACAGTGCCTATGGATTGGCAGACCGGGGTGGTGGTTCCCCTATTTAAGAAGGGGGACCGGAGGATGTGTTCCAATTACAGAGAAATCACACTCCTCAGCCTCCCCGGTAAGGTCTACGCCAGGGTACTGGAGAGGAGAATCCGGCCAATAGTCGAACCTCGGATCCAGGAGGAGCAGTGTGGTTTTCGTCCTGGCCGCGGAACACTGGACCAGCTCTACACCCTCTACCGGGTGCTCGAGGGTTCATGGGAGTTTGCCCAACCAGTCTACATGTGTTTTGTGGATCTGGAGAAGGCATTCGACTGTGTCCCTCGTGGTGTCCTGTGGGGGGTACTTCGGGAGTACGGGGTCCGGGGCCCTTTGTTAGGGGCCGTCCGTTCCCTGTACAACCGAAGTAGGAGCTGTGTTCGCATTGCCGGCAATAGGTCAGACCTGTTCCGGGTGCATGCTGGACTTCGCCAGGGTTGCCCTTTGTCACCGGTTCTGTTCATTGTTTATATGGACAGAATTTCTAGGCGCGCCCAGGGGGCGGAGGGTTTCCGGTTCGGGGAGCACAGGATCTCATCTCTGCTGTTTGCGGATGATGTTGTCCTGTTTGCTTCCTCGAGCCGGGGCCTCCAGCATGCTCTGGAGCGGTTTGATGCCGAGTGTGAAGCGGCTGGGATGAGGATCAGCACCTCCAAATCCGAGGCCATGGTACTCGACCGGAAAAAGGTGGCTTGCCCCCTCTGGGTGGGTGGGGAGCCTTTGCCTCAAGTGGAGGAGTTCAAGTATCTCGGGGTCTTGTTCACGAGTGACGGAAGGACGGAACGTGAGATTGACAGGCGGATCGGTGCAGCGTCTGCAGTGATGCAGTCTCTGTACCGGACTGTCGTGGTGAAGGAGCTGAGCCGCAAGGCAAAGCTCTCGATTTACCGGTCAATCTACATTCCTACTCTCACCTATGGTCATGAGCTTTGGGTCATGACCGAAAGGACAAGATCGCGGATACAAGCGGTCGAAATGAGTTTCCTCCGCAGGGTGGCTGGGCGCTCCCTTAGAGATAGGGTGAGGAGCTCGGTCACACGGGAGGAGCTCGGAGTAGAACCGCTACTCCTCCACGTCGAGAGGAGCCAGTTGAGGTGGCTCGGGCATCTGTTTAGGATGCCTCCTGGACGCCTCCCCCGGGAGGTGTTCCAGGCATGTCCCACCGGGAGGCGGCCCCGGGGAAGACCTAGGACACGCTGGAGGGACTATGTCTCTCGGCTGGCCTGGGAACGCCTCGGGATCCCCCCGGAGGAGCTGGAGGAGGTGTGTGCGGTGAGGGAAGTCTGGGCTTCCCTGCTCAGACTGCTGCCCCCGCGACCCGGCCCCGGATAAGCGGAAGATAATGGATGGATGGATGGATGGTAGATTTTGTTTCATCAGGCCTCTCTTTTCTTTTTTACACAGCCCCTCCCCTTTTCAGGATTTACTATAATGCTGCACTTCATGGTCTCAATTGTTGTGAGATTGAGACGTTCTAGCGTCTGGTTTTTCATATGTATTTATTTTTTGCGTGAAGCCTTATGTAAACTGATGAAGATAGCAAGATGTATTTCTGTTGGTATGTTTTTGCATCACATTATTTGATCCTTTGGATCGTTCCGTTTGACAACATCAGCTTCCTTTAGCTAGCTGTCTCTGCATGCCTGTGCACCAGGATTGTGCGTGTGTGTGTGTGTGCGTGAGCATGAGTCCTTTAGAAAGGTACTTCCTGTTCCTGTTGTGACATCTTCACAAATGTGCCCCAATCCCTCGCCCAGCCTCGTCTTACTCGAAGTGGGTGTGGCCAGAAGGAACTCTTACCAGATAACTTGACACAGCTGGCTTTACAACACTGTGCTGTCCTCTTAAAGCATTAGAAGTGTATACATGTGTATATATGGGGACTTGGGGCTAGTTTGGGGTGCAGTATTACTCCTCTGCTCTGTGCTTTACCTGCAATGTCAGCCAAAGGAACGGGTCACAGCATCATCAATCTCAATCCACAATCCGTAACATTCATCGCTAGCTGGCAGTGCTGGCCTGACCGCACGTTATGGCTGCACTCTAACCTTGGAATATCCAGTTCCCTCGCCTTTGTCATGGACCTCCGCCACCTGCTGTTCCTCTGTCCGCCTGCAGGGGAAGCTGGTGACGGCATCCAAGGCCATCATCGAGAAGGAGTTCCAGCCCCACGTGGTGGTCAGCAAGCAGGGGCCCAACCCCTTCACCAAGCTGACCGACCACGAGCTGGAGGAGTATCGCAAGGAGGTGGAGCTCAAGCAGAAAGGACCGGAAGGTGAGAGCGAGGAAGAGAAGGGGAGGGGGGGTGGGGGTGGGACGAGTAAATGAAAGCCTTGTCCCCATGCGGTCCTTGTCGGATGTATTGTATCAGCCCGTGCCATGTCAGTGTTCCACAAGCCCCTGGCTGTGGTGTGAAAAGGATGATGTGGGTATTCTCTGCTCATCCTCCTCCTACCTGACCCCCAGACGCTGGAAGCGTCACATGCAGTGTTACGTTGCCCCCATTCAGTGCAAGGCTGGGGTCAGGGCGACCAGATTCCTCCCACCACCACCACCAGCAGCAGATCAGAGCTCTCTGAACCTGCAGAGGTACTGCTCCCCACCTCCACCCCTCCAGGGGATCCGACCCCCCCCTTCATCAGTCAGTGGTACCCAGTCAGATCAGGGAGAGTCCCAGGACCCCCTCGGCTCCCCGCCTCCCCCCTCTACCCTCACTGCCGCTGGCAAGGAGTCCTCCTCCTCCCCCCGACCTCCGGGGAGGGGAGTCCCAAGACCTCCGTCAAGGGGCAGGTGGAGAGCTCAGAGCCTGAATCCCCTCAAAAGGGGGATTATTGGCAGGTTCCCGGTCCGTTCCTTTGGTGAAAGTGGTGGACTGGCTCTCTCTCTCCCTCCATTGGGTCTCGTTCTCACTTCCTTCTCCCAGTCTCTCCATCCGCCCCCTCCATCTGCCACTCCTTCTTTCTCTGGTGGAAGGGAAGCATTTTGATCTCTGATGGAACATGAGCTTTGAACCTCCTGAACTAACCTCCTAAACACCATCTGGATGCCAACTAACAACCTGAACCGATCGGACGCTCCAGATCGCTGGTGATGCTCAGCCAGTTGTAGTCATGTTATGTAGTCATGTTATGTAGTCATGTTATGTAGTCATGTTATGTAGTCATGTTATGTAGTCATGTTATGTAGTCATGTTATGTAGTCATGTTATGTTTGTTATATATATATATATATATAATGACTTACCAGTTGACCAGAGAGGAATGGGGTTACAGAAAATCAAAAGAAAAACAGCAGGATTAAGAGAGGAAGTGATTGGTTTCATACAATCACAACGGTGTAATCTAACACCATCATTGTATTTTTTTATTCTTTATAAAGTAACCTGAATCTGACTGTCCATAGTGTAAATATACCCTCACCTCCCTCTCATTCTCCATCTTCTGGAGTTTCCAAGAAAGGCTTCCATTCTTTTGATTAGGTTACTTTGCACTCCTGGTGTTCTTCCCCCGTTAGTTTTCATTCTTCCTGATTTGGTTTGGACTTTTAACACGGTGGCTGTGTTTGGATCTGCATAGACATTTTGTGCTTTTTCTTCTTTGTGGCTGCCTTACAATCAGGAGATGGGGATGCTAAAGAATACCTGTTGCCATAGTAAGTATGTAATGTTCCAGCCCTCACCTCTCAGCCTGTGTTCTCTCACTAATGGCGCTTTTCCACCGCAAATGTAGCTCGACTCGACTCGACTCGGTTTGGTAGTAACACGGGTGGTTTTCCACCGCAAATAGTACCTCCTCGAAAGGGCCGTGACGTATTTTTGTACGCGACGTAAATAACACTTAACGCAACCCACACAACAACACCAATGGAGTTCTTGTTGGAGAATAATTAAGATATTAGAATTTATCATGTAGGTATATACACCTCACCTTTTGTATTTTATTGTGAGAACATTAAACTTTTTGTACTTTTCATATATGTCTCCACTTTTGTTTTATCATATTTGTAAAGGTTACCAAGATTTACTGGCATTAAATGCTAAAAGATTAAAACATTTAAGAATAATCTAGTAGTGTGATAAAAACATTTGACAGGGAAAATGTACTAAATACCTTTAAAAACTTGGTGCTGGTTCCTTTCTGAACCATAATGAATATATTAGAGCCAGTGTAATGGCAGTTACAATTTTTTATTGCCTTAAAGTGATTTTCAGCGCTTTACTTGCGTTTTCGGTACATATTTATGCTTTGCATGAAACTTTCTAATAAAAGGTTTCTCATCAAGTCTTACAATTCCAACATGTTCAAATTAGTTGTTTATACTTCAGAAAAGGGTTTAAGCACTGAAATTGTGTGTAACTGGGTTACTGCAAGTTCAGTTTTTTTATTGCCTTAAAGTGATTTTCAGCCGTCAGTGGTGTTTTCAATGCATCTTTTTGTTTTGCATGAAACTTTCTAATGAAAGGTTTCTCATGAATGAATATCCACCACACGGATGATAAACGTTTGTGCATTCACAGGTGAAAGCTTCCCTGCCTGAACCTATTGGGGAGTCAAGTGATTCGAGTCAACGGAGAGACTACGTGTATGTGAAAGTGCACAAACAGAGGACTTCCCTCTCAGATGGACCGGGCCAACCTGGTCCTCTTGGTGACTCACACGGTAGTTCCACCTGGATCCATGCAGCACACTGAGATGGAGAGCTATGGGCCAAAAGAGGAGCAGGGGCACCTTCAGATGGTGCCTGCTCCAAATTGCCTTTTGTCTCATCCCCACTGGGGTAGTCCTCCCTCCAAGGGAGAGAGTGCACCAAGGGGGGGTGGAGACCCATTCGCAGTGGCTGAACCGGGAGCAGTTTCCAGTCCAGCGGACCGATTCGAGCCAGAACCAGACCTCCATACAGAAGGAGGTCCCAAAGAGCACCCAGCGGAGGTGCTGAAGACGTCGAAAGGTGAGTCACATGTGGAGGAAGCCAGAGAGGGGCTGCTGATGCTATCATGCCTCTCTCCCCCATGTGTGATTCATGAAGCAGACGACAGCAACCATACGGGGAACCAGAGAGAGGTGCTTGGAGAGGCCTCTACTCGAAGCAGAGGACAGCACCCAGAACGGGGACAAGAGGATACCGAGGCGGAGGCCTCGGTGGTTTCAAGGAAACCGAGGCCGTTGCCTGAGCTGCGACGCGAGATGAGCTCTACACATAAACTGACGCACACATCCGACAACCACTTACTGATACCGGACGCACGAGACATCGCAGACATGAGACCAGATTCAATATTGCATCTCCCATTTATACTGATCTGAACATTGTGAAAAGAAGCACACATGAAGAACAACATGAAGAACAACACCTTCCCGAGGAAGGGGAAAATGTGATTTTGATGTTTGCCTGATTGTGATGATTTTGATGTTTCTCAGCATTAAAGGAGACATTTCTTGTAGGGTTGGGGGTCCCAAGCATTCTGGAGGTTATCCAGGACTTGCTGTCCCTCCATCAATGGCTGATAGGTGAAAGGCCAAGAAGTGGCCTTGAGTAGGGTTGGATGTAAAGAATGTGTTAACCGTTTTCAGTCATCTCTTGAGTCAGTCATCTCTTGAATATGTCCCATCTGCACATCCTTGTGCCCTATAAAACAATGTCCTCTCGCCTTCGCCCAGGAGAGAGCCATGATTGAGACCAAAGCTTTGTACTGTCTTCATTTTGTTGCCAGAGGTCTGGTCATTTCTCTCCCAATCTGCAGGTTGTTAAATACTTATTTAATCCAGAACTCAACTGAACTGTCACTCCATTTATGAAGAGACGGACAAAACACTTTCTTGTGCCAACCTTGTGTGGGTTGGGGGATATTACGGGAACTAATGGTTATTCGTTCCCGTAATATCCCCCAACCCACACAAGTGGCCAGCAAAGATAGCTTCCCTGGATCCAGGGTCTTTGCAACAGCGTTCCACGAGCTGTATCGCATCGCGGGGTTGTCTTGCTTGTTCACTATGACTGTGCTAGACTAGGCCCTATGACTGTGCTAGACTAGGTAGGCCCAGGTGCACTGGAAAAGTATGTAGTGTTGGCTGGGGAATACATGCGAAAGGGGATTGCCCCTCCACATAAAATAATATGACAGCGCCTGGTTTCAATCATAAAGCTTCGTTCTGAATTGGCTTCAGTTCTATGCATGTGAACCCGCAGGTTCAATGAACGAGCTCATCATCCATGGTTTGTATCACAGAAGCTGCATCGTCCGCCATCAAAACACTGGTGTCGTGTATTTCTACTAAACGTCCAGCGTTGGGGGCCGTCAGTGAGCAGCTGCGCTGAAGCCCATGTATACGCCGCAGATGAAGGGGCTTGAGAAGCAGCGTCCCTATACTAAAGATAAACTGCTACCTTTAACATTACCCATATGGCACTAAAAGAGCTATCGGTGTCTCGTTTAGACGAGGGTGCTAGGACGTACGTTAATACTTCTTGAGTCAGTGTTTCTCACAGCTTTAAGGTGCAGGGTATTTACCCCCAGGTGTGCCAACAATAGGTTACGTTCTCCTGTTGCATGCAAATGTACTCATATCATGATTGCTCGAACTAATTGTGCGTTTTTGCCCAATTTCTTCTATGTCACGAAACCTGCTATGTCGCCTACGGGCGATGCCATCCGAGCCCTGTCCATCACAGATGCCGGCAACGCCACGATATGATCCTGGTTCGCACAACGGCTCCACTCAGGAGCCGGGCATCATCCAAAGTGCCCACAGCCAGGCTAAAAGCAACTGGACCTCGGTCTTCGACGGCTTACGAGCATGTACGCCACAATGCAATGGACGTAAATGAACATAATGGAAGCTCAGATGTGTATGAGCTTATGAACGAAGCTCACGGCCATGCAGCCAAGTTATGATGGCAGTGTATAAATAAGTGTATTGCAGATGGTGGTTGGGTGAGCTTTTAACCCATAAAGGTAGAATATCTCTTTAGATCCTGGTTCGGACATGGTGATCGCAGGCGTGCTCTGATCGGTCGCTATCAATCAGAATCCATAGTCTGAACTGGGATATCTCTAGAAATGCCCTGTACTGCAGGGAATGGTGGACGATCTGCTGACACATTTCATTGTTCATTCTGATTCTCATATAGTTACATTGGGTGCATACACAGCCTTGTGTACAACTTTGGGGTCACCTTTGGGTGCTAGAGGGTGGGTCTCTAGAGCTGCCTGCTATGGTTGAGAGGCTACCAGATCATTTCATGTTAGAATGATCTCTGTCAGATCTCGGGCTCGGCATCGGTGATATGCAGACGTGTTCTGATTTGTTCGCTAACAATCGGAATCAGAGGTACCCTGGATACCGGCTGGGGAAAAGCAGACGCTCTGCTGACATTGACTTTACACTAGATAACATATCTTCGTGTTCCAGCGCTTCAGCTGCCTTTGCGGACATCCATGATGGGTCGCTGACGAGCGCAAGAGGGGCACAGCTCTCTAGAGGTCGCTATCTGCCCAAGGTCGGATGAGAAGGGTACCGGGGGGGGGGGGGGGTGGTCGTGAATCTGGCTAGCTGCATGTTCACCTTCCGTCCGGCACCTGGTCTATCCTGGTAAACCGCACATCAGATGGTATGTAACTCGACAGATATGCACACATAGTTTCGTCATCCTTAATGATAGCATGACCGCAGCATCCTGAAAACACTTGTTTTCGCCACTAGTACTAAGTGGGATGTCAAGGCTCAGGAGCAGTTGTGCTCCTCTCACACATAGTCTGGCGGAGTGGTGGTATGTTTGGGGATTATATATCCTATTGCTCCATGCCTCTTGTCATATACGTATGCACGTACGTATCGCTTCGAGGCGGTAGGGAGCGCTCCCCTTTAGACATTCTACTCCGCCAAAGTCAAACATATTGCCATGCCATGGTTATCAATAAATCATCATCCATCCATCCATTATCTTCCGCTTATCCGGGGCCGGGTCGCGGGGGCAGCAGTCTGTAAATCATCATTTATTATCAAATCAATCACGTGAGTTTCTTGACTGAATTGGTACTATGGAACAGTGGTGAGTAATGAGATCGATTGCGTTCGCTAAATTGTGGTGAAGTACACTTATGTTTAAGTTTCAGAAATGTTTTGTTTGTGTTAAGATTTTTTTTATTTCTGTATTTTCAGTATGGTCTGAATAACATGTCATTTCATTTGTCTTGTAAGTATCGAGAGAGTGATGGATAATGAAGCGCATAATGGGTCACGCTTTGTTAATGCATATTTTACTTATTAAAAAAAACTTACAAAAACAGAGGCCCTAACTCCTTGCCGGCAAGCATGGAAACTTCTTTTGATTCAACGACCATTAATGATTTATTATACGACCTAACACCAACAAATCTTTGTCATTCTTACGTTGGGTGTCTAAGATCCATGATAAAAGCCTCAGGGTGTTTGGAAGAGGTGACGGAATAACCTAGTGACACATTTCACTGAATGTTCACATTGAATTAAGAAAAATATGTAATCGTGCAGTGCACAGTGAAATCTTAAAAAGTCACTAGTGCCGCTTTTCCACCGTAAATGTAGCACGACTCGACTTGACTCGACTCAGTTTGTAGTAAACACGGATGGTTTTCCACCGCAAATAGTACCGTAAATAGTACTTCCTGGTCGTCGGCGAAAGGGGCGTGACGTAGGCCGTGACGTATTTTTGTACGCGACGTAAATAACACCAACGCAACCCACAAGTGGACAGAACCCACATTATAATTTTAGCCATGTTGACGAACTAGTCTTTTGTAAATTATCTGACTTTTAAAAAGCTTGTAGACTGTTGGTGTAATGGACTGTATCTGATAGTAATAAGTATTAGCTGCGGCGCTGTTGCTTGAAGTCGCTCTCGTGACTTCGTCACACTTTCTGGCCAATCAATGGCCAGCCGTCTGCCGACGTCACCTTTTAGCTCGACTTAAGCTCGCGTGGTACCTAGAGCGAGAAGGTACTAAAAAAGTACCCGCTAGCACAGACATGGGCAAACGGCCCGCGGGCCACATACGGCCCGTTAGGTTTTTTAATCCGGCCCGCCGAATTTGTCCAAATTATAGTAAAAAACTCATTTTTCCCCTTTCCCTGCAATGCCCACATTTCCCCAATAGATGGCGCACTCAAAACACATTGACCGTTGTTGGAGTGGCGCGTATTTCTCTTTATTTCACTTACATTTTCACTTCGTTTCACGTCACCATTAAGCCCTTCTGTGAAAATGAGCGGACCAAAGAGAAGGAAAGTGGACAGCGAATGCCGAGTGTTGAATAAGGAGTGGACAACAAAATACTTCTTCACTGAAGTCCGATCAACGGCTGTATGTCTGATATGCCAAGAAGCTGTTGCGGTTTTCAAAGAGTACAATATCAGCCGTCACTTTGCCACGAAGCATGCAAACTATGCTAGCAAGCAGTCAACACAAGAACGGGCGGCTACTGTTAGCATCATGAAAATCAACAAAGCCCATCACAGATCCAAGTTAAGGCAATAAAAAACTGAACCTGATACCTAACAAGGTACACACATTTTCGGTGCTTAAACAATTTCCTTATGTATATACAACTATAGTGAACATGACAGAGTTCAGAGTAAGAGTTGATGAGAAACCTTTCATTAGAAAGTTTCATGCAAAACAAAAAGATGCATTGAAAACACTACTGATTGCTGAAAATCACTTTAAGGCAATACAAAAACGGAACTTGCTGTAACAAACCAGCTATACACATTTTCGGTGCTTAAACAATTTCCTTATGTATATACAACTAATGTGAGCATGTTAGAATAGTAAGAGTGGATAAGAAACCTTTCATTAGAAAGTTTCATGCAAAACAAAAACACTACTGACGGCTGAAAATCACTTTAAGGCAATAAAGACTGAACCTGCTATAACTAACAAGGTACACACATTTTCGGTGCTTAAACAATTTCCTTAGGTATATACAACTATAGTGAACATGTTAGAATAGTAAGAGTGGATAAGAAACCTTTAATTAGAAAGTTTCATGCAAAATTAAAAGATGCATTGAAAAACTACTGATGGCTGAAAATCACTTAAACCCTTTCATGCATAGAGGTCACTACAGTGTACAGTGTTTAAAAGTGTTTTTTCTCTTTAAATGCCTGCAATTTTGGGCCCTGCTGCATTTAGTCCACTCTAGTTCACTTTGGGCTTTTGCATCATCCCATACAAAAAAATCAAATTGGCAGGCCATTGCAATGGGGAAAAAGTAGTCGGTAAAACCAAGATGGCCGACAGACAGGGAGAAGGACCAACCACCTCAGCTATTTAGGTTTCTACTTTCTATAAAAACATGCCATTGCAGATAAAAATATATAATTGCGTCAATTTGGAGGAAATACAGATTAATCGTCTGTCGACTCAATTGTACATCATGCATCATAGGTTATGTTTCAAATGATATTAGATAAACCTTTATTTGTCCTCCAGGGGGTGGTAATAACAGTTCACAACTTCAATGCAATGTCAATTACTACCAATGTTGTTCTTGAAAATAATTAATATATTGTAATACTTTGGCTGTAAATCAACTGCTTTATGTTTTTTGAATATAATTTGAAAGTTTTTATACATGCATATTTTTTGTAGGGCTCAAAAAGACAGGCATACAGGGAATAGAGGAGTGACTCCACTGAGGAAAGTGTGCTTCTGGTAGCAGTGATGAAGAATGGCTGCCAGTACAGACAGGTGAACAAGTAGAATCAGAGTATATCCAGAGGCAGACCCAGTACCACTCCACCACCGGCAAAGCTGAGGGCGGCGTCTGTGGCCCTCCCTGGGGTCCGGTGTGCCCCCGGGTGCCGCCGGCCCCAGCTCGGGGAGGCGGTGGGTGCCGGCGGATGCGGGGATGCTGCGTGCACACGAGGAATCAAGTACACATGCATGCAATGCGAACCAGGATCATATCGTGGCGTTGCCGGCATCTGTGATGGACAGGGCTCGGATGGCATCGCCCGTAGGCGACATAGCAGGTTTCGTGACATAGAAGAAATTGGGCAAAAACGCACAATTAGTTCGAGCAATCATGATATGAGTACATTTGCATGCAACAGGAGAACGTAACCTATTGTTGGCACACCTGGGGGTAAATACCCTGCACCTTAAAGCTGTGAGAAACACTGACTCAAGAAGTATTAACGTACGTCCTAGCACCCTCGTCTAAACGAGACACCGATAGCTCTTTTAGTGCCATATGGGTAATGTTAAAGGTAGCAGTTTATCTTTAGTATAGGGACGCTGCTTCTCAAGCCCCTTCATCTGCGGCGTATACATGGGCTTCAGCGCAGCTGCTCACTGACGGCCCCCAACGCTGGACGTTTAGTAGAAATACACGACACCAGTGTTTTGATGGCGGACGATGCAGCTTCTGTGATACAAACCATGGATGATGAGCTCGTTCATTGAACCTGCGGGTTCACATGCATAGAACTGAAGCCAATTCAGAACGAAGCTTTATGATTGAAACCAGGCGCTGTCATATTATTTTATGTGGAGGGGCAATCCCCTTTCGCATGTATTCCCCAGCCAACACTACATACTTTTCCAGTGCACCTGGGCCTACCTAGTCTAGCACAGTCATAGGGCCTAGTCTAGCACAGTCATAGTGAACAAGCAAGACAACCCCGCGATGCGATACAGCTCGTGGAACGCTGTTGCAAAGACCCTGGATCCAGGGAAGCTATCTTTGCTGGCCACTTGTGTGGGTTGGGGGATATTACGGGAACGAATAACCATTAGTTCCCGTAATATCCCCCAACCCACACAAGGTTGGCACAAGAAAGTGTTTTGTCCGTCTCTTCATAAACGGAGTGACAGTTCAGTTGAGTTCTGGATTAAATAAGTATTTAACAACCTGCAGATTGGGAGAGAAATGACCAGACCTCTGGCAACAAAATGAAGACAGTACAAAGCTTTGGTCTCAATCATGGCTCTCTCCTGGGCGAAGGCGAGAGGTTTTATAGGGCACAAGGATGTGCAGATGGGACATATTCAAGAGATGACTGACTCAAGAGATGACTGAAAACGGTTAACACATTCTTTACATCCAACCCTACTCAAGGCCACTTCTTGGCCTTTCACCTATCAGCCATTGATGGAGGGACAGCAAGTCCTGGATAACCTCCAGAATGCTTGGGACCCCCAACCCTACAAGATATGTCTCCTTTAATGCTGAGAAACATCAAAATCATCACAATCAGGCAAACATCAAAATCACATTTTCCCCTTCCTCGGGAAGGTGTTGTTCTTCATGTTGTTCTTCATGTGTGCTTCTTTTCACAATGTTCAGATCAGTATAAATGGGAGATGCAATAGTGAATCTGGTCTCATGTCTGCGATGTCTCGTGCGTCCGGTATCAGTAAGTGGTTGTCGGATGTGTGCGTCAGTTTATGTGTAGAGCTCATCTCGCGTCGCAGCTCAGGCAACGGCCTCGGTTTCCTTGAAACCACCGAGGCCTCCGCCTCGGTATCCTCTTGTCCCCGTTCTGGGTGCTGTCCTCTGCTTCGAGTAGAGGCCTCTCCAAGCACCTCTCTCTGGTTCCCCGTATGGTTGCTGTCGTCTGCTTCATGAATCACACATGGGGGAGAGAGGCATGATAGCATCAGCAGCCCCTCTCTGGCTTCCTCCACATGTGACTCACCTTTCGACGTCTTCAGCACCTCCGCTGGGTGCTCTTTGGGACCTCCTTCTGTATGGAGGTCTGGTTCTGGCTCGAATCGGTCCGCTGGACTGGAAACTGCTCCCGGTTCAGCCACTGCGAATGGGTCTCCACCCCCCCTTGGTGCACTCTCTCCCTTGGAGGGAGGACTACCCCAGTGGGGATGAGACAAAAGGCAATTTGGAGCAGGCACCATCTGAAGGTGCCCCTGCTCCTCTTTTGGCCCATAGCTCTCCATCTCAGTGTGCTGCATGGATCCAGGTGGAACTACCGTGTGAGTCACCAAGAGGACCAGGTTGGCCCGGTCCATCTGAGAGGGAAGTCCTCTGTTTGTGCACTTTCACATACACGTAGTCTCTCCGTTGACTCGAATCACTTGACTCCCCAATAGGTTCAGGCAGGGAAGCTTTCACCTGTGAATGCACAAACGTTTATCATCCGTGTGGTGGATATTCATTCATGAGAAACCTTTCATTAGAACGTTTCATGCAAAACAAAAAGATGCATTGAAAACACCACTGACGGCTGAAAATCACTTTAAGGCAATAAAAAAACTGAACTTGCAGTAACCCAGTTACACACAATTTCAGTGCTTAAACCCTTTTCTGACGTATAAACAACTAATTTGAACATGTTGTAATTGTAAGACTTGATGAGAAACCTTTTATTAGAAAGTTTCATGCAAAGCATAAATATGTACAAAAACGCATGTAAACCGCTGAAAATCACTTTAAC
The DNA here is from genome assembly GCA_030340685.1 of Protosalanx chinensis. NCBI lineage: Eukaryota > Metazoa > Chordata > Actinopteri > Osmeriformes > Salangidae > Protosalanx > Protosalanx chinensis. The sequence continues at coordinate 3,855,956 of CM059329.1, forward strand.
TGACCAACACCTCAGATCTTTCCTGAGAATTGCCACAACAAAACTAACTCCAGACTTTGATGCACTGGCAAAAAAGGGAGACCAACAACACTGTTCCCACTGAAATGGTGAGTTTTTCTGCTGTGTTATGAAAAAATGCATATGGAAAGTTTGGAAGTGCGTCTTTTAATTAGGAAGAATGCGCATTTACGCACAGCAGCGGTACAGTAGCTTAATTAACACGCCGCATAATTAATCGCTCTTAATTTAAATTTTCAGCGGCAGGTAGGATATTTAATACAGCCTATGTCTGGTGCTTGGCAAAGATACACGTGTACTGTTTGCGCGTGAAGGCGAGGGCGTCCGTGGCGAGTTTGTAGAGCACGCGGTCAGGACAATCCATCCATGATTTTGCGTAGTTTAACACAAGTAGATATTATTGAGCTTGAGTATTTCGTTGTGTAATAATATGTTTTGAATGTTGAAAGTGATTCCATTTTTCAATAAATGTTGATTTCTTTAACTTTGCACCTTCGATTGAAACTTATTAAAAACAGACGCAATCTTGATAAATCACAGTGCGTATGTTATTTTAATCTATTTACATTTCCTCCTCCCAGTATCTGCGAAATAGTATGTAAATGCCATATCTTGCATATTCCTTGAGACAAATGTATTAACTGATAAGGGCTATTTTTCACATTTGAAAGACAGTTAATAAATTGGGTTGTAGTGTTCTTACTGTGCTATGAGGTTTGCACACACTACATTTAATGCTTTAGTATATCCGGCCCAAACACTCCCTCCAAATGCTCCTGGCCCGGCGCCTCTGTCAAATTTTAGAACCCATTGTGGCCCGCGAGTCAAAAAGTTTGCCCACCCCTGCGCTAGCAGGTACCAGGTACCATGGAACTGCGGTGGAAACGCCAAAAATGCGAGTCGAGGCGAGGCGAGCTGATACCATGCGGTGGAAAAGCGCCTAGGTTAAGTTAGTTTAATGTGTGGGAGAAAACATTAAAGTGGAACAATGTTCTAATTGCTAGGTTTTCAGTGCAAAAGTACTGGTTAGCAGAGTTTAGCCTGATTTAGCCAGTCTCTGTTAGAAAACCATGCCCTGATTTAGATTTACATAAAAATAAACAGAAGGGATTCGAACAGTTTGTGATTGTAACGTGTCAAAATTGTGCATTGTCGAGGTTTATTGCTATTTAGAGCTTGTTGAAATGTATCCAAGGCTGGTGGCTTTACCTAATCAAACAGGGAAGGGTCAGGCCTGTCCGACACTCGGATGTATGTGTAAACCAAATTCTCTGATTAGCAATCTTCAGCGCAAATGTAGAGCTGTGATAGCGTGTTTTCTTTGTACGACTTGGTCAAGGTCTGGATCGTCATTGAACCTGCACCATTTTCTCTCAGCTGCCTGGAAGGTGGAATGCTCTTTCCGAACAACATCTGTGAGCCACGGGCAGGCGGGAGAGGATCGTGCAGGTGTCCAAAATTGTGGTCGCAAGATCTCTGGTGCAGGTCACGGCAGCAATCCCATGTGACACCATGATCACATCTTAATTATTGACTTAAACATTCACGTAGATGACCCAAAAGATCCTTTAAGTAAGGCCTTCAATGCCCTCATAGATTCCACGGGCTTCACACAGGTAGTTTCCAAACCTACCCATCTTCATTCACATACTTAATGTCCTCACACGGGGTATTGAGATTACTAATCTCACTGTTCATCCTCACAATCCTACATATTCAGATCATTATCTTGTTACTTTTAGAATGGACCTTTGGTAGAACCTAGGAGGTGTTATGAACATTTCAGCCGTCAGATAACTCTAACTACAAGTAAGTATTCTGTTCTATGGGTTCGAGAGGTTAGTAGTAATTAGTAGCATAATTGTAATGATTAATTTCACTCCATAATTGTAATAACTATTATGAACAGGATTTATTTACAGCTATCCACAACAATTGGTGCGGCTTACTTGTTGCACCAAGGTGTCATACATCCTTCATGGGGATAACATGTTCCTGATCCTTGCTTTTAGGTCAGGAAGTTTGTATACCAGTTGGCAGGACAATAACTGCAACCCCATTCATGGGTGGAGGATTTCTTCATCTTTCTGAATCACTTTCTAAAGCATACAAAAGTTCTCCTGAGTTCCTGAGAAGGAGGTGTTACTGTTGTTGGACAACCACAGTTCTCATCTTTCAGTGAAGGCAGTCACTTACTGCAAAGAAAATGGGCTAGTTCGCCTTTATTTGCTAGTTCTTATTTATTTGCCACCCCACTTGCTCTCATAAGCCCCTCGATCGTAGTGCCTATGGTCCTTTCAAGAAGTTGATCAACACAGCTCGTGATTAAGCCTGTCATTTCCTGAATGAAAATGAATCCTGCAAAACCAATAACAATCTGACATCCCAGGTCTGGTCAGGATTGCATTTCCCCAATGCTGCTAGGCCAAGCAAAGTCCCAGCTGGTTTTAGATGTACAGGCATCTTGCCTTTCAATACAGACATTTTCCAGGACTATCACAGTTCGCCCTGAACCATCTGCCCCTCTGGCCTCCATCTCTGCTGAACCGGCCCAAGCCTCCCTTTCAGCTGACTAGGCAGGTCAAGCCTTTTCTCAGACTCAGCTGTACCTTTCAACTCAAACTACTCAAAAATATTTCAATCTGCTCTCCGTCCATTTCCCAAAGCAGGACCAAGGATGATTGCAAAAATAAAATAAAAAAGACAATCGGAAATCCTGACAGAAACACCACCTCTGAAACCACCTCCTCTGTGAAAACACCACCTCTGGCACAAAATGAAGACATAGATAGTGACAGTCAGGCAGTAATGACGTTAGTGCTTCAGAGAAAGGGTGTTCAGTAGTGATTAATATAAGTATGTGTACTAATACACATAAGTATAAATATATTAAATCTTAAGGTAGGTTAATTGGGCATTGTGGAAAAAAAATTGTCCCTAGTGTATGACTGTGCGAGTGAATGGTTGTCTCTATGTTGTCTGTCAATGTCTGTGTGATAGCCCTGCGACTAGCTGGCCCCAGTCCAGGGTGTACCCTGCCTACGGCCCGAAAGTAACTGGGATAGGCTCCAGTCACCCGTGACCCCTAACGGGAATAAGCGGAAGAAAATGAATGAATGAATGAATATATTAAATCAAATTTCTTCCACAGTTCCCACCTTTTTACATTTAACGTCAACAAAACATGTATTTATCACTCATTAAATACCTGTTCTAGTGCCTTACATTTCACAAGTTACATAAGCATAAAACTCAACAATCTTAGGGTCACATGATGTTATTGTTGCAAGCTCTACTCAGCACAACATACCTGATTATAGGATTGTGATTAGATAGAACCCAATTTCTTTGTATCACCCAAGTATCAGGTCAATTAAGTGAATAGCTCTTGTTTAGCTCACTTTATAGGACTCCCAAAAATTGTCAATTTTCCTTGTTTAAGGTTGCATGGCATTATACACTTTGGAGATTTTGCAACACCGCTTGTGTCACAAGCATTTCCTAGTCAGACCCCACAGAGAACTATCTAATAGCCATTCACATCCAATAGCCAAACATCATGACAGTTTATCAATGACACAAGAAACATGAGTGTGGTGACAGATTTTGATGTTCTATAAATTGTGTTGATGTTTTGAAACTGCATGGACATATGGCAAGTTACATTCTGGTCAGAGGTTCCCACCAAAGTTAACACCTCCCCCAGACAGGATGATGACTTAGTTATTCTATCAATGCAAATGATGACAGTAGGTCTTGGAGACAACACTTGTTTGGAGGTGCTAACCAACTGGCAGAATGCTCCTCACACCCACAGTGGATTGGAGACAAAGAACGTCTGGAAGAAAACAGGCCACCTTTCCCCCCCCCACACCAGGACAATGGGGTTGGGGAGGGGGGAGTTCACAACTGTTGGGGTATTACATATACACGTGCCGTGAGTAGGCTCGGGGCTTTGCTCTCTGGAGATTTCTCGTTCTCCAACAGAGACGAGGCCACACAGCTCTGTTGTGTGTGTGTCATGTCTGTCCTGTCTGTTTCATGTTCAATGTGTTCTTATTGCAATACTCTGTTCTTGTGAAAGTTTCAATAAATTTGTATCTAACGAACAACTAAATTTTGTATCCGTGCAACGTCTGCCATCAGAAAAGTTTCCTTCACAATGAGCATATCTCTTTCCCGGACATAACCAAAATTCCTGTTCACGTGAGCGCAACACAACCGTGTAGATCCTAACACCATTCATACAATTCAGATTATTTCAGACAGCATAACGGTAATGACGTCACCTTTATCTGTTATTGTTGACTGGTCTGTGATTCAGGACAGATAAGTTCAGACTGCATACAACATTGTATTTCAGTTGGAAAATAGGAAGCAAACTGCCATCTTTATTACATTGGCAAAGTAGTCACTTGGTACTTGACATTATATATCAGACATGTCAATCATACCCAAGGCAATGCAGTAATCGTCTTGCTTGCTTTCGCCCTGGGCTTGATTTGGGCTACCACCCACAATCTTACTGGCAGTCTTCAGAGAGCCTACTGCACTGCACTCTCCACAACACGCCGTAGACAATTTTCCAGCACAAAACCACAATCAGCACAGCAACGGTTAAATTGCCCAATCCAGTGATTCCCTGTTAACTGCTAATTCAAAAGAAACCCCCCACATAGGTCAGTCAATCAGCAAAATTCCAAGCTTCAGGTTCCTCCAAAGCTAAAATGATATTTTAATGTAAGCAGCCATGTTTGTAATATAGCATATAGCTAAGCAGCATTTATTAGCAAGTACAACAGTTATGACCTAACAGCACATGTAACTCCCTGACGACAGATAATCCAATACCATACGGTTCTATAGCCATCAACAAGGACCATCAAGGTGTTGCCTGCAGGAGCTGACTCTGCACTCCAAGACAGATCCCAACACACGGACTGGAGTTTGTTTGCTCTTCAGGCTCAACACAGAAACGGATGACCACGTACCCTTATCAAAAGCCATGGATGAACAAGGAGGTTCGGCTTCCTGCTGAAGGCTCGCAAGGCCGCTTTCAGGCCGCTTTCAGGCCTAGAGTGCATCCAGGGCTGACTTGAAGAGGGACATCAAAAAGGCCAAGCACTGCTACAAGCTGAGGATCGAGGAGCACTTTGACAACTCCGACCCCCAGCGCATGTGGCAGGGCATCCGGATCATCAGTGACTTCAAGTCGAACACCATCACCATCCACAGACGTCTCCTTTCTGAACAAGCTGAACAACTTGTACGCTCGCTTTGACAGGAACAACAGAGAGACTGCCACCCCAATCACTCCATCTACAGACCACCAACCCCTAACACTCAACCCAACATACGTCCTCACCGCACTGAGCCGGATCAATGCGCGCAAGGCTGCTGGCCCAGACGGCACCCCTGGCCTGCGCTGAGCAGTTTGCAGGAGTTTTTACGGACATTTTCACTGTCCCTTGCTCAAGCAGCTGTGCCGGCATGCTTCCAATCCACCTCCATTGTACCGGTGCCGAAGAACTCCAGCCTGTCGTGCCTGAACGACTATCGCCCTGTATCACTCACACCCATTGTCATGAAGTGCTTCGAGCGACTGGTCCTGGCACAGCTGAAGACCAACCTCCCACCCACACTTGACCCTCACCAGTTTGCCTACCGCAGCAATAGGAGCACAGACGATGCGGTTTCCTCAGCGCTGCACTCTGTGCTCACACACCTAGACAATAGACACTTATGCGCGTATGTTGTTTGTAGACTTCAGCTCTGCTTTCAACACTGGCATCCCCTCCAAGATGATCACCAAACTTGGAGAGCTGGGCATCAACACCTCCCTCTGCCACTGGATTATGGACTTTCTGACCAACCGACCACAGCAGTTAGGTCAGCCCACTCCTGCTCCTCCACCATCACACTCAACACAGGTGTACCACACGTTGAGCGTGTCTCCAGCTACAAGTTCCTGGGGATTGTCAAGGAAATGTTTGACCAATGTTTGTACAATTAACATTTCTTGAACAAGAGGTCTCCTGCATTCTTTAAGAGCCATTTTCTCTGATGAGTGACAATGCTCTTTTGTGAAGCTCTGCTGATTTAATAATGTAAATGTTGCTTTTGTCAGGAGGGGGGGGGGGGGGGGGGGGTGATCCTTCCTACCAAACAGACAATACAGCATTTTGGTCAGATACCTTCTGAAGCATTTAACTTGGAGATGTGAAGTCTGCAGATAATGTGGATTCAACTTACTCTATTGTCTTTGGAGATTTAACCAATCAGAGAACAGACATGGGACAAACTGCATGTCTGTGATAGACCAATTACTTCTGAGACTATAAAATGGTCTGTTGAAAGTATGTTTGGGGGTTCAGGGCGATCAGCTGCGTAGTGCTGGTGGTCCCTGGACCTCTCCAAGGTTTTGGAGATGGAGACCAGGGTTCCATGCTAGAATGCTAGCTGGAACCGTATGGTATTGTCTTTGTGTAACTTCCAAGTGTTTGTGCATTGTGTGTGAACATGTGTGTAACGTTGCTTCAATATTCCTCATACGTTTTCCTGTTTTGCTACTTGTAATAAACATTAACAAGTTACTTCACCCAACTTTAGTCGAGCCGATTGATTCTCAGAAAACTGCCTCCACATTTGGTGCATTGGCAGGAATGCTCATCGTGGTCCAACCTGGACTTGTGAGGAGTGAGAACGAGGTTCCGTCTCAGGGTCGGGTGGCGCGATGCGGCATTATGGATACGGGAAGGTGGTGAGTTGATGAGATCAATTGCGTTTGCTATGTTGACTGTTTGACTTTGGCGGAGTGGAATGTCTAAAGGGGAGCGCTCCTACCGCCTCGAAGCGATACATACGTGCATACGTATATGACAAGAGGCATGGAGCAATAGGATATATAATCCCCAAACATACCACCACTCCGCCAGACTATGTGTGAGAGGAGCACAACTGCTCCTGAGCCTTGACATCCCACTTAGTACTAGTGGCGAAAACAAGTGTTTTCAGGATGCTGCGGTCATGCTATCATTAAGGATGACTAAACTATGTGTGCATATCTGTCGAGTTACATACCATCTGATGTGCGGTTTACCAGGCCGTCCCAAGCGCACATTCCGTCCAGACCGGGTGCCGGACGGAAGGTGAGCATGCAGCTAGCCAGATTCACGACCACCTCCCCGGTACCCTTCTCATCCGACCTTGGGCAGATAGCGACCTCTAGAGAGCTGTGCCCCTCTTGCGCTCGTCAGCGAACCATCATGGATGTCCACAAAGGCAGCTGAAGCGCTGGAACACAAAGATATGTTATCTAGTGTAAAGTCAATGTCAGCAGAGCGTCTGCTGTTCCCCAGCCGGTATCCAGGGTATCTCTGATTCCGATTGTTAGCGAACAAATCAGAACACGTCTGCATATCACCGATGCCGAGCCCGAGATCTGACGGAGATCATTCTAACATGAAATGATCTGGTAGCCTCTCAACCATACAGGGCAGGCAGCTCTAGAGACCCACCCTCTAGCACCCAAAGGTGACCCCAAAGTTGTACACAAGGCTGTGTATGCACCCAATGTAACTATATGAGAATCAGAATGAACAATGAAATGTGTCGGCAGATCGTCCACCATTCCCTGCAGTACAGGGCATTTCTAGAGATATCCCAGTTCAGACTATGGATTCTGATTGATAGCGACCGATCAGAGCACGCCTGCGATCACCATGTCCGAACCAGGATCTAAAGAGATACTCTACCTTTATGGGTTAAAAGCTGACCCAACCACCATCTGCAATACACTTATTTATACACTGCCATCATAACTTGGCTGCATGGCCGTGAGCTTCGTTCATAAGCTCATACACATCTGGGCTTCCATTATGTTCATTTACGTCCATTGCATTGTGGCGTACATGCTCGTAAGCCGTCGAAGACCGAGGTCCAGTTGCTTTTAGCCTGGCTGTGGGCACTTTGGATGATGCCCGGCTCCTGAGTGGAGCCGTTGTATGAACCAGGATCATATCGTGGCGTTGCCGGCATCTGTGATGGACAGGGCTCGGATGGCATCGCCCGTAGGCGACATAGCAGGTTTCGTGACATACAAGAAAGTGGGCAAAAATTCACAATTAGTTCGAGCAATCATGATATGAGTACCTTTGCATGCAACAGGAGAACGTAACCTATTGTTGGCACACCTGGTGGTAAATACCCTGCACCTTAAAGCTGTGAGAAACACTGACTCAAGAAGTATTAACGTACGTCCTAGCACCCTCGTCTAAACGAGACACCGATAGCTCTTTTAGTGCCATATGGGTAATGTTAAAGGTAGCAGTTTATCTTTAGTATAGGGACGCTGCTTCTCAAGCCCCTTCATCTGCGGCGTATACATGGGCTTCAGCGCAGCTGCTCACTGACGGCCCCCAACGCTGGACGTTTAGTAGAAATACACGACACCAGTGTTTTGATGGCGGACGATGCAGCTTCTGTGATACAAACCATGGATGATGAGCTCGTTCATTGAACCTGCGGGTTCACATGCATAGAACTGAAGCCAATTCGGAACGAAGCTTTATGATTGAAACCAGGCGCTGTCATATTCTTTTATGTGAACGGGCAATCCCCTTTCGCATGTATTCCCCAGCCAACACTACATACTTTTCCAGTGCACCTGGGCCTAGTCTAGCACAGTCATAGGGCCTAGTCTAGCACAGTCATAGTGAACAAGCAAGACAACCCCGTGATGGAATACAGCTCGTGGAACGCTGTTGCAAAGACCCTGGATCCATCTGCTGGCCACTGGTGAACCATTCGTTCCCGTAATATCCCCCAACCCAACGGAGGGAGCCGAGTCCGTAAATTTGAGAGAGGCGGACGACTCCACAGAATCGTGATAGAAGTCCATGGCGTTCCACTGGAGCACGACGGATCCCCATAAACGCACATCCTACCCGCCATCGTTGTCCAGCAGTACACTGTCAGCGAGTTTAGGCACGCTCTTGGCTACGTTCAACAGATGGGAAACTAATGCATGTTGGAGGTCCATAAAACCGAATGCGACGCTGGGCGGGGATGACAGAATCCATCACCAAAATATCATCGAGCAGATGCAATACGAACGGTAGCCTGTGCACATTAATGAGGATCAACCACCGCATCACCGACAGCTTGTCGATGATGTAGGGGCTGCTGTTGCGGGCTATAGCCACCTGCTGCTGCGGCCTATAGTCGCCTGCTGCTGCGGTCTATAGCCGACCTGCTGCTGCGGCCTGTAGCCAACCTGCAGCTGTGGCGGAGGTACCAGAACCCGAACCCTCCTTTTTAACCGGCTGACCGAATACTGTCCTGGGACATACACTACCGTTCAAAAGTTTAGGGTCACATTGAAATGTCCTTATTTTTTAAGGAAAAGCACTGTACTTTTCAATGAAGATAACTTTAAACTAGTCTTAACTTTAAAGAAATACACTCTATACATTGCTAATGTGGTAAATGACTATTCTAGCTGCAAATGTCTGGTTTTTGGTGCAATATCTACATAGGTGTATAGAGGCCCATTTCCTGCAACTATCACTCCAGTGTTCTAATGGTACACTTACCATTTGTGTTTGCTCATTGGCTCAGAAGGCTAATTGATGATTAGAAAACCCTTGTGCAATCATGTTCACACATCTGAAAACAGTTTAGCTCCTTACAGAAGCTACAAAACTGACCTTCCTTTGAGCAGATTGAGTTTCTGGAGCATCACATTTGTGGGGTCAATTAAACGCTCAAAATGGCCAGAAAAAGAGAACTTTCATCTGAAACTCGACAGTCTATTCTTGTTCTTCGAAATGAAGGCTATTCCATGCGAGAAATTGCTAAGAAATTGAAGATTTCCTACAACGGTGTGTACTACTCCCTTCAGAGGACAGCACAAACAGGCTCTAACCAGAGTAGAAAAAGAAGTGGGAGGCCGCGTTGCACAACTAAACAAGAAGATAAGTACATTAGAGTCTCTAGTTTGAGAAACAGACGCCTCACAGGTCCCCAACTGGCATCTTCATTAAATAGTACCCGCAAAACACCAGTGTCAACATCTACAGTGAAGAGGCGGCTGCGGGATTCTGGGCTTCAGGGCAGAGTGGCAAAGAAAAAGCCATATCTGAGACTGGACAATAAAATAAAAAGATTAAGATGGGCAAAAGAACACAGACATTGGACAGAGGAAGACTGGAAAAAAGTGTTGTGGACGGATTAATCCAAGTTTGAGGTGTTTGGATCACAAAGAAGAACGTTTGTGAGACGCAGAACAAATGAAAAGATGCTGGAAGAATGCCTGACGCCATCTGTTAAGCATGGCGGAGGTAATGTGATGGTCTGGGGTTGCTTTGGTGCTGGTAAGGTGGGAGATTTGTACAGGGTAAAAGGGATTCTGAATAAGGAAGGCTATCACTCCATTTTGCAACGCCATGCCATACCCAGTGGACAGCGCATGATTGGAGCCAATTTCATCCTACAACAGGACAATGACCCTAAACACACCTCCAAATTGTGCAAGAACTATTTAGAGCAGAAGGAGGCAGCTGGTATTCTATCGGTAATGGAGTGGCCAGCGCAGTCACCAGATCTGAACCCCATTGAGCTGTTGTGGGAGCAGCTTGACCGTATGGTACGCAAGAAGTGCCCATCCAACCAATCCAACTTGTGGGAGCTGCTTCTGGAAGCGTGGGGTGCAATTTCTCCAGATTACCTCAACAAATTAACAGCTAGAATGCCAAAGGTCTGCAATGCTGTAATTGCTGCAAATGGAGGATTCTTTGACGAAAGCAAAGTTTGATGTAAAAAAAATCTTATTTCAAATACAAATCATTATTTCTAACCTTGTCAATGTCTTGACTCTATTTTCTATTCATTTCACAACATATGGTAGTGAATAAGTGTGACTTTTCATGGAAAACACAAAATTGTTTGGGTGACCCCAAACTTTTGAACGGTAGTGTACATTCAGAACTGTACTATGCATCCTCCTCCACATACTATACCCCTCAGATTATGCTCATGCTTAACGCAACGAGGATCCAAGCAGCTCATCCGACATCTTGTCAATGATGCAAGTGCTGCTGCGCAGCCGAAGTTAAACTCACTGAGCAGTACAGCTTTCACTCTTCATGAGGGCACAGAACGGGGATGAGCGTCCTCACAAAAAACTGCAAGCATGCAGAACCAACAGTTAGAAAAGCGATGCACGCTGTCATTGAATTTAAAGCACGAGGGATATCGGCACCGGATTAGACGACCACCTTCCTCCCACCAACTCGAGCAGCCGCGGTGGAAGCGCTGGAACCTAACCTAACATAGCCTAACCTAACCTAACCACCCTCCCCCTCCCCCTCCATCTGCACGATTTAAGAATAATTATATTGTATCGCATCTTCAACGATATCCCACTTGAGTTCCATATATGGTATTTGTTTGCTCCATCATGCCACAGTAATTCTGCGGTTGTGCAACTTGCATGGTAAATACAAACCAATTCGGATTCCGAAATCTTGCGAAGGGATGCCGCCTTGACAGAATGCATTTGTGATACTCTTAAACAGTTCCGCCATACTGCATGCCAGATCAGAAATCGAAGCCAGACAGCTGTCCAGCTCTATGCCGTGGTCACGGTAGGCCTTTCAGCGCATCGCTGTACACTGAAGCCGCGCAGACTCGGCCAGAGTCAAGTTCAACATCCGGGGTTCACTGTCTCTGAGGAACACGCCGGGTCTCCTCAATCGACCACCCATTGATCGACCGAGTCAGAGGAACACAGCAAATCGATGTTTTATGCTTTAACCAAGTTCACATCCGTACCTGCGAGGATTTGCTCCTCAGATGGGCGGAGAATGCCGGCAGCGGGAGATGGGAACGGTGCGCCATTCTTCTGCCAAGTTGTAATATCCAGCATCTGAAAGCACCGGGTCTGAACGGGAAGTGGATGCCGTCGGGTGGGGCTTTCCTCAGTAACTCAAGCCTTTATGTAGGTGCCGGGCGGGAACAGGTGCTCTATTTTCCCTTGTTTGTCCCCACCGGAGCGCTTGGATTGCAGAAGGAACCGGTCTCTGTATTCCATGAAAAAGTTAAAGTCCCTCATAGTTTCATCCCCAACCGGCAGCGCCCCTTCTGTATAAGCAGTCAATAATTAGATAGACTGGCCAATCCATAATAACCGGCCTTTTCCGAGCTAGACACGAGCCACGCCGAACCTGGCTGCCAGCATCATCTCCAATATCCTCAGAAGCCAGCCTCCGCGTGAGGGGCGGGAAGTGCTTCCCGAAAATACCCCAGATGAACACTTCCATTGTAGATTCGGAAGGATAGGACATGCGAGCCCTGACTCACCCACGGAACGCGGCGAAACTACTAAACCAACACGGCTGAATACTAACCAGCACGGCGTAAATACTAACAATACAGCAGAAACAACGAACCTGACCCGGCAGCAACACTGATCATTAGACAGTCAGGGTGAGTGTTTGAATATCCGCGCAGCCTTTGAAGGCTGTCTTCCCAGACGAGGGCCCAATGGGCTTGCACTAGCTGAGTCAGGTGGTGTTCATGAGTGATGACGTGTACTGCTAGTGCATGTGAGGGAATGAGTGATGACGTGTACTGAGGTGTGTGAATGAGTGTTGATGTAACTGAGGTGTGTGAATTAATGATGTGTGTACTAAGGTGTGTGGATGAATGATGTGTATACTGAGGTGTGTAAATTAATGATGATGTATACTAAGCAAGTGAATGAGTGATGACGTGGGCTGCCCGAATGTCCTTCCAGAACTGGCTCCGCCCATGTGTGGTTGCAGTTTCTCTGAGAATAAATCGCTCAACTAAAATTGGGTTGAGTTACTTGTTTCTTAAATTCAAGACCGGGTAGCAGCGAGCACATCGCGAGCACGTCGCGAGCACATCGCGAGCACATCGTGAACACATCGCAAGGCTCAGTGTCTGACTAGATTCTGCAAAACAGCAATAATATTCCTGCTTATCTCGGGTCTGTTCATTCAGAACAGCTTGGCACTAACATCCTACACCCGGGAGGAGCTTTTGGATATCTTTTTTTTTTTTCCTTCTTTTTTTTACTATCACACAATGCCAATGTCCATGCAACCCTTCCTTACACCAACACCAACAATAATAACAACAATAAAAAAAAGTATATATATATCTTTAGAAATCATAACATATTTTCCTTGTCATTGTTGACAACCTCCTGTAGAAAATTCCTCTAAGCAACTAAGTAATGGGATCCAAAATTCATGGAAGATATGGCCGCGATCGCATTTTTCCAGGGTTAATTTCTCTAAAGGTAAAAAGGTGGACATTTGTTCCAAAAACATCTTAAAGGTTGGTGGTGAATCATTTTTCCAAAATAATAAAATAAATTTATTTGCAAAATATGTTATGAGTATCAGTATTCTGGATTTTTTCCGATCTAAATGAAAGTCTAGGGACTCATTTAATTTAAAAACAGGGGTTTAAATTAAATTCCAATTTCAAAACAGATTTTGTAAAATTATTAATACAATTCCAAAAATCACTCAAGAACTGACATTCCCTAAACATGTGTAGGAAAAATCCCTCTTCCTTTTTGCATCTAGGGCATTTTGATGAGTTATCCTTTAAGATTTTATGCATTTTTATTGGTGTGAGGTAGAATTTGTGAATGAACTTCCAATTAGCTTCTTTGATTTTATTACTTGTATATGGGAAATGTATTCTCTCACAAATATTAGACCAAGAATTTTCATTTAAAACCAACCCTAGGTCCTCTTCCCAGATCTTTAGTAGAGTTTGAAAACATGAATTACCCTTTATTGATAGGACACCATTCACTTCACTGATTTTACCTTGAATTGTGATTGAGGAAATTAATATATCCTCTATTTCCGATAATCCAAAACGGAACTTTTTTTCTTTGAATAGTGATCCTACAACATTCCGAATCTGTAAGTATTTAAAAAAATCTGTGTTCGGGATGCCATATTCACTTTTTAAATCAATAAATGATTTTGGTTGCAAGTTTTTATGGAATAAATCTCTAAATTGTTTTATACCCAAACTTGTCCACTTACCTATATTAATTGGTTTTAAATGTTTTTTCAAATCAGGATTTTGATAGATAGGAGAATACATCGAAGTACAGCTAGGGAAGCCAAGTGTCCTAATACAATCCGTCGATGCTAAAAGTGTATTGTAAACAGTGAAGTACTGATCCATGTTTTTTATCAAATTAAATTGTTTTATAAATATGAGGGAGTCCAGCGGTAAGGGATCCAAAAATTTGGCCTCCATCTGGACCCACAATGAGTCTTGTCTACCCAGTGACCATGATATTAAATTACGTAATTGCGCTGACCAAAAGTAGTACTGGAGATTGGGGAGACCAAGGCCCCCCATGTTTTCTGGTTTCATAAGGTTTGACAGACTTATTCTTGGTTTTTTATTGCACCAGATAAATTTAGAAATGTCTCCGTTTATAGGTTTAAAAAATGATGCGGATAAATAACATGGTAGCATTTGGAAAAGAAAGTTCAATCTTGGTAAAATATTCATTTTTATAACATTTATTCGCCCTAACAAGGATAATGGTAAAGTTGACCACTTCCACAGATCTGCTTTAATCTTATCAATGAGAGGAGTGTAGTTTTCTTTGAACAAGTTGTCTAATTTTGGAGTGATAATTATTCCAAGGTATTTAAAGCTACCAGGCGTCCATTGGAAAGGATATGATCAACACATGCTTTCTGTTGGAGTCATATGCAAGAGGCAAGTGTTAGATTTGTTAAAATTGATTTTATATCCAGAATATTTTCCAAATTGTTCTATTGTACTATATAAATGTGCTGTTGAGTTTTCTGGGTCTGTTATATATACAATTATATCATCTGCATATAACGATATCTTATGTTCGTTATCATCAATCTTTAATCCTTTAATGTTAATATTGTCTCGTACACATGATGCTAATGGTTCAACCACCAGTGCAAAAAGCAAGGGTGAGAGTGGGCATCCCTGTCTTGTCCCTCTGGTCAAAGAGAAGTACTCCGAGGAGGTACCATTGGTGATGACAGATGCTTTAGGGTTTTTATAAATTGATTTGATCCATTCAATGAAATTCTGGCCCACATTAAAACCATGAAGAGCAGTGAAAAGGAAATTCCATTCAACCCTGTCAAAAGCCTTCTCCGCATCTAAGGATAGAAGCAGAGAAGGCTCCCGGCAGGTGTCCAATTTATTTATTGTATTCAGCAGTCTCCTTATATTATCTGCAGCATATCTCCCTTTTATAAACCCTGATTGGTCCGGATGTATTAATTTAGGTAGATTAGATTCAAGTCTTTTTGCTAGTAGTTTTGTACTAATCTTATAATCATGGTCAAGAAGACTAATCGGTCTATATGAGGAACAATTTAAGGGATCCTTGCCACTTTTATGTAACACACTTATATGTGCATAATTCATTGAATTGGGGAGTATTTTTTTAAGACAGAAGTGATTGATCATTGGCATAAAAATTGGCTGAAGATCAGTCCAAAATGTTTTATAAAATTCGGCTGAAAAACCATCTGGCCCTGGGCTTTTATTTGTCGGCATCGAATTAACTGTAGCCCAAACTTCTGCTTCTGTGAATGGAGAGTTAAGGTGTTGTTGGTCTAATTCAGATAGTTTAGGTAAATGTATGCTTTTGAGATAATTTTCCAATTCTACTTGAGTGTAGTTGCTATTGGATTCATAGAGTTTGTTATAAAAGTCATAAAAGGGGAGACACGTGACGCAGGTGATGTAGATGGCTGCTTGAAAGACATGCTCCATCTGCCCTGACGGTGAAACTTTTAAATACATTGCGAAAGTCAGATTTTTTTCGAAACTTGGTATACTTTGTGATCGAGGAGGACCAAATGCCCAACGGCGGCCACAAAAAAAATAGTAAACAGCAGTTGCTGTCGAGTTTTGCCATGGCTAGCCCGAAAGCTAACGAACTAGCTAATGAAGCCGTTGCGGACACTTCCACGCAACAGGTGCCAGCAGCTAGCAACACTCCCACTGCCACCGATGGGATAGTGGCACGAGAGCTTGCCAACATGTCCAGGCTTATCAAAGATACCTCCGAAGCACAAGACAAGAAACTGGAAGATATTAAAAGGTCCACATTTGCAGTAGAAAACAAGCTTACAGAGATCTCCGAGCGTCTTAATCACGTCGAGGCCCGGCTAACCTTCCTCGAGGAAGCTAATCAGGAGCTACAAGAGAATCCCCCCGCTACCAGAGAGGAGGTCGAGCTGCTTAGACAAAAACTCGATAACATCGAGAACAGGGAAAGGAGGAATAACCTACGTTTTGTCGGCTTTCCGGAGGAGTGCGAGGGCGGCAATGCACGGGCTTTCCTCTGTGATAATATTCCAAAAACATGGAACATCGATTTCGCTGAGAGGCTGGAGATCGACCGGGCACACAGGACGGGAGCAAGGCGCCAGTCGGAACCGGGTCAGACACCGAGACCGAGGGCCCTTATTGCCAGATTCTTGAGATTCCAGGACAGAGAGCGCATCGTGGAAGCAGCCCGTAAAGGGAAGGTTACCTGGAACGGGCATAATATAATGGTATTTCCCGACTACTCCAAGATCGTCACTGACAAACGCCTGCGCTTCAACGAATGCAAGAAACTGCTCCACGACCGAAGGATTAAGTTCTCCTTGGTGTTCCCGGCTTTGCTCGTTGTCCGGGCGCCGGAGGGTCACCGTGAATTTGATGATCCAAAGAAGGCACGCGCCTACATCCACTCCCTGGGTTAGCGCAACGCGCTCCTCTTTACGCATAAGGCCAGACGGCCGTGAAGTTGCCATCGGTTTGTGGCGTTAACAAAATGTTTTGGAATACTTTCTCGTGCAAGCTGGTTCGCACATCCTTCTTTCCTCCTGCGATCCTGCTCTCTCCCCCCAATTTAGCCTACGAAAAGGAGGATGGGACCTGGAGCAATACTAAGTGGACGTTTTGTTACCCAATCGACGGACATATGGGGAAAAGATCGGTTTTACTTATTGCTATTTTGTAGTTTTTCCTTCATGCATATAGTAATAGTTTACTCTTTGTAGTGGTGTTTGAGCCTCACTTTTTAGACAGATAAACGCTTAAGGCTTTGTTTTTATAATTGTTAAACAGTACATGGCCTGACGCTTGCTCATTATGTTTAGTTAATCTGACTTCGCTTACTTTCCCTTTCTCTGTGCTGCGTTTCCGCGGTGCGGAGAGAGCGGCTATGTTGAAGTCACCGCAGGGTGGCTCTCTGTCTGGAAAGCAGTTGTTAAGTTAAAGGGTCACGGTCCGAAGAATAATTCGTGTTTCTGGCATCATGTTCAGGAGATGCCAGCTGATGACGACAGGTCGTCTGAAGTTTAATTTTTGTTTTATGTATATGTATTTTTGTTTATGTATGTTTGGTCTAATGCCAATTATGCACCTTTTTTTCTTTTTCTTTTCTGCCATGGAGATGCAGCATTTGAATACGCTTGACACTCACCAAAATTATGTCAGCCAGCAGTAGTGATTTAAACTTTATGACATGGAATGTTAAGGGCCTTAACCATCCAATCAAAAAGAAGAAGGTATTGAGTTTTGTCAAATCTAAAAAATGTGACATTGTCTTCCTACAGGAGACCCACTTATTAGCCCAGGAATCACAAAAACTACAGCGTGATTGGGTCGGTTTTGTTGCTGCCTCTTGTGGGAGTAAGAGCAGTAGGGGAGTGGCCATTTTAGTCAACAAACATTTGCCTTTTAAATGCCTCAAACAGTCCTCAGATGAGGGGGGAAGAATGGTTTTTATACTGTCAGAAATCCAGGGACATAAAGTTATACTGGCTAATGTATATGCCCCAAATACAGTTGACCCATCATTTATTGGTTTGCTGGAGAGTAAGCTCATAGATATGGGCGATTTCCCGATAATTATGGGTGGGGATTTCAATGAAGTATTGGATCCGATATTAGACCGCAGCACACCTACGCAACGCCCTACAAGGACTTGTGTTGCCCTGCAGGATATGTGTAAAACATATGGGTTGGTAGATATCTGGCGCATACACAACCCATCTAGCAAGGACTATACATTTTATTCTTCACCTCATAGGAGTTTCTCTAGAATAGATTTCATTTTGGTATCGAATTCTGTGATCTCCTCCTCAATATCGAGTAACATTGGAAACATTATAATATCAGACCATGCACCTGTATTTCTCCACATGGTTCCCTTTAGCAAATCACAAAGATCACCCAGATGGAGGTTTAACTCTAGCCTCTTGTTCGATCCTAGTTTTAGGGAATCTTTGAGAGCCCAAATTAACCTTTTTAAGGAGACAAATTTGCACTCTACACCATCACTGGGAGTTGCTTGGGACACCTTAAAAGCGTTTATCAGGGGACATGTTATCCAACACGCCTCCTTCAAGAAAAAGGAACGTATGGCCAAACAGTTGGACCTAGAAAAACAAATCAAGATAGCCGACACTCAATTTAAACAGGACATGTCCCCCGGTAACTTGACAAAGCTGACTAGGTTGAAGTACAAGCTTAATACTATACTTTCTCAGAAAGCAGAATTCTCTCTTTTTAGGGCAAGACAAAAATACTTTGAGGAAGGCGATAGGGCTGGCAAACTTCTCGCAAGGTACATCAAACAGAGGGAAATGATGTGTACTATACCAGCCATCAGAGATGAGACTGGCAAAATACTTTCAAACACCAGGGAGATAAATGAAACCTTTAAAACATTTTATGTTCAACTCTACACCTCGGAATCACAAGCTGACACAGAAAATATTATGTCATTTCTTGCCCCCCTCAAACTTCCCTCGCTATCTGAGAACCAAATGGAAGATCTCGATCTTCCAATTACTAAAGAGGAAATACTACGGGTCATCAAACATCTGCCAGCGGGCAAGGCCCCTGGCTTAGATGGGTTTACAGCTGAGTTCTATAAGGCCTATCCGGAAGAACTAGCCCAGTTTCTTTTGGAGATGTATAATGAAGCCTTGGCGAAGGGTAGGCTGCCACCATCATTATCAGAGGCGCATATTTCGCTCATTCCGAAAAGCGGCAAAGATCCACTAGACTGTAAAAACTATAGGCCTATTAGCCTGATTTCATGTGATAGCAAAATATTATCCAAAATCCTCGCTAACAGACTGGATAGGGTCATAACGTCTTTGATTCACGCCGACCAAGTCGGGTTTATACGCTCACGCTCTTCTGCTGATAACGTTAGGCGCCTTATTGACATTATGTGGGCCCAACAGAATGCCAACTCGCCTACCGCCGCTATCTCGTTAGATGCCGAGAAGGCTTTTGATAGGGTGGAGTGGCACTACCTCTTCTCTACCCTAGAGACCTTTGGAATTGGCAGTAAGTTTATTAACTGGATCAAACTTCTATATGCCCAACCCAAAGCATCAGTTTCCACGAATGGCTTTTTTTCTCCCTCATTCGACCTCGGTAGGGGAAAAAGACAGGGCTGCCCGCTGTCTCCGCTTCTTTTTGCGCTGGCTCTCGAGCCATTAGCTGAGGCCATCCGAAAGGACCCAGACTTCAAAGGCATCCAGATAGGCCAAACTGCCCAGAAGCTAATCTTATATGCAGATGACATTCTCCTGTTTGTGTCCGAGCCAGAACACTCTTTGATCTCTTTACTCAAAATAGTTGACAGTTTTTCAGGAATATCTGGATACAAGGTTAATTGGCTTAAATCAGAAGCACTCCCCTTGACAGCATATTGCCCTAAATCTCTCTTCCAGTCTTGCAATTTCTCCTGGCCTGAAAAAGGCTTAACATACCTAGGGATAACATTTCCTCCGAATCTGTCTGATATAGTCAAGAGCAATTTCGAACCTCTATTGGCAAACTTTCGGACTGACACGGAGCGCTGGGCTCCACTTTTTCTATCTCTGTGGGGCAAAGCCAATGTGATAAAAATGACTTGTGCCCCTAAATTTAACTATTTGTTGCAAGCTCTCCCAGTAAAAATTCCCCAAACATACTTTAAACAATTTGACAGAATTTCTAGCATTTTCCTATGGAACAACAAACGCCCAAGACTAAAATTACGGACACTACAGAGGCCAGTGGATCATGGTGGGTTGGGAGTCCCAAACCTCAGCTTTTACCACCTAGCATTCAGTCTCAGACACATGACACACTGGTTTTTGCCCCCAGAAAGAGCCCCACCCTGGTTTGCCTTAGAGAGCGGGTTGTGTGACCCACTCTCCCCAGTGCACTTCATCACAGCCAAGTTGCCCCCAGAAGTAAACAAGCATCCAGTTGTCTCACACTTACAATGGACCTGGAGGAGGGTCGCGCAGGTTCACGGGGTCAATCCCCATCTTCACTTACAGGCAGGAATCTGGTTTAATCCTAAACTTCGTATTGACAAAGAACCCTTCTTTTGGAAACTGTGGTACCGAAAAGGAATCAAAGTTCTGGGTGATATGTATGAAGAGGGAATAATTAGATCATTTGATAATATAAAACGACAATTTGATATCCCACAAAATCAGTTCCGGTGTTACTTGCAGCTGAGACATCTGCTGATACAGACCTTCGGTTCGGCCTCGGTGGCTCCCCCTAGTTTGGACATATGGCATCGCATATTAGAGATTTTCGGGAAGGGTCATGAGGCAGCAGCTTATTATTCCATACTGCTTCTCAACTCTGAGGACGATTTGTCAGCCCTCAGACAGTCATGGGAAGTTGATCTTAATATTGCTTTCTCAGAGGAGAACTGGAGTCTGATCCTTAAAAACTCAAAAAAAATGTAGAGAGAACTTAAAACAAGACTAATGCAATTTAAAACATTGCATAGAGTGTATTGGACCCCGTCCAGGCTGTACAGAGCAGGGTTGAGGGACGATGCAGGGTGTTGGAGGTGTACTGTCAATACTGGTACCCTGGTGCATATGCTATGGGGATGCCCAAAGGTACAGTCATTCTGGTCCAGTGTCCACGATTATATTAAAACAATTACTGGCCACGATATCCCTTTCACCCCAAATCTGTATATCTTGGGGGATCCTATGGTATTACAGGATTTAACGCCATCTAACGCTGAATGGGTGCAAACAGCACTTATGCTAGGAAGAAAACTCATTATAACAAATTGGAAAGCCTCTACCTTACCTGCATCGTCCCTGTGGTTCCTCCAATTGGGGAAATTAGCTGCACTGGAAATGTTATCATTTAGGCTGATTAATAGGGTGGACAGGTACCATCAGAAGTGGGGGCTTTATCACGCCTACATGGAGGATAGAGCGTCATAGTGTTTCTAAATGTGTATTGCTGCCTTTCTTGTGCTGTGCTTTTTGGTGCTTTTTAATTTGATTGGACATGACCATTACTGTTTGTCTTGTTGTTTTTTGTTGTTTTATTTTAATTTTGTATTACTGTTTTCCTAATACAACCGTATCTGTGTGTATGTTTCTCCCTTTACTTCTTGTATAACTTTTTCATGTATATTCCCATTGGCCACGACTATAATTAGGTTGTCTAGTTACATGACATCCAGTTGTTTTGTTGTTTTTTTGTGTGTGTTTGTGCAAAATGGATGTTGAAAACTCAATAAAAATATAAATCATTAAAAAAAAAAATCATAAAAAGCTTTGTTAATTTCTTTTGGATGATGATTTATATTATTGTCCTCTGAGCGAATTGCAGATATAACCCTTTCTGACTGTTCTTTCTTAAGTTGATGGGCAAGTAATTTACTTGGTTTATTGCCAAATTCATAGTGCTTCTGTCTAATATAGTTCATTTGTTTGGTAATTTCCTCTGAAATGTTAAGATTTAGTTCACTCTAGCCATAGCCAATTGTCCCCAATTGTATTCTGTGGAGGCAGTCTTATGGAGTGCTTCACATCTACCTACTTCTCTTTCAAGTTCTTGTCTTTGCTTCCGTTCGTCCCGTTTTATGAAAGAAACATATGAAATTATTAGTCCCCTTAAAGTGGCTTTTGCAGCTTCCCATACAATATTGGGCCCTATAAGGGGATCCTTATTTTCCTTTATGTAATTGGTAATCCACCCTTGCATTTTAGATTTGAATTATTTATTCTTAAGAAAAGAAGTGTCAAATGTCCATCGGTTAAAATGTTTTTTTTTTCATATTCCAAATGAATAGTTAAATGAATTCTAGCATGATCCGAAACTATGATTGGATTTATTCCACACTCTTTTACCATATGCATGTATTTTGAGTGTATAAAAAATAATCTATTCGTGAGTATGAATTATGAGCATTTGAGAAAAAAGTATAATTTTTAACATTCTTATTTTGTTCACGCCATACATCAGTAAGGCCACATTCTGCACATAACCCATTAAGGACCTTTGAGGATTTGGAGCTGTAGCCTTTCGTTTGATGAGATTTATCTAAAGAAGGATCCAATGTACAGTTGAAATCTCCTCCTATCACTCCAAATCCATTACAATTTTCATTGAAGAGCAGAACCATGTCAGACATGAATGTTGGAACATCGATATTAGGGGCATAGACATTTAAAAAAGTTATTGGTTTTCCATAGATCGAACCCGATATCAAAACATATCTTCCCTTTGGGTCTGTGATTGACTTTTGCAGTTTGAATGAGATGTTTTTACTTATCAGAATAGCAGTTCCTCTACTATGAGTTTTGTATGAAGAGAAGTAAACCTGATCGACCCAGTCCCTCTTTAATTGCTTATGGTCATTGTCTGACAGATATGTTTCTTGTAAAAAAGCAACATCCACTTTGTCTTTTTTAAGAAGAGTTAGTATTTTTCTCCTTTTAAATGCCCTCCCCAAGCCTTTAACATTCCATGAATGTATTTTCATTTCTGACATGGTTACTGCTGCACATTAAAAACAAATAACATTTCAAATTTGTAGTTGGTCAACAGAGAGGTTGTCATTGCTTTCGATAAGTAACAAAATAAAAAAATATAAACAAACGGAAAAAAAAATGTTAACCCACAAAAAACGTACATCAACCCAACCCAGCCGTGGTTTTATAATCCACGGTAACACATCTACCTTGTTCATAGTAGGCATAAGAGAAACAACTTATGGTATTGGCATCTTGGAGCTTCCTTCCTCAGTGTTCCTAAATAACTACAATATTCTACATCTCCCCCTAAACATAAGGGTAAGTGAGGGAACCATTTTCTGATATTTTATATAACAAGTAAAAATATAGCTGCAAGCAGCGATGGTGGATTCCTCCTGGAACAGTTTATGGAATTGATGTGAAATTCAAATGAACAAAAGAATGAAGAAAGGAAAACAAGGCAATGGTGTGAATACATCCAAGACTGTAGTGACCCCTGTGCTGCAAGGGACAAAGGATTTAATATGTGAAAGAAATATTTGCATGGTCTAGTAAAAACCAGTAATCTGTTTGTCACTCTGTGGAAATACAACATTTATTACAATAGAAGAAATACAAAAATAAGGATGACTTTTGAAGTCATATGGTGCAAAGTCAAATGTCAGTGTAACAAGTTGCCAAGGTAAACTGGTAATTGGTTGTTCACTTAATGAAAACACAACCTGTATCACAGTTGAATAAATACCCAAAGTAAGGTGGTTTGAAAGAAGGTGCAAAGAACAATGGCAAAATGAACACAAGAAAGAAGAGGAAAACAAGGCAATATTTTCAAAGAGTGAAGAAGTGTGAACAATATAAGGCCCAAATTAAAAGAACAGTAATATTCATTAGAAAAGTATTTGTAGTGCTGTCAACAGATAGTGCTAACAATTTCAATAAGACACATGATTACAAAAGTCTGGAGGGTACAAAATGCTTGTCCAACTTCAATTGAAAAATCAACATGATGCAGCACGTGATGCTGGCAAATCACTTACCAAAAGATGATGAGAGTATAGTTTACATGATTGCAATTCTGCACGGATGTGTAAAGCTTATTTCTGTTTAGTAGAATATTATCAAGGCCACTACTTTCCCATGTGCATACATCTTTAAGTTTGTTCATCAATATTGCTGTCAAACTGTTTCAGAATCTGAATCAGAATGGGGGTTTATTCGCTATGCAAGATAAACAAACATAGAATTCACTTTGGCAGGAATGAGCAACATAGAACATAAATAAACGTGGCCTACTAATAAAATGAAAAATGAATACAATGTAAAAATACCCTGCAGATATGATACATATAGACAGGGAATACAAATGTTACAAATAATACAAATTATGCAAACATTGTGCACATGCATTATATTTACACATCACATGTCCTTGATGGAAAGATCCAGAGGTGGGAAGAGGAGGAAAATCCTAGTAGTTCAAGCTTGTGGCTGGGCTTGAGATCTTCTTTGGCATCTGAAAAACAAAGAATAGTTATTTAGGAATGAAAAATTTACACATCAGCAGTACTGGTCATAAAACTACATGAATGTTATTTCTCCGGGACATCACACTGGCCAAGCTATTCAACCTAACAAGTACAGGGTAACGAAACAGTTAGCATGTCTAAAATCACTTTAATCTGTACATACCCTGTATATTCTGATTATACAGTTCATACTGTGTATATTCTGAGTATACTTATATGTATTATATTCTGTTGTAATAACTGTTTTGCACTTCTGGTTGGATGCAAACTGTATTTCGCTACCCTGTACTTGTACCTGTGTAAAACATTAAAGTTGCATCTAATCTAAACCTGAAGAACGCAGGCTAAACGTATGGCACCGGAATTGTCAGGACCACGTTCTTTTCATAGCTCAATAACTGAACAATACAGAATATAAAACGGTACAGTTTGGTACACCTACACTGAACAATACAGATTATAAATTACTGTTCGCGCAAATAACTTTATTGTCTTAAAATAAATACACCTCTCTGTCACTGAGCATAGCAACAAGCTAACCATCTGAAAACAACAACAATATTAGAACTATATAATTGTGTTCAAGTTATCATACAATCTGTATCATACAAACATGCTGTTGTACTTACAGTCAACTTAATATGAATCCTTTCACTCGACATACAATGGCTACTTTTCTTCTAAATTGAGATGAGACCGTTTTCAGCTACAAACACACGGCTTTCCCACTCTGTCATTCAAATCGAAAAATCGAACCTAGCAAAAGCTCTCAAATTTTCACCGTAATTACAGCCAAGAGAACTCTTGATAATGCCATCGGCGATTCTACCTCAAAGCGTGGAAAATTAAGTTAAATATCTTACCGAACTGAAGCCATCCGCATGTCCAAAGTCACGGCAGCCATACTGTCACCCGTCCAAACGAAAATGGATGGACGGGCGAATGATATTAGTCACCTCCCACCGCTGACTTAAACATTTGATCAACCATTGGCTGTTGTAAGTCAACCTGCTGAGTGGCTTGCCACGGTGTACCAAATCAAACACACCCGATTTCTTGAAGCTAAAGGCTACTTGTTTACAGCAGTAAAATAATCTTAGCCATTAATTCGATTACCATTATTGACATCAATTTTGAGGTTATGAACTTAGCTGTTAGAGTGGGTTGTATTTTGTAGTGTGTTCTTCGTGCATATATAGTTTGATATTGATATCTCAAAGATTTGTTGACTTTAATAATATTATAAGACGAACGTCTGGTTTAGTTCGTTTTAAATGGCTTTAGCGAACAAACGGTTTGAAATATAAAAAATATTTTGATAATGTATGTGGGGCTTGGTCTGAAGATGTTACTATAGAAACATGGGGAAGATCGGACAAACATGGTAGGAATAGTATAAAAAAAAACGTATTTCATTTATGTATATTGTACAGAAAAATGTCAAGATTTGCCATTATGAGTTGATGAGGCTTTTTTTGTGTGTCATGAGGAATGAGGCACATGGAATTAATTTCAAGATTATAGGACGAAAGACATACAAGTGGCATCACTTAGAAACAGAACGAATTGGGGTGTGGCCCTTAGCACCCTCTTGACTCTAGCTGACAAACAATTTTGAAAATCAAAAATCGTATTGATAGCTTTTGTGAGGGTTCTTCTGATGATGATAACTGGCAATTATGAAAAAGATTGGACAAAAATTGCAGGAGGAGTGGCAAAAAAGGATGTCTTCTGAATTTATGATGTACAGAAAAATCTAACGACTTGCCATTATAAGTTGTTGAGACTTTTTTGTTCATTGTAACAAATAAGGCATCTGTAAGGAATTTCAGAATTTTAGGACAAAAGGACTACAAAGGACATCACTTTGAAAAAGGACACAAATGGTTGGTCAAATTAAGGCGTGGCCTGTAGCGCCCCCTTTTGTCTCAAGGGAACCAAAATGGGTGTGGTATCTTATAATGTTGTACTGTTTCACCATGCCAAAAATCTCAACTTTTTACCGCTGTGATCCAAGGCTGCCATCAAACCCATGTTACAATTGGAATAATAATAATAAATATAGCTGCAAGCAGCAATGGTGGATTCCTCCTGGAACAGTTTATGGAATTGATATGTAATTCAAATGAACAAAAGAATGAAGAAAGGAAAACAAGGCAATGGTGTGAATACATCCAAGACTGTAGTGACCCCTGTGCTGCAAGGGACAAAAGATTTAACATGTGAATGAGAAATATTTGCATGGTCTGTGGCTCCACCTATTATCCAAAGTAAAATGGCAGTGTAACAAGTTGCCAAGGTAAACTGGTAATGGGTTGCTCACTTAGTGAAAACACAACATTTATTACAGGTAAATAAATACCCAAAATAAGGTGGTTTTAAAGAAGGTGCAAAGTACAATGGCAATATGAACACAAGAATGAAGAGAGGAAAAAAAGGCTATATTTTCAATTAGTGAAGAAGTATGAACATTGTGCCATAAATCTAAACGTTTTACTCATTTCGTCCAAGGGCTGCCATATACTTCCACTTTACAAGAACAATGTAATTGTCGTGTAATTCAAAGTGCACCATCCAAGTTTGGTGTGGCTATGTCAAAGATTTGCTGAGATACAAGACAACTACCAGTGTCATGATCCATCCAGCAGCCAATAGCAGGGTGAAGGTAGGGGCTTACTCAGCCCACTGTGTCAATAGACTCTGGTGCGTGTGAGTTTTTTTGGAGCCACTGGGTCTGGCATGACAGAGAGAGGATTTGCAAGACAGCCTTAGCCTTTAGCCAAGCAGTCACATTTCAAATATTCATCATTAATCAACTTTTCATCTTACATTCAACTTTTTCTCAGATTTGTATACAACACATTGTCAAGAGTCTGCATATGAACTTGTGATTGATTCGGACTATAAATTTTTGATTGCCACTTGTATACAGCAGTAAAATAGTCTTAGCCTTAAATTAGATGACCATTATTTACATCATTTTGGAAGTTATGAACTTAGCTGTTAAACTGGGTTGTATTTTGTAGTGTGTTCTTCGTGTATATATAGATATATAGTTTGATATTGATATCTCAAAGATTTGTTGACTTTAATAATATTATAAGACGAACGCCCTGTTTAGTTGCAATGCCGCTTTTAAATGGCTGTAGCGAACAAACGGTTTGAAATATAAAAAATCTTTTGATAATTTATGTGGGGCTTGGTCTGAAGATGTTACTATAGAAACATGGGTTAGATCGGACAAACATTGTAGGAATAGTATCAAAAAAACATATTTCATTTATGTATATTGTACAGAAAAATCTAAAGATTTGCCATTATGAGTTGTTGAGGCTTATTTGTTTGTCGTGAGGAATGAGGTACATGGAATGAATTTCAAGATTACAGGACGAAAGACATACAAGTGGCATCCCTTTTAACAAGTTGAAATTGGGGTGTGGCCCTTAGCGCCCCCTTGACTCTAGCGGACAAACGGTTTGAAATATCAAAAATCTTATTGATACATTTTGTGAGGGTTTTTCTGACGATGATAACTGGCAATTATGAAAAAGATTGGACAAAAATTGCAGGAGGAGTGGCAAAAAAGGATGTCTTCTGAATTTATGATGTACAGAAAAATCTAAGGACTTGCCATTATAAGTTGTTGAGACTTTTTTGTTCATTGTAACAAATAAGGCATCTGTAAGGAATTTCAGAATTTTAGGACAAAAGGACTACAAAGGACATCACTTTGAAAAAGGACACAAATGGTTGGTCAAATTAAGGCGTGGCCTGTAGCGCCCCCTTTTGTCTCAAGGGAACCAAAATGGGTGTGGTATCTTATAATGTTGTACTGTTTCACCATGCCAAAAATCTCAACTTTTTACTGCTGTGATCCAAGGCTGCCATCAAACCCATGTTACAATGGGTATAATAATAATAATAATAATACCTGCAAAAACAATAGGTTTCCTCCTGACGGAGGAATCCTAATAATACCTGCAAAAACAATAGGTTTCCTCCTGACGGAGGAATCCTAATTAAACAAGAACAATATGGAAAAAAGAAAAGGAAGGCATCGATCACCACTCGTATACTCGTGATATTCGAATGGACGGGAAGGGGGGGGGGTGTACCCTAACTAAAACCGAACTATCGTCACCATCTCGTAAAATCCCCCCTCCCTACATTCAACCTTGGTATTGACCGTCTGTCGTCATTCAATGTTGCCGGAAGTAAACACAGGAAAAGTAACACACGAGTGAGCCGGCTACCTAAACAGAAGTATCCACTTTAAATACAACAAACAAACAAAACAAATTCCATTCTCCCTTTAAATCTTGACAGTCATAACGAAGGGAGTAGAATAATAACGTTTTACGTTTTACCTCCACTGGTTTTCAATATTGTAGTCTAGCTGAGACTCACAGCAGCTGCCTGAAGAAGGATTCTGCTTCTTTTGGATCGTCAAAAAAGACAATACTGTGTTGATGAAGAACACGAAGACGATGGGGGTATGCAAATCCTCGGAACATACTCTTTTCGATTAGCATTTTTATCACCCGATCGAAGTCCTTGCGCTTTCGGCGAACTTCTGCAGACAGATCCTGGCGGATGGTGAGTTTAGCATTCCCCTGGAGTATCGGCATTTTCTTTGCAGCCTGTAGTATCATTTCTTTATCTCTGAATCGTAGAAAGCGGATTAAGACTGGCCTTGGAGGCTTGCCTGGTTCTGGTTGTGGTCGTAGTGAGCGGTGAACTCGTTCCAGCTCGAGTGGTTGGTCTGTGGAGAGTTGCAGCCAGCTGGGCAGCTTCTGTTGAATATATTCGAGGAGCACTTGGTTGCCTTCCGACTTCTCCGGTAGCCCCAGCAAAATCAAATTCTTCCTCCTCCCTCTATTTTCAAGATCATCTGTCTTAGATTCCAACGTTTTTATCAGTTTTTCGGCTCGGTCTAGTGCTCGCTGGGAAGTGTGTACGGTGTCCTCTAATGCTGAAATCCTTTGTTCGGCCTCGTCCGTGCGCCGCTGCTGTTTCTCGAGTACTTGATTTGTTTGTGTCAGCGCTTCTTTCATTGTTGAAACTTGCCTTGTCACGTTCTCCAGACGAGTGTCAATGCCATCCAGTCGGCCCAATATTACATGGCGTTGTGATTTGAGCTCTGTCATTATCTCAACAAGAGAAGGGTTCACCTCTTTTTCCATGTCTACCATGCTCTGTGCTTGTCCCTCTTTGTCTTGTCTGGTTTGTACATTTTTTCTGTTTGCCATCCTTTTTTTTCACCCTCTCTTTTTTAAGCAAGAGTATTGTATGCTTAACTCAAAAGTTCAGTAGGACTGTAGGTGATAATCCAATTCAGTGGAGGTAAAAACTCACTTTAAGCACTGGGGTAATACGGAGCTCTCAGCTCAAGCTGCCATCTTGTTTTCCTCAGCCTTTTGGATTTAAAAGGATTGGATTTTGGATATCTGATTACACCACCAGGTCTCCATTAAGACTAACTTTCGACTCGTGCCGGAGATCTCCAGAACAGCGGAGTCTTCGCAATATGTCCTGCCGAGCGGAAGTAGGCGCAGGCGGCGTCGGGATCGTAAACAAAGATGTGGGAAGCGCGGAGGAAGGAGAGCTAGGCTAAACTCAACACCACACCGGCTCTCGTTACCCAGCATTTTCCTCGCTAATGTGCGGTCCTTGGTGAATAAAATGGATGACATACGTCTTCGCATTACCAACAGTAAGAGACTTCTGGACTGCAAAATTTTTATTTTTACTGAAACATGGCTAAACATCTGCATACCCGACGATGCTATCCAGCTAGCCGGGCGCTACATTCTCAGAGCGGATAGATCGGCCCAGGATTCCGGCAAACCAGAGGCGGAGGTCTGTGCATCTCTATTAACAAAGCTTGGTGTACAGACTCTGTTATCATCGGAATACACTGTTCAGCTAACCTGGAATTCATCATGGTTAGGTGTAGACCGTTTTATCTGCCCAGGGAGGTCACATCCACCATTGTTACTGCAGCCTACATTCCACCAGATGCTAATGCCAAGCTGGCCATGAAAGAACTGTACTCGGCCATTAGCGATCAACAGACTGCTCACCCGGAGGCTGTTTTTATAGTTGCAGGGGATTTTAATCACTCAAACGTAAAGACAGTGCTCCCAAAATTCCACCAACATGTCCACTGCAATACTAGGGGGAACAAAACTCTGGATCATGTTTACACCAACATGTCCACCTGCGGTTTGCACACGCTCCCTTTTAAAAGGGGCAAATGTTCTTTCCTCAACAGGAAGCTCACCTGCGGTTTGCACATGCACTAAAAGCACTTGCACTTTGTGTATAGCTAAGAAATGATCTACGTGCAGCCCTCAGTAAGCGGAGCGAGGTATTTGCTATAATTCACATGTATATGTTTGGTGTTTTGTTGAGAATTGTACGGGTTTTATATGAAATGCAATTATTGTATGTTGTTAGTCTTTGACTTGTCCCTGAAAGAAATGTATTGTTTGCTCTCACTTGTACAGTTTTCACGGTGTTTTAAGAAGACAAAAGTAAAACGATGTTTACACCAGTCGAGACTCCCTGCACTTTATTGAACCTGAGGGCCAGCCACAGTGAAAACTCGACCGGACCAGTCGGTCTGCGCGCCAACTAAAGAGGCTGAACTCAAGCTGAAGCCTGAAGACCACCAGCCACCATTCGGAGTCCAGAGCTAGTTAAAGACAAGTATAAACAACATTGAGGTTCAAGTATTTAGATACATTAAGTTGCCACCATGTTGAACCCTGATGAAGACAGTGATAAAGCAAGATCCAGTAGCCGCGAACGTAACCTAACTGAAAAGGGCAAAGAAATGCGTGAGCAAGTAGCAAAGAAAAATGAAAGAACATTTAGTAAAGCTTATGCTATCTGGAAACAGTCAGCTAAAGAATTGAGGACACAGTTAAAAGGTCTCTGCTCTCTTGAGGAGCTTAATGCTGCAAGCCATAGCATAAGAGTCCAGCATGAATTAGTCAAACAAAGCTATGAGCCCATTCGCCGCAACCAGTCAATGACTCCAGACATTGTGAAAAGAATGGATGCGTGCACTGTGATCACAACTGATGTATGTGAGCTCATTCAAAAAAGGATTGACACTATAGAAGAAACCTTTAATGATCGGCTGGAGAAAGAAAGAGTCAGAATAATACTCAACAAAAACAATTATGGTTCAGTATTTGGAGACACAAAAACTGAAACATCAGCTACCACGATTTCAGGAGTTAAGTCAAGGATATCTGGTAACTCAAGTGGATGTGCAGAGGCTGAAGCGGAACTTGCTGTCAAAGTGGAGCAAGCTAAAGTAACAAAGCAAATACTGGCACAGGAAGCTAAGCTAACTCAAATGGAGAGTGATTGGAAACTGACAGAATATCAGGCACAGGTTGAACTGAAAAGGCAAGAATTTGAAATGAGAATAAAGTTAGAGGAGGAGAAAACCAAGCTACAACAGCTTAAGGTAGACAGTGAAGTGAAGGTGGCATCAGCGAGAGTAAATGCTTACAACAGCCTAGACGGGTCTAAAAGCATTGATGTGTCAAGTCACCATTCAGATAACCCTGTAAAAGGTAACACTGTCAATCAGCCCCCCCTGAACCTACAAGCGTCTACATTTCAGCCTTTCAACACACTCCAAAGTCAACAAGATTGTAGTTTAGCCCAAACTCTTGTAAGCGCCCTGACTTTAAACCGTCTTCCAGTGCCGAAGCCTGCTGCTTTCAGTGGTGACCCTCTAAAGTTTATGGACTGGAAAATATCCTTCACAGCACTAATCGGCAGTAAATCTTTACCTGTAAGTGAGAAAATGTTGTACCTTAAAGGTTACCTTGCAGGTGAAGCAAAGAAGGCCGTAGAAGGGTTTTTCTTTCGTAACTCTGAGCAGGCATATCAGGGTATTTGGGATGTACTACAGGAAAGGTATGGCAGCCCATTCATAATTCAGCGAGCGTTTAGAACTAAGCTTATGAAATGGCCAAAAGTAAATGCAAATGACCCATTAGCACTTAGAGAGTTTGCTGATTTCCTACAGAGCTGTGCTGAGGCCATTCCCCAAGTCAAGGGTCTAGATATTCTTAATGATTGTGAGGAAAACCACAGGCTTCTGAGGAAACTACCTGACTGGATTGTGAAAAGATGGAGCCGCATTGTAGTGGACGAGTTGGATAAAAGTCAAGAATACCCCAGCTTTGCTCAGTTTACAAACTTCGTACAAAAGGAAGCTAAAGTAGCTTGTAATCCTATGGCTTCACCATTTCTAATAAATGAGAAGATTTCAGAGGAAAGATTCATTAAGCGGGCAAAGGCACTCAACACTACGGTTCAAGCCAAGTCAAACACGCCTTGGGTAACCACTTCTAAACCTAAGCCACCTTGTTTGTTTTGCAGTGACAACTCACACGGAATAGTCAAGTGTTCCACCTGTAGCGGGGAGCTAACTAGCGGGTAAGCTAACTGGTGGAAAAGGGTACTGCAATTAATGGTATTAATTTTATCTCATGTCTGTTTGCATTATCGGATGAAGGGGGCACCACCGCAATATTTTGGAAAGGAATTGAGGGAAACCTTATGGATTAATGAACAAATAATAGCCTCTTAATGATCAGTCTCTTTGACTTAAAGTCATGAGGTTCCTTAGAATTAGTGCAGATCCGATGACGAGAAGTTGTATATAAAAAGGATTTATTTAAACAAATGGAAACACACAAGGGGGAGACAAGGAGAAGGGGGGTTATTGGCCTAAGGAGACAAAGGACAGTTATGCTGAGATATGCTAGGAATAGGAAGACTAACTTAAATCAGTTACAGTTCACCACACTTATGCCAAGGCCTACGCGTAAGAAATTAGCTTAATAGCAGTTTACTGTCTTTGAAGAAAGGTAGAGTTGATCTTCCGTGTGGTGTCCAAGAAAAAGGAAGTGTTCCTTAACTTCCGTTATGGTCCTTGGTTCCGTTGAATGGTAGTCGCTCAATATTCCAGATAAATCCAGAGGGGTTCCTCAGAATAATCCAGATAAAAGGGGATTGGTTTGCTCAATATGACAGATCATCAAAGGTAGCTATTCTCAGGATGACTGCAGACGAAAGAGGGAGAATGTCTCTCAGTTTGGGGCTTTATACTAAGAGAAAGGGGGGTTGGTGCTCCCTTATCCGAAGATGGTCTCATGCTGTGATTGGCATGTAGTTGTGAAAGGGGTCTCTGGAGTGGGTATCTCATCAATGTCAGTGGGGCGCTTAACTTCCATAACTAACAATTGTAACATTCAGAAATGTCATTGTTAGTTTTGTCCGATCATCTAGATACCAAGAATGAGTTATTTGTAACAAAGGGGAAGGGAGTTACATTAAACATCACATTACATCAAACACAGCATTTAAAGAGAAATTCACACAGTTCCAACCCTTTTAGTGTCCAATAAGCAGTATTGTCTTTGTGAGATGTTTGTAATCCATTAAATGTCTGTTTTGGGATAAATCCTCTGTTCAGACTTGTGAACCAGTTATTCCAAGGCCTGCCTGACCTTTCAGCACTGGTTTGGAAATCCATAACCCTGGTTTCGTCAGTGTGTCTCACTGACGAGGGAATGGTTGTGGAGACTCTGCTACACACCTTTGCAGAAAAGACTGGCGACGAGAAGACAACGTTCATTCCTGAAAATCACCTCTGCTTTGGATGTCTCAGAAAGGGCCATGTGACCAAAGAATGCAAGGCGCGCCACTCCTGTGGTAAGTGTGGCCGACGCCACCCAACATGTCTACACAGAGAAAAGTTAAATGAATCCAAATCAACAGAAACAGAGGAGAGCTCAGAAAGCGCAAACAAAGTGCATAAAGTCATGGCCCATGTATTGACCAGGAAAACATCTGCCACATCCAGCATAGTGCCAGTTTTCGTGTCAGCGGCATCACAACCCCAGAAAGAAATACTCACATACGCCTTGCTTGACACTCAAAGTGACTCATCCTTTATTTTAGAAGAGTTGGCTACTGAACTGAATGTTGACTCCACACCAGTTAATTTAAAGCTAAGTACAATGACCTCTATTGA
This sequence comes from Protosalanx chinensis, assembly GCA_030340685.1. Lineage (NCBI taxonomy): Eukaryota > Metazoa > Chordata > Actinopteri > Osmeriformes > Salangidae > Protosalanx > Protosalanx chinensis. Next base: position 3,890,437 of record CM059329.1, read on the forward strand.
CACTGTTGTAGCGAGTAAACTTGCTTGCAACTTGAGAGTGCGTGGTTTTGACTCGGATATCCCTGTGCAAATAAATCAAGCTTACTCAAGAGACTTTATCCCAGTTGACAAATCCCATATTCCCACCAGAGAAACCGCACTCCATTGGCCCCAACTAAAATGCTTAGTTAATAATATGAAGCCATTGCAAGACTGATGTGGGGTTGTTAATAGGCTATGACTGCCCATCAGCTTTAGCTCCCTTAGAAGTAGTTACAGGACAAGTGAATGAGCCTTTTGCTCAGAGAACTATACTAGGTTGGAGTATAATTGGGTCAGCAAATCCCCACATAGACAGACCGGCCAACCAAAGTTTTGTGCATCGCATCTCAGTAAAGGAAATGCCCACACCACTGGCTACAGATGTGCTCAAGGTATTGGAATCGGACTTTAACGAGAGGAAATATGAGGACCAGTGTTGGGTAGTAACGCGTTATTAGTAACGCCGTTACGTAACGCCGTTACTTTTTTCAGTAACTAATAACGTAACGCGTTGTTTTTTTAAATTCAGTAACTCCGTTAACGTTACCATACGCTGCGTTACTCCGTTCCTTTTGGATAAAAAAAGAGGGTTTGGTTGTACAACGGCACACAGTTCCAATAACATAGTGATCAATAAAGTTTAATTGAATTGAAAAACAAAGCATTTGTCCCACACATAATCAAACACGCACCATGAAGAGGACTGGACAGGTCAGGGGCGGGCACGGTATGATGGCGAGCGAGAAGGGGAAGATAAGTTTCTACTCGTGGAGGTTTTCACATTATTTTAAACTGGAGAGCATAGGGGAAACCAACATCTCGGTAACTTGTAGACTGTGTCCCGGTTCAAAAGTACTTTCAACGGCGAGCAACAGCAACCTGCTGAAGCACCTGGAGAAGCGGCATGCTTCAACAAAGTTAGCAGCTAAGGTAGCTAATGCAGCATCCGAGACGGAGTCACACAGCAGCGAGCACACACCCACTCCACCCAAGCAGCAGCGGTTGCTGAGTGAAGACACATTAATTTGTCCAACTTGATTCTGAATAATAATTTAGATCAGAATGTCTGTATTTGCTTTTAAGCCACTTTAATTTTTTGCAGTTTGTTTTTGAATACCAAATAAGAAAGATAGGCTTGCAGTTTATAGCCTATGGAAGACTTTATGGCCTGACTGAAATAAATAGGCATTGAAAAAATACTTTGGTGTTTGTGTCAAGGTTTGTGTTGGTGCACAACGGATCATATTGCTTGGATGATTAGATCCAGTGATATGGATGCAAATGAATTGAAACAGTTGTTTTAATCAACAGTCTGTATTACTCAGTATCAGTACAGAACTGAAATGACGGCTAGAGGGGAACTCAATCAATCAACCTTTATTTAATGGGGACATTGGAAAAACGTTGTACAGTAACTAAAAAGTTACTTTCTCAGTAACGCATTACTTTTTGGTTTAAGTAACTGAGTTACTAACTGAGTTACTTTTTTACAAAGTAACTAGTAACTGTAACTAGTTACTATTTTTCAGTAACTAGCACAACACTGATGAGGACAAGTATGTGTTTCAAGATGACATTCACTTCATACAACTGCTGAGTGACACAATAGAGCAAAGGCCGGATGGACACTACGAAATGCCCCTCCCCTTCAAAGACAACCGCTCACCCTCTCTCCCAAACAACAAGAAGCTAGCAACTGTGCGACTGCAACACCTTAAGAAAAAGCTAAAGGCTGACAAACAATACCATGAACGTTACACAGCCTTCATGAATGAAACTATAAACAGTGGTGATGCAGAACTAGTCCCCCTTGTGTCTGAAAGCGAAACTGTGTGGTACCTCCCACACCACGGGGTGTACCACCCAAAGAAGCCCACAAAGTTGAGAGTGGTTTTTGATGCATCTGCAAAGTTTCTTGGCACCAGTTTAAACGACACACTCCTCACTGGTTCTGATATGACAAACTCTTTGGTTGGCGTGCTGTGCCGCTTCAGAAGGGAAACTGTGGCTATAATTTGTGACATACAGAAAATGTTCCATCAGTTCTTTGTCAGTTCTGAAATGCGCAACTACCTGAGATTCCTGTGGTGGGAAGATGGACAGCTGGATACAGAACCTAAGGAATACAGAATGGCTGTTCACTTGTTCGGTGCTGGTTCCTCACCCGGGTGCGCTAACTTTGGCTTAAAGTATCTTGCACAACAGCACAGATCTGAATACCCCAATGCCTCAGCCTTTGTTGAAAACAACTTTTATGTGGATGTAGCGGGGGAAGCTAGCGGGTAAGCTAACTGGTAGAAAAGGGTACTGCATATGGAATTAATCTATTAATTTATTAATCTCATATCTGGGAAGTCTCGAACAAACGGGGCACCACCTCAATATTTGTAAAGGGATTGAGGAAACCTTATTGATTAATGAACAAATAATAGCCTTTTGATCAGTCTCTTTAACTTGAAGTCATGAAAGTTCCTTAGAATTAGTGCATATCCGATGACGAGAATTGTATATAAAAAGGGTTTATTTAAGCAAATGGAAACAGACAAGGGGGAGACAAGGGAAAGGGGGGGGGGGTGTTATTAAGGAGACAAAGCACTGTTATGCTAAAATAGGAAGACTACTTAAATCAGTTACAGTTCACCACACTTATGCCAAGGCCCACGCGTAGGAAATTAGCTTAATAGCAGTTTACTGTCTTTGAAGAAAGGTAGAGTTGATCTTCCGTGTGGTGTCCAAGAAAAAGGAAGTGTTCCTTAACTTCCGTTATGGTCCTTGGTTCCTTTGAATGGTAGTCGCTCAATATTCCAGATAAATCCAGAGGGGTTCCTCAGAATAATCCAGATGAAAGGGGATTTGTTCGCTCAATATGACAGATCATCCAAGGTAGCTATTCTCAGGATGAACTGCAGACGAAAGAGTGTTTGTTGCTCAATATAACAGACACATCCCAAGGTTGCTATCCTCAGGATGGTCCAGACGAAAGAGAGAGAAGGTTTCTCCGTTTGGGGCTTTTATACCAGCAAAGATAAAAGGGGGGTTGGTGCTCTTATCTGAAGATGGTCTCATGCTGTGATTTGCATGAGTTGTGAAAGTCTCTGGAGTGGGTATCTTTCAATGTCAGTGGGAGTGCTTAACTTCCATAACTAACAATTGTAACATTCAGAAATGTCATTGTTAGTTTTGTCCGATCATCTAGATACCAAGAATGAGTTATTTGTAACAAAGGAGAAGGGAGTTACATTAAACATCACATTACATCAAACACAGCATTTAAAGATAAAGTCACAAGGTTCCCATCATTTCAGTGTCCAATAAGCAGTATTGTCTTTGTGAGATGTTTGTAATCCATTAAATGTCTGTTTTGGGATAAATCCTCTGTTCAGACTTGTGAACCAGCTATTCCAAGGCCTTCCTGACCTTTCAGCACTGGTTTGGAAATCCATAACCCTGGTTTCGTCAGTGTGTCTCACTGACGAGGGAATGGTTGTGGAGACTCTGCTACATATCCCCCTGATGTCAACGTTCGATGACTCGATGTTGGCGAACTGTTGGCATGAAGAAGAGCAGAGGAGAACAAACACAACTGCAACAGCATTTCTACCGTAAACATTGGCATGAGTGTGAACTAAACAGGATAGGAATCTATGGGTGCTGACTTGGTTAGTAGCTGAAGTTTCACTAGGAAAAGGGGCTATGTCTAAGCATGGTAAAGAGAGAGGGAAAAGAAAAATGAATCAATGATAACTGGGACAGGAAGTGGGTATCTCTGGCTTCCTGGAGTAGTGGTCTTTATTTGTAAGGGAATTGGATCGATTGGTTATTGGTGTTCTCTGTAAAGCTATCATCATGTCCTTTGACCTGATGATGTGGTAAGATGCTATGCTACGTCTTAGTTCCTGGTTGTGCAGGTAGAGGGCGTAAGCTAGAAGCTAAATAGGAGTGTGTCAGGCACGCTCCATGAATGGTTTAAAGAGAGGTCTTTAGACCTTAGTTGACAGGTGTAACTCGGAGGGAACTATTGGTTAGCTCAAGTTTGATCGGGTTAACTAAAGTATCTGATCCCGAATGGAGTTATCTATTTTGAGAGGGTGAGGGATAGTCAGCTGGTGCCTATAATGTCTGCTTGGGTGACAGGCACATCTTCTTTGGCCATCACTTCTGGGACAGTGTTCTATGTCAGAGGAGGCGGTGACGCTGCCTCTGCGTTTGGCGTTTTCTTTTTTTTGGAGGGAAGGTTTTCCAGGACACTTTGAGTGGTTGTCTTCGGTCATCTTCCCAGGTATCAGCTTTTCCTAGCTGTTGTGTCATCTCTGATTCGAAGCAGAGATAGGGTTCTGGGTTATGGATTGACTGTGGTTGGTCTATTTTCTTCTGGGCCAGCGTCACTTCTGTGTCAGTGACTACGGCGTGGGCCACCATTGCTTCTTTCTGGCTCATGGGGTCACAGGGTTCTTGGCTGGTGGCGGATTTCTCAGACCAGGAGGTGATGACTACATCTTCGGCTGTAGTGTTTCCTTTTTGGTCTTCTTCCTTCTGTTTCTTGGCAGAGGTCTTCCTTTTCCCAGGGTCGCAGAGCACACAGGGTTGTTTCTTTGCCTTTCAGCAGGTGAGTTGGCGGCCATTCTTCTTTAGTCGGACCTGCTTGGTTTCCGTGTGGCACTGGGTTGATGGTCTCGCTCTGTGTTTGTCTGGAGCGGTGGGGACCATGTGTTGAGTCTTCTTTTGAGGGATGTGGGTCACTCGTAGGATGTCCCCCCCCTTCCACTGTGAGGAGTGAGTCTTTGACTTCAGGCTGTGGCAGTGGATAGGGTTTCTTGACGTGTGGCCACATCTGGTTGAGGCTGCAGTCTAAGAGGGGTGCTGTTGGTTCTGGGTGTCCTCTTCTTTTGGAGTCGTTTTGGTCTTGAGAAGGTTTTCTTTTTTCCTGATTGATGAGGAGCACCTGCGGTGAGTTTTTAGTGTAGGGGTCGTCTAGTCATGCTGTTTGTGACAGGCCCTTGTTGTTTAGGATGTCTTCTATAGTTTTCTTCAGGGCTTCTAAGTCCTGTATCTCTTCACTTTGGATCTTTTGATGTTCATGGATGTCGTCTGTCTCATTATAGTTGTTCTGGGGTCGATCAGGGCTGTAGCTTCGTGGTCTGCTTGATTCGTTGTGGTACCTTTCTGGTCTTGTGGAGTAGTTTCTTGCTTGGTTGGGATTGTGTGTGTATTCGTAGCTGTTACTTTGTGGTCTGTGTTCATCTTGGTATTGGTTGGGTACCGTTGAGTCGTGTCTCTCCTGGGCGTCGTTTCTATTGTGAGCAGGCCTCCACTCCTGGGGTTCTTGGAGTTCTCTGCTTTCGAGTTGGCGGTGTGCTTCGGATTCCATTGTGAAGGCATTTGATCTTTGATCTCTGTGATTCATCCATGATTTATATGCCATGTTTCTCAGCTGCAGGGCTGTCATGGTGTCCAATTCGAAGTTTTGCATGAAGGGCTTTAGGGTTGGCGTGAGGTTTTCTATGAATATCGCTTTGAACATGGGAGTGTCTTCTCCACCGGGTTGGTTGTCGGAGGTGAAGTAGGTTTTCCTGAACCTTTCGTAGAATGCTCTCGGGTTTTCTGTACTTTTCTGTTTTGTGTGCAGGGCAGTAGTGCAACTGGAGCTCTTGGATTCTGAGTGCCATGCTTTGAGGGTCTGGCAGGCCATCTTGTAGCTTCTGCGTTCTTCAGCTGGTTGTCTGGCCAGCAGGGCTCTGATTGAGCTGGAGGAGGTGGACTTTAACAGGTACAGCTTGTCTGCATCTGTAGCTGTAGGCATGTGTTCTAGGTTCAAGTTGACTTGTTCTAGATACATTTCAACGCTTTGGGTGGGGTTGTCTGGGTCGAACTTCTCTATGTTCCTGCTAATATTTGATAGCAGATCTAGGGGCACTGCTGGCAGCAGGTTGTGCAATTCCTTTGCATGTTGTGGCTCGGATGATCCCGAGGGTTCTTCCTCATCCCGTCTGGTTGGGGTAGTGGTCTGAACGCGTCGTTCAGGTTGGAACTGTAGTGGGCCTTCCTGGCCTTCCAGTCTTCTGCTTGGCTGTTTGATCTCATCCGTTCTTTTCTTGTTTGGTGGGACACTGTCAGCATGGACTGGGGATTGGCTAGGAGGGGTGGCCACTGCATATGGTTCTATGGCGTTATACTCGGGGTGGAGGGGTGGTTCAGGTGAGCACGGTTCTCTTCTGTACTGGCTTGTTGACTGCTGATCGACTTCTCTGTCGATAGTTCTCCCCTTTCTGTGGGTATTCGGGTCTCCAGTGGACTGGATAGCGGCGTTCGCTTTCTCCAGCTCACGAAAGGTAGGGAGTAGTTTCGCTTTTCTCTCATGCAAGTCTTCCTTCATCGTCTCTTGGTCAGCCATGCTGTGTATGAGATCTTGTGTAAGGAGTTGGACTTCGGTTCTGAGAGAGTCGATTTCTCCCTCTCTATGGACGCAGTCTGTCATTTCCCTACTAGCTTTATTCGACACATTTTCTGTGTTTCCCAGTATCACAGTTGAGTCCTCTATACTTTTTTGAACCCCCTGACTCCCTTCTTGTAGGTTCCCTAGTTCCGTCGCCAGCTTCTTGTTCTCTCGTAGCAGGTTCTCCAGCTCTTGAGCTTGGTCGCTGGTTTCCTGTAGCAGTCTCTCCTGTTCCTTTTCTTTTGCTTTGAGGGCATCCCCAAGGGCTGTTTTCTGTTCTGCCAGTTGGGTTCTAGCAGTGTTCAGCTCTTCAGACAGGGTTCCCACGTGTCGTTCACGTAGCATCTGTTCTCTTTCCATATATCTGAGGGTCTGGCTGATGGTTGTGTCCTTTTCCGCTAGCTGTGCTCTAGCTTTGTCCAGCTCTTGAGCTAGGGTGCTTGCGTCTCGTTCGCGTAGTGACAGTTCATTTTCTTTATCTTCGAGAGCAAGCCTGATGGATCTGTATTGTTTTGCTAGCTGTTCTCTAGCTATGTCCAGTTCGTCCGCCAGAGCACTGTTCTCTTGTTGCAAATGAATTGAAACAGTTGTTTTAATCAACAGTCTGTATTACTCAGTATCAGTACAGAACTGAAATGACGGCTAGAGGGGAACTCAATCAATCAACCTTTATTTAATGGGGACATTGGAAAAACGTTGTACAGTAACTAAAAAGTTACTTTCTCAGTAACGCATTACTTTTTGGTTTAAGTAACTGAGTTACTAACTGAGTTACTTTTTTACAAAGTAACTAGTAACTGTAACTAGTTACTATTTTTCAGTAACTAGCACAACACTGATGAGGACAAGTATGTGTCTCAAGATGACATTCACTTCATACAACTGCTGAGTGACACAATAGAGCAAAGGCCGGATGGACACTACGAAATGCCCCTCCCCTTCAAAGACAACCGCTCACCCTCTCTCCCAAACAACAAGAAGCTAGCAACTGTGCGACTGCAACACCTTAAGAAAAAGCTAAAGGCTGACAAACAATACCATGAACGTTACACAGCCTTCATGAATGAAACTATAAACAGTGGTGATGCAGAACTAGTCCCCCTTGTGTCTGAAAGCGAAACTGTGTGGTACCTCCCACACCACGGGGTGTACCACCCAAAGAAGCCCACAAAGTTGAGAGTGGTTTTTGATGCATCTGCAAAGTTTCTTGGCACCAGTTTAAACGACACACTCCTCACTGGTTCTGATATGACAAACTCTTTGGTTGGCGTGCTGTGCCGCTTCAGAAGGGAAACTGTGGCTATAATTTGTGACATACAGAAAATGTTCCATCAGTTCTTTGTCAGTTCTGAAATGCGCAACTACCTGAGATTCCTGTGGTGGGAAGATGGACAGCTGGATACAGAACCTAAGGAATACAGAATGGCTGTTCACTTGTTCGGTGCTGGTTCCTCACCCGGGTGCGCTAACTTTGGCTTAAAGTATCTTGCACAACAGCACAGATCTGAATACCCCAATGCCTCAGCCTTTGTTGAAAACAACTTTTATGTGGATGTAGCGGGGGAAGCTAGCGGGTAAGCTAACTGGTAGAAAAGGGTACTGCATATGGAATTAATCTATTAATTTATTAATCTCATATCTGGGAAGTCTCGAACAAACGGGGCACCACCTCAATATTTGTAAAGGGATTGAGGAAACCTTATTGATTAATGAACAAATAATAGCCTTTTGATGAGTCTCTTTAACTTGAAGTCATGAAAGTTCCTTAGAATTAGTGCATATCCGATGACGAGAATTGTATATAAAAAGGGTTTATTTAAGCAAATGGAAACAGACAAGGGGGAGACAAGGGAAAGGGGGGGGGGTGTTATTAAGGAGACAAAGCACTGTTATGCTAAGATAGGAAGACTACTTAAATCAGTTACAGTTCACCACACTTATGCCAAGGCCCACGCGTAGGAAATTAGCTTAATAGCAGTTTACTGTCTTTGAAGAAAGGTAGAGTTGATCTTCCGTGTGGTGTCCAAGAAAAAGGAAGTGTTCCTTAACTTCCGTTATGGTCCTTGGTTCCTTTGAATGGTAGTCGCTCAATATTCCAGATAAATCCAGAGGGGTTCCTCAGAATAATCCAGATGAAAGGGGATTTGTTCGCTCAATATGACAGATCATCCAAGGTAGCTATTCTCAGGATGAACTGCAGACGAAAGAGTGTTTGTTGCTCAATATAACAGACACATCCCAAGGTTGCTATCCTCAGGATGGTCCAGACGAAAGAGAGAGAAGGTTTCTCCGTTTGGGGCTTTTATACCAGCAAAGATAAAAGGGGGGTTGGTGCTCTTATCTGAAGATGGTCTCATGCTGTGATTTGCATGAGTTGTGAAAGTCTCTGGAGTGGGTATCTTTCAATGTCAGTGGGAGTGCTTAACTTCCATAACTAACAATTGTAACATTCAGAAATGTCATTGTTAGTTTTGTCCGATCATCTAGATACCAAGAATGAGTTATTTGTAACAAAGGAGAAGGGAGTTACATTAAACATCACATTACATCAAACACAGCATTTAAAGATAAAGTCACAAGGTTCCCATCATTTCAGTGTCCAATAAGCAGTATTGTCTTTGTGAGATGTTTGTAATCCATTAAATGTCTGTTTTGGGATAAATCCTCTGTTCAGACTTGTGAACCAGCATTCCAAGGCCTTCCTGACCTTTCAGCACTGGTTTGGAAATCCATAACCCTGGTTTCGTCAGTGTGTCTCACTGACGAGGGAATGGTTGTGGAGACTCTGCTACATGGACGATGGGTTAATAAGTGTCCCATCAGTCAAGGAGGCTAGAGAACTCATAACAGAGTCTCAAGATCTGTGCAAACTTGCAGGTTTATGTCTGCACAAGTTCAATTCAAGCCACACAGAGGCTCTGTTCCATCTTGCACCCTCAGATGCACAACAGAGAGCAGATACCACAAAACCACTCAATCTCAAACCTGACACAGCCTTTGGAGACCATGTGCTTGGTATACAGTGGTCCACTGAAAATGATACGTTCAGATTTGATAGTGGCACAAAGGAGCAACCTCCAACTCGCAGGAACGTATTGTCAGTTATCTCGTCCCTGTATGACCCACTTGGATTTGTAGCTCCTTTCACTTTAAGAGGCAAAAGCATACTGCAAGAGTTATGCCGCAGAGGCATTGGGTGGGATGACCCCATTCCTGAGAACTTATGTGAACAGTGGGAGGAATGGAAAAGAGGTTTGTTAAATTTGAAAACAGTCATCATCCCTAGATGTTACCACCCCCCTTATTTTGACCAAGTCCACTGTAGTCTAGTGGTTGCTAAGGCAAGAGTCCTAAGTATACCGCGACTAGAACTATCAGCTGCAGTCACTTCAGCTAAACTTAGTGTAATGCTTAACTTAGAACTTGAAATGCCTATTGACGAAGAACACTTCTGGACTGACTCCCAAGTGGTCCTCGCTTACATTAACAACGAAGCGCGAAGGTTCCATGTATTTGTCTCAAACCGTGTCCAGTTAATAAGACAAACAACGAATCCCAAACAGTGGCATTACATTAGCACAGTGCAAAACCCTGCTGATCATGCCTCTAGAGGGCTCAATGCATCAGAAATCACTTCAACTAACTGGCTATTAGGTCCGAAGTTCCTTTGGGAACCAGACATCTTGTTCCCGTCAAATGCATCAGTTGAACTATTAGTTGGAGATCCTGAAGTCAAAAATGTCAGGACACTTGCAACCCACATAAACGAGCAAACCAACTTTCTAAGTCGGTTCACAAAGTTCTCAAGTTGGTCAACACTCCTCAAAGTAATAGCAAGACTAAAAAGACTCAGACCAAACAAAAAACAGCATCCCAGTTTTGTGACTGTTGAGGAAAGAAAGGAAGCCGCTAACACAGTTATCAAACTTTTACAGCAACAAACCTTTTCTCCAGAGCGGGAAAGGTTGAAGGCGGGAGAAAACCTTCCCAGTACAAGTCCACTTTTCAAGCTAGACCCCATGTTGGACCAGGAGCTCCTCCGTGTTGGTGGCAGATTAAAGAAATCTACTCTTAGCCAAGGTCTGAAACACCCCATTATTCTTCCTAAAGATCACCACGTAACAAGATTGATAATATCACATTTTCACTCCAAGATATGCCATCAGGGCAGAAGCCAAACAATGATGGAGCTGAGGATAAATGGATTTTGGGTGATTGGTGGAAGTAAAGAGGTGGCAAGGTTAATCAGTAAATGTGTGCAATGTCGAAAGCTAAGACGCCCAATGGAGGAACAACGCATGGCAGAGCTACCAAAGGAACGAGTGGAAATTTCAGAGCCATTTATGTTCTGTGGAATGGATTGTTTTGGCCCATTCATCACAAAGCAAGGCCGTAAAGAGCAAAAAAGGAATGGGCTACTCCTCACTTGTCTCTCTTCCCGTGCAGTCCACATAGAAATGCTCGAGGATTTGTCCACAGACTCATTCATTAACAGCTTGAGATGCTTCATTAGTCTGAGAGGAGCTGTTTGTAAACTGTACTGTGACCAAGGAACAAACTTTGTTGGGGCAAAAAATTTACTTAAGGCAACTCTCAGAGAATGTGACACAAATGCCCTGGGAGCATTTCTAGCTGACAAACAGTGCGAGTTTGTGTTTAATGCTCCATCTGCAAGTCATGCTGGAGGTGTTTGGGAGCGCCAGATCCGAACTATTCGCAATGTTCTCAATGCCACAATCTCTCCATGCCCTGGCAGATTGGACGACCCCTCCCTCAGAACACTTTTCTATGAGGCAATGTCGATAATCAATGGACGACCACTTAATGTTGATGGAATCAATGACCCAAAGTCACTGGAACCTCTTACTCCGAACCACCTCATATTGATAAAATCCCAAGTTGCTTTGCCACCACCTGGAAAGTTCGTAAAAGAGGATTTATACGCAAGGAAAAGGTGGCGTAGAGTACAATATCTCACGGAACGGTTTTGGAGTAGGTGGAAAAAAGAATACCTTCTGAACAATTCAACAAGACAAAAATGGCACATACCGCGTCGCAATCTCAAAATTTATGACATTGTAATCATCAAGGATGAAATGCTTCAAAGAAGCCAGTGGCAACTAGGACGAATTGTGGAAGCTCCTGAAGAAGGCGACGGATTAGTGCGCAGAGTGAAGATTCAACTAGGCAATAGAAACAGGCCAATGAAACAAAGCATGCCACATAAGCCTCATTTTATTGAACGGCCTGTTCAAAAACTAGTTGTTCTTGTAGAAAGTCATTGATGGTTTGCTGTGCTATTTGTCTGTTTTTTTTGTTACATGCTATAGTCTAAAATAACTGCAATTTGTAAGTTGGTCTCCTTTAAAGGTTTTGTTTATGTTGATGTTTATTAACTTTGCTGGAAATCATGTTTGTTCTGGTAATTGTACATGATTTGGTGGGAGTGTAAGTGGCGGTGGTTGTCCACTAGTGGGGGCCACTGCCTGATGGTGTTCTTTCCTCTCAACCGGAAGTCCGCCTGCGGTTTGCACACGCTCCCTTTTAAAAGGGGCGAATGTTCTTTCCTCAACAGGAAGCTCATCTGCGGTTTGCACATGCACTAAAAGCACTTGCACTTTGTGTATAGCTAAGAAATGATCTACGTGCAGCCCTCAGTAAGCGGAGCAAGGTATTTGCAATAATTCACATGTATATGTTTGGTGTTTTGTTGAGAATTGTACGAGTTTTATATGAAATGCAATTATTGTATGTTGTTAGTCTTTGACTTGTCCCTGAAAGAAATGTATTGTTTGCTCTCACTTGTACAGTTTTCACAGTGTTTTAAGAAGACAAAAGTAAAATGATGTTTACACCAGTCGAGACTCCCTGCACTTTATTGAACCTGAGGGCCAGCCACAGTACAATTATGGAACATCAGAATGTTCCATTACATGTCACAACACAGAAACGGATTATCACGTACCCTAATCAAAAGCCATGGATGAACCAGGAAGTTCGGCTCCTGCTGAAGGCTCACAAGGCCGCTTTCAGATCAAGTGACGAACAGGCCTACAGTGCATCCAGGGCTGACTTGAAGAGGGGCATCAAAAAGGCCAAGCACTGCTACAAGCTGAGGATCGAGGAGCACTTCGACAACTCCGACCCCCAGCGCATGTGGCAGGGCATCCGGATCATCAGCGACTTCAAGTCGAACACCATCTCCCCGCCATCCACAGACGTCTCCTACCTGAACGAGCTGAACAACTTCTACGCTCGGTTTGACAGGAACAACAGAGACACTGCCACCCCAATCACTCCATCTACAGACCACCAACCCTTAACACTCAACCCAAAAGATGTCCTCACCGCACTGAGCCGGATCAACGCGCGCAAGGCTGCTGGCCCAGACGGCATCCCTGGCCTGCGCTGAGCAGTTTGCAGGAGTTTTTACGGACATTTTCACTGTCCCTTGCTCAAGCAGCTGTGCCGGCATGCTTCAAATCCACCTCCATTGTACCGGTGCCGAAGAACTCCAGCCTGTCGTGCCTGAACGACTATCGCCCTGTAGCACTCACACCCATTGTCATGAAGTGCTTCGAGCGACTGGTCCTGGCACACCTGAAGACCAACCTCCCACCCACACTTGACCTTCACCAGTTTGCCTACCGCAGCAATAGGAGCAAAGACGATGCAGTTTCCTCAGCGCTGCACTCTGTGCTCACACACCTAGACAATAATAACACTTATGCGCGTATGTTGTTTGTAGACTTCAGCTCTGCTTTCAACACTGGCATCCCCTCCAAGCTGATCACCAAACTTGGAGAGCTGGGCATCAACACCTCCCTCTGCCACTGGATTATGGACTTTCTGACCAACCGACCACAGCATGTTAGGTCAGCCCACTCCTGCTCCTCCACCATCACACTCAACACAGGTGTATCACAGGGATGTGTGCTCAGCCCGTTCCTCTACTCTCTCTTCACCCATGATTGCAAGCCAATGTATGGATCTAACTCCATCATCAAGTTTGCTGATGACACCACAGTGATCGGCCTCATCACTAACAACGATGAGACAGCCTACAGAGAGGAAGTGCAGCACCTAGCCATGTGGTGTGGTGACAATAACCTGCTCCTCAACGCCACAAAGACCAAGGAGCTTATCGTGGACTTCAGGAAGAAGAGGGGAGACACGCACAACCCCATTCAAATCAACGGGATGGCCGTTGAGCGTGTCTCCAGCTATTAATTCCTGGGGATCCACATCTCGGATGACCTGTCCTGGATTACTAACACACCTCCGGCCTGATCAAGAAGGCTCACCAGCATCTCTTTTTCTTGAGAACACTGAGGAAACACCACCTGTCCTCAGCTGTCATGGTGAACTTCTACCGCTGTGCGATCGAGTGCATCCTGACAAACTGTGTTACAGTGAACTGGAACGGGAACTGCACAGTCGCTGAGCGCAAGGCACTGCAGCGGGTGGTGAAAACCGCCCAACGCATCACTGGGACTATTCTTCCGTCCATTGAGGACATCCAGAGGAAGCGCTGTCTACGTAGAGCTCACAGCATCCGAAGAGATTCCTCACACCCCTCCCATAAACTGTTTGCCCTCCTGCCCTCCGGCAGGCGCCTCAGGAGTCTCCGGTCTAGAACCAGCAGACTGAGGAACAGCTTCTTCCCCAGAACTGTGACACTCCTGAACTCCACTAGACCCCCCGCCCCCCTATAGAACCCCCGCCTCCCTATATTTGCACATTTCTGTTTGTACATTTTGCACCACTTGCATATGTGAGTTGTTATTGCACTATCTGTCCATTTTGCACATCTGTTACTGCACCACCTGTACATTTGGTTCACTTGCACATCTGTTCATTTTGTTCATTTTGCACATCTGCTCATTGCATCATTTGCACTAACTGTATATACATGCTACCTGGTAATTTCTGCTTTGTCTAAAATCACTTGAATCTGTACATACCCTGTATATTCTGATTATACTGTTCATAATATGTATATTCTGAGTATACCCATATTTATTATATTCTGTTGTAATAACTGTTTTGCACTTCTGGTTGGATGCTAACTGTATTTCGTTGCCCTGTACTTGTACCTGTGTAATGACAATAAAGTTGAATCTAATCTAATCTAAAAACAAAAAACGTAAAACTGGTAATAATACATCACAGATATATCGTTCACAAATCCGTCTCAGTTCCCAGTTTTAAAAGACGTCAGTTTTTACTTGGTTTTCGAACAGCATTGTACATTGAGAATGCATTGTAAATTAGCATTGAAGATAGTGTGTTAGGTAGCAAATGTTGTCGCGGGGCTATAATAAAAAAAAAAAATATATATATATATATATATATATATATATACAAATAACGTTTTATATAAAATACAAAATTGATCCGGGGCTATTCATAAAACGTCCGGGGCTTTAGCCCAGGGCTAACGACGCCACTGACCTCATTACTCGTTTTTGAGTGAATGAAAGCAGCCAAACTATGGATTATTTTTAATATAGGAAATATTGTTCAATTTATGACAGACTACTTTGTCTAAAGGTTTTACAAGGACAGGATTATAATTTCAATGGATTCTGAACAGTTCCAAGCAGGATTTGATGTCATCAACTCGGGAGGTGGCCTATCTCATGGGTGTCCAATCCTGGTCCTCGAGGGCCTCTGTCCTGAAGGTTTTAGATGTTTCCCTGCTCCAGCACACCTGGAGTTCGTAGTAACACCCGTTTCAGTTCGCAGTCACCAGGGTGATCAGATCCCATCCAAACTAGTATGAGAAGAAGGGAATGTTTCTGTAGGACACATTACCAATGCTGACAGGTAGCCTAGCATTTTGATAGGACATCCATTTTACTTTTAAAAACTTCAACATTCCTATTTATATTTTGTCCTACTTTTTTCTAGGCAGTTAAAGTGCAGTGTGGCAAACATTTGAATATAAATAAAATAAAAATCCCGTCGTTTTTCTACGTACGTTTTTGAAAACTAGAGTCAACATTGTCTCAATGTGTGAAGCGAGATAAGGGATTAAATGCCTGGGTACCCTAGCTGACACACGTTGTTATTTTAGTTGGGGTTGTACCCAGGGTTGTACCCATGGTAGAAGTGTTGCCCACGTGGCATCCTAAAACAGAGTTGTAGTTTTGACGTTTCCTAATCTGACAACCTGCAATGTTTGGGGACATTTTTTGTTGTTGTAAAACTCTCTCGGAAGTTGCTTTGGATGAAAGCTCACTTGTTCCTGAGAGTTTAATGGCAGTTAGCCATTCATTAGCTGCTTTGTTATTTACATTGACATTTATTCATGTAGCAGACGCTTTTGCCCAAAGCAACTTATATGCGGTGACATGGCAGGCGGAGGGTGGCAAAGGGAGCTGAAAAGTTGAATTGGAGAAAGAAAAGATAAATAACTACACAGAAAATAAAAGATTGAGTCAAAACAATCTCTGAGTAAATTGATGGCTTTCAAATACCGATACCAAGCTTGTTTTACTGGTTTCACACCTAGACGTTCGTAAACCAGTGATCCTGAAGGATCTGCACCAGGTTTGGCTTGTCAGCTGGGTCTTGGCTCAGGCATGCTACAAGATGAGAAGCAATAATGATCATTTCAAGTACAGACACAGCTATGTCAGGCAACATGGTATATTTGTGAACAGTATGGTACCATGATTAGCATTGTTATCACTAGATAACTGTGACAAATGCCAAAAAAACATGTACAGTGAACCCTCGTTTATCGCTGGAGGTGCGTTCCAAAAATAACCCGCAGTAAGTGAAATCCGCGAAGTAGATAGCTTTATTTTTACTATTATTTCACAATGCAATATTGTACTATAGAATGAAACGAAACATCAAAACTTGTTTTAAGGCCCAAAATAAATACAGATATGAACGTTTTTAACAAAAACTCTGATAGTTTAAAGAAGGAAATACTAATTAACACAACTCCGTTACCCCATGGGTACAGTAACACTGTAACACTCGATCGCACAGCGGTAGAAGTTTACCATGACAGCTGAGGACAGGTGGTGTTTCCTCAGTGTTCTCAAGAAAAAGAGCGTTGGTGAGCCTTCTTGATTAGGCCGGAGGTGTTTGTAATCCAGGACAGGTCATCCGAGATGTGGATCCTGTGGTGACAGATTTTGATGTTCTATAAATTGTGTTGATGTTTTGAAACTGCATGGATTCTGGTCAGAGGTTAACACCTCCCCCAGACAGGACGATGACTTGCTTATTCTATCAATGCAAATGATGACAGAAGGTCTTGGAGACAACATTCCTTTGGAGGTGATAACCAACTGGCAAAGGTTTGCTCCTCACACGCATAGTGGATTGGAGACAAAGAACGTCTGGGTTCACAACTGTTGGGGTATTATATATACAGGTGCCGGGAGTAGGCTCGGGGCCTTGCTCTCTGGCCTTGTTCTCGAAGAGACAATGGTCACAGAGCTCTGTTGTGTGTGTGTCATGTATGTCCTGTCTGTTTCATGTTCCATGTGTTCTTATTGCAATACTCTGTTCTTGTGAAAGGTTCAATAAATTTGTATCTAACGAACAACCAAACTTTGTATCCTTACAACGTCTTCCATAAGAAACACTGCCATCACAGTTGGGGGCTCTATCCGGGAATCCACGTACGGTCGCTACAGCTGCCGACGGCGGGTTTAGAATTTGAGGTGACCATGGATTTTTTCGGATTGGCGACGTTGTTAGGTCACAAAAGGATAAAGTTTGTTTAAAGGTTATTACCAAATATTAGTGATTGAATTGAACCACGTCTAGCCCAGGTGAGGACGTCCTATTGATGCGACGGGTGCACAATAGATGCCTATTATGCGAAGGGTGCAAATAGATTGAATCCATGCGATGGGTGCAGGATTGTTTACCGGTTTATATTCCTAATGAGCACGGGCTATTAGAAGAGATCCTTATTTGAGAAAAGGGTCTGAGCGTATGCATTCCGTAAGTTACGGCGAAGTTTTAGCGGTTAAACTGATATAACTCGAGTGTAAATATAACCAGAGCTGAGTCTACTGTTCTATGTACCGAATAAGTTAGAAATATCTATAAATATTAGTTTGTTTTATTTCTTTGTTATAATATGTAATTGATTTGGGTTAATCTTTATTATTTGGTAAATACTTTTATTGCACGAAGTAAACATGGGTTGTGGTCCGAGCCAGAATTCTGATGGTCTGGGAAGTCCTAATATAAATTACATGAAACTAAATGATGGTCGCAATTGCCTTTTACAAGTAGATGTTTGGATAAGAGATTGTGGTTTCCCAGAAGAAGGGTCTTTTTGTAGTATAAAACTTACAAAATTAAAAGCGAAACTCAGGCTCAAAGAGGAGGAAACTAAAAATCGTTTATTAAAACAATACAGATTTAAGGCAAACTGGGAAGCATTTTCCGATTGGAAAGATGAATCGGCAATCCGAGAAAAAGTTACTGTAGGGCCATCTTTACCCGTTTCCCAATGTTTTAAGGTCCGTGATCCACATCTCCTGGTCAGTCCACTCTTCCACACGACTCAAACAAACATCCTGATAACGGCTCCGACATCATCACAGCCGCTGCAGATTCCAGTGAAGGAAAGCCAAGGCCTGCTAGGTGACCCTGCGGTGCCCGTCCAGCCACAACGTGTCCAGCCTTAACTACAACCAACGCTGATAGACAGCCGATCTGGATATGTCGGACGTTATCCGCGTACTCCGACATGTCAGGCCCGAGACAGAGACTTCCCATGTCAGAGACGAGGACTGAGGCGGAGACAAAGATTTGCCAAAAATGGACAACCATTGACAGAGGGGAACGAGTGTTTCATCTGTGCCAAAATTGGACATTGGAGAGACTCTTGTCCCGAGGCCACAGACCATGGACAGCGGTCACATGAGAATGGACTGGCCGACCGGAGGGAGAGATTGATCACGGACACGATAACTCAACAAAATGGGTGATGTACTCGGATTCACATGCACAAACCTACAACACTATTAGACGCATTTCAGAAAGCGAGGTTCCATAAGAGGGAATATGTGTTAAAACGTGTAATATTAACAAGAACTTAAGTTGCTTAAAACATCTAACACAACATTAGTTGATAATATATGTATCATTATGGAATTATAGTCAGCTCTAATGAGGCGGTCACTTTTGATCGGGAACACAAAAGTAGTGAACAAGAAACGAACACAACAGGAGGGTTAAAAAAAGCTACATCAAAACACATACAAATAAAAACATTTCTATATTTAAGTGAAGGCTACCTGTGTGGAGAAGGCAGAAATTAGAAACACTATGATCAAATGCACATTCACTTACTGCTGAGCGAAATCTCTGGTCGTTAGCTCATAAGCTGTTTTTTTCTAGTTGTTCTGTGTCGTTGAAATTGAATATAATAACATGAAACACAACTATTTACTCTCTGACTGATTTTAATAGAGACATTTTACAACGAACGGAAAGACATTAAACGTAGTTCACGTTTCGAAGGCACCGCGCTCTCTCCGAGGGGAGGGGGAGAGAAGGGCGTGAGTCGTGAGGACGAGAGGGAGATGTCCGGCCAAGGCTCCGTCCAGCATGGACCAAAACTCAGCACGGATAGTTCGGAATGGGTTAAAAGCAATTTATAAACAGACATTGCTCTGGTGTAATAGGTCCGCTCAGAACGTGACTTAGTTTTGTAAATAGTTGAGATACGTGTGTTGTATCGTGATTTTTTTTATTTGACTTTTTATATTACATTTATACATACTACAATGCATATTGTTGTTGTATTGTTTTAATGCTGCGATTTTTTTAATTATACTTTTTGTATTACATAATACATAAGAATAAAACACACAAGTTTGTTTTCAAACAGTTGTTTTGATATTTATTTTCAACACACAGAAGCTCATCATATCGGCCCGCTGACATTCGAAAGTATCGAAAGTGCATTTGTTCGTCCAGGTCCCTCAGTGGGTGAACCAGTGTTGCAAATGTACTCGTTTCCAGCCTCGACCGGTTTAGAGATCATACAGAACCTCCGCAAACGTCTTCTCTGTCGCTTGCGCTTCCACATCATTTACAATATACGCATTTGCTTTAATGAGCAAGGATTCGGCTATAACCCTTGCAACCACTCAGCCACACCCCCCTGGTGGCATGGCGGTAAATTGCAGAGTAACGCAGACCCTCGACGCAAAACTTAATGCTCAACAACCGCGCCACGCCCCACGCGTAAGGTTTGACGCGGAAGCGTAAATCAAGCTTTACTTTCACCCCTGCCTCCACTGTAACTTTGATCAGACTCCCAGCAGAGCTCAAGAGCTCTCCTTTATATCCCGTTTGCCCCTCCCACATTATATAAGAAACAAAGCAAAATATAATTTACACCATTCCTACAACTAAATGGTTAATTTTCCACAGCCAAACAGATTCAACAAATGTAACAGTTACAACAGAATTATCAAACTTGACTCGATGGAGTTTGTTAAATAGTGTTTATTTTTATAAAAAATGACTGAGGAAAGATGATGTGGTATTGCAACATCAGTGATACGATTAAAGTTTGAGTTTTGTTTTCCAGTTTTGACTTGGTTTTTGTACCCAGAAGCAAGCTTTCGGAATACTCAGTAATTTGAAGTAATTATGGTACTGTTGTGTAAAATGTGGATAAAGGGATTATGTCCCAATTATTTAATAATAATATCCTTTGAAAGTGGTAAAATCCAGTTGTTCTACTTTTTTAGAGGAAAATGCACCAAGTCCAACTTAATGCCTTTGGACCCCAAGAGTTGGTATTTTTTTTAAGTCCTCAAGCCGTGCAGCATCTTATATAGAGGGGGATTCTATGTTTATTGAAATTTCTCCTTGGTCATCACCTACGTAACCTTTGGCAATTGGCCCCTCTCACTGATAAAGTGAGATTTAACTCTGATGGTATGATATATCTTATGCATTGACAGTGTTCTCCCCTCTAATGGCCACACGGTGTCCTGTCAAACTTGAAATACACATGCACAGATAACGGCCTGTGTTTTGGGCCTATATGGGAAAGATTTATGGCCTTCCTTCCCAGTCTCCCTGTGCAAGGTCACCACACACACCTTTAAGGATTATAAGGGTGTTTAACATTCTACACAATTGATTCTGAATAACATATACAAACCAATCAAATTAAACATTAAACATGCGTTTCCCATCAATTCGGATGTCATCATTTCCACCTCAGTACTAGCAGTAAGTTTGCAAAGCTTCATGATGCATTGAAGTTGATTTGAAGGTTTATATTAGGTTTAAAAAATGTACATAGTATTTTACCGTAAACAAAACAGTTTTCAACCGTCATGTCTAATACATGGTCACCATATTTTTTTCTGTAAAATTCTGGCAACCACATCTGCCAGTATTTTACCGTAAAATATACAGATACATACACATAATATACAGTAGATGGATACACTTAAAAAAAATACATGTACCAATACAAAGGAAACACAACAAGCTCATTTAGTTAGTTGTTGCGAAAAACATTTCCAGTGAGTGTCCAGATGATTGTTAAATAAAGGAGCCAAGGTTCTGTCTTTAAGGTTTGGTCTTATAGCGCCATCTGGTGGTGTTAACATGCCATTCTGTTCTGATTCCTACATTATAGTGGCTTCCACCATCGTCCCCACTTTAGGAAGTTTACTGCACGTCAGGCATAGCGTGTCATGGGGTGAACAGGCATGTTAATATTAAGAGGTACTCTCAGTCAAGGGCGTAGGTTTGGTTGCGGCATTGTTGGGGACCTAATCATCACCCCCCGCCCCCCGC
This sequence comes from Protosalanx chinensis, assembly GCA_030340685.1. Lineage (NCBI taxonomy): Eukaryota > Metazoa > Chordata > Actinopteri > Osmeriformes > Salangidae > Protosalanx > Protosalanx chinensis. Next base: position 3,911,705 of record CM059329.1, read on the forward strand.
CGCTCCCCCTGCCAAATGATCTCAATTGAATCGGTGTACAAGGCGCAGCCAGTCACGTTGGTCAAATGTTTCAGCGCTTCAGTAGTGAACAGGATTTAACCAGTGATGGGTTTTGAAGCGCCATGTGAGGCATCGACGCATTCATGCAAATTGGTTCACTAAACTCGAAGCTTCTTTTAGCTTCATTTACTCTACGGCGACATCGTGTGGACAATAAAATGTATTACATTACGGTGCGGCCTATGTGTTACTTTTGTCTTGATGAATGCTTCCAGAAAGTTTCTCCGGTCTGGAATAACTTTGATCTTCTGACACCAAATAAAACAAACAAAAAATAATACAAAAAAATACCTCAATTAGCAGAAGCTTTTATCAAAAGCGACTGTCAATACATTTCATAACATAAGTAAGAACATAATTTTACATAGGCTCAATGCAGATTCGAACTTACAACTTCACGCCCTCAAGGCCAATGCCTTAACCCGTTGAGCCATCTGACTCCCGTTTAATTTAGCTTTCTTTTTAATTTCTAGCTGAAGTGTCGGCTTTCCTGCACAGAGCTATCTTACATTAACAAGAGCACTTCATTGATGCTGAGGCATTATATTATAATTGGCAGATAGGCCTACTTCTGAAAGTACACCAAGTATGTTAATATTCTCACCAAACTGCACTCAAATTACGAACACTCCTATACCGTCAAACCCAAACATTTTGAATGAAACTTGGTGCTTTTGAATGATTTGAGCTCCCGCCAAATCCCAAACCACTATCTGAACCGATCACGTGGTACAACCGGCCAACGAAGCTTCGCACGTCACTGATGACGTAGACGACACACGCCTCGGTACACGCTTCGCGGAAGCTCCTCCCAGATTTCTCGAAGCTTGTTTCGAAGCTTCGACATGGCAAGCCCATCACTAGATTTAACCCTTTCTGCTCTGCTAGGGGAATGAGACGTTTACCGATCGTTTTTATTTTTTGGAAGTGACCAAATAATATTGGTGGGGACATAACAATGATTACTGGATATTGGTGGGGACATAATGATTACCGGATATTGGTGGAGACACGTCCCCTCCGTCCATGCCAAATTTACGCCCTTGATTTCTGTAGAGAAACAATGTTAGACAATCTTCAGTGTGCAAAAGTAAGCAGGCTACTAAGTAGCTAGCTTGTCGCTTTTATTTTATATAGCTCATTAAAGCTGAGAGCCTTGACAATATAATTTATTATACAGTCAGGTCCATAAATATTTGGATATTGACACAATTTTCATCATTTTGGTCTGTATACCACCACAATGGATTTGAAATGAAACAATCAAGATGTGCTTTAAGTGCAGACTTTCAGCTTTAATTTCAGGGTATTTACATCCAAATTAGGGACCTCTTAGTTTTAACTTCATCAACTTTTCACACACATACAGATTTATTTACATGTTTGAAAAAGAAAAATATGAATGATTGACTGATTGGGGTTTGACTCAGGAACAACTGGATGAATACAGACTCGCCATTGATTCCTGCTGTCAGGAATTGGAAAAGGTAGGATCTGTCTCGTATGTAATATCAGACAGAGTTTCTGGAAGAACTTTCCTGCTCTGGCAGAGTCCTGCATGTGGTTTTCTACTCTATGTTATTACAAAAAGGGTTTGATGTCTGTTGCTGTTTTATTTGTAGAGATGGATGGACATTGAACACTTGCAATGTTCAACTGAAGTACTTCACCCCATTATACAGGTACAGTAGAATGCGTTTTTTCATTGCTTTTCTTTCCCATTGATATTATGATTAACGCTTTGGCACTTTCATTCTTGACCTTGTGTGTTTTCAGGAGCTGAGGACCAAAAACAACAATCTTGAGGTCCAGCTGGAGAAGGCTGTGACGGAGAAGCCTCACTCATATGTAAGTGAAACCCTCTGTAATGGCCATCTACCTTTCTCTACCTTCCTGTGGCAGTGAGTAGCACTACAGAGAGCTTTTTGTTTAGCCAATGGATCACGCGTCCTTGCCCTCATACCACCATAGTGAGCAAACCCTGAGAGTGTTCCCTACCTTAAAGATTAGCTTAGTGTCTTCCTTATCTCAGCAACAGTTGGTCCGGAAACCTTTGTTGACAAGTCTGGTAATTCCGTAGGTTGAGTTTTCTGACGTGGAGGAAGTAGAGGAGGAGAAAGAGCAGGAGCCCAGCTTCGTCGTCCAGACCAAAAGGTGCATTACCAGTTCAGTGTAGAAAGAAAGGGTGGGAGTTCATACTGTGAGAGAAAGAGAAGAGATGGAGTCCAAATTCCTGGATCACTTGCCCTATTGTCCTGTCTGTCTTCAGAGGACACACCCACGTTACAACCATCAAAACCAAGTTCTCAGTTGTTTTCAGCTGTATCTCTTCTCTTCCTGTTCCCGCGCTCCCTCACTTCCTGTGCCTTTGTCTCTGTCCACAGCTGGTGGCAGGGTAAAAAGGTGGTCAAGGGTATGGGCACCTTCCGCCTGCACCTCAAGAGCTGCCTGGGGTGAAAACCTTCAAGACACCCGTGGCCAGGCTTATTAACATCCAGCCTGTGAATGGCACCATCAGCACCATGAACATTGGCATGCCGCCTGTGTCTGTGTAAAGTCCTCCTCTCTCAGCTCTCCTCAACCCCCACCCCCTTCAACCCCACACTCACACCCCATCTACCCCACACTCGCCCCCCATTCAACCCCCCCCCACACACACACCCCCATCTACCCTACACTAACTGTTTATTGATAAATAAATACAGTTTGTATTTCAGTTCAAGGGGAGAAGTTTCTTTTCACATTTGGTTGGAAGTTTAAACTGCATGTGTATGAAAAACAAAAAAAGGAAATACGCAGTGTTTTTTTCAAAACTGTGTTTGTCCACATTTTGCATTGTATGAACATAAGTGCTTTACTTGTTAACTCAGGCACTAGGCGCAAACTTGGCCTCAGTAATGGTCTCGCGAGATGTAGAGATTGAACTAGACTCAACTAGACTATACTATACTTTACTATAAAAGAAAGACTTTGAAGAGTGATGTTTTTGGGAACAGAAAAATACATTGTAATGTCTGAACGAGAACAAGGAAGAGGCCCAGGGAGAAGAGCAGGCCCAGTGAGAGATGGAGGAAGAGGTGCAGGTGCAGTGAGAGGAGCAGGGCTGGGAAGAAGAGCAGGCCCAAGGAGAGGGCAAGGTAGGTGTAAGAATGGACAGTGGTGGCATTCCAAGGGCTGCAAGAACAGTAGTCAGTGTTGAAATTAGTGGCACTATCATTGACCATGTAATCAACCACGGTCTTTCACTAAGAGAGGCTGGTGAAAGAGTGCAACCCAAGTTGTGGTGGTCAACGGTTGCCTCCATTATACGCATCCTTCAACAAACCAACCGGTAAGTATCGCATTTTACATGGATTGTTTCTATTCTCAATGTCAATAAGGTCATACAGTAATGCATATTTTGACTTTGTCCCTCTAAAGAGAATGCAACGTCTTTCACCCTCTGGGGAAAAAAAACGAATTTGCTTTTTACTGAAATGTGTTTGAATGTGAACATTATTGTATATGTGGACATATAGTTCCCAACCAAGAAATTTAGTGTAAAAGATGGATTGCATGTTTTGCATGCAAATACCTGAAACATAAGTCTATGCAGTTTTTATAATGTCAACAATAGCCAGTATTTTCAAACCTGGTGTACTTTGATTGACTTCATGTTCCTTTGTTTGAGACTGCACCGACTACATCAAGTCTCTCCTCCAGCCTTACACCCCACCCTCCACCTATGGTCTTCTACTGACTGCCGCCCAGCGGTCCCACTCCTCAAGAGCGCCCGGTCCCAACACAAGCTCTTCCCCTGTCTGGCCCCTCAATGGTGGAATCAACTCTCCACCTCCATCAGAGATACTGACTCTCTCCCCACCTTCAAGAAAAGGCTCAAGCTGCACTTGTTCTGGGAGTACAAGAGTACTGAGGAACGACTGCTGGACCTGATGTTAGTTTCCCCCAGGACCAAAGTGACTCTTATTGAGGACCTTGTTGCTCATTTTACCCAATTCTAACCTGATGTGGAATTTTGTACTTGTACTTTGTACTTTGTAATTATTATTATTTGCTTTCCTACATTTGAGATGCATGCCATGCAGTCGTAACTTGCTTAACTGAATGTTCTTATGGCTCTTCCCTTTGGTACTTGTTTGGTTTCACATGATGTGCATGTTTCTTAATCTGAGTACCCGCAATGTTTTGGGACCGCTTATTCCCGTTAGGTGTCGAGGGTGACTGGAGCCTATCCCAGTAACTTTTGGGCCTTAGGCGGGTTACACCCTGGTCTGGGGCCAGCTAGTCTCTGGGCTGTCTCACAGACAGTGACAAACAACCAATCACTCTCACTGTCATTCACTAGGGGCAATTTACAGACTGTCCAATTAACCTACCACATGCATGTCTGTGGACGGTGGGAGGAAGCCGGAGTACTTCAAGTCTAATATGGTTTTAATGAAAATAGTTGAAAAGGGTTTACTTTGCAGGAACATCTTGCTATGCCTCAAGGCAGTTCATGCTGAGTGTAGATGGCAAAGTTGTGAATGACCACATCCCCAACTTCATCTGTCATCTGTTTGATGTTTGGAACCTACTACTGCCTCAATATCCATTATCCTGTAGGTCTGGGCTCCACACTTGAGTTCCTTCAGAGGTAAATAAATATTTGTTTGTTTTAATTAATAAATTGTTAAAAACATTTAGAAAGAAAAATCTGTATTTTTAGTGGTTGATTATGAAATTGTGTTCAAAGGTGTTTCTTCATGATCAATCCTGAGAGGGGCACAAAAGTTGAAACAAAGAAAAAGAAGCAGCTGTGGGTGAACCCAAGAGTCCTCACCCTGATCGCAGATCTCGCTGACCAGGATTGGAGAGGGACATGTTAAAGATGGATTTATCCAACTGAACTGTTAAGTCTGACTTCTTGCACAGTGTCACCTGTATGAACCGGTATGAAACGATGTACACAAGGGCTGCAACTAATCATAATTTTCATTATCAATTAATCTGTGTATTATTGTCTTGATTATTGATTGATTGGTTTGGTTCATAAAGAAATTGTGAAAATGTGGATCACTGTTTTCAACGTCCCAGGGGACGTCCTCAAATGTCTTATGTCCAATTTTGTGTATTTTTTGCCATTTTTGTTAGAGGCTTTACTTTTAGTTAGCTCAAACAATTTGAAGGTATTACTCAGGGGTGAAAGTAAGCCGGTACGGTCCGGTACTGTGTACCACTAAAAGATTCAGTGGCGGTACGCAGTACCAGGAAGAGGGGGGGAGCGGCTGCCTGAAGCCCTCAATCAGAACCAGTCACGGCTGGTTGCACTTTGGGTCATAAAATAGATCTGTTAGCAATATGCAGTCTTGAACACTTCTATGTCTGTTTATAAATTACTTTTAACTCATTCCGAACTGTCCGTGCTGAGTTTTGTTCCATGCTGGACGGAGCCTTGGCCGAACATCTCCCTCTCTTCCTCACAGCTCATGCCCTGCTTCTCTCCCCCTCGCCTCGGAGAGAGCGCGGTGCCTTCGAAACGTTAATGTATTTCCGTTCGTTGTAAAATGCCCCTATTAAAATCAGTAGGAGAGTAAACAGTTGTGTTTTATGTTATTATATTCAATTTCAACGACAAAGAACAACTAGAAGAAAAAAATGCTTATGAGCTAACGAACAGAGATTTCGCTCAGCAGTACGTGAATGCGCATTTGATCATAGTGTAATGACCAGCCTTGGTCGGAAAGTAACAGGCACGCGATGTTTATGGATCTTTTAATAGCAGTTAAACAGGCTACTGTGTGGCCGTAGCCTACGCCAAATTAACAAACACAATTGTATCTCTGCACCGAACATACAGGACTAGCTCTCTCGAAAACCCAGACATAAGAGAGCGCCAAAACTGCAAAACTTGGTTTATAACGGTCCAACCCCTTCGGTCCAACCCCCCTCCCAAGACCCTCCACCAACCAACAGGATGCCCTGCAAAGGAACATCAGTGCATGCCTGTGATTTGCAGATGAACCCAGACAAACCCAACAGCCCAACATGCGGGTCGCTACAATAGTGTTTCTAATTTTGTGCCTTCTCCACACAGGTAGCCTACACTAAAATATTGAAATGTTTTTATTTGTATGTGTTTTGATGTTGCTTTTTTTTAACCCTCCTGTTGTGTTCGTTTCTTGTTCACTACTTTTGTGTTCCCGATCAAAAGTGACCGCTTCATTATAGCTGACTATAATTCCATAATGATACATATATTATCAACTAATGTTGTGTTAGATGTTTTAAGCAACTTAATTTCTTGTTAATATTACAAGTTTTAAACTTCTGTTTGCCCTTTATGGTCTCTAGGCCTCATTGCTCGTTTTTGAGTGAAAGCAGCCAAACTATGGATTACTACTACTACTTTGTATAAAGGTCTTTCAAGGACATGATTATTATCAATGGATTCTGAACAGTTCCAAGCAGGATTTGATGTCATCAACCCGGGAGATGGCCTATCTCAGGGGTGTCCAATCCTGGTCCTCGAGGGTCTCTGTCCTGAAGGTTTTAGATGTTTCCCTTCGTTTGTACCATGGACCTATAATATTAACTGGATACGGTATTGAAAAATGGCGGCCGTTGATTTCAATGAAGTTGCTCACCTAGCGTATGCATGGATCTATAATATTAACCTGGATACGGTATTGAAAAATGGCGGCCGTTGATTTCAATGAAGTTGCTCACCTAGCGCATGTGCCGAAAAAGTTTTTGGACTTCCTGGTTTACTTCCGCGGTATGGGGAATGGAATGATGGGAGGCTGATGACGCTCTGGGGCAATGAGAACGAGCAAATCGCGTTCTGGACAAGGGCTGCGCGCTCATGAGTGCTTGTGGAAGAGTTTGACCGATAATGACGAATCTACACAATCAAATGATGGAATTATAGGACACATAAACCGATTATGTTTTCATAGTCATGGTTATAGAATATACGAGGTTAATTCGTTTTGTTTGTTTTTTTAAGTTTAAGTAAGGATAAAACGAGTCATTTTTATTAAGGTTAATCTAAAATGAAAAATAAGGGATTCTCCACAATACAAGCTGTCATATTTATCAACCAAATGCCGGTAGTCAAATCTGTTTTGTCTATCAATGATCCCGTATGTGATATAGCCTACGAATTATTGTCAGATTAAGTTCTTATCGTTTTATAGGCTATATCGGCACATTCAAACAGGCAAGTCTTTCGTTAGCGTTATGCAGCTTCTCTGTTTCTTTAACAGCTACGTGATATAGTTTGGAGGAAGGACCTCCTGGACATTAAGTGTAATTCCTAGCCTGATATATTTTTATAGTCCACCCTAAAACACTGTTTTCTCCTGTAGTGAGATGTCAGAACCTATACTGAGCCACATGTTACTGAATAAATAAATACAAATTCCGTTGTGTGGTTTATTTAACATAATTTGGTGTTCATATGCAAGGCTTTATAATTAAATAGTTCAACACTTTTCAAAGTAATAATTAGATTTTACTGAACATGAACTATTTTCAATATAACGAACATAACATAACAAAACTAAAAAAACAGACTTGTGAGTGGGTGAACAGTGTGATGAAAAAAAGGCACAAAAAAGAGAGGCCAGCTTCACTTTGCCTGGTCTATTCATGGGCTTAAATATATTTAGACCAAAACAATAAAAAGGATATTGAACTTCAGTCAAGGTGAGACCGAGACCCTGGTGACACATCACCTAAAGTATCACATGCATGGTAAATAACTCAAGTGCAATAACTGTATATGTCTACTTAACTTACCTATTTTGTATTTGATATACTGGACTTTATCGTGCCCCCCTATTGTTATTATTGTTATATTACACTGCAACTCTGTGTGCTGTACTTTACCCTGCTGCTGTTGTGAACTGCAATGTCCACCCCTGGAGGACAGATAAAGGTTTATCTCATCTAATCTAATCTAATTTTAGATTTTTTCACAGCAGTGACACTGGCAGTAAGTGAAAATGTCATTACGCGTGTAATTTAACGCCAATATACATTTAAAATAGCATTTAGAAATACATGCCGTTCAAATATGAAACTTGTATCACCCTGGAGTCGTTTAATTCACTTTTCCGACCACGTTTAGCCCTGTTCTGGGGTCTCATTTATAAAGCTTGCGTACGCACAAAACAGGGCTGAAAATGTGCGTACGCCAGTTTTCACGCAAAGTCAGTGATTTATAAAAAACAAACTTGGCGGTAAAATGTGCGGTCCTCCACGCAAACTATGACCCTCCCGTAAACCTACGCACTTTTTGGAGACAGTGGGAATTGGAGACACATACTGCAAAAAGTAAAAGTCGGAGAAGCTATAACTCGTAATATTTATGCATTTTGTTGTTCTCACACACATTGACTCAATTTATGATTATAATGAAGATTAAATACATCAGTGTTATTTGAGCTTGAACTGCGTGATAATTGTTCCATACACATCTTGTACAATGCAACTCAAATTTGTAATCAATATTCAGCGCTGTCTGTCTCACAATCAGATTGTCCTTTTACCGCAGTGTAGGAGGCTGAAATGCATGTAACTACAGAACACAAAGTATAACTAAATATATTTCTTTAATACTGTGCATATATCATCATATGTCAAAAACTGGAAATACAGTTGTTAAGCTCCCGCGCAATCACTACACTCATTACACTTCAGAATCGAAATTCGTTTTTAATCGCCCTGCAAGATACATAAACACGGAATTTACTACTGCAGTTGTTACCGCTTCTTCTCCGGTTCTGCCACTTGGCGCTGTCGCACTAGTGTTGTTTTTTGTTTGCCTTGATTCACCGTGAAAAAGAATCACCTGCCAGGTTCATGCATGAGAATGATACTAGATTAACATTCATGAGGTCCTTTGCATTGACCATTTATGGTTAAAATGGGCGTGTTCGGGGCGGGGTGCAATGATACTTTATGTACGCACACTTGTGGTTAAGCTGTGATTTATAAAGCGAACATTGCCTACAGGTGTGCGTACGCACGGTTTTATAAATCTGAATTTTTGTGTGCGTACGCCAATTTACGCTTTTGGGCGTACGCACACTTTTAGTAAGATTTCTACGCACTCCTTTATAAATGAGACCCCAGAGCTGTCATTAAACCAACAGGCATCCTCGTTCCCGAGACACAGCGAGACCGCGCTTGGGAGTGCACGCACACAGCTGTGACGTCACCATTAGAATAAGACTTTACGGGGGCTTTTATGGCCTTTAGAACAATTTTTGACGTTTTAAAAGTCCATGACTTAAAAATATGGAATAAAAAGATTTGCAATTAATAGTGGTTACAGCTGTAGGTGTCCTGAGAACCTTTTTACAGGCTTCTCTTTTACTATTACGGTCTATGGGAAAAATGCTTTCTGGGCCCCATGGGTATTTTATGTTGCAATATCACGAGTGGCCACCGGGAAAAATCGGCACAGCTGCTGAGAGGCAGACCCGGGGCTTGAGCGCATGTGCCAAAAAAGTTTTGGGACTTCCTGGTTTACTTCCGCGGTATGGGCAATGGAATGATGGGAGGCTGATGACGCTCTGGGGCCATGTGAATCGCGTTCTGGACAAGCGCTGCGCGCTCATGAGTGCTTGTGGAAGAGTTTGACCGATAATGACGAATCTACACAATCAAATGATGGATTTATAGGACACATAAACCGATTATGTTTTCATAGTCATGGTTATAGAATATACGAGGTTAATTCGTTTTGTTTGTTTGTTTTTTAAGTTTAAGTAAGGATAAAACGAGTCATTTTTATTAAGGTTAATCTAAAATTAAAAATAAGGGATTCTCCACAATACAAGCTGTCATATTTATCAACCAAATGCCGGTAGTCAAATCTGTTTTGTCTATCAATTATCCCGCATGTGATATAGCCTACAAATTCTTGTCAGATTAAGTTATTATCGTTTTATAGGCTATATCGGCACATTCAAACAGGCAAGTCTTTCGTTAGCGTTATGCAGCTTCTCTGTTTCTTTTACAGCTACGTGATATAGTTTGGAGGAAGGACTTCCTGGACATTAAGTGTAATTCCTAGCCTGATATATTTTTATAGTCCACCCTAAAACACTGTTTTCTCCTGTAGTGAGATGTCAGAACCTATACTGAGCCACATGTTACTGAATAAATAAATACAAATTCCGTTGTGTGGTGTATTTAACATAATTTGGTGTTCATATGCAAGGCTTTATAATTAAATAGTTTAACACTTTTCAAAGCAACTCTGTGTGCTGTACTTTACCCTGCTGCTGTTGTGAACTGCAATTTCCACCCCTGGAGGACAAATAAAGGTTTATCTAATCTAATCTAATTTTAGAGTTTTACACAGCAGTGACACTGGCAGTAAGTGAAAATTTCATTACGCGTGTAATTTAACGCCAATATACATTTAAAATAGCATTTAGAAATACATGCCGTTCAAATATGAAACTTGTATCACAACTCTGTCTCGAAAAAAACTCACCCTGGAGTCGTTTAATTCACTTTTCCGACCACGTTTAGCCCCGTTCAGAGCTGTCATTAAGCCAACAGGCTTCCTCATTCCCGAGACACAGCGAGACCGCGCTTGGGAGTGCAAGCGCACAGCTGTGAAGTCACCATTAGAATAAGACTTTACGGGGGCTTTTATGGCCTTTAGAACAATTTTTGACGTTTTACAAGTGACTTAAAAATATGGAATAAAAAGATTTGCAATTAATAGTGGTTACAGCTGTAGGTGTCCTGAGAACCTTTTTACAGGCTTCTCTTTTACTATTACGGTCTATGGGAAAAATGCTTTCTGGGCCCCATGGGTATTTTATGTTGCAATATCACGAGTGGCCACCGGGAAAAATCGGCACAGCTGCTCGGGGCTTGCAAGACCAGGGGCCCGTTCTTCGTACGTCGCTAACTCAGTTAGCTGGATTTGATTGTTGACGATTTGGCATGATCTTGGATTGTTTGGTTCTTCGAAGCTTATCCTAGACATGTCGTCATAGCAACAGGTCCGTAAACTCAAACCTGCTCGGGAGCAGGTTTACTTCATGTAAACAAGATTAGATTGAGGCTTTATAAACGGAGGAGATAGGGAAATATGTCGCAGCCATACGCGAGCAACCTCTTGCTGAAGGTGGGAGAATAATTCGCAGAGCTTTTCAAATTAATCGGGTATTGCGGGATAAAGTGTAATTGTTGAGAGATACCGTTTTTTTCAGCCTTTTTCTTTGTGGCTGTTATAAATAGACAAACTACGGAGCCCCTACAGTCCCAAAAGTTTTATTTTTTTATCTTGTGCGCACAAGTTATTATCTTGTGGGAACAAGATAATTATCTTGAGGGAACAAGTTATTATCTTGTGCGTACAAGATAATTATCTTGAGGGAACAAGTTATTATCTTGTGCGCACAGGATAATTTACTATGAACTCATATGCATCTCTATAACGACTTCCGATGTACACAGCCACGATATTTACATTTACATTTTACATTACATTTATTCATTTAGCAGACGCTTTTATCCAAAGTTACAAGAGAGAGCTTTTACAAAGAGCATCAGTCATTGAGCATAGCAACGTGATAGACCCCGAACACAGTCGGTTTTTTAGATCGTGAATCATACATCATGAGAACCAATAAGTGCCAAGGGAAGAACTATAAATGCATAACACAACGATTGTGTTGTGTTGTGTGTGATTGTGTATGCGATATAATGGAGAGAGCTGAGCTAATCAAGTTTTATTTTCATCTTGGAATTAAAATGCAATACGTGATAAATACATAAATACATAATAATATAAAATACAACTTGATTAGCTCAGTTCTCTCCATTGTATCGTGGCTGTGTACATCGGAAGGCGTTAGAGATGCATATGAGTTCATAGTAAATTATCTTGTGCGCACAAGATAATAACTTGTTCCCTCAAGATAATTATCTTGTACGCACAAGATAATAACTTGTTCCCTCAAGATAATTATCTTGTTCCCACAAGATAATAACTTGTGCGCACAAGATAAAAAAAATTCGACTTTTGGGACTTTAGGGGCTCCGTAACAAACACATCATTTAACAGTGGTTTTTAAAAGGGAGGAAAAATAAGTGGCTTTTTAAAATAAACACAGTATGAATTAAAGGCTACCATTTTGTAGAATATTCTTGTATTTCACTTTTACATTAATTTGTCTGCTACTTTTTGCCAGCCCACTCTCCTGGCATTTGCAGACTTTGAGGTGTTCCCTGTCGTTTTAAATAACGACTCAAATTCGGCATAACCTGCCATTAAAAGCTCTTGTTCTGATTGGGAGAAAAAGTGGGCACGTTCTTTGGCCATGCTGAAAAGCCAATAGCAGCGTTGCTGATCAATGTTTCTACTATCGATACATATCCCCTTTTAAGCCAACACATGATCGTATCCAGTTATACTAATCATACACTACAGGTTTCTTCGAAGAACCCAGTTAGCCTGATCATGATTCGCACGATGAAATCATCTTGGATGTGTCATTTGATCTCGGATGTATTAAGCAACGTACGAAGAACGGGCCCCAGACCGCCCAGGCTTGGCGTAGTTATGATGGCGCTATATGGCGTATTTATGCGGGTTGATGTAAACGAAAACTTTTTGGAAAACGGAAGGAGGGAAATATTCGTTTCTCAAAATACCCGGCTACGTGTGCACATAGGGTTAGTTTGGATATGCGCTTGGGAGAAGTCAGAATCTTGGTTTTGGAGAGATTGCGTATGATGAGTTTGCGAAGTTTGCAAACAACATGGGGGGGAAATGTGAGAGCTTGTTTTTGTCTAAATTCAAATCAGTGATGTTCTTCAAGGACTTTCAGATTCAGGTAGGGCGTTGATGCGATTTCCGTCCAGGGGGGTATTGCACAAAACTAAGATAAGAGATTAAGTTATCCTGGCTGACTTTAGCCTCAAATCGGTTGCATGAAAGCAGATAACATTTAGCCTGGCCAAGTTACCATGGTGATTTATTCTCTGCAGCTAGCCTGCTCCGGACCAGGCTAACAGCCAGGCTAAGATTAATCCTAGTGATACACCTGTATTTCCACTGTAAATCCTGTGAGGAATTCACGTGTTTTACAGCATGTCCATGATCTTTTTAAATATGTTGCATCCTTTTAATTATAATGCATTAAACATTTACATATGTATAGTATATTGTCATTTCTCATTTCATTTAAATCTACAACAGTCTTTTATATTGATTTAAGTGGTATTATTATTACTCTGGCCAAGTGTTATATTGATATGCTGATGAAGACTGCTTGTCAAACTGCCGTCGAGGTTTCATAAAGATGTGTTTTATTGCAGCACAGTGAACCATCGCTATATCACGGTTCAGTACAGTGAAGCCTCGCGATATCATGGTTCAGTACAGTGAATCCTCGTGATATCACGGTTCACTTCACGGATTTGCCTCGTGCATTGTGTTCTGCATTCTGATTGGATAAACAGTCTCTCCGCGTCTTCTCTACCTGTGCATCAATAAAGTTGCGGTTTACTGTAATATGTACTGTGTCTGTACACCTACGTAACATTCGCAAAAAAAGTTAAACTTATGGACATTCTTAATTGTAGCCCAATTATGACAGCTCCAGAGGATTGTACACTTTTTGAATACTAACGCATTAATCCGGTCCGCTATTGTCTGCCAGGTTTATTCTTTTTCTTTGATTATGGCTTGAGTATTGCCCCTTTTTAATAATATCCTTCTCCTCCTCATAAAACTCCATCAGGAGCTGTTGTTCTGTGGCCGTGAAATAAGTTGCGCGACTCTTGTCCATGTTCTGATCGGTGATTCTGTGAGCGATTGCGAGGTCTATTTAAGAATGCCGTGAACACGCATTTATCCTGACTACCTACATCTGGCTTGACATAGCCGCGCCTTTTCATCCTGGCTTGGCAAACGTGCAACCAATTAAGCCAGGATACGACGGCCAGACTAGGTCAAGCCGCGCTTGCTCAGTTATTCTGGCTTTCTTTATTCTACTTTCGTGCAATACCCCCCAGGTTGAGGACTTGTAAAGTTGTCAAATCTCCTAAATTGAATGGAAGACATTCTAGTTTGTTGTCACTTGCATTAATATGTGTGATATTCTTCAATTCGCATATTTCATTTGGAAGCTCAGCTATTTGATTGTTGCTGATGTCATTGTTGCTGATGTCAAGTTTTTGAATGACTGAGTAATAAAGTCAGTTTGTTTCTTTGAACAGATTCCACATTTCTCATAACCTCCAGCTCTCACATTTCCCCCATGTTGTTTGCAAACTAAACTTGAAGTTTTCGGATGACTCCTCTATTGTGGGCTACATCACAGAAGACAGGGAGGAGGAGTATAAGGCCCTGGTGGAGAACTTTGTGCAGTGGTGCGACACCAACCACCTTATGCTCAACACCAGCAAAAACAAGGAGCTGGTGGTGGATTTTAGGAGGAAGGGAGGGACCTCAACACCCATCACCATTAAGGGAGTGGAAGTGGAGAGAGTGGACTCCTACAGGTACCTGGGGGTACACATTAACAACAAACTGGACTGGACTGACAACACCGAGGCTCTTATCAGGAAGGGGCAGAGCAGGATGTTCTTCCTGAGAAGGCTGAGGTCTTTTAATGTCTGTAATAGGCTACTGAGAATGTTTTACCATTCAGTGGTCTCCAGTGTCCTGCTCTTCGCCGTGGCCTGCTGGGGAGGCAGCATCTGTGCCAGGGCTGAACAAGCTGGTGAAGAAGGTGAGCTCTGTGGTGGGGACCGGGTTGGACAGCCTGGAGGTGGGACCAGAGGAGGGGGAAAAAATTGGTGGCCATGTTCCCTCCCATCCATTGTACATTGAGCTGACGGGGATGAGGAGCAAATTCAGTGACAGATTTGTCCTCCCCCGTCAGAACACAAAGAGATTTGGACAGTCTTTTATTCCAGCTGCTCTCCGACTCTACAACCAGGCCCTGCAGGCACGTGGAGACCAGGAGCTAGAGTTAGGCTAGGCTAACTGACTTGGACTTTTATCTCGACTTTCATCTGCACATGGCACAGGATGCACTTTAGCTATTTTATTTGACTATTTTAGCGGATTGTTTATTTTTAGTGGATTATTTTAGTGACATATTTATTGGGACCAGCAGGGTGTTTATATTCATTTACATTTACATTTATTCATTTAGCAGACGCTTTTATCCAAAGCGACTTACAGTAAGTACAGGGATATTCTCCCTGAGGCAAGTAGGGTGAAGTGCCTTGCCCAAGGACACAAAGTCATACAGCCACAGCGGGGGCTCGATCTCACAACCTTCCGTTCATGAGGCCAACGCCTTAACCGTTGAGCCATCTGACTTCCCCCATATTCATGTATTAACTCTGTTTTTCTGTTTGTCCTCCTCTTTTTCTTTTTCTTAAAAGCATGAGCTGTTTGACAAAAAAAATCCCCAGAGGGGACAATAAAGGTTTCAATCGAATCCAATCGAATTCAATCATCTCCTGAGGCATAGATTTAATTTTATTGTTTGATAGAGACACCCATCACATTCACATTTTCTTAAATGAAATCCTCTGGAATTTATTTCAGTTGCTGTCTAAAGAGAAAGAAGAATTTTGGTTTGAAGAATTCTTCAAAAAGAATTACTGCAATAACCTGTGAAAAAAACTGAGAGAAGAGTGGAAGAAACCACTCTCGAAGTTGAGAGTGCATTGCCTCAGAAAAGAGGCAGGAAAAAAAACAGTGCAGGAGAAATCAGAATCAGGTTTAATCGATACGCAAGATTAACAAACATAGAATTCACTGTGACAAGAAGAGCAACATAGAACATGTATTAGGAGTAAAAAAAAAAAAAAAAAAAAGTAAACATGTACAAGGTGGAAAGTGGGCACTAGATGTACAGGGGGGGGGAGATATAACTATAATGAGTTAGTACCAGAAGGTTGGGTATATATCGTACGGGGGGGGGGGGGGGGGGGGGGTATATACGCAGTAGTGGAAACGGTGGTGCAAAGCACAATAGTAAGTTCGTTTTAAGGTGTCAGGTGCTAGGCGGCATAGTGCAGTGGGACAAGTCAAATCAACATTTGTTTGCATAGTCCCTTTTTACAAGCAATGTCACTAAGGGCTCACACACCCATAGAACTGCCCCTCAACCAACCAAATCCCTCAAGGAAGACAAGGAAAAACTCCCAGAGCAACTCACTATGGAGAAAAAATGGAAGAAACCTTGGGAGGAGCAATTCAGTGAGGGATCCCCTCCTCCAGGGACGGTTGGAGACAGTGAGGAACAGAACACAGGCTACATCTTATCGCTGGATAGAGATACACAATGCCCAACTTGGGGCTGAGGTAGCACCAAAGTCAGTTTAAGCAGCCACTGTGCTTGGGCCCGTGATTGGCGCAGCCTCACACGTAGGGGGGATGAGAAGGGGACCGGGAATTCTCTCCTTGTCCATCAGGTCTGACGTCCGCCCGGCAACCAGATCCAGGGTTGGGAGACCATCTCAGATTGACGTCCACTGGCACCAGGTCCAACACTGGCCGATGACCACGCACGTGCTGAGAGCTCAGTCCCCCCATACCAAGGGGAGGTATGGGGGGGAGGACAGTGAGACAGAGGAGAGGAGATGTATATGGCCAATGATGAGCCTATTATGGATCCTGAGAGAGCGTTTGAAATCAGTGTTCACAACAGAATTCTGGACACTGCTGTAGGCCATTCATAGGCGCTTCATGACACATGGCACTCTTTTTGACGATTTGGCTTGGCTGGACCCCAGGAACTTTGAACAAATCCGGATCACTACACTATCCAACAATGCTCTTGAAGTCTTGAGCAGGTGCCTGATCAGATTTGACACAAGTGCAACAGTGGACAGTCTTCAGTCAGAGCGGAAATGTTTCGCAGGACAGTGGAACAGACTGAAGGCATCTCCTCTTGAGGATTATGTGACCGGGACAGTGGAAGATGGAGCTGGAGAACAGGAAGATGAGGAATCAAGCGCTGTGGATTTAACCTGTGCCTCCTGTAAAAAGATTCTCCAGCGGCTCAACTTGTTTTCGATGCCTACCATCTTCTTGCGCTTGTTACAAGTTCCTGCTGACTCTTTCCCTGACCCAGGTGGCCTGTGAAATAATTTTGTCCACCCTCAAGTTCATCAAAAGCAGACTTAGGAGCCACCTGTCAGCAAGCAAGCTGGAGGCCTTTATGTTGATTGCCACAGAGAAAGATATCCTCATGGCTTTGGACACAGACACAGTCATAGATAAGTTGGCTGAGAAAAGTGAACTGATGAGGAAGTTGCTCTTGTAAATGAGTAAGGTGAGAGGAACTCCTTGAATTGCTTATCATTGATTATTAAAATGTTTATTGCAATGTAACCATCTTATGATTTTTACCAGCCTGAGCCTCTCCTCCACTCTGACAGGATTCCATGACTCAAACATGCAAAAAATTATTCATCAAAGGAATCATTTGTCTCCTTTTTAACTTGGTGAGTTTACAATTGTCCAATGTTACGTCAGTAACAGTCAGTGAATATCAGTCAGTGAATATCCTGAATCTGATGAGTTAATATCATAACTTCTTATGATAATAACTGATAAAATGTGTGGGCATCTTCTTGCCTATGACTATTTCTGTATGCCTTCACATGCATCCTTTTCTCTTGGTAAGTTCACAGTTAATGTAATGCAAAATATTATCCCTCTCATTCTCTTTCTACAGTATATGTCAGACACATTCAGCACAGCTTTGAGTGGAAAGCTCAAAGGCGTTTTACACTGATCTGGTTTTTGACCAGATTAACCTATAATGAAATCTGTCTCTCTTTTTCAAATATCATATACAGAGTTGACCAGTTTGGAGTTAATTCAGGTGTTCAGCTGTATTCATCCTTTCTGACTGGGTAAATTCAAAATTTATTGAGCATCACTCTTGGAATATCTAGATCTGATCCATAATTTCTCATCACTATTCTTTCTCTTTCTCTTTTCTTCCTCCCTGAAACACATAGGCATACCCAATAGGATGAATGCTGCCTTCAGATTCATTACTGTGATTGAGTGGTGCAGTGTATTTTTATACTGTTAATAAATGACAAGTTTTGAAATATTTCATGTGTCCACCCTCACTGATTCCTGTTAAGTCATTGCATGGCTCAAGGTATGTTGTTTTAAAGACTTGCACAGTTGCATCGAAAAGACTGAAAAGGTATGTTATCAAATGTTGTGGGCCGGTCTGGTCCAAAATGCCATGGCAGATTTTTTGGTCCAAGTCCGCCCCTGGCTGTGGCTATGTGATGTAGTGTCCTTGGGGAAGCCACTTCACCATACTTGCCTCAGGGAGAATGTCCCTGTCCTTGCTGTCAGTCGCTTTGGCTAAAAGCCTCTGCTAAATGAATAAATGTAAAATGTAGATTCAGAGATCCATTTAAAAAAATCCATTGTGTTTTAATCATCAGGAGTGCTTGTCGAAACAGGAGTGACTCATTAATTCTGGCCTTGGGAGTTGATAAGGATCTTGATCCTCCGTAAGAGGGTGGCTGTAAAAAGTTGTTCCTATTGCCACATCTCAGGGTTTGTATTATGTACTTGGAGGTGATAGTATGTGCTGGAGTGTGTGTGTGGATTCTATGAATCCAGAGACCATGGTGAAACGGGGAACATCCTGATCTTTGACAGATTGCGTAGAAGTGGCAGGAACACACTCGCTTGCTTCGTGATTAGATTTGAGTTTAGATGAACTACTATGACCCTTCTAATCTACCAACGACGTAGGTTGTTGTGTGTATTATCTATAACAGTGGTTCTCAACCCTGGTCCTCAGGGCCCACTGTCCTGCATGTTTTAGATGTTTCCCCCTTTCAACACACCTGATTCAAATGAATTGTCAAGCTTCTGCTGAGCTTCATAGTGACTCATTCACTTGAATCAGGTATGTTGGAGCAGGGAAACATCGAAAACATGCAGGACTGTGGGCCTTGAGGACCAGGGTTGAGAACCACTGATCTATAAAACACAGTTATCGAGTGAACGTGTACACGGACAGACTTCAACTATGTTTTGTGTGCAGTAGATGGCAGTGAACTTGCAGAGAAGAGATGGGACGGCATGGGAGGGACCGGAGGAGAGAACAAAAACGAGAGAGGGACGGTGGGATGGAAACCGAGTGGGAGGGTAGGGGGAGTGTCCATGAATAGAATCAAAGGCCACAGCCACACATACAAGCCTCAAGCAGAACCACAGTGCCATTTCCTTCCCTGTCTCCTGACTGTCGCCACCAATCGAAACCTTCGTGACTGCGATGTCATAAATACAAGGGACGTCGGTGAGCCAGGTAACAAAAATCTGAAAAAACAAGCTGGGACTGGACACTTCCTGGCCTTTCTAATGGCAGTGAGCCCATTGCTGTCACCCTCTCTAACTTAGTCTCGCTGCCACTAATATAACTAATATGGTTATTCTTTGAAGCTCATCTGCTCTGACAAGCAGGAGGCATAAAGATCATCTTAGAGGACTTGAGAGGGAGAAGAGGAGAGGTTTGACAGCCTGCAGGTTGCTTGCTCACCCCTTCACTGGACACCTGCCTCAGAGAACCAGACCCCATCCTGACCTTGTATAGGTTACTACTTCACTATTACATTTCACCAGGTTTAGTTCTACGCTGAGTCTGGGATTGAGGGTTATCCTTAGAGAACACTGACAAACCATCTCATTATGAATGGCTGATTGTTAACATCCTGATGTTCTGGTTAGGGTGCTCCAGCTCATTAGCTTGTTTCCCTGCAGGAACCCACCTGCTCCAGGTCCACACCCAGGCTTAACCCTCCTGTCTCCAGGCTGAGGATGCCTGGTGAGGTGAGAGCTGGCGCGCTGTATGTTCTCATCAGTGCTCATCCAAGTCTTCATAGTGGAGATATACTGTATACGCAAACATGATTTTAATACTGAAGTTATGCATGATTCATTGTCTTGCCTCTGTCAGAAAATATGATTGCCTGTGTTCGGTTGAGTGTGTGTTTTAACAAGATTACGGCTCCTCTTTGAGCTTGCATTCGTTACAACAGCTGATGGTCTAGTCTGAAAGATGTCTCTGCTTTTGTATGTAATGATCCTTTCTCTCTCCTGTTCCAGGACTTGGCTGCAAAATTTTCCTTTGGCAAAATAAACCATTGTGACGTTGTTGCTCATCACTTCCGGTCATCAGTCGAGCATTTGTCCATGGATATACTGCGAAATCGAATGAAATATGCATTACGGTTTTTATTTTTGTTGTTGTTGGGATTTACAGAATTGTTAAGAGTAATTTTTAGTAATCCCATAATTGCTGTTACAACTTTCATAGAATTAATACAAAGTGTTAGCTTTTGTATGTGCTTTTGAGTTTGTCTTGCAGAGGACGTGCTTTGAAGTGGAGATAACCATTTGGGTTGATTATCTGCAAGATGGGGGTTGTGTCCTAAAACCCAGAACCAAACTCAATCAAGCCATAAGGCTTCGACAAGCACATTCTTAAATGACATTTGTGTTGATTGATAGACTTTGGAAGTGTTGTCCACACTATACCTGATGCTGAATTGTGAACTAAGTAAATGAACTGTGAGCTTCCTAATAAAAAGAGGAGCCTCAGAGATTAACTTTGGGAGAGCAGGCAGAGCAGGGGAGATGCCAAGATGGGCGTCTCTGTCTAACTGTTCTCTCCAGGAAAGAGCAGGAGGGGAGACTGTCTGACTGACTGACTGACTGTATAATTAAATTATAACCATTGTATCCTTGTCTCATTGCTTCATTGTCTACATTATTATTGTTTTATGGTTTTATATTGCTTATATGTAGTTTTGTCTTTCTCCTTCGTGATCTACATGTAGATCTGAACCTAATAAGAATCCATTCCATGCATGTGTTGCCCCCTTGACCTGGTGGTCGCCAAGAGGGTGTGATAAACCCTGTTGTTTGAAAAAAATTGAGAAAGCTAACATTTTCAATAGATAATTTAGTACAAATAAAAATAAAAATAAAGGGGTGTCTATTTTTATATTAACTAATCCTTATTTTTCCTTTTTACTGATGCATCACATGTATTCATATTTTTAACCCTTTTCACACAATCGAGAACTACTTTTTCTAACCCATTACACACTCCCCCACTTTAAAAAAATGTCTCCAGACATTAGTCTGTGTATTTTGGAAGTGTTTGTGTTTTGGCCTGTCAATATACATATGGGAAGATTTGGTATGGATATGGATTCAGATATGTGGGATAAGGGAATGGGAATGGTAACATGTTTGAAGGGGCTGGGACAGGTTGGCTTGGCATTAACATATTCACACCTGCATTCCATTGTTGGTATGATGGTTGTCCCAGTGTCGCATAGGTGAACATTTCCTTAGGCCTTGCCGTCAGCTGGGATCTCCGAATCCATCTGCCTGGGCCTGATTGTCCTCTGCCTCAATCTGGTTTTCCACCTCTTCGAGGATTTCATTCTGAGGGTCTCCTTCCTTTTTATCAACTTCAGCTTCTGCTTCGCCAGGAATGAATTCATCAGCTGACGCTCGGAGCATTGGCTGGGGTGGAGGAACCTCCTGATGTCGACGGGGTTGTTGTTTTTGACTTCTCGTCACCATTCTGTAGCATGGAATCTGGACGTGTGGGTTGTACGTGAACTCCTCTTCATCAGAACTGTCCGTAGCTGGATCACTGACTTCTAGAACTGTCTGTTTTGTTTTTTTAGGTTTAGACTCCCTTGTGCGGTGTTCTGCGGGGAGGTACTCTTCCATAGGTAGTTCATTTACTGGCATGAGTAGGTTCCTGTGGAGCACACGCAAGTTTTTAAAACCTTTTTCAGATTGAACCTTGTAGACTGGTCCATCTCCAACTCTCTCCACCACTCGGTGAACTACTTGCTCCCAGTAGGCACGCAACTTCCCTGGACCACCTCTCTCCGACAGGTTTCTCACCAGCACGCGGTCTTCTGGCTCAAGAGCAGTGCCCCTGACTCCTCTGTCATACTGTTTCTTGCCTTTGAAGGAAGATTTATCACTGTTGTTGGCAGCAATTTCATATGCAGAGCGCATTCTTTCTCCCCATTTCTGTGCATACGACTGTCTGTCAGATGTCTCAGACTCTCTTTTAGGTGGAAACAGTAGGTCGACAGGTAACCGTGGACTTCGGCCATACAGGAGGAAATGTGGCGAGAAGCCAGTTGCCTCATGTCTCGTGCAATTATAGGCATGCACAATGTGGGACAAATGGTCTTTCCACTGAGACTTTTTTTCCTCTTCTAGAGTTCTAAGCATCTGTAGAAGTGTGCGGTTCAGCCTTTCTACGGGGTTGCCTTGAGGGTGGTAAGGTGTGGTCCGGGAATGGGCGATGCCAGACAGTTGTTGTAATCTACTGAACATGCTGTTTTCAAACTCTCTTCCCTGGTCATGGTGCAGCTTCTCAGGGTATCCGAATCGAGGAATTAAGTCCTGAAATATCTTATCAGCTGCTGTCTTACCAGATTTGTTCCTTGTTGGATACGCCTGCGGGTAAGCGGGTAAAGTGGTCAATTACAACCAAGATGTATTCGTAGCCCTGGCTCTGCTCCAGGTGGAGGTAGTCGATGCAGAGCAGTTCGAATGGAGCACTCGTGGTAATGTGTCCCATTGGAGCTCTCTGTGGCACATTCGGGCGTTTCTGTTTTATACAAGTACATCTTTTGGTTACATAGTCCTCAATTTCATCCTGCATGTAAGGCCAATAAAACCTCTCTGGGGCGAGATGGGTGACTTTATCTGCACCTACATGGCCCATGTCATTGTGCAGGGTCTTCAGTACCTTCAATTTCAGTTTCTCAGGGAGCACCAATTGTCTGTGTTGCTCAGTCCTTCGGTACAGAATCCCATCCTCCACTCTTAGCTTATTCCATTCACCGAGTAGTTTTTTTGTTTTTCTCTCCATGTTCCTTTTGTCTCTTTCATTTGGAGTCCAGTTTTTGAGTTTCAATGAAATGATCTCTTTGATGGCTGGATCCTCCTGTTGAGCGTTCATACATTTTCTGGGGTAAAGCTGGCAACTTCATTCAATAGTAGGTCATTTTCAGTTACTTTGTCGAGCTGCAATGCCGCTATCCAAGGGACATCATTTATATGTGCTGCCTTGCTTCCGTGCCACACTGCAGACACAACATCAGGTGACATGAACTCAGTATGCTCACACATTCCTTGCTGGAGACTAATGGGGTACCTGGACAGAGTGTCGGCATCCGCATTCATCTTACCCGGCCTGTATTTTATATCAAAGTGAAAATCAGCCAGTTCACCGACCCACCTATGCCCAACAGCATTGAGTCTGGCTGTGCTAAGGACATATGTTAATGGGTTATTGTCCGTATAGACAGTAAAGGTCGGTGCGTAATATAAGTAGTCACGGAATTTGTCACAGATCGCCCATTTGAGCGCTAAGAACTCACGTTTTCCAGAGTGGAGATGGTAATTCCTCTCAGCAGGAGTCAGAGTTCTTGAGCCGTATGCAATGACACGAAGCTTGTTGTCTTGTCGTTGATACAGTACAGCACCAAGACCCTCATTGGATGCATCTGTGTGCAACACGAATGGGAGGTCGAAATTTGGGTAGGCCAGAATGGGAGGGTGAGTCAACATGTCCACCAGATTTTCAAGTACACTCTGGTGTTCTGATCTCCAGGTGATGGGCGTTTTTGGTGAGACCTGTCCTCTGTCTCCTTTCTTTGCTCTCCCTTTGTCTCTTTTGAGTTGGGGCTTGGTGTTATTGCCATCTATTCCAGCAGGTTTCTGTAGGAGCTCAAACAAGGGTCTCGCGAGCCGAGAGAAATCTTGAATGAAGGAGCGATAATACCCAAGAAACCCCAGCAGGGAGTAAACATCTCCGACTGTGCGAGGTGTCTTTTCTTTCAAGGCTAAGACAGCTTCCAAGTCCTGTGGATCAAGCTTGACTCCTTCTCCAGACACCAGACGGCCAAGGTAGCGAACTTCCCTCTTAAATAACTCGCACTTCGCTGGTCGGAGTTTGATGCCGTTGGTTCTCATGCGACAGAGCACTTGTCTGAGATGTTTCAGGTGGTCTTCAAATGTAACGGAATAACAGAGCACATCATCAAGGTAAGGTACGCAGCATTCATCTCTGATGTCTTCTAGTACACCCTCCATACATCGCTGGATTGCTGCGGGTGCGTTCGTCAGTCCAAATGGAATCCTTATCCATTCATACAACCCCCACGGTGTACTGAAGGCGGTCAGGTGTCTGCTCTCTTCGCTCACGAACCCTTGGTGGTATGCACTGCCTTGATCTAGAATGGAGAACCATGTATTGCCCCCCAAACTGTCAAGCAGGTCTTGGATTCGTGGCAGTGGATGACGATCTGGGATGGTCTTCTGGTTGAGACCTCTGAAATCCACGCAAAGACGCAGGCTCTGATCTTTTTTTCGGACACACACCACTGGTGAGTAGTAGGATGAGACAGATTTGCGGATCCACCCTCGGTCGAGGAGGTTCTGTACATTCTCTTTAACCTCCTTGTATAAAGGCTTTGGTATTGAGTTGTAGGATTTCTGGACAGGGGTGTTATCCACAACATTTATCTTAAGATGTAAATTGGGTATAAGACCTATATCTCCCTCTCCTCTTGCAAAAACATCAGACTCCTCATATAACATTTGGCGTACAGCTTCCTGCTGCTGCTCGTCAAGGTGATCCACATTGACCTTAGGGTGCCATTTTTCATTTGGATGTGACTGTGTCGAGCTATCAGCATCAGCTGTACTACTGGGTGTGCTAATCTGGGCAGAGCATAGTTGGATGTCACTGGTAGGGCTGCTTGCTTGCTGGGGAGGGCCGAGTTGTATTGACTTGCTGTCAATTATTGTCTCAATACAGCCTAAGACAGATCTTTGTGGCAGGAAGATGTCATGTTTCGTGGGGTTATGTACTGGGATTCTAACCGTTTTGAAAGAACCTGTGGTCACATCCACTAGCGCTGGAAACAGGTCTAGTCCTTCTGGCATGACACCTCCTGGTTTTGGTTCAAACAGCATTGTCCCTCCCGCTAATCTGGATCGGAAATTACATTTCACTTGGCAGATTTGGCCACTTGGAATTGTTAACCCTCGTTTCCCAACTTTGACAGTTGTGTTCCAAGGCTCTGTTTTGGCTGAAGGCTCTGCTTGGGCTGGGACTTCACGGACGACTGAGACTAGCGCGTCAGCTGTGTTTGGATGAAGTTGCATTGTCTCTGCTAGTAAGTCACTCAAATCGACACTTCCTGGGTCTTCCAAACTCTCCAATATGATTTCTTCAATAACATTGAACCCTAGCAACAGTCCACTTATGCAGCGCTGACTTACAAGCATGGGTGCATGGATGGCTAAACTTCCATGTTTTGCACTTTTTATCTCAACCAGTATCTCTGCCCACCCCTCGAAAGGTAAATCAGCAGCAGTAACTCGGAGTGGGTGGTCTGGGAGTAACTTGTCTATGGACTGGATTTCGACATGTGGTAGGTGTGTTTCAAGCCATGACTTGTCAAGAATCGTAACTTGTGCTCCACTATCAAGTAGCATCTGGGTTTTTGCACCATCAAGGTAACATATGACCATGCATTTCCTACCAATAAGGTTGGCAACACGACTTCCTCTTCTTACCCTGGGCTTTGTTGACACCCTGCTACTGATTGGAGTTTCATTTTTTAGTGAGGCTACTGTGACTTGGGACTCTGGTTTGGTTTCGGTCACTGGTGGTCCCTCCCAAGTGACCTCTTCCAGTTTTCCGAAGGCTTACGGTTAGCTAGACAGCCAACAGCTCTGTGACCCTCTTTGCCACACTTGAAACAGTGGGTGCACATGACAATCCCTCCTGCTATGCATGTCGTGCATTTCCCTCTAGGTACTGCTGATGGTTGAGCAGATGTTGTCTGTGGGGTAGTTACAGTCTCTACGTTACTAACAACAGGGGTAAGGGCTTTTTCCAGACTCTTTGCAAGAGCTGAAACTTGAGCTGTGAGTTTGTCGATAGCAGTACGGTTGGCTAGGACCTCTGCTTGGGTCTGCAGGACACTTGCTGGGGTCTCAGCTGGAGACTGTGCTGCTCTTTGTTTCCCCCCTTGTTGTGTGGAATTTACAGTGACTGTTGTATTTTTTGGTCATGATGATGGGGAGAGTGTGGGGAACTGTCCATTCTGTCAGAGGCTCTTCATGATCCTCTGGTTGAAGGGTGTCAACTTCACCCTTACCACTGTGGATATGAAGAGGTGAGACCTGGGTCAAACCCTAGCAGGAATTTCAGTGGAGTTACCACAACCTTTTACTGTAAACATTTTGAGTGATAACTGTGGCTTCTGCCGATGAGGATGAGTATGAGATGGTTGCATGTTTTTCCTGGCTCTCCAGGGCGCCTGAGGTGCTGAAGGACCTGGCGCCGGGCTCCCAGCCCCCGTTCCTCATCTTCAACGAGGAGGTTCGCACCGACACCAACAAGATCGAAGAGTTCCTGGAGGAGACCTTGGCTCCCCCCCAGTAAGTGGCTGGACAAACGCATACGCAGACAGTTCTGACTTCCAGCTTGCGGTCTGACGTCCATATGCTTACAGGTACCCCAAATTGTGCTGTCGCTACAAGGAGTCCAACAGGGCTGGAGACGACATCTTCCACAAGTTCTCAGCTTACATCAAAAATCCCAACCCAGGACTCAATGATAGTGAGAGCTCAGGATAATTCAATAGTGCTGCACTGTTCACAAGCCAAATTGGTCTCAGCATTGAGTTATCACAATTAGTTAGCAGTAATGCAACACTCTTTGTTAGCTAAACAAACTCTTTCCTCATAGTGTTGGAGAAGAAGTTCCTGAAGAGCTTGATGAAGTTGGACCAGTACTTGCTGACCCCTCTACCACATGAGCTGGACCAGAATCCAGACATGACTCAGTCCTCCAGAATCTACCTGGATGGGAACGTTCTCACCCTGGCTGATTGCAACCTGCTGCCCAAGCTCAACGTGGTCAAGGTCAGTGGCTGATATGATTTACATTTTACATTTATTTGCTTTTTCAAAGAGCGTCAGTCATTGCGCATAGCAACGTGATAGACCCCGAACACAGTGGGGTTTTTTAGATCGTGAATCATACATCATGAGAACCAATAAGTGCCAAGGGAAGAACTATAAATGCATAACACAACGATTGTGAACATAAAGCAAGAGATGCAACAAACAACACTGGCAAATCACCATATGGGGACCAACAAATAGTTCTAAACAACATTAGATTATGTGAAGTGCCATACTATTCTGATGTTGTGTGATTTCATTTCTTAACCCTGTAACCAGGGTGACTTTGACTCACCGTGACCAACCGTTGTACAATAGGTGAATCACAGTGACCTGAAGGCAGCACAAGTTAATAGTACTTGTTGTAGCCAATATTATGTTT
Organism: Protosalanx chinensis; assembly: GCA_030340685.1. Classification (NCBI taxonomy): domain Eukaryota; kingdom Metazoa; phylum Chordata; class Actinopteri; order Osmeriformes; family Salangidae; genus Protosalanx; species Protosalanx chinensis. The sequence goes on from CM059329.1 coordinate 3,939,202, forward strand.
TTATTGCAGTGCGTTTATATTAGTTACTATTTATTGTTATATTATTACCATGACAACTTGCAACCTGGGCATAGGAGGGTCCAGCCAATAGCAGGCAAGATAATCACTACTTGAGGGTGTCACTGGGGCACAGGTGTGGGGATTGGTAATAAGACAGAAGCCACACAGTTTTTCAACCGTGCGGGCGGTTGTTTGCTTTCAGTTGTTTAGAGTTTATTCCGTTTTATTTTCCTAACAAAGTTAGTTGTTTAATTTATAATTGGCACCCGGCTTTATTTATGCTTTTGACATCCTGCTGCATACTCAAATAAACATTCAAAAGAACTGAATACCGCAAATGTCAACTGCTTCACGCGTTGGAAAGGGCTCCACGCCATCCCTCATTAGGCAAAGTTTTTGTGGTTCCGATTGCCTATACACAAGTTTAAAAACTAAGCTTCTCAAGGATCGATCTGGATAAAAGTTGAAACGTAAGCTTCTCAAGGATCTACCTGGATACAAGTTGAAAACCTACGTTCTCAAGGATCGATTTGGATACAAAAGTTGAAACGAGGACAGCGCACCATTCATGAACTTTTTCTGACTGCTTCGTCATGTCACGGCCCGGCCGCAAGTGGAACACGGACAAAGCAAATAAAGTTGCGGAAGAGAGTAGCCTTCACGCAACGGGATACAGGTAAATCCCATTGACTCTCAATAAAGCCTCGGTTGAAGCGTTAATTACGAGTAAAATAGGAAAATCTGGAAATGGATGCAGAAATGAATGTTGCTGTCATGGACACTGAAATGGAGAGTGAACCTGGTAAAAGACCAGTTAAGCTCACATATAAAGCAGCGGAAGCAAAGTTATTGTCATTGCAAAAGGAAAGGAATTCTGGAGTAAGGCGATTGTTGAAAATATCAAAGGAATTGGAGCAAATGATGATTTCAAATGAAAATGTTTCTGATGTGCAAATCAAACATGAAATAATGTGGAAAATGTATGGGGAAGCCATAAGGTTGCATGAGTCATTAATGCCTTTATTACCTGAGGAGGAAATATCTAAACAAAATGGATGGTTTCAAGAACAAATCCACAAAGTCAACGAAGTGATAAGCCAAATGGAAAAATGGATGATTGCAAACAGGGAGCAATGCATACCTACGGAGGAGAAAGATGATGATGCGAATGGATTTGTGCATAATAATGGAATCAAATGACAATGCTGTGTTCAATGCAACTGAGGGTCTAAAAGATAATGGTTCAAATGGAAAGTATGTGTTGCATGTAAATGAGGTTCTGTATAACAATGGTTCAAGTGAAAATGAAGATGTGGATACTATTGGCCCAAATGACAGTTCTTCTAATGTTGGTTGTAAATCAAATGTGTCACATGGTAGCTCTAGATGTTCAAGGTCCTCAACGGCCTCTGCACGGATTCAGGCAGAGGCTGAAAGAGCTGCCCTCAAGGAAAGACATGAACTGGAAGCTCAGGAGGAACAATTAAGGAAAAGAAAGGAACTGCTTGAAGTGCAAAGTCGGATTGCTGCTCAGACAGTTAAGGTTTCCGTACTCAGTAACAGAGGGTCTGACATAAGAAGCAAGATCTCAAATGGAATATACTCCAATGTGTTAAAACAAATGTCTGCGTTCAAACCTCTGCTGTGCCATTTGCTGCACAAGCTTCAAGTTGTAATGTCACTCATTTATCAACAGGAGGCAATAACTTACTAGCAGGAGCTGCTAAACCTGCAATGCCATCACAATCTCAGCAGTTAATGGAACCATACACCCAATTTAGAACTACGGCCACAACGTCAAACAGAACAGGAACAAAGCTCAAGGAAACCACTTCACAAGGAACCAGAACTTGCGCTTCAAATCCCAACCCAAGCATGCCCCAAAGAACTGTGCAGTCACATCCCTTTGCGTCAGGCCACAGCAATGGCGTCAAGTCAATAAGGAGGACCAAGGCAGCATGCTACAAAAATCTCATCGTTCATACCTCACTCAGCGCAGCAATCCAACCAGAACAGTGAGGACCCAAGTAACATTTTCACCATCATGCAAAAGCAAACGGACATCACAGCATTACTTGTGCAACAACAGTCTTCACTATCACTGCCCCCAAGAAACATACCAATCTTTGATGGAAACCCTCTTGAGTACATTGCATTTGTCAGAGCTTTTGAACATGGAGTGGATGCAAAGGCTGACAGCAGGGTTGATTGCTTATACTACCTGGCGCAGTACACTCGAGGGCAACCACAAGAGCTGGTCAAGAGTTGTCAATATATGCCACCTGACAGGGGGTATCAGAGAGCAAGGATGCTTTTAGAGGAACGCTTTGGAAATGAGCAAAGAATAGCCACTGCGTACATGGAGAAAGCCCTTGGATGGGCACCATTAAAATCTGAGGACATCAAAGCCTTACAAGCCTTTTCATTATTCCTACGCGTCTGCTGTAATGCTATGGAGAACATGTCAGAGATGAATATGCCAGAGATGAATATGCCATCCAACATACGTGCAATAATCATGAAGTTGCCATACAAACTGAGGGAGAAATGGAGAAACATTGCTTTTGAGCATCAGGAGAAACGCCACCAGCAACCAGGGTTTGGTGATGTTGTCAACTTTATTGAGAGACAAGTGTCAATTGCCTCTGATCCACTGTATGGAGACATACAAGACACAGTTGTCTCATTTTCCAAACTCAAAGTTGGAAATAAAGTCTCACAGGGTCGCACAAAGGAAAAAGGAAGCAGTTTTGCCACATCTGTGGCAGCTGTTGATTCTGAAAATAAAAGGGAAAAACACTTACCTGACAAACCAACAAAGGGACCATGTCTGCTGTGCGAAGAAGGCCACAGATTGGAAGTGTGTCCCAAGATGGAGAAGAAGCAGCACAGAGACAAAATTGACTTTATAAAAAAGAAAGGTGCTTGCTTTGGATGTTTATCTGTTGGACACATGAGTAAAGAGTGTCACAGTCGCCTGTCTTGCAAGGTGTGTAACCTGAAACATCCTAGCATTCTCCACATTAATGACAAGGAATGGAAAGACATTAAATCAAAGGACAACCAGCAAGAAACAAGAGAGATGAGTCAAGCCATCACTCCTAAAACATGTGGCCATATAGGGGCCGGAGGGCAGGACTGTGTCTTGTCAATTGTGCCTGTAAAGGTCAAGGCAAAGAAAGGCAGCACAATTGTTACAACGTATGCTTTTCTAGATCCTGGCAGTTCATCCACTTTCTGCTCTGAGCAATTGATGAGAAAGTTAAAAGTGAGAGGAAGGAACACTAAATTCCTAATGAAAACAATGAACAAGAAAAGCCTTGTCAACAGTCAAGTAATCTCAGGATTAGAGGTAGCCGCACTAAATGACAACAACTATGTTGAGCTACCTGATGTGTACACCCAGTTCAAGATGCCTGTGACATGTGATAACATCCCACGACAAGAAGACCTGAATGCTTGGTCATACTTGAGCTCTGTGGAAATTCCTGCTATTGATGCAGATGTGGAGCTGTTAATTGGCACTAACGCCCCAGAAGTAATGGAGCCATGGGAAGTGATAAACAGCAGGGGTAGAGGACCTTATGCTGTTCGAACTCTATTGGGATGGGTCGTCAATGGACCATTGAGAGGAGGCAATGACGGTGGGAATAGCTGCCCCACAATCCCAGTCAATCGCATTTCCATTGCTCACATAGAGGAACTGCTGGTGAAACAGTACAACCATGACTTCAATGAAAAATCTACTGAGGACAAGCTGGAAATGTCCATAGAAGATCTCAAGTTCATGCAAATTCTTAACACTTCAGCTGAACTCAAGAATGGACATTACTGCTTGAAGTTGCCTTTCAGAGAGGACAATGTCGTCATGCCTAACAACCGACATCTTGCTGAGCAAAGGGTCCTCTGCTTGAAAAGGAAATTGGAGAGAAATCCTACATTCAAGGAGGAATATACAAACTTCCTCAGTGATGTCATAAACAACGGCTATGCAGAGTGTGTTCCAGAGCATCAGTTGGAAGGAAAAGAAGGAAAGGTGTGGTACATCCCGCATCATGGGGTGTACCATCCTAAAAAGAAAACTCTGAGAGTGGTGTTTGACTGTGCAGCAAGCTACAAAGGTGTGTCACTTAACACTAAGTTACTCCAGGGCCCTGACTTGACAAACTCCTTGCTTGGAGTTCTCACAAGGTTTCGCCTGGACTCTGTGGCAGTTATGGCTGACATAAAAGCTATGTACCATCAAGTCCAAGTGGTAAAAAAGGATGTGGACTTTCTGCGCTTCCTATGGTGGCCAAGAGGAGAGCTGACACAGCCGCTCACTGAGTACAGAATGACTGTTCATCTGTTTGGTGCAATATCATCGCCCAGCTGTGCCAGTTTTGCCCTTAGAAAGACGGCTGAAGATAACAGAGCAAACTTTCCACTCTATGTAAGTGATACCATCAAGCACAACTTTTATGTGGACGACTGCTTAAAGTCTGTGTCTTCAGAGAAGGAAGCCATTTCCTTGGTTACAGACCTGACAGCTCTGTGTCAGTTGGGAGGATTCCAGATGCTGAAATGGATGAGCAACAGCAGGTCAGTGTTGGAAGCCATTGAGGTGGAGAAAAGAGCCAAGGAAGTGAAAGAACTGGACTTGGACAGCGACAGCCTGCCTGTCGAAAGAACCCTGGGACTGCAGTGGTGCGCAGAAACGGACACTTTCAGGTTTAGGATGTCAGTCCAGGAAAGACCGTGCACAAGACGAGGTGTCTTGTCAGTGGTGAGTTCGGTCTATGATCCCATTGGATTTTTAGCACCTTTAACCTTGCCTGCCAAAACAATGCTGCAAAACCTCTGTAAGATGAGCTACAGTTGGGATGAGGACATTCCCCAAAACTATCAGCTGCAGTGGGTGGGGTGGCTAGAAGATCTAAAAAGACTCAGCACTTTCAGTGTGCCAAGGTGTTTTAAACCCAAAGGATTTGGACAGCTCACAAGCGCACAACTCCATCACTTCTCAGATGCCAGCGAGAACGGCTATGGCACAGTTTCCTACTTGAGGCTGCAGAGTGATGAGAGGATCCATCTAGCTTTTGTGCTAGGAAAAGCATGAGTTGCTCCTTTAAAAAATGTGACAATCCCAAGAATGGAATTAACAGCTGCTGTGCTGGCGGCGAGAGTTGACAGACTGGAACTGAAAAACTCAACCTTCTAGACAGACAGCACAACAGTGTTAAAATACATCAGGAATGAAACAAAGCGTTTCCATACCTTTGTTGCCAATAGGGTCTCTGCCATAAGAGAAGCCACAAACGTCTCACAATGGAGATATGTTGACACAAAACAAAATCCAGCTGACGAGGCCTCTCGTGGGGTGAAAGTGGAATACCTTCTCACTTGCAGCAGATGGATCCATGGCCCAGACTTTCTGTCCAAGAGTGAAGAGGAGTGGCCTCTTAACTTTCTGGATTCAACCTCCATCAGTAGTGATGACCCAGAGGTCAAAGGAGAGGTTTTAGTTAATGCTCTCATCACAGGTCAACCAAATGCAACAAGCAAACTGATAACCTATTTCTCCTCGTGGAAAAGGCTGAAGACCTCAGTGGCGTGGTTTCATTTTCAGCTGAAAAGGATGTTGCAGTTGTTGAGTCAGAAGAGAAAAGAAATAAAAGCTTCTCTGTCTAGCAGTGGATTTGACCCAACTCAGCAAAAGAACAACGTGGAAGAGGACATGAAGAGGTTCAGAGCCACATTGGGTGGTTACACCATGTGTCCTGAGGATCTCAACATGGCTGAAAATGCTATTATTCAGTACTGCCAAATGGACAGGTTTGGTGATGAAATCACTGCTTTGAAAAAAAGGAACATCTGGAGTGAGGAAAAGCAGTCACATTTACAAACTAGACCCAATGCTGAAAGAAGGGCTGTTGAGAGTAGGAGGTAGGCTTAGCAAAGGGGCAATGCCTGAAGACACAAAACACCCAGTCATTCTTGCTAAGGACCAACACATCTCTACTCTCATCTTACGCCACATTCATGAACAGAATGGACACTGTGGAAGAAATCACTTACTTTCCAGACTTCATCAACAATACTGGATCACCAGAGCAAATGCTGCTGCTAGAAAGATCCTGTTGACCTGTGTTGTCTGTAGACGATACAGAGGAAAGCTGGGTGAACAAAAAATGGCAGATTTGCCTAAAGACAGATTACAAGCAGATCTTCCACCGTTCACAAATGTGGGAATTGACTATTTTGGACCGTTTGAGGTGAAGAGAGGCCGCAGCCTCATCAAACGCTATGGAGTTATCTTCACCTGCATCCCTCATTAGGCAAAGTTTTTGTGGTTCCGATTGCCTATACAGTACTATTGTAGATTCTTTCAACTCTCATTATTTGGGCACGCTGTAACTATTTAAGATGCAAATCCTCTTCCCTTCTGGGTGGATGTGAATCTCTCATCTTTTCCAGACGTTTACAATAATCTCGATCAAAGCCTTACAACACCCAGCATCCCAATGCTCATCAAATGACTTATTAACCAACTTCTGCAACCTCTGGTTTTATGCCCAAAACGTTCTTTTTCTCCTACTTGTTACAGCTAGGAGAAAAATTAATGTACGTTTTTTTTGTGTAGAAGCATTTCATTTACCGTCACAGCTGCACAGCATTACACTACAGTCTAATGAACACTTTTTGGACTCAAAGGAGCACTTCCAATCTTGATTTTACATTCTCTAATTTCTAAGTCTGCATAATTCTCCAAATCATCTCCCCTCCTTTTCCCAAATGTGGCATGTTAGCATATTTCAATGAATGAAATCAATAGAATGAGAAAAGTCTTATTCAGTTGATCTGGTTCAATATGTCTTTCCCTCTCTAACCTGCTGACAGAACAAGACCAATTCTGTCTGGAGAGCGAATGTTCATTGACAATCCGCATCTCAATGATGCACTGTATATAGCAGGGGTGTCCAGTCCTGGTCCTCGAGGGCCACTGTCCTGACACTTTTACATGTTTCCCTGCTCCAGCACACCTGAAGGAATGGGTCATTATCAAGCTCTGTGGAAGCCTGATAATGATCATTATCGAGTCTGGTGTGCTGATCAGGACAGGGGCTTTCGAGGACCAGGATTGGACACCCCTGGTACAGCGTGTCCTCTGATGTTGCCATGCCATTGTTACTCATCCACCACTGCTCATTCCCCTTCTCTCCTTTGTTTTGCTGGACCAGGTAGTGTGCAGGGAGTACAGAGACTTTGAGATCCCTGCGGCCCTGAAGGGCTTGAGCTGTTACTTGGACAAGGCATACCAACAGGATGAGTTCCTCTAAACTTGTCCCAGGAACTCCGAGATCCTCCTGGCCTACCACTCTGTGGCCAAATACCTCAACAAGTAAATCGGGATAGAGAGAGGTTGGGGAATGACAGGGGGAAGGGAGGGGAGAGGGAGGAGAGAGGGAGGGGAGAGGGAGGGGAGAGGGAGGAGAGTGGGAGGGGAGAGGGAGGGGAGAGGGAGGAAAGGGACACTGCGTGGAGAAATGGAAGACAATGCAGAAATGATTAATAATAAATAACAAAGATATTTTGTTGCAGTAAATCTGCATGTACTGGGTGGGGAGCTACTCGTGTACAATCAAAGTATGTGTTACTTTATGTTTATGCCAATGCTAAGTATTTTCTTTATTTCTTCCTGGCATTATTAGTCAATGCTACATTTATAATTTCTATGGATCATGGTTTGTACATGTGTATGTTTGTGCTTGTCCGCTGTACGTCAACAAATGCTAGTTTAAAAATATTACTCTGTATATTTAGCGTATGTTCCTCAAGGACCTTTCTCACTTTGATGAATTCAGCGAACCTGCAAATAAACAGCATGATTGAAGGATATTCCAAACTTGAGATGGAATTATGAGGTATGAGGAGATATATTTGGACCCCAAAAAAGAACGTAAAGTTTAAATAGTTTCATTCTATTTGCTATGACCCCCATTACAAACAGATATCCAGTATAAACTCTGTGATGTGCATAACTATCACCGAGATGCGATTTCAACAATAATCTAAATGTACATTTATTTATATGACAGCACATCTGTTAAGATTTCAAGAACAATCATACTTACAGTTCTAGTTAAATAAAAGGGGACAATAACAAAGTTTAAAAAACAAATGGGGCCTCATGTACAAAGACTTGCGTGGATTTCCTACTGAAACTTGGCGTACGCCAAAACCCAGAAACTGTCGTACGCACAAATAAATTCAGATGTATCAAAGTGTGCGTAGGCATGGATCCAAGCACGTTTCTTTTGTACATCACAATCAACTTGGAATTGAGCGCACATGCAGAGGTGCCGAACTCCTCCCTGTCCACGCTCCCATTTAAATATTCAAATCAATGTAAATAGGCCCTGGACCTGCAATTGCCACCCCCTGGAGGACAAATAAAGGTTGATCTAATTTCCCTCTTGGTCCGATCAGATAAATCAAAATGAGTAGAGGGAAGAAATGAGTCAATCAGGAGCTTGATAGAAAGCTTTGCAGCTCTAATTTCAATAAAATGAAATAAACATTTGAATGCGCACCTGCCCAAATGTGCATTTCGCTTGTTTACATAGACAATTAAACGAATTAATAAACTATTTACGCACCCATAGCCACCCATCGCGCACCGCGCCAGCCTCCAGCCTGTTCCCAACCATGCTGTTTGTCAGAATGAATGAGTCGTGCGTTGAGCCAGGCCACCTTGCCACGATTTTAGTTAACTGCATTTACATTTACATTTACATTTAGCAGACGCTTTTATCGAAAGCGACTTACAAGAGAGAGCTTTTACAAAAGAGCATCAGTCATTGAGCAAAGCAACGTGATAGACCCCGAACACAGTGGGTTTTTTAGATCGTGAATCATACATCATGAGAACCAATAAGTGCCAAAGGAAGAACTATAAATGCATAACACAACGATTATGAATATAAAGCAAGAGATACAACACACAATACATTAGATCAGGTGAAATGACATACTATTGGTAAGTGCCATTAAATTCTCTAAATAGATTCGTTTTAAGCCTTCTTTTGAAGGTTAGAAGGCAGTCCGTGCTTCTGATGGAGGTCGGGAGTTGATTCCACCATTGGGGAGCCAGGCAGTGGAAGAGTTTGTGTTACGCTCTGGCGCTCTTGAGGGGGGGTACCACTAGACGGTTGTCAGCAGATGACCGTAGGTGGCGGGTGGGGATATAGGGCTGGAGGAGAGAGTTGATATAGGTCGGGGCAGTCCCGTTTACCGCCCGGAAGGCATTTGCGCATCACATATGATTTGAACATTAATGGAATTAAAATGTTTTCTATTAACATAAACAAATTCATCCTGTGATGGCGCTTTTATAGCAATATGTGTGCAGTCAATATATCCGATAACCTTAGGGAAACCGGCTATCGCTGCTAATTGCGTACTCCAGTAACACTGGCCTTGGTAACCTAAATCGGTTTATGAGCCCGTTATTGTTTGCAAGTAAATCCTCGCGTTCCCTAAAAACTCGCTCACGTCGGATTGCACCATTTGCAAGGTCCTCAAACAACGCGAACGCTGCCATTGTTAATACCATTTTCTTAATCACATTGCGCATGCTTTTATATTCACCTATATGATTACAAACGCCTGGGTGTGTAAATTGTTCACAACGGTGTCTCTGATAGGCACATCACTTGACTGTTTTCACATTATTAACAGTTTCCCAGCATCACCTCTAAGTGACGCCAAAGGAACAATAGCTGTAGAAACGTGCGTACGACAGCTATGAAGCTGGCGTGGGGCACCGCACATTTCCACGGTCATTTCACGTTTGATACATCTGAACGTGAGCGTGGGAAAGGACGTACGCCACGTTTTTGTGCGTACGCAACCTTTGTACATGAGGCCCCTGGTTCTGAACAATGCTGAACATGTAAAAAACAATGTTTACCCTGTCATACTCACAATTCACAAAACACAGATCAGGTCAAATCAGCTACAAAACACAAAGTTGCAGAATGCAAAAACTGTGGACAGAGTTGATGACATTCCTGGTGGTGGAATATGCAACAGGTCAGAAAACAGAGCCCAAGACAGAAGACAGAGCATAATGCAAACTATTCTAATGGAGATACCTCAATACGAAGAATATAGGAAGTAGAAGGCTAAATCTTTGCTAATGGGTCTTTACATTTTTTTATAGTTTAAGCCACTGGAAACATATAGATTTGACCAGGGGCGTAGGTTTGGTCTGGGCATATTGGTGGGGACCAGGGGTGGACTGGCCATCTTAAAACCAGACTCGGACAATAATAAATAAAAATATCCTGACAAATAATCTAAATAGAAACATATTACAGACAGTAGCAGCAGTACAGCTGAAACTCACTCAACGGTGACTCAGTCATTATGAAACCATAAATAGAGAATTGGGAAAGAAAACAATATATATACAGCTGTGTGAAAAGTCATGGGTTACAGGTCTGAATAGATATGCTTTCTCATATACGTGTATGTGCACACGTATGTATTGCCCTACTTCCTCGTCCGCAGCCAGCCAGCTCTGCTCCTCACCAAATTCATGACCTGCAAGAAACAGCAAACAGAACTTGTACTCAGTATCTGCGTACTGACAAGTATATGTAGCCATGTAGCCTTTTTGTGACGTAGTGACACTAAGTGAACAAATGTATCTGTCATGAAGGATGATGAGTCTCAAAAGAGCCCTAAAGCCTATCTGCATAACTGTTCGTTGAACTTAAAAGATATGCAGATGTTTGAATATAAAACCATCAATATGAAAATCTTCAAATAGGAAATAATCATAATCAAACCTTTTGTTTCAATCTGAGACAAAACAAGTTGCATAATAAACGCACAAAGTCAAGAGGAAGCTCTCAGATATGATGGATGACTCAAGCATCATAGAAGAACTTCTAGCAGGTCAGGAAACCCTGCTTTACAGGAGGTAATGGTAGCAGAGTTACCAGAGTTGAATTACCAATTGTCATTTTATCACACATATAGTATGTTTCTTCACATAAACCTTTAAACATACACATATTGCATTCCTCTCACCACATGAAATACGTTCAGGAACCCAAAAGTGGACCAGTGAGTGCTGGAGGAGACAAAGCAGGTCCTCAAAAGGGGACAGAGGAAAAAAGAACTTCATTTTTAGGGTGGCCAACTTAAAAGAGACATGGCGCCCCCCGCCGCTCCCCCTGCAAAATGATCTAAGTTGGTCGGTGTACAAGGCGCAGCCAGTCACGTTGGTCATATGTGTCAGCGCTTCAGTAGTGAACGGGATTTAACCCTTTCTGTACTGCTAGGGGAATGAGACGTTTTTATTTTTTGAAGTGACCAAATAATATTAATGGGGACATAACAATGATTACTGGATATTGGTGGGGGACACGTCCCCTCCGTCCATGCCAAATCTTCGCCCTTGCTATTGAGTACGAATTGTGGCTCATTTTTTTGTTACCCATGAGGTAACATAGTCGTGTTAGATGTTGTGTGCGCGTTCCCAAGGAGAGAGTCGCTGTATGCGCGTCCCATAACCGAACGCCTTGAAGCCGATAATCGGCCATATTTGTAGTCTACTACCACGGTATTGTAGTTGTTTTTGTTTAATTAATTATTATATATGATGTTATGGAATGAATTTCAAAGGGAGCTGGTTCTGACTTGGAATGCTGTCACATAATGACGTCATAAACACTGCAAGTTAGTTAGGTTAGGTTCCCATCAGTTAATAAGACTCATTTGAAGAAGAGACACTGAACGACTTGTTGGAAGTGATCGAATCACCTAAGATGATAGAAGAAAGAGTTGTTAAAACATCTGAAGAGATGGATGTCACCATCCGCAGGCAGAGGAACCACATCATCAACCAACAGGTATCTCATCATCAACTTTTAACACACACACACATTTATTTATATGTTTGAAAATGAAAAATATGAATGATTGACTGATTGGGGTTTGACTCAGGAACAACTTGATGAATACAAACTCGCCATTGATTCCTGCTGTCAGGACTTGGAAAAGGTAGGATCTGTCTCAAATGTAATATCAGACAGAGTTTCTGGAAGAACTTTCCTGCTCTGGCAGAGTCCTGCATGTGGTTTTCTACTCTGTTATTACAAAAAGGGTTTGATGTCTGTTGCTGTTTTATTTGTAGAGATGGATGGACATTGAACACTTGGAGGGTTCAATTGAAGTGCTTCACACCATTATACAGGTACAGTAGAATTTTTTAATTGCTTTTCTTTCCCATTGATATTACGATTAACGCTTTGGCACTTTCATTCTTGACCTTGTGTTCAGGAGCTGAGGACAAAAAATCTAGATCTTGAGGTCCAGCTGGTGAAGGCTGTGATGGAGAAGCCTCACTTATATGTAACTGAAACCCTCTGTAATGGTCCTCTACTGCTCTCCACCTTCCTGTGGCAGTGAGTAGCACTACAGAGAGCTTTTTGTTTAGCCAATAGATCACAAAACCTTGCCCTCATACCACCATAGTAAGCAAACCCTGAGAGTGTTCCCTACCTTAAAGATTATCTTAGTGTCTTCCTTATCTCAGCAACAGTTGGTCCGGAAACCTTTGCTGACAAGTCTGGTAATTCCGTAGGTGGAGTTTTCTGACGTGGAGGAAGTAGAGGAAGAGAAAGAGGAGGAGAAAGAGGAGGAGAAAGAGGAGGAGAAAGAGGAGGAGAAAGAGCAGGAGAAAGAGGAGGAGAAAGAGCAGGAGAAAGAGCAGGAGAAAGAGCAGGAGTCCGGCTTCCTCGTCCAGACCAAAAGGTGCATTACCAGTTCAGTGTAGAAAGAAAGGGTGGGAGTTCATACTGTGAGAGAAAGAGAAGAGATGGAGTCCAAATTCCTGGATCACTTGCCCTGTTGTCCTGTCTGTCTTCAGAGGACACACCCACGTTACAACCATCAAAACCACGTTCTCAATTGTTTTCCACTGTATCTCTTCTCTTCCTGTTCCCGCGCTCCCTCACTTCCTGTGCCTTTGTCTCTGTCCCCAGCTGGTGGCATCGGCAGGTGAAAAAGGTGGGCAAGGGTATGGGAACCTTCCGCCTGCGCCTCAAGAGCTGCCTGGGGGTGAAAACCATTAAGACACCTGTGGCCAGGCTTATAAACATCCAGCCTGTGAACAGCACCACCAGCACCATGAACATTGGCATGCCGCCTGTGTCCGTGTAATGCAGACATGCTCCATTTCCCCCTCTCCCAGCTCTCCTCAACCCCCCCCCCCATCTACCCCCCCATCTACACCCCCCCATCTACACCCCCCCCCCCCCCCCCATTTAACCCCACACACCCCTCCATCTACCCTACACTGTATTGAGAAATAAATACAGTTTGCCTTTCAACTCAAGGGGAGCAGTGTCTTTTCATATTTGGTTGAAAGTTTAAACTGCATGTGTATGAAAAAAAAAGGAAATACACAGTATTTTTCTCAAAACTGTGTTTTTCCACGTTTTGCATTGTATGGACATAAGCGTTTTACTTGTTAACTCAGGCACTAGACGCAAACTCAGCCTCAGTAATAGTCTTGCGAGATGTGGCCGAGTTCTATTGCGTTGTCAGAAATGGCGACTGGAGGGCAGGGATTATAAAAGAAGACACTTTTGTCGTGCACTATTTCAGTTAAAATACCTACAGTTTTGTTGTATGTGCTGTTGTATTTATGGCGCTGGCCACTGTGAAAGAAATAGGCATTTCCTGTGTGCTAACATGAATCGCTAATCAATAGAACTAGACATTGGAAGCTAGTTGGTATATTTCTCATGTGAATTTGCAGAGTAGATTGTATTTATGTGTCAGGGTTAATAAAGGTTTGGGGTCAGGAAAAAGAGAGCTCCAACCATGATCTCTTGTCAGAGAGTGGTCATAAGTTTGGAGCTGTGAATCTTTTTCTCTGAGGCTGTTGTAACATCATCACTGCTTGACTGTCACTATGTTTACATGTGCCTTATAAAAGATGTTCCTCCAGCCAGGGCCGGCTCTACCTAATTTAGTGCCCTAGGCGAGATTACTGCGCGCGCCCCCGGTTTTGGGGAATCTGGCCTTCTCTCCCAATCTGCAGATTGAACTAGACTCAAATAGACTATACTTTACCATAAAAGAAGGACTTTGAGGAGAGATGTTTTTGGGAGGGAAAAAAACGCACTGCTATTTGCGATCGTTTTTATTTTTTGAAGTGACCAAATAATATTGGTTGGGATATAACAATTATTATTGGATATTGGTGGGGACACGTCCACTCCGTCCATGCCAAATATACGCCCTTGGATTTTACAAACACCCATTTCCATTTGAACAGAGGCCAAATCTGTTGAGGACACAAACAAATGTGTAACCCTTTCAAGGTGGTGCATGAATGACAGCAAACTCCTTTATTTAGGCCACAAGATTCAACTGTAAAACGAAGTTAGTTTTTGTTATCCTCTGTTTTGCCATCTCAAGTTCATTTGCAGGTCATTTTTCAGTTTGAGCGCAAAAAATGCAACCCACAAATTATCCAAATTATTAGTAAAAAACAAGTTTTGGGGAATTGCTGGTTCTTTATGTATTTTTCCACGTGTTCTCTTTATATATAATTTATTTAGGAGGCAGAGGATGTTAACAGATACCTTGATGTTATACACGTTATGTTGTTGGCGCAATGTTACGAGGAAGCTGCTAATAAAGTCGCATAGGAGTGCACAGTGGATTCACGTTTATTATTATATTCGCAATATAAACAATACCCTTTTCACACCGCGAGCTTAACTACGTCTACAGCTGCTCCGCCGCAAGCCACACAGTATCGGTAACTATGGTAACCAAGGAATCTGGTGTAAATAGGAAGTATTCCCATGTAAGTTAAAAACACTGAATCCGATAGGATGAATACAGCCAATTGGGTTCAACGATACTGCATGTAGCAGTATGCGCTATCAGAGCCACAGCCGTGATTGGTTGAGTGCGGTCAAGATGGGCTGGAGAAGGTTACGATAGCTGTTGGAGTGGAGAAAAGTTTGTTTCTGCCTGCTGTTTGTGGAAAATGAACTAAAACTAAGCTGATGTCGGCAGGTCTTCTAGGAATGGACTCTACGGCGGTGTGAAACGGAGTTTCTGAAGACAGCAGCGGTACCCTGAGGGGGTACAGCAGCTAGCATCACTGTTCAGCAGCTAGCATCACTGGATAGCTTTTTTTTTTTTTTTTTTTTTTTTTAACAAATTTATTAAACAATTATGCAATTACATTAAACAAAACAATTATGCAATACAAACTCAGAGAGCAACACAATATTTAACATACAATAAACATACACATACATATTTTGTACATTAATTGTCATATTAATTATATAAATAAATAAATAAATATACAGAATAAAGGATGGATGAAAAAAGACCCATTGAACATTTGTAAAAATATAAAGAATAAATCTAGCTAAAGAGGTATGAATTCATTTGACCTGTTGTCAAGGAAGTTCAAGAAATCTAGTTTGATAACACTTAATAAATCTATAGGCTTTTTCATTTTTTACCAGGGAAAGGGACTTAAAAAATGATTTAAATTCTACAAAAAAAACCTGGAAAGAGGGATGGGATTCTAAGAATTTTTGTTTGTGAATAAAAAATTTCCCAAGTAAAATAAAAAAATTAACCATATAAATAAGAGACTTATCTTTACCATCGTCAAAGTAACATATCACATCTTTAAGAATAAAATCATGAATAACCATGGGTGGACGGAAAATGAAACAACTTAAATCAGACCAAAATTTCTTTGTATATTCACATAAAAAAAAAAAGGTGGGCAAGTGTTTCATCAGCGAGTCCACAAAAGGAGCAGGAGCTATCAACATCCATATATTTAGAAATTATAGAATTGACTGGATAGATTTTATGTAAAATTTTAAAATGAATTTCTTTTACCTTGTTGGAAATACAAAATTGATGAGGTAAAAGCCACGTC
Organism: Protosalanx chinensis; assembly: GCA_030340685.1. Lineage (NCBI taxonomy): Eukaryota > Metazoa > Chordata > Actinopteri > Osmeriformes > Salangidae > Protosalanx > Protosalanx chinensis. The sequence goes on from CM059329.1 coordinate 3,955,184, forward strand.
TTTTTCCAATTTATGTTTTCCAAATGCGAATTCCAGTAGAATTTTCCTCTTGGAATAATTTTGTTTTTGCTTTGCAATGTTTGACGAATGAATCTATTATTACATTTTTTATCTTTTAATTCCATGCCATTCAATGACAATGTAGGTAGGTCATAGGAAGTATGTACTTCATTAAAACAAACATGACTCTTAATCAGATGAGACAAACCTGAAGGAATAGCCTTAGTTACGGCATTGAATTCCTTGAAGGGAATAGGAAAACTGTGCTTTGTCATAAAGTTCTCATATGATATTATTGAGCCATGTTCATCAAATAAAGACAAAATATTAACAATATTTCTTTCGAACCACTTTGGATAAAAGAGGGAAGTATTTTTAATAGTTATATTATTATTATTCCATAAGAAAGTTCTGTGAGGAGAAAAGTTGTGGGTGTAGCATAACTTCCAGGCAAGAAGAGACTGCTGATGAAACTTTGACAATGCAACAGGAAGTCTGTTTGGTGCGTAATTACATATCAAAACAAAAGAGAGACCACCAATTTTATCAAAAATGTGGTTAGGGATGAAAAACCATAAAGAATGTGGGTTAGCTAAGCATCTTTTAAGCCAATTAACTTTAAAAGTATTAACAGTATCGATGAAATTTAAAACTTCAAGACCTCCGTCCGCTCTACTGTTAGATAATACTGCTTTTTTAAGTTTGTGGGGTTTATTTTTCCAAATAAAATCAAGGAATAACTTATTGATGACATTGGCTGTGGAGTCATTAACAAAGAGAGAAAGTGACGGATAAACAAAACGAGACAGCCCCTCAGCTTTAGATAACAGTACTCTACCATACAATGTTAAGTCCCTTTGAAGCCAGAGATTGAATATATTTCTAGTTTTCTTAATTCTCTCGTTAAAGTTTAAATGCTGTCTAACTAAAAGATTTCTTGTCATATGAATACCTAAATATTTCACCACATTCTTTATAGGAACGTTGTCTATTGATGTTTCATCACAATTATGCAAAGGCAATAATTCACATTTAGATATATTTAGCTTTAGTCCTGAGGCTGAAGAAAACTGTTCAACTAGCTCAATAGCCTTTGGTAATTGATCTCTATCTCTGAGGAAAAGGGTTGTATCATCCGCCAGTTGGGAAATTCTTATTTCTCTATCAAATATAGTTATGCCTTTAAGGTCTGGATTTTGGGCAATATTTATGGATAACAGCTCAACAACTAAAATAAATAAAAAGGGCGAAATAGGGCAACCTTGTCTAACACCTCGCTTTATATCAAATCTTTGAGATGTGTTGAAGTTTAATATAACAGAACTATTAATTCCTTTATAAAACATAATAATTATTTCTACAAATGTTGTCCCAAAACCAAAGAGCTTGAGACATTCTATAAGAAAGCCATGTTCAATGGTGTCGAAGGCTTTATAAAAATCTAAAAATAGAATGAAAGCTTTTGAATGTACTTGGTTTGCATAGTCAAGTAGGTCTAATACAAGTCTAATATTGTTACTAATATGTCTACCCTTCATAAAACCTGACTGGGTTTCAGCCACAATATTATCAAGTCCTGTCTTTAATCTGTTTGCAAAGGCTAAAGACAATATTTTATAATCGATAGTTAACAAAGTAATGGGTCGCCAATTGTCTATTAATAAAATGTCTTTATCTGGCTTTGGTATTAATGAGATAATACCTTGTGTTATGGAACATTCTGATGTTCCATAATTGTACTGTGATATTGTTATAAGTTGTGTTGATGTTTTGAAACTGCTTACTGCAAGTTACAGTCTGGTCAAAGTTAACACCTCCCCACAGACAATGCTAATTGACTTGATCAATACAGTTGCGTAGACAAAAGGTCTGGGAGACCACTTTCCTTTGGAGATGATAATCAACTGGCAAAGGTTTGCTCCTCACACCCATAGTGGATTGGAGACAAAGAACGTCTGGGTTCACAATTGTTGGGGAATTATATAAACAGGTGCCAAGGGTAGGCTCGGGGCCTTGCTCTCTGGAGATTCACCATTCTCTTAGGGACAAGGTACAGAGCTCTGTTGTGTGTGCGTCATGTATGTTCTGTGTGTTTCATGTTCCATGTGTTCATATTGCAATACTCTGTTCTTGTGAAAGGTTCAATAAATTTGTATCTAACAAACTATCAAACATTTGTATCCTTGCAACGTCTTCTATCAGAAAGTTTCCACCACAGTTTGGGGGCTCGTCCGGGATTCCACGTTCGGTCGCTACCAAGCTGCCGACGGCGGGTTTTTGAATCTAAAGGTGAGCAAGGATCTTTTCGGATTGACTACGTTGTTGGGTCACAAAAGGATAAAGTTTGTTTAAAAGGTTATTACCAAATATTAGTGATTGAATTTGAACCACGTCTAGCTGGGGGCGGACGTTAGATGCCTATTGTGCAAAAGGTGCAAATAGAGGAAATCCATGCGTAAAGGAGCAGGATTTTACCGGTTTTATGCCTAATGAGCACAGACTATTAGAAGAGACCCTTATGAGAAAAGGGTCTAAGCGTACGCATTCCGTAAGACACGGAGAAGTTTCGACAGCGAAACTGAAATAACTCGAGTGTAAATATTATATAAATACCTTTGTTTTGTACAAAGCGTGGGTTGTGGTTAAGACAAGCGCTGAGTCTACTTTTTAAGTACAAATAAGTTCAAAATATCTGTAAATATTCGTTTGGTTTATTTCTTTGTTATAATAGGTAATTGATTTGGGTTAATCTTTATTCTTTGGTAAATACTTTTATTGCACGAAGTAAACATGGGTTGTTGTAAACATGGTCCGGGCAAGAATTCTGATCGACTGGGAACGCATTCAAGTCCTAATATAAATTACATGAAACAAAATTATGGTCGCAAAAGCCTTTTACAAGTACATGTTTGGATAAGAGATTGTGGTTTCCCAGAAGAAGGGTCTTTTTGTAGTATGGAACTTACAAAAATTAAAAGCGAGACTTAGGCTCAAAGAGGAGGAAACAAAAAAATGTTTATTAAAACAATACAGATTTAAGGCAAACTGGGAAGCATTTTCCGATTGGAAAGATGAATCTGCAATCCGAGGAAAAGTTAGTATAGGGCCATCGTTACCCGTTTCCCAATGTTTTAAGGTCCGTGATCCACATCTCCTGGTCAGTCCACTCTTCCACACGACTCAAACAAACGTCCTGATAACGGCTCCGACATCGTCACAGCCGCTGCAGATTCCAGTGAAGGAATGCAAAGGCCTGCTAGGTAACCCTGCGGTGCCCGTCCAGCTACAACGTGTCCAGCCTCAACTACAACCAACGCTGATAGACAGCCGATCTGGATATGTTGGACGTTATCCGCGTACTCCGACATGTCAGGCCCGAGACAGAGACTCTCCATGTCAGAGACAAGGACCGAGGAGGAGACAGAAATTTGCCAAAAATGGACAACCATTGACAGAGGGGAACGAGTGTTTCTTCTGTGGCAAAACGGGACACTGGAGAGACTCTTGCCCGGACAACACGCGCAATGGACATGGATTACAACACGATTGACTGGCGGGCAGAGAGGGGGAGATTGATCACGGACACGATAACTCAACAAAATGGGTGATGTACTCGGATTCACATGCACAAGGAGGCCACATAGTTACAATGAAAGCGATATTAAGATAAAAAAAAATTAAACTTGTAGATATTTGATGCGTGTTAAGAACGAGAAAGCGAATGCTTTATTGTTTCAGATCAGCTTTGACACTAATGACGAAATGTTTAATACTGATCTGTTTCACTTTTCATATAATTAATACACTTGCTAGCTTGTGTTTGTTTTTAAACTTGTCTTGCAGAGAGGACATGCTTTAAAATGGAGATCCATAATACAGGCTTCCACGACAACATTCACAATGACATTCCAAGAGTCTCTCCAATGTCCCGTTTTGATGTACTGCAACTGTGTAACCTTTTCTATGGTTCGTTTACTGACATAATGAAGTTTTCACTGAGATATGCGTGTTTAGATTAATGCTTTGCTTGGTGGTAAACAAATGGCTGCTAAACATTTGTTTTAAAAATCCTAATCAAATAGGCAATTATTGCCGACCAGAACAAAGTTGTATGTATGAACGGCGTATCTGTGATGTGAATTTTCCATATAGGATAAATAGGCGCTATCAGGTTAATTGTAAGAAGGGACTGAGAGAATTTTGCTAACCACCCCTTTTCTTAGCTGTTATTTACTGAGATATGTGTATCGTGACTAATTCTTCGTTTGGTGGTAACAAATAGACAAGTTGTTTGTTTTAAAATCCTAACCAAATTGACAAAATGAAGATTGCCAAACCAGAACTGAGATAGATTTGCGAACGATATATCTGTGATGTTTTAACATTAACAAATTACTCAAAAGGACTCTGGGAATAACGGCCACATGTGCTGTGTTTTGCAGCCCTTTCAGTGTTCACAATTTGGTACTTTGGGAGAGGTACAGCCAATCTAAATAACTCTGTAATAACTGAAGTAATGTCGTACATTTTTCCCTCTGCAACTATACAGACGTGAGACAGAGATCACAGAACCATGTCAACTAACCTAGAACTGGATATTACATTCAATTCTTGGTACAACCTAGTAATCATGTTTGTAGGTTGTTAGCCAGCACCTTTGCAGTACAGATGGTGACATTCACGTCATATACCCCCTAGATACCACCCTTTCAAGACGACAAAACTGATATTATCACTCTGTAATTTTTCTATGCTTTGCTTTGCTTATAAAAAAAAAAAAAAAAAAAAAAAAGAAGTTCCAAGTGTTATGGAACATTCTGATGTTCCATAATTGTACTGTGATATTGTTATAAGTTGTGTTGATGTTTTGAAACTGCTTACTGCAAGTTACAGTCTGGTCAAAGTTAACACCTCCCCACAGACAATGCTAATTGACTTGATCAATACAGTTGCGTAGACAAAAGGTCTGAGGGATCACCCTCCTTCGAAAGTGCTAATCAACTACCTTATTCTACCGATGCAAATGCATAGACAAAAGGTCTGGGAGACCACTTTCCTTTGGAGATGATAATCAACTGGCAAAGGTTTGCTCCTCACACCCATAGTGGATTGGAGACAAAGAACGTCTGGGTTCACAATTGTTGGGGAATTATATAAACAGGTGCCAAGGGTAGGCTCGGGGCCTTGCTCTCTGGAGATTCACCATTCTCTTAGGGACAAGGTACAGAGCTCTGTTGTGTGTGCGTCATGTATGTTCTGTGTGTTTCATGTTCCATGTGTTCATATTGCAATACTCTGTTCTTGTGAAAGGTTCAATAAATTTGTATCTAACAAACTATCAAACATTTGTATCCTTGCAACGTCTTCTATCAGAAAGTTTCCACCACACCTTGTTTCATAGTTGTACTCATTTCTCTCTGACTGATACACTCCTCATACATGCAAAATAAAGGCTTTTGAATAATGTCCCAAAAATGGATATAAAATTCAACAGAAAGACCATCAATACCTGGTGATTTTTCTTTTTTCATTGAAAAAAGAGCTGTTTTAATTTCATTTATTGTAACCTTTGAGTCACAAAGTATTTTAAGGTCCTCCTCGACAGCAGGAACAACCTCCTTTAATTTAGAAATGTAAGTCTCACATAAGATGTTATTAAATTTGGATGTGTAAAGCTTACTGTAGAATGAGGAGACAAAGTTGGAGATCTCTTTTGAATCTGTACAGTGATTTCCGTTAATATTAAGAGTCTGCAGGGATTTTCTCTTGCCATTTCTTTTTTCAAGAGCAAAAAAATAACTGGAGTTGGTTTCCCCATCCTCCAACCACTTGGCTCTATATCTTATAAATGCACCCTTAGCTAAATCTTTGTAAATTTGATCTATTTTGAGTTGTATCTCCTTTAGTTCTATTTCTTCCTCAGAAGTTAAGTTAGTTTTAGATAAAAGGGTGTTTATTCTATGTAATAATTCAGACTCGTTTTGATTTTTAACGACCTTTAGTTCCTTACTTCTCCTTATAGCAGCACACCTAGACATATATTTAAAATATTCCCATCTTTTTTATAATCACCCTTATTGTTTTCAGTATATATTTCTTCAATTATTTCTTTAATTCTATCATTAAACTGGTTATCCTGAAGAAGAGAATTATTGAATTTCCAGTAACCTCTTAAATTTGTAGTATCCTGTGAACCACATAACTTAAGACTAATTTGTTTATGGTCCGATAAAGGAGCAGAAGAGTGAGACACATCTTTAACAAGATATAGAGCATTTGTGGAGATCAAAAAAAGATCAATTCTTGATCTACAAGATAAATTCCTATTTGACCAAGTAAAGTCTTGCATATCGGGATATAAGAAGCGCCATGCATCAGTCAGAGACAAATCACAACATAGTTTTAAAATCAGATTGTTACTTTGCGAAGTTTGGCAATTTTTTGGCGGATACCTGTCCTTTGCATCATCAGCACATTCATTAAAGTCACCACTTAAAATTAAAAAGGAATTTGAATATTTCTGTAATAGTTCTTTTAGTTTCAAAATTATTTGGGAGAAAAGCCCTTTGTTTAAAGAGTGAGAATTGTGACCATAAACATTGCACACAATGAAAATTGCATTATCCTGTTTGAGAATAATAGTTAACCATCTACCATCATCTGAAGAGACAACCTCTAAAATATCACCCCTAAATTTATGTAGAAAAACAGAGACCCCCGCTGAGTGATTGGTGCCATGACTACAGTAAATTCCATTTCCCCATTGCCCTTTCCAAAACTTAATGTCTGACTCACTGGAATGTGTCTCTTGAAGTAGAATTAAATCAGCTTCACTTCTTTTACAAAATAAAAACATAGCTTTTCTTTTAACAGCATCACGTATACCCCTGACATTCAGTGACATCAAAGTAAGAGGGTTTAGCTTAATAACATCCATCCAATAACTAAAAAACGAACAGTAGGACAAACAAACAGAAAAGCTCTCAAATAACAGATAACAAGAACTGTAGGTGTACTTTAGCTTTTTTTTAAAGAAGGATTGATAAACAACCAATAATAATGTGGTGGAAACATTAAGTAACTAAAATAAAAATAAATATTTTATACCACCATGTATTTGACTTGAGTAATAACTAAAAATAAATATAAGATAGGCGTAATACATACATTCCAGGCTACCTAAAGGTCCGTACCAAAATATCCGTGCAATCATACCCTGCACCTGAAATCAAGGTATTTTATATTAATTGAACTATATGAACACATTATGTAATGTGAAACAACGATTTCAAAACTAACCATTAAGGACCAAAACATAGGTCACCAGCTTTAAATATGAATAAGAGCATTCATACAAGAATACGTTGCATAAAGCATTCTTATCCAAATTATGTAAACAAATAAATTAAATTAATATTATTATAATCTTTTTTTTTTTTTTTCATACCAACTTTTGTGTTACTTGAAATGGAGGAATATCCAACATGAGTCCTGCCGGACCGCAGATCAGGTGGATGTCGGATCAACAGACCCACATTCTGGAATCGAGAGGCCGTCAGGCAGGTCCCAGCCAACCAGCTGTCAGTAGGCTAAAACATTACTCAATGTCTAAGTGGTCGATCTTCTTCCCGTCAATCAAAGCAAAGGGGCCCAGGAATGAAGCCTTTTTCCCCTCCTCTCTCGCTTTCTTTACCAGAGGCCACAGTTTCTCCCTTGCCAATCTGTCCTCCGGAGACAGAGCCTCAGACAGTCGCAGCTTGTTGTCCCGTAGAAACCGGCAACCTTTCGCGCATTTCCATACACCATCACGGATGCGGCGGAGTGCGAACAGGATAATGATGGATCTGTGGGGAGTCTGGGGACCATCGTGTTTTCTTGGGCCGACTCGGTGGACTATGTCAAACCCCTCCTCCAGATACTCACACAGCCCAGGAGCCACCTTTCCCATCACATCAATGGATAGCTTTCTTGTATCTTCATTAGTTTCCTCTTTCATCCCATGTAGCTTGAGCGCCCACCTCCAGCTGTACCGTTTGCAGTCAGCGACTCCTGCCCTCAGGATTTTGTTTTCTTTTTTTAGGTTTTCAACCTCCAGCTGTGTGGTTCTCAATATTTCTTTGTGACGCTCAACGTCCATTACAAGTTGCTCAACAGTGGACGTTAATTTCTCAATTTGTTTGGCAGTAGAGTTCGTAGTCAATTCAATTGCCGAGATTTTGCCGAACGAGTCGTCCTGTTTTTTAGCTAGCACCTGAATCGCTGCCATTATGTCCGAGAAGCCGCTCTCACCGTTGCCATTGCTGTGCTCTCTCTTCTTTTTTTTCGCCACAGGTTTCTCTGTAGAGAAGACTTCCTCAGTGTCTGTTTTCACCTCTCCTCGTTCTTCTTCCATATTAGCCTCCATTACAGTGGTACAACTGTCTTCCATTTGTTTTTTTTTTCGTTTCAGTTGATATGTTGGTCGGTGACAAAGAAAAACCGTTAACGTAACCGTAATTTTTTTTCCTTCCGTCGACTGGGTTTTTTACATTTATAAAGTTAACTTTGAATTATTCTGCCCAGAAGTACCGGAAAACTTTCTTCTCTAATTTACGCAGCCATATATATCGTTTTCAAGTCGAAACCATTGAGGTTGTGGTATCAAAGCCTCCAAGTTTTCCGGAGGAAAGTTCAACGCAGCCTCCTCAGAACAGCGCCATCTTGGGGCCCTCATCACTGGATAGCTGATATAGCTGATATTGATAAGCTGACGTAAGTTATCTAGCTAGTCATGTGACTGTTTAGCTGTCTGTCTGTTACCCAAATAAAATCATTTAAATGTAATAACATGTCCTGTGACAAGCTTGAACTGAGTATCACAGCACTTGGTGTCAGCATTGCTGTTACACGTACACGGTTTTTGGCTAAATAGCTGACTAGCAACAGTATTACCCTACAGACGGTAGCTACTGTCTGCCAGTACTGTACTAGCCAACCAACTAAACTGGCCTCCCTAAAGATGACACTTCGACCTGAAATTAGTTTGGAGTATTTCGCTCATTTTCAGCTACTGTTCTACTATACTACTGTTCTACTATACTACTGTTCTACTATACTATTGTTCTACTATACTATACTACTGTTCTACTATACTACTGTTCTACTATACTACTGTTCTACTATACTACTGTTCTACTATACTATACTACTGTTTTACTATACTATACTACTGTTCTACTATACTATACTACTGTTTTACTATACTATACTACTGTTCTACTATACTATACTACTGTTTTACTATACTATACTACTGTTCTACTATTCTACTGTTCTACTATACTATACTACTGTTCTACTATACTATACTACTGTTCTACTATACTACTGTTCTACTATACTACTGCTCTACTATATTACTGTTCTACTATACTACTGCTCTACTATACTACTGCTCTACTATACTACTGTTCTACTATACTACTGTTTTACTGTACTACCCTCTAGGTTTGGCAGAATGGAGGCGACCACTGTTGATGATGACGAATACTGTTGGACCAACGCGGTGAGTTAGTCACAATAGACAGACATGATCAAATGTAGCAAGTCTGAGATGACAGTCCACTAGTCCTCGCTTGTTTGGCCTATTTGATTCAGTTGCGGTTTGACTATGTTGGTTTTGGGCTCCTTTCTGTAAGCTCGGATAGCAAAGTGGTTGTTTTGCTTGTTACTCTTCAACAGGTCCAGATGCCGAGCAGAGGGGACATCAAGGCACGAGTGCAGCAGTTTGTGGAGGAGAGGATGCAGACCACCATGGTATATAGAGACAGGGTCAACACAGACCACCATGGTATATAGAGACAGGGTCAACACAGACCACCATGGTATATAGAGACAGGGTCAACACAGACCACCATGGTATATAGAGACAGGGTCAACACAGACCACCATGGTATATAGAGACAGGGTCAACACAGACCACCATGGTATATAGAGACAGGGTCAACACAGACCACCATGGTATATAGAGACAGGGTCAACACAGACCACCATGGTATATAGAGACAGGGTCAACACAGACCACCATGGTATATAGAGACAGGGTCAACACAGACCACCATGGTATATAGAGACAGGGTCAACACAGGCCACCATGGTATATAGAGACAGGGTCAACACAGACCACCATGGTATATAGAGACAGGGTCAACACAGACCACCATGGTATATAGAGACAGGGTCAACACAGACCACCATGGTATATAGAGACAGGGTCAACACAGGCCACCATGGTATATAGAGACAGGGTCAACACAGACCACCATGGTATATAGAGACAGGGTCAACACAGGCCACCATGGTATATAGAGACAGGGTCAACACAGACCACCATGGTATATAGAGACAGGGTCAACACAGACCACCATGGTATATAGAGACAGGGTCAACACAGACCACCATGGTATATAGAGACAGGGTCAACACAGGCCACCATGGTATATAGAGACAGGGTCACACCCTGTCACACACCAGTACAAAACTCAGGCCATGTTTGTCTTCCTCATTTGGAAAATAACTCAAGTGCACGAGACACCATATCTCTCCCCCTCTTTCATCATTACATGAGCAATCACATTAGCCAACTTGTCATATTTTGGTATTTCACAATGTTAAAATGCAAACATCAGCCGTGTATCATACAAACTGCACTTTATCAGGAAGTGTTTTGCAACATTTGCTTCTGACAACCTCTGTGTAGCAACATTTCAAAGAGAGAACACCGGTTGCAAATACAGCGTCACCTGTGTATGGATAACTACACGCGTGTGGAGGTTATTCTCTTCAGTAAGCTAGAGCATCAGTTTGGACCGTGCAACCAGCTGTCATGTGACGCGAGGCTGTTTTGCTGTCCAGCTGACAGGTGTCCTCATCGGAGCTGTGGTGGCCATGTTTCTCATCGGCGTCGTGGTGCTGTTCCTCTACAGGAGGTACAAACTGGCCAGTGAGTACGGATCTCATCTCTCTCTAATGCTGGCCCAGGAAGCCATCAGGATGGAGACGACGTCTCCGTCAAGTTTACGTTCTTTTCACTAAATGTAAATGTAATCCAACATCTCTCCGTCTCTGTCTCTCTGTCTCTCTCTGTCTCTTTCTCTCTCTCTGTCTATCTCTCTCTGTGTCTCTCTCTGTGTCTCTCTGTGTCTCTGTCTCACTCTCTCTCTCTGTCTCTCTCTCTCTGTGTCTCTCTGTCTCTCTCTCTGTCTCTCTCTGTCTCTCGCTGTGTCTCTCTCTCTCTCTTTCTCTCCGTCTCTCTCTCTGTGTCTCTGTGTCTCTCTCTCTCCGTCTCTCTCTCTGTGTCTCTCTCTCTCCGTCTGTCTCTCTCTCTCCGTCTCTCTGTGTCTCTCTGTCTTTCTCTGTCTCACTCTCTCTCTCTCTTTCTCTCTCTCCGTCTCTCTCTGTGTCTCTCTGTGTCTCTGTCTCACTCTCTCTCTTTCTCTCTGTCTCTCTCTGTCTCTCTGTCTCCGTCTCTCTCTCTGTGTCTCTCTGTCTCTCTCTCCGTCTCTGTCTCTCTATGTTTTTATGATTTCAGGTGGTCAGCAGGCAAGTGTGCCTCGCTATCGCTTCCGGAAAAGAGACAAAGTGCTTTTCTATGGCAGGAAGATCATGAGAAAGGTTGGCTTCCTGTCATGCAGGAATATGCAAGCCTGGCTTGACGTTCTCACTCATTTGTATTCCATGCTTAACATTCTAATGTATAAATACTGAACTTTTCAGCTATTAGGGGGCTTGATGAGTCCTTATAGAGAAAGCTAACATTTTCAATAGATAATTTAGTACAAATAAAAATAAAGGGGTGTCTATTTTTATATTAACTAATCCTTATTTTTCCTTTTTACTGATGCATCACATGTATTCATATTTTTAACCCTTTTCACACAATCGAGAACTACTTTTTCTAACCCATTACACGTGTTGTTTGTGTGATATACACATACCCAAACAGGAAGCTTACCAACTGTTTAATTGAATTTGACCAAATAAATGTCACCAAAAACAATCATACGAGTGTAACTGTAAATAAGTTTAATTCCTTTGATGTTTGGTGCACAAAGAAGTATCTTTCAGGTGCCCAACAAAACAACACCAGCACCTCTACTCGTTGACAAAACAGATAAAACCACATGACATTTTAAATACTAAATATCAAATAAAATATGATTCAAAAGTGACTATTTCACTTGTTCAGAGTGAGTCAGAGGAAAAAAGCAAGACAAAGACTGAGGCACAAACGTTTGATTTCCCACAGCCTGGATTCTGGCCTGACAGAATTCACTAGAACTGAATGAGAGTGGGAAATGGACGGCAGGAAGAGAATGGAAAAAAATTTAATTAACAAAACAACTGTAACAGGCTGAAACTGATCTTAGGATGTTACTTAAACAACAACCTGACACTGACTTCTATAGAGAAAGTGAACACTATTATAAAATAATAATAAAATAAAAAAATAACTCTCGTAAAAGGCCTTTGGTGCCTTATACTACTAAGACCCGTGCTGCTTTTAAAACGGAAAAGAATACAATGAAAAGGTTTTAATGACTAAAGACACACTATTCAGTGCTGGTGCATCTCTGCTTTCTACCCCCTATCATGTACATCCCATCTAATTTTCAGGTTAGTCCCAAGTATTATCTTCCAAAAAGGGGGGAAAAGGGACCTCCAATTAACAATAAAAACAAACAAGTGAAGACACACACACACCATAAAAACTATTCTTCCCACATGACAAAAGGACTTGATCACACAGGGTTTGATTGCTGAGAATTTCTACGTGGGGAAACTCTGATCCCATATCCACTGTGCTCTACTGTGGGTGTCTGTTCTAACCCCATATTTAGGCACTTGGAAAGCGTGAGATTACAGCCGATTCTGCGGACTGTTTTCGCTGCGTACAACTGTGCCTCAAATCGGATCTCTCCAAAAACCAACATGTGCGCTGACTCTCAAAAACCCTGCATGTACTGTCTTAGTGTGTGTGTTCTTCTACCCCTCAGCCCCTTATGTCTCCTAAGGAGACATACTCCTAACTAGAGGTTTGGGAAGCAGGTGACTGATCTGACACCTGACCTAGACAGACAGCCAGGAGGACTCCTGGCAGTACAACATATTCCTCATCAACAACTGGTTAACTGTGCAACATGGTGACATCACTAAAAAATAACAGGAAAAACTAAATAGTGTGAAAACTTTTTCTTGTGCTTATCTTGTTATTAGCATGCCACTTTCAACCGTAACTGCTTTAAAACAGTAACTGGGACACCAGGTTGGGGGTGGGTAACAAACTGAGGGCTTGAGGTTATCCTCAAAAGCAGGTCAAAGCAAACCAACACTGTGTTCCCTTAAAACGCATCCATAAAGCTCACCTCACGTTGCTCAGACGGTTAATGCTACATATGAATGATAAAATTACTGGGGATACGTATATACTCATTCACAATCACGTACCACTCCATAACAAGCAAGCTTTTGGGCTCAATGCATCCTATTATGGACTACACTTACACGATCACTCGGAATACCACAAAACAATCGTCATAACAACCGGTCCGATTCACAGGACGACCTGATGACGCCACGGGGGGGGGGGGGGGGCGTACGCATCGCCACGGTTACAGGCTTTGAAGGACCTCATCTCATCTATATCACCACCAATATAAATATATAAATGTATGTACGGGTTGTTAAAAAAAAAAATACGTCTTCACAGCAAATATAGAATTGACAGAGTTTTCCACCCCCCCTCCTCCACTTGTCTTCCACGGGAAGGACATCCTCCCCTTCAGTTGAGGTCTTCCTGGGGTCAACGGGGTGAGACTGGGTAAGGCTATATACATGTCTCTCGCCCTCTCCCTGACTCCCCACTCTGAGCTGGTGCTGTTCTTCAAACTCTCCTGTGGTCTCCTGGAGGTAAGGAGGCCAGTGCTACCCAGCCGGTGGGGATGGATGACGCTGGGGGGCTTATGGAAGGCTGGTTATGTCCCGCTTGGGAGGGGGGCCGCCGGGTTTACAACTGGCCCCGTTAGCCTTGTCCTCGAAGATCATCACCCTGGGGAGAGGGGGCAGAAGAGGATGAACATATGAGAAGGAGAGACAGAGAGAGAGGGAGAGAGTGTGAGAGAAAGCAACTGAGAGAGAAAGAAACTGCTCGTTTAAGTCACGTCGGCTACAGAACGATGGACGGAATGTGAACGTTTGAGTGACGACAGTCTGACAAGAGTCCGGTCCCAGCGCTGTTACTGCTGCGCTGCCAGGGTAGATTAAAAATGGCTGCCGTGTCCACCCAGTGTCCAGCCAAACAGGTCAGCGCAGGACTGAGAGCGAGACACCCTGCTGGGATCAACAAGGGGCTTATGTCCCTAAGCAGAACACTGATCCACACTGACAGAGAAGGATGGGGATGGACGGTATGAAGAAGAATGTGATCCTGAGGGAGAATTTTGTTAGTGACCCAGCAGAGAAAAAAAAAGGCTTAGAAAATGAACGAAAACTAAACGAAAGAGAGAGAGAAACAGCAGAGAAAAAGGACAGACAAATCGAGATAAAGAGGAGAGAGGCGCTCCACAGACAAAGGCCAGCGAGGGAGTGAGGAGCGATGGAGCCGACAGGTCTTTTCAGAGGCCTTGTGGGACGTCTTTACTTTCCTTTCCTGGTTAACCTCCTCAAAGCTCCCATAAGCCCTTAACAAGCCCTGATCCCATAGCGACCACACCGCCTCCCTCGGCAACCGCCATCGAGCAGTTTCCAGACTACGTTACCTAGAGTTCTAGCTTTGCTGACCAAGATGCTGTCATATATCCCTGGTGCTGGCTGCTGCTGTAGCATGTTGGCTCATTGCTAGCAGGAACAGAAACATGGTATTCTTGTTTAAAAACTGAGAAATATAGTACATACCAAAATACAGGCGCATGGTATGGCCAACCCAGAGAAATACTAAATCTGCACCATCAAAACACAGAAATACAGAATCCTGGTTTAATCTGGCAAACAGGTTTAATATAAGATTAATCATTTAATTGTCAGACAGCTGATATGATGTGAGGAATTCCTCAAAGTACTATGCTGTGATCTCGTTCTAATAATTTTGCAGGTTAAGGTTTACATCCCAAAACAGGATTTGGAATGTTACGGAAATGTATAAAAGGTGTATGATGCTTTGTGTGTATCGTTTGGCCTGTGCTGGGACTCAAATGAAAAAAAGAAGAACAAAAAAAGAACTGAAAGAGGATGAACTTAGGCCTCCACATGGCCTCTTCAGAGTGTGACCCAAATTGTTTTCCTGCAATTACGGCAAAAACCTATTGTTCCTCTGCCAAACTCTTTGAATAGCACACTTGGGCTAGTCTGAATCTCCCCAACCACACCAGTTTCTCTCCCACACTACCTCTCTCTCCCACAAGTCTCTCCCACCAGACTCTCCCTCTATCTCTCTCACCAGTCTCTCCTTAAGTCTCTCTGTCTCTCTCCCACCAGTCTCTCCCATCAGTCTTTGTGCCTCTTTCCCTTAAGTCTCTCTCCTCCTCTCTCTCTTTCCCCACACCCCTCCCATAAGAAAAACATCACCACACAAAGGTGCCTCTGTTACTCTCAGACGGCAGTCTCCAATCAGATACATACCGTATTTTTTGCACTATAGGGCGCACTGGATTATAAAGCGCACTGTCAATGAATGGTCTATTTTCGATATTTTTTCATATATAAAGCGCACCGGACTATAAGGCGCATTAAGCGGAAAAAAAACTGTCAGATAAATCAGTCGAATAATATTATGGTGAAGCACAGTATGTATTACTCCGCGACACTCCTGGTTACGGTAGCCGTAATGCTGCAAGCGGTGCGGCTTTGTAGTTTACCAAAGTCGTACACAGAAAAAATGCAGTGCCTTGTACCACACAAAAATCGCTTAGGTCAGTAAACAAAATAATTAATCCATATATAAAGCGCAGCGTCGTTTTTTGAGAAAAATAAAGGCTTTTAAGTGCGCCTTATAGTCCGAAAAATAGGGTACATGAAACACTGGAGGGGAGAAAGGTCTGAAAAGAGGGGGAGTTCATGTGTTGGTTGGGGTCTCAATACACTCAGAGAGAGATGGGGCTACGTTTACCCCCACGCTCCCCCAACTAACACTCTCCCCAGTAATGTAAATAAAGAGTCATTCAATTCACTGTGACTGTGCCAAAGAAAACACACCTGCTGGTTTCTAAAGGCCAGTTGGTGTGTTGGTGTTCCTTCAGAGATGTGTCAGGCCAAAGGTCCTGATTTGAGCCAGGCCACCTCCTATAGGTCTGGCCCACAGCTAACCAGCCACAGCGGTTAACCCCCGGCTCATCTCTTCATTCAGAGCAGGCTGCTCCAGATAGACAGGGACTCCAGGGACCAGCTACCCAACCCTGGAAGAAACTCCCCAGCTGCTAGTCATTCTTCATAGGGTATGTTACCCTGGAGGCAGCATGTTTGGCCTTGAGCTACCATGCGATTAGCGATGACATCACCTGCCTCCTTAAGACTTTGCTGACGCGGCAGAACAGGAACACTGACCAACGCTTGCCAAAACAAACAGCTGCTCTCAAACTCCAGACAGACAAGAACAGATAGCAACAAAGCATGTCGCATGCAGAACCCAAATGATACCACACACACACACACACTACAGGGTGAACCACGCCTGAGTAGATGACATTCAAAGCAGTGAGTGAGTGGCAGTTGCCCCCCCCACCCCCCCCCCCCCACACACACACACAGCAGACTTACAGCTTGAGGACAGCAGAGCGTTTGCCCAACATCATCTTGACAAAGTCCCGGTAGTTGATGGTGTCGCTGCTGCCTCCTGTCACCTCCGAGATCATCTTCTTCATCTCCAGGTGGGTCTTCGGAACGCCCAACTTCTCCATCATCCTCTTCAGACCCATCATGTCTGTCTCACACACACACACACACACACATAATCAAATGACGACACGTGGACATGTGCACACATTACCTCCTCACTGATCAGATACATCCCGGATACTACTCAACTCCTTGCTGACGATAAATGTGAAATTCCAGCCTTTGAGTGAAGGTTAGTGCTTAGAACAACCGCTATTCTATTCTGTCAGAGGCCAGTACAGTAGGTCAGTGACTAAGGCCAGGTGTGGGTGACAATGTTGACTTGACAACAGTGACATGGCCTTTCAAAACTACAAGTCTCCTCACACAGAACACTCCAGCTTCACATATGGCCTGGCACAGACATCTGAGACTGACGGTAACTACAGCAGGGCGTACAAAAAGAAGTAAACACACACACACCTCACAATACAGTTATCACATAAGGTACAGGCTAGGTTTACCTTCAGTATAGCAATACAGTATTAGAAGCACAAACACACATGCACCTCAGAGATTAACACACTCACGCCGAAGTAAAACGACATGTTCGGGCTGACAATCACTCACCTATCTCTCCCTGGTCGTTCAGGTCAAACTCGGCATACTTGTCTGCAAAGCAAGCACAGGTCAGCACAGCAGAGTTAATACAGGCAGGGGTTGAGAAGACACTGGAGACCAGCAGGGAGGAGGAGAAAACCAGTCCCCTCTCCACTGCCCTCTTGAATGCCACCATCCCTCTTGACGGGAAAAAAACACTTCTTGGACCGTGTCAAACACACACACACACACGCTCAAAAGACTGACACACACCTGCACAGCTGATGACAGGTGTATGTCGGCTAGCTAAGGGTCAGTCACAGGGCAGGCTGGGGGGAGTGGGAGGACAGGAGGATGTGCAGACCATCCGGTGTGAAGACAGAGGGAAGAGAGCTTCCACATAAGAGCCTATGACAAGAAGTCTGAAACCATGGCAACCAATGATCACTGGCCCACTGGACTATGAGAAGAGGTGGGCTAAGTCTGTGGGCGGATGTCTGTATCCTGTTTGGAGAGAGAACGAAAATCTACTACGGACATGAAAGTTGTTTTAGACCTCTTCCTTATGCCTCTTTTCCCTCATCCCGTATCTCCTCTCTCTGTATAGATCTTAGATCGCTAGATTAGGCCTGGCTGTTTCTCCTATTACAATGGTGGCTCTATGTGTGTGTGTGTGTGTGTGTGTGAGAGAGAGAGAGCGAGGCCTTGAGCTCTGGAACTGTGTCACTGAGTGACCCAGGGCTGTGGGAGGAGACAAGGCTGACCTTGTTCATGAACTCGACACGCACGCGCTCGCACACACAGTCTCTGAGTGGGTCTCTTGTCATGAAACAGCCTGTCAATCATCCAGTCTGGAAGACAATCTAAACAAGTGATGTCCTCTTCCTGCCAGCCACTTACTGCATTCCTTCATGTTCTCACTTTCCAGATTTGGAGGTCTCGCTCTTATTATTCTCCTCCCCCTTCCACTTCCTTTTCCCTATTATGTTCTCAGTGTTGAATGTGTGACCAAGTCCACAAATAGTGTCAGTCCTCTGCTCTCCTCTCCCCTCTGCATGCATGTCTCTCTCTCCTCTTGCTCTCCTTCCCCTCGCTCTCCTGATGTCGTACACGCAAACAGCGCACCAGTACCCTCTGAGCCAAGAGTGAAGGACAGCTTCATCCTGGGGTCACCAGAAGGAGGACTCACCACCCTTCCCCTTTCCATCCTTTTCTGTCTGTCTCTCTCCACAACAAAATGACCTCAACACACACACACACACACACAATTGTTGACATTAATCTTAGAGGAATCTGGAAAGGAATCTTTATAAGGACACCTCTGGGCATGTGGTTTGTGTGTACATCTCTCCCTCTGGAAGCTGCACTGTTATTGCAGGCAGCAGTAACTCCCTGGACTACTGTAGGCTGCTCTCTCCCAGGACTCGACGGTGCAACAACAACCAAGAGGAGAGACCAGCACATTCCTGCCTGGCCACTGGAGACCAGGCACCGCAACCCACTTAGAATCCAGGCTGTGCACACTTTAACATGCTCGCTCCCGCTCCTCATCGCTCACACACAGCTGTGAAAGGGCAACACACACACTCGAACATATGGTCCAACTTAGCCTGAAGCCTTGCCACACTCTCAGTAACAAAACACACACACACACACACACACAAAACAAACCACCCACACCATCCATCTGGGATTCCAAGATGGTAAAGGATCGCAGGACAGTAAAGAAGTCTGGGAAGGTCCCCCGAGAACAATTGCTTACTTTTGAAGGAATCAAGTTTTTCGGGCAGGTCTTCCTCATCCCGATACTTCTGATCTTCCATATATTCCTACAAGGGGTAGGGGAAAAGAGGGGAGGAGGGGGAAAGAACAAATCTATCAGGGGAAAAAAGGAGTTCAAAACAATTCAGCTGACACCCTCCTTCTTCCTGAAGGAACAACCTGATAAAGTCACTGGTTACTGGTTACTGGTTACTGGTTACTTTTTGATGCTAAACAGGCTTTAATGTGGCAAAAAAAAAAAAGAAAGACTTCCAACGCTGGTGTCATTCCGAGGCCGCCCGTCACCACTTGACTGCCCAAAAGGAGGAAGATGCCCCACTTGGTCTTGTTGTAAACTAGAGCAGCCCGCTTGAGACGTAGGAGGAAGCAAGAACGCCCTGGGAGCGTTATGACAATATTATGGAGCAGTCTGCCAGGGGGGACTAGTCTCTTCAGTCCCTGGAGTGACTGGTTTCAGGCTGTTGTGAGGCCATGTTTTAGCATCCACGCTCAATCACATGATCTGAGATTGATTGATTTGGTCTGGCTACAACACAAATGATTTCAGGGGGATTCGAACCTGAAGCTTGGTCTAAGGCTCAAAGCAGACTCAATGCAACACCTGGGCTTTGAAAAGTGAGACTATGTTACCCCTGTGAGTCTAAAGACTTGTGGTGAGATCTGAACAGCAGGATGTATTAGGCATGTGAGTTACCATGAGCCTGGTCCAGCCCATGTGACCTGAGGAGGATGCAGATGCCTGAGGAGTGCGTCAGCCTTTTGTATTTGATTGAACGTGAGTCAATGTCAATGACATCACGACCATCACTGCGATGCACTCTCCCACTCACACATGCGCACTTATACAGTGGTGCCAGTTAGTAATCTGGAATAATAAGCACCTGTAAATGTAGGTCTCTTAGAGATCAGAATAAAGGCTTTGGAAACACAACCGGGATTACGGATGTGTTCATCCACACTCACCACCAGTTTAGGCCCACAGAGGCAGTGATGCAGACGTTCTTCATCAGGTTAAAAAGTCTTAGGCATGACTTGAAGCTTTTAGTCAATACAGTGATATTTTCAGTCTGGTGAGCCACGAAAAAAATTATTTGGCAAACTGTGTTTATTTAGCAACCTGTTCCTTTCCTAAAACGATACTGAGCATTTTCCCACATCCAATTGCACACAGACAGGGACACCCCACCGCCCCATTACCACGACCTGATCTTGAGCGCTTCCAGGTTCGCTAAACGCTACAGTCCAGCAGAAAGGGTGTAGAGAGAGAGAGAGAGAGAGAGATATGCCATACAGAGGGAGTGTTCAGACATCCAGCAGAAAGGGGGGGGGGGGGGGGGGGGGTGTAGGGAGAGAGAGATGTCATGCATATGGAGTGTACTGACATCCAGCAGTAAGGGGGGTGTTGGGAGAGGGAGAGAAAGAGAGGGAGAGATATGCCATACAGAGGGAGTGTGGGAACAGCCCCAGACTAGGCTGGACGCCTGTTCAGCCCGCTATCCCTACACCGAAACAAAGAGCTCATTGAGCCCTCAGCCCCAACACCTGTTTCCCGTCTCTACGGGATGAGGGCTCCAGAAGGATAGAAGGGCATTGCCGAACAGCCCTGCTGATATGCTTTTACCATGCGTTGAGATTTCAGCGGTCAGTTATAAAATGTATTTTTCCTACATTTGATAGCCTAGCGATTGAATGCATTTAACGATACCTACTTGCGACCATTAAAAACGTGGAGCTTGCGATAAGGCTGGGCAGCACGCAACAAGTGTGGCCGTGTCAACCCGGGCATGCTTGAGCATATGGGACAATGCATCGTGAAATAATAGATGTAAAATTAGATCACTGGAACTGTACAGTATAAAACGCTTACTTTCAATGGGGGGGTCAAGGCCAAGTACATAACTCAACGACTATCTGATTTATCGCATAACACTCAAGAGCATTGATTTAAAAAAGGGAGCAATCGTTTAAAGAGATTTACGAACCTTGTTTATTTCGTCCAGCCTCTCCCTCTGCTGGGCTTTTAACAGTCCAAACGTTTTCCCTCCTGCAAATAGAAAATAGCCTCGTTAGCCTAATTCCATCATCCGTGCCACGCTATCCCTCCATGTCGGCTATACTGGAACAAGAGCGGCAAAACAAGACAGGAAAATGTGATAGATACACTGGCCTGTTTGTAAATACCTTGCAGATTTTGGTTCGAAGGCATGGTGGAATATGTGAAGAATATGTACAGCGAGCGAGGGTTAAAATTCCGGTGTGGCCGTCTTCAATGGGCTTCCCTTGATGCAGCAGGGGCGGTTGCGTGTTAATGGCACCAACAACAGTGGGTCCACTAACTGCTCACACGCCGACTGATGCTTTAAAGCTCTCCAGGAATGGGAGTCACTCTCTGTCTCCCTCCTGTGGAGGTTTGGAGAACAGGTTTGTCAGCTTGAACTGCTGGACTCAACCGTAACAAAAACCATCAAAACGTAATGTCGTAAAGTTGAAAAACCTCTTCTCAAGCATCAAAGGGATTTGATTTATACCTGCATTTCCCAAGAGTACCTGCCTGCAGTCCTCTGCTGGGAGGCCGCTCTGCTCCAAGGCCGGAAGTGACGCATTTATTTTAATTTATTTTAGTTTTTTTCGGGGGGCGGCGGGGGGAAGTGAGGACATTTAAACCTGGATTTCACCTGGATTTCACGACACAGATCACATCTCTTCCTAGTTGCGGTAAATTGCATATTTTCCACAGTAAGTAAATGCATGATTTATTGTCAATATAAGTGCCGTAAAACAATAACGTTATAGAAGTCTTTATTGATTTACCGAATAATTACCGAATGTTACAAGTCTTCTTAACGTCTAAGTTTACTTTCATCAACAAATTAACAGGGATTATTAAACGTTCGCATTTGTGTGTAACGTTATAATACATTTTTGTAAACTCTCCTTGCATTAGCTGGGTATCGTCACAAAATTAGATTAGATTCAATGTAATGTCATTACACAGGTACAAGTACAGGTTAACGAAATACAGTTAGCATCCAACCAGAAGTGCAAAGCAGTTATTACAACAGAATATTATTGTATACTCTGTTACTCTGTGTAATTTATGTTTAATACTGTAGCATCTTGTACTCAACAGCTGTACATTTGTGTTAAATCACTTTAATCTGTACCTACCCTGTATATTCTGATTATACTGTTCATACTGTGTATATTCTGAGTATACTTATATTTATTATATTCTGTTTTAATAACTGTTTTGCATTTCTGGTTGGATGCTAACTGTATTTCGTTACCCTGTACTTGTACCTGTGTAATGACATTAAAATTGAATCTAATCTCAGAATATACACAGTATGAACAGTATAATCAGAATATACAGGGTACAAGATGTGAAAGAGTACATGGCTCATTTTTACTTTTTTAATGTTCTGCCTCTGTTTTATAATACAGTATATAAACTAAACGAATACGAATAGCTTCTACACCATCAGTACTTTTATTTTAGGATACTGAGGATATAATTTATATAATATATATATATATATATATATATATATATAATTAGAATGGCCCTCTGACCTCCAGATGTAAATGTTGATTCCTGTCTGTCTCCTAAACCTATAGATATACATTTGTGTAACACCAGTTAATCCAAGGACGTCTAGGCCCAGTTTGATGAATATGTTAAAATGTGTCCCTCCACCCCCTGCAGATCACAGTTTCCAAACAGTGGTTTGACTACTGAAAGGTGTGCCCCCACCCCCTGCAGACCACAGTCTCCAAAGAGCCGTTTGATCACTGTTGAAAGGTGTGTCCCCACCTCCTGATGATCACTCTCCTAATACGTATGTGAATGTATATATTTTATTCAATACACTGCTAAACAATGATGATGGTAGTACACATTATTTGTGTAATTATGTGTGTTCAAAGATATCACAATTACTTAAAAATTACTATGTTTTATTCCTAGAATGCCCTTTACACCACTTTGGAAGCTCCCTTTGACTTTTCTATTGTAAGTTGATTCATGCAATCAAAGTAAGCTCAAAATTACTACAACAAAACATAAATTATGACATAATGAGCTTATTTTTTGTGGGGGGGTTGTTAATTTTTCAGCTGGACATGCCACTTTTGCGACGGTGGTGGTGTATAATCCTCATGGAAAATTTGGACCTTGGAAGGTGAGACCGCAAATGATGATATGATATTTGAACGACTTAATGTTTTTAGAAAAACATTTTGGGGGTTTTCTATTGTTGGATCATTTTTTCAGCCATGGAAAGGTGTTCGCCCACTGGACGGATGCATCTAAAGCCCTCTTGCGAGGTGAAGTACTGCCAGTGTTTAGGCTGATGAAAAGGAAGGTGGATAACATTACTGAGGTACAATTATAAATTTGTTTGGGTTCCATCTGAGTTTTTATTTCGTTTCAGGTCAGAAACCAGCATTTTCATTTCCATATTTATGTAATTTGAACAATGTCTAGATGGACATATTAAAGGAGGGCACTGATGAGATCTTTTCTTTTTGGAGCCTGTGTTATGTATATTACAACTGACCATTTTGCTTATCTATATATATTTTCAGGAAAAATCTGGCTGAGGTCTCAGTCAGACTTGCCTCCCGCCTAGGACACCCTCTGCTTCACCCAGGACCAAAACCTCTCGCCATAAGAACGCTTCTACCCTTCAGCCACTGCACTCTTCAATAGGGCCAAGGACTCGGAATGACTTTGCCACAAACACCCCCATCCAGCATCCTACTACACAAGCCACTTTTGCACTCAAAACCCCTTTTGACACCTTAAAATTACTTACTGTTGTACCACTGTTTTGCAATGATGTATATATACCCCCCTGACCTTTTTACACCATATTTTTTATTGTATTATATTATGTTCTTATCATGTTACATATATGTTCTATCTTGCTCTTCCATGCTAATGTAAATTCTGTGTTTGTTAAACTTGCATAGCCATTAAAACAGATTCAGATTCTGATCATGAGTGGGTGGATTTTAATAACTGTTCTCTGCCAAAGTGGACCTGCCTGAAATCCTGTGCATGGGGGAAGAGAACCAGGCTAAGGTAGTATGGGAGGGTGTGGAATGACCTTGAAAAGGAAACAATCCTGGAGCCCTTCAAGTTCACATTTCACAACACAGAAGACGTGGAAATTCTGTGCAGAAATAATGGACCAAAGAAAATATTTGGCCTAATCTGAATGTCAAACAGCTAAATGAGTTTATTGTCTGCCAGAATAAAGTCAAATCATATTGTGACTTGGTGTGTTTTACATTTTATCATTGATCATTGAATAATTCGCTTGGATTATACTGTACATATCAGCACAAAAACATAATTGGCATAGATATAGAGCCAAACATGAAAAACATCAGTGCAATAAGGTTCAATGACAATTTATTATTAATATAATGAAAAGGCAGTGAAGTATTGTATAGTACACAATAAAATGTATAGGCTTATGACGTCTCACGAAATGTAGGCTGATGAATAGGAGTCATAACTTGCACTGAGCGATGTTATTCCTAACCTCCATTGTTTTCAGTTATCAACATTTTGACCTTATCTTGTCACGATCCTCAGCTTTGTAGTAGGCTACAAATACATTATTGAGCCCCGAGTGCAGTGTATATTAGTCTGGCTTCTTGTCTAAAGTTTACTATATAAATATGATATAACGATTTAAACTATAGACAAGGAATTCATTGATTTAACGTAATCTAATGTGTTTACTAATTAATGCATTTGGGAGGAAATGCGCTTTTATATAAATTTGCGCTTTTATTCTGAAATCTTGCGCTTTTATTTTGAAATGTACTTCCGGCCCTGGAGCAGAGCGGCCTCCCAGCAGAGCGGCCTCCCAGCAGAGGACTGCAGACAGGTGCCTCTCGAATTTCCAAGTCATGTCCTAATCTCTTATTTTATTGGATACCAAACATCTATCATCCCTCCCCCCGATCACGATTGGTCAGGAAAAAAAGATCTCCAATTCTCAGCACCCATTGGCAAACTATCACGTCAATCATCAAATGTCCCGCCTCAATAGCCTAGTTCACGCTAGTGTGTGAAATGCGGCTTCGGAATGGTGCGATTCCCTTTGCTTACCATACTTGGTAAGTATTCAGCCAGCATATCTCTCTGAGTGGCATCCTTCCCATGATCTGTCTGTTAATCTCATTCACACTTCATAAGGCATTTCTTTAAATGACCAAATGGTTCAAATGCAGTGATTTGAGGAGTGCATCAGTGCACTGAGAGATGCTGTCAGGTCAGTTAGCTACCAAGCTAACGTTTTAAAGTCAGTCTGACAGATAGGCTAGCTTGCTTGTAGTCAAGCTATCTCAGTTCGTTTATTATAATTAATATTATTACATTAGTAGCCAGGACTGGATAGGCTCGTCAGGTGTTTGTACCAAATCAAATATGTTTGTATACATGTGACAGGTGGGGGGCTAACTGGAAAGACAGGGTTCTGGCTAGCTTGCACAGTTCAATGGCATTTCAATTGCAATGTTAACAGGTTTCTCGCTAGCTAGAGCATGTGGGTTAATAACCTTCCTAGCTACTTTTAAAGGGATTTAGTCTTAGTATCTACCTCTATCGTCTTGCTAACGAATATATTCTCGTTTGTTGAGTCTCTTTCAGCTGTTCTTTCCATCAAGGGTTTATGTCAAGACATCTTCATCTTGTCACTTGATCTGCTCCGGTCAAATGTGTTGCCTGGTTTGGGTTTGCTCTGGTCATTGAATCCGATTGCCTAGATTGTTCTGTCCATTTTCACATCATCGCGACCACCATCGTTGCAATAGAAGTTATCTCACAAGGTCACAAATCATGTTTGTCGAGGTGTTAGTTTGTTGTGTGTGACAGTTCACCAACGGGCACAGAGGCTAGGTTGGCACAGTGAGACTTTTGGCTAACGGAATGTTTTTTTCATCATCAGAATCATGTACCAATCGCAGCTCAGGGATGAACTTTCCTCTATTTCCAGAGTCACACTGCCTGATCGTCATGGACAAGTTGAAGAAGTGAAGCTCCCTCCCCCCCGAAATTCACCCCTGAGGCAAAAGAGCCTGTACAGTCATTGGATGAGTCTACAGTGGGAAGCTGAAACAGAGCGTGAGCCAGGCTCAGAGGTGGATGTCCCAAGCGGTCAGGCACCAGGCCCGTAGCTGGCTGGATCCGGAGCAGAAAGCAGGCAAGGGCTCTGACCTAACGTCAGGAGGGCTCTGACGTGGCATCGCGGACGTTCTCTCGCTAAGATGTCTTTCAAACAAGGGGACGGGATGTCCATGGCACAGGCCTTGGCCATGACAGTGGCAGAGATACCTGTGTTTCTGTACTCCACCTTTGGGCAGGTAAAGACTCCATCCTGGTTCTGTCATTGAAAACAGTTAATGTCATCATGTCCATCATACCGGGAGTCAGATGTCTCAGCGGGTGAAGGCGTTGGCCTCATGATTGGAAGGTTGTGAGTTCGAACCGCGGCTGTTGCTATGAGATGTTGTTTCCTTGGGCAAGGCACTTCACCCTACTTGCCTCAGGGAGACTGTCCCTGTACTTAATGTGAGTCGCTTTGGATAAAAGCGTCTGCTAAATGAGGTATTATTATGTGGTTAGTCACCCTCAGGCTTGTTTTTACATTTACATTTATTCATTTAGCAGACGCTTTTATCTAAAGCGACTTACAGTAAGTACAGGGACATTCCCCCTGAGGCAAGTAGGGTGAAGTGCCTTGCCCAAGGACACAACATCATATAGACACAGCCGGGGCTCGATCTCACAACCTTCCGATCATGAGGCCAACGCCTTAACCATTGAGCCATCTGACCCCCCTGCAACTTCCCCTCCCCCTCTCTGTCATCCTACCAGTCGATATTCTCCCAGCTGCGCCTGACTCCGAGCCTGAAGAAGGTGCTGTTCGCCACAGCGCTGGGGAGCGTGGCGTTGGCACTCACGGCCCACCATATGAAGAGGCGGGGCCGAAAGAGGAAACAGGTGACGGCTAGGAAGGAGGGCCAGAAAACGGTGGGGATACCAGAGATGCTGCTGAGGACGGGAAGGCCGTCGTCCTTGAAGAGAAGTGAGTCTCTCTCACTCTCTGTCTGTCTGTCTCTCTCTTTCACAGACACACAAATGCACACAAAACACACTTTCACATCTCTAAGTTACACACCGCTTCCCCTCAGTTTATGCGAGTTTTTGATAGCTAGTCAACTGCGACCGCCGAAATACACTATCGTTAAAGTAGGGCTTGCGTGCATTGCAACTCATGCAAGCAAGATTTGAGCGACAACATGTTTGAACTGGCCTTTTGCTTGTTGTCCATCTGCAGTTCCTCTATCAGGGCGACAGATGATGAGCCCCAGCACCCGGAGCAACGACACCATGAGCGGCGTCTCCTCTCTGGCTCCCAGCAAACACTCCAGCTCCTCGCACAGCCTGGCCTCGGTAAGGCCTTCCCCCTCTCCTCCTTTTCCCCTCCATGCCTATCTCCTTTCCTCCTTTTTCCATCCCTCCCTCCTCTTCCCCCTCCCCTACTTTTCCCCCCTACAAATCTCTCCCTCCTTTTCACCCCCTTCTTATGCTTATCCCTCCCGACTTTTTAAACCTTTTTTAATTGGATGCCACAGGTGAAGGTTCCGTCCTCTCCAAATCAGTCAGCCAATCCCTTGACACCCTGGGAGGCCGAGCCAGTAGAGGAGGAGCCTGGAACAATGGAAGATGCAAATGCAGAGAACCTATACATCTTGGGTACGTACAAAGACAGAACTGTCATTAAGCCTTTCATAAAGTCTTTTTGGAGCCAAATCCTTTATCAGGGAGGCCCTGCATTGAACCACAGTATCATGATAAGGTTGGAAAACACGCTCCAGTTAAACTGTTCTTTATCTGGTCTGGTTTTAACTGGGTGGCTGCACTTAAAAATATTGCTTGCAGTTCCAACTGCCATCGAGCTTAGGTGCCCGCCTCATCCGTCCAACCTCCCTCGTCCTCTACCCCTCCTCTCCTTGGTCTCGGCCCCCTAGGGATGGAGTTGTTCGAGGAGGCCCTGCAGAAGTGGGAACAGGCCCTGAATGTCCGCCACAGCTCCCAATCCAACGCCTCCAACAATACCTGCCTTGCCCTGCAGGGGGCGGTATACGCCGAACCACCTACGGTAACCTGCGGTGTCTCGCACCTTCACAAGCACACTGCCACATTCAGATGAGTCTTGACCGTGAATGAAATGCTGCGCCGTGGCGTTTGAAGGATGGATGGTGCTTGATTTGTGACTTCCAGGGGCCACGCAGGACATCACTCTTAGTTGTGCTTAGCTAACACTGTTCTTGTTTTGTTTTTCTTTCCGTGGCCATTGTTTCAGGTGGAGCTTCGCAACAAGGTCTTTGCTGACAAGTTGGAGACGCTCCTTCACCGGGCTTACCACCTTCAGGAGGAGTTCGGCTCCACCATTCCACCTGACAGCCTGCTAGCAGACTTTGGTAACTAGTGTCTATGGCTGACACCATACCAGAACACTCTAGAACAGGGGTAGGCAATTCCGGTCCTCGAGGGCGCTGTCCTGGTCCAGCTCACCTGATTCAAAGGAACAGGTTGTTAACAAGCTCTGTGGAAGCCTCATAATGACCATTCATTAGAATCAGGTGTGCTAGATCAGGTAAACATCTAAAACATTCAGGACAGCGGCCCTCGAGGACCGGAATTGCCTACCCCTGCTCTAGAATGATACGAATGTGACTAGGAGTTGGGTGGCTCAGCGGGCTAAGATGTTGGGTTCATGATCGGAAGGTTGTGAGTTCGATTCCCGGCTGTGGCTACATAT
Organism: Protosalanx chinensis; assembly: GCA_030340685.1. Classification (NCBI taxonomy): domain Eukaryota; kingdom Metazoa; phylum Chordata; class Actinopteri; order Osmeriformes; family Salangidae; genus Protosalanx; species Protosalanx chinensis. Next base: position 3,984,256 of record CM059329.1, read on the forward strand.
CGTTTTGTCCTTGGGCAAGGCACTTCACCCTACTTGCCTCAGGGAGAATATCCCTGTACTTGCTGTAAGTCACTTTGGATAAAAGCGTCTGCTAAATGAATATTTGTAAATGTAAATTGTATTTGGGCATGCTAGCATTAGCTTCTGGTCGTCGTGGAGTGGGTTAGCTCTGTAGCATCTTGTTTGGGAATGATTTTTAACTACCGGTAGTCACAAGTATGGTAGTCAGTTTGCAAATGATGCATGACGTGAGCTTTTTCACCCGTAGCATTTCCAGCATTTATCTGTTGCTAGAATGTGGAACAGGCGTAGTCTGTAACTGGCTCTTCTCGGTCACCCTCCCAGAAAGCGAGGGGACTCTTATCTTGCCAAATATAGAGAACTCCCACAAACAGAGGGATGACGACGCCACCACCATCACCTCCGACGACTCCTTCTTCTCGGCAGCAGAGGTTAGTTTGTCCCTCTCTCTATCAATCTTAACTTCTCTTTCTCCAACTCTTGAGCTCTCATCCCATCTCTCTCTCTCTCTTTTGCCCCTTATCCTCACCCCCTCTGTGCCTCCTGGCTGCAGCTGTTTGAGTCTCTGGAGGAAGTGTACCATCCGGTGAAGTCTGCAGCGCTCTACGAGGATGCGCTGAACTTGGTTCGAGAGGGAAGGGTTGTCTGTCGCTCCCCCAGGTAAGTCAGTCGACATACACCAGTGTTTACCTAAGTCAACCAAGAACACGTGTTTCTGGGCTCTCATTGATATGTTTCTGTCCTAGGACTGAGTTGCTAGAATGCTATGGTGACCAAGACTTCCTAGCCAAACTCCATTGTGTGAGACAAGCATTCCAGGTGAGCTGTGAGGAGTAGACTTTCCTGCTGGATGACTTTCAATTGCACATCTGCTAAATGAGTAAATGTAAATGCAAAAGTCAGCAATGTCAGGTTGTTTACCTCAGTCAGCAGTTTTTAAGTTGGAGATCTTCCCCAGATTCTGTTAATGGACGAGCAACACAGGACGTTCTTCATGGAAACAGGAAAGCAGATGATCACTGGACTCATGGTCAAAGCCAACAAGGTGACCACCTGGCACCATTTCTCATCATTCATTCTCACCCTTATCATCGCTGCCAGAATTCCCTGATTCCCACACCTAGAGGCAGCATCAACATTCCTTTGGTCTCAGTGAATTGGTCCTATTTCCATTTCACAGACATGATGTTGGTTGCAGAGTTGGTTCTGTTTTGTATTTTCCATTATATTGTAGGGCTGTAGCTATCGATTAATCGGATAAGTACTTTATTTTCAAGAAACGGACAATAAAGCTATAAACATTACTCGAATCACTTATCACATTTATTAACAATTGCACAACCATCAATAATTGGGTACTGAAATAAATACAATCACTGACCAGTTGTCAAATAATATATAATATAATATATAAATGTTTACGCACACCACAAAAGGCACTTTCAAAGGCAGCTGATGGTTGTGCAATTGTTAATAAGTGATTTGAGTAAACATTGAGTAATGTTTATAACTTTATTGGCCGTTTCTTGAAAATAAAGTACTATCCGATTAATCGATAGCTGCAGGCCTATATATTGTGACTCACTCATTGTGAGAGAACTCTTGGTGATAGTTATGTACGTGTGTCTGTGTTGAGTGTGTAAGCAGAGCCTTGTGTTTCCGTGCAGAGCCCTAAAGCCTTCTTGGAGAGCTACGAGGATATGCTCCTTTACACTCAAAGAGAAGAGACCTGGCCCATCACCAAGATGGAGCTGGAGGGACGAGGGGTGAGGAAGACCCTTTCTTCTCCTTCACCTTCTTTCTGTCGACACCTCCCTCCTCCTTTTTTTTTGCTTTTGTTTGTTCCTCTGGCATGCCTCTTTCGTGTCACCAAAAAGGCGATGACAAGAGGGACATCTGTCAAATTGTTGATGGTGGCTAATGTGCAAAGTTGCAGGAGACCTCTTGTTTACCTGAGGGAGTTGCTTGTTCAGATATGGTAATCTCTTTTGTGACCTCCAGTGTTTTGATCTTTGACCCATGTGCAGGTGGTGTACATGAGCTTCTTTGACATTGTTCTGGACTTCATCTTGATGGATGCCTTCGAGGACCTGGAGAGCCCGCCCTCGTCTGTGGTGGCTGTGCTCCGCAATCGCTGGCTCTCCGACAGCTTTAAGGAGACGGTAAATAGATGAGCGCACAATGAAACCATGGCTACAGACAGGCACAAATGTACACACACCACAATCCCACTTGTTCTCACATGCATATCGATCCCAACTGAAATGCTAGGAAGTCCTTGCGTAGTCTCGTGATGGCGTGAGACTTTGGAAAAGAGCAGGATTATAATTACGTTTTGTGTCTCAGGCGCTGGCGACCGCATGCTGGTCCGTTCTCAAAGCCAAGAGACGGCTGCTGATGGTGAGTCCAAGATTGAATCAAATCAATAATAAAAAAACGTGTACAGACAATGCATGTCATCTGAAACGAGGCAAAAATACAAACGCTGTTGTTCCTCTTGTGTGTCATTATCAATCAACATCCCACCTCCCCATCCAGTCAATCCCACTGCACTCTGCACAAGATCACTTGGACACTTGATCACTTTGAGCAATTGCACTACTGACACCCCCCCCCCATACTTCTGTACGTTGTACTATTATTTTATTTACTACTTTATAGTTTATATACTGCTTTCTGTATAGCTATTGCCTACTTTTTATTTGTAATCTTTATTTAAGTCCCGTATAGGTTATTTGTTTGCTCCGTCCTGCCAAAGTAAATTTGATGTAACTTGCAAATAAAAACTATTTTCTGATTTGCGTTGTGTTCTATTCCCTGGGTTTTCGTTCTGCAGGTTCCCGACGGGTTCATCTCTCACTTCTATGCCATATCGGAACACGTGAGCCCTGTTCTAGCCTTTGGGTTCCTTGGACCTAGACAGCACCTCAGTGAGGTGTGTGCCATCTTTAAGGTGAGGAGAACTGAGCACCACTTGGTGATTTAGGCTTTTTTAACATTACATTTACAATTATTCAGTTAGGAGACGCTTTTATCCAAAGCGACATCCAAGAAAGAGCTTTACAAAAGAGCATCGGCCGTTGATCATAACAACGTGATAGATAGACCCAGGGGCGGACTGGGACAAAAAATCTGCCCTGGAATTTTGGACCAGACCGGCCCACAACATTTGATAACATACCTTTTCAGTCTTTTCGATGCAACTGTGCAAGTCTTTAAAACAACATACCTTGAGCCATGCAATGCTTAACAGGAATCAGTGAGGGTGGACACATGAAATATTTCAAAACTTCAAAACTTAATAACATTTATTAACAGTATAAAAATACACTTCACCACTCAATCACAGTAATATAACACTAGCAATTAACAAAATTACGTGTTATTAAATTTATATGATATACACTACCGTTCAAAAGTTTGGGGTCACCCAAACAATTTTGTGTTTTCCATGAAAAGTCACACTTATTCACTACCATATGTTGTGAAATGAATAGAAAATAGAGTCAAGACATTGACAAGGTTAGAAATAATGATTTGTATTTGAAATAAGATTTTTTTTACATCAAACTTTGCTTTCGTCAAAGAATCCTCAATTTGCAGCAATTACAGCATTGCAGACCTTTGGCATTCTAGCTGTTAATTTGTTGAGGTAATCTGGAGAAATTGCACCCCATGCTTCCAGAAGCAGCTCCCACAAGTTGGATTGGTTGGATGGGCACTTCTTGCGTACCATACGGTCAAGCTGCTCCCACAACAGCTCAATGGGGTTCAGATCTGGTGACTGCGCTGGCCACTCCATAACCGATAGAATACCAGCTGCCTGCTTCTGCTCTAAATAGTTCTTGCACAATTTGGAGGTGTGTTTAGGGTCATTGTCCTGTTGTAGGATGAAATTGGCTCCAATCATGCGCTGTCCACTGGGTATGGCATGGCGTTGCAAAATGGAGTGATAGCCTTCCTTATTCAGAATCCCTTTTACCCTGTACAAATCTCCCACCTTACCAGCACCAAAGCAACCCCAGACCATCACATTACCTCCGCCATGCTTAACAGATGGCGTCAGGCATTCTTCCAGCATCTTTTCATTTGTTCTGCGTCTCACAAACGTTCTTCTTTGTGATCCAAACACCTCAAACTTGGATTCATCTGTCCACAACACTTTTTTCCAGTCTTCCTCTGTCCAATGTCTGTGTTCTTTTTCCCATCTTAATCTTTTTATTTTATTGGCCAGTCTCAGATATGGCTTTTTCTTTGCCACTCTGCCCTGAAGCCCAGAATCCCGCAGCCGCCTCTTCACTGTAGATGTTGACACTGGTGTTTTGCGGGTACTATTTAATGAAGATGCCAGTTGGGGACCTGTGAGGCGTCTGTTTCTCAAACTAGAGACTCTAATGTACTTATCTTCTTGTTTAGTTGTGCAACGCGGCCTCCCACTTCTTTTTCTACTCTGGTTAGAGCCTGTTTGTGCTGTCCTCTGAAGGGAGTAGTACACACCGTTGTAGGAAATCTTCAATTTCTTAGCAATTTCTCGCATGGAATAGCCTTCATTTCTAAGAACAAGAATAGACTGTCGAGTTTCAGATGAAAGTTCTCTTTTTCTGGCCATTTTGAGCGTTTAATTGACCCCACAAATGTGATGCTCCAGAAACTCAATCTGCTCAAAGGAAGGTCAGTTTTGTAGCTTCTGTAAGGAGCTAAACTGTTTTCAGATGTGTGAACATGATTGCACAAGGGTTTTCTAATCATCAATTAGCCTTCTGAGCCAATGAGCAAACACATTGTACCACTAGAAAAAAATTCCTAAAGACATTTTGAGTGTGCGTGACTCTGGCCCGGGACTCCCCCCCATACATCACTGACACTGTTGAGTAATTTTCAGAATATGACTTCTACCATTGCTTAGGTATGTGACAGATCAAGCTTTCAACAGGTGTTCATATGCTGATGCACTAGTAGTAGCGTAAACACGAATTTCAGCAGGATTAAAGACAGCTCCACTTGAGCACACTGCCACAGTTTAAGTTTAAGTAGTAAGCAAGCAGTAAACAATTGGTCACTCTGTGTCAGGTAGCACTTTACATTACAGTTCAGTAGCACAGTATGAGTTTGGTTCTAATTTGATAATAGTGATAAATGCTTTAAAAAACTTAGAGTGTAAACTGACCCAAATACATCCAATGCCAGAATTAGGCCATCAATGGCTATGACTTTGGTATTAGAAATACACCTTTTATCAAAATGATACCGCATTATAAATATCAGATAACATTATAAAGTTATACAGCTGTGTTAAATGTCAAATCAATCCACATGCAATCAAACATGTAACAAATCAGGATTCAGCAATAAGCTAGAATCAAAATTCACCAAAAGCACTAGGTCACACAGTTCTGATATCACACTAACAAAAACAGTGCTTTTTATCCAACATTAATTGAGAAAAACACACACGCACATACACACACGCACATACACACACACACACACACACATACACATATATCTATCTATAGATAGATACATATATGTGCATACACACAGGCAGTCTGTACATTAATGACTTAATGATGAACTGTCAATCAAACCATTCAGTGCAATGAATCACTTAGTAGCAGACACACAGGTTTAATCATCTATAAACTACAGGACTACAGGACTCCCCATACAACACTAGCCAATAGTTTGCAAGGTCAACCAGTATCCAGACGATTATGAATGTTTTACAGCAAGCCCCCCCAACAATTTAAATAGCAATTCCTAAAAGACCTGTATTTAATCCCCACTGTTTCTCTATGGAACTTCCGATCCCAACCACCCACACACCTCCCCAATACCCCAAACCCTTCCGAAATCGCCCCCCCCGAGCCCCCCGCAACGTCACAATCTCCGCTTGAAGGTGCATGTAAATCAATCGCGATTCTCAAACCTCTCCCACAAATAGGCTCATACCTCATCAACCCGACCTCCCACACACCTCCCCAATATCTCGTTAGAATCCTATGGACCCCACGACATGAACCCTGCCCTCAAACCCCCCCGCACGAGCCCCCCCGCCCCCCTCTCCCCGCGAACGCCGATCGCCCCCCCCCCCCTCCGAAAACGACCCTAAACGGTCAAAATGCACACAAATAACCCCCCCCCCATAACCCTCCACCACCGTCCTGACTGATAAGCACATGAATACATATAAGCCCAAATGTTAAAGAAGTCCAAAACCCACATCTTAGCATGCTAGCGAAACATATGCTGATGCACTAGCAATTAGCTTAAGCGCTAATTTCAGCATTGGTCGCTAATGTTAGCAAACAGCATATCTTTACAGATAGTTGGAATGTCAGTTGTAAATCCTGACTGATAAGCACATGAATACCTATAAGCCCAAATGTTAAAGAAGTCAAAAACCTACATTTTAGATAGCATGCTAGCGAAAGAGTTGAAAAAGATGTATGCTTACCTTAGAGACTTAGAGCCAGAGAGGAAGAGTTGAGCTGGAGTACAGTTTATAAATACACCCGAAACAAAAAGAGCCAATTTGATTCCTCCAGTAAATATCCTCCAATTAAAGTTATTAAATGTGAAATGAATTACTGTTCATAAAATAGCCACCGTCATTCGTGGCCACCGTCTCTCCTCTTTCAAGCACGTTGCTAAGTAACGAACTAATGAGTTGCAGCTGACAGTTGCAACTGTCATGTCAGTTGAACAGACAGAGAGAAAAGGCTTACCGCACCCCTCGAACAGGAAGGATTTCTGGCCAAACCGTGTTTCCAATCATAAAACCAGGTTAACGTGAAGCCGGCTGAGCCCTTCCTGAACGTCTACATAGGCATTTTGTGTTGACAAGTGAAGAAATGTGCTCTTGGGAGCAATTCTAAAAAGTGTTAGTTTTGCATTCCTCCTGAAATTTTCCTGGCACTTTTAACATGGGAGTCTATGAGGCTCTTCATGGGTGCTGCGGACGAATTTTCGCATGTCAAGCTAAAACAATAAATCTGACAGATAAAGTAAAGCAAGTGTGAGCTAGAGGACACATTTTCCTACGTTTCTATGTATAAATTGTGTCTGTAGTGGTGCATTTGAGGCCATGGTAGTCGAATACGTTTTTTTTTTTTTTACACATTTCTCTCTCTTCTCCTCACTCTAGCGATGACATCTCCACTCTACCTCTCAAACATTCTCTCCATTAACACCCATTCATTTTTTTGGTGTGGTTTTTGGCAATTTCTGGGCAAAATTGTTAGCCAAAAGTCTTAGAAAAATCATAGCACACATGTCGGGGCCGAGCCGCACGTTTTGATATAACTTTTGTGTATATGCGTCAAAAACTCTGGTAGGTGTTTTGAGCCAAAAAAAGGGCGTAAGAATAAGTATAACTAGAAAAAAATTCCTAAAGAAATTTTTAGTGTGCGTGACTCTGGCCCGGGACTCTCCCCCATACATCACTGACACTGTTGAGTAATTTTCAGAATATGACTTCTACCATTGCTTAGGTATGTGACAGATCATGCTTTCAACAGGTGTTCATTTGCTGATGCACTAGTAGTAGCGTAAACACTCATTTCAGCAGGATTAAAGACAGCTCCACTTGAGCACACTGCCACAGTTTAAGTTTAAGTAGTAAGCAAGCCGTAAACAATTGGTCACTCTGTGTCAGGTAGCACTTTACATTACAGTTCAGTAGCACAGTATGAGTTTGGTTCTAATTTGATAATGGTGATAAATGCTTTCAAAAACTTAGAGTGTAAACTGACCCAAATACATCCAATGCCAGAATTAGGCCATCAATGGCTATGACTTTGGTATTAGAAAAACACCTTTTATCAAAATGATACTGCATTATAAATATCAGATAACATTATAAAGTTATACAGCTGTGTTAAATGTCAAATCAATCCACATGCAATCAAACATGTAACAAATCAGGATTCAGCAATAAGCTAGAATCAAAATTCACCAAAAGCACTAGGTCACACAGTTCTGATATCACACTAACAAAAACAGTGCTTTTTATCCAACATTAATTGAGGAAAAACACACACGCACATACACATACGCACACGCACATACACACACACACACACGCACATACACACACACACACACACATATATATATATATATACAGTTTTTGTTAGTGTGATTTCAGAACTGTGTGACCTAGTGCTCACACAGTTCTGATATCACACTAACAAAAACAGTGCTTTTTATCCAACATTAATTGAGAAAAACACACACGCACATACACACACACACACACACACATACACATATATATATATCTATCTATAGATAGATACATATATGTGCATACACACAGGCAGTCTGTACATTAATGACTTAATGATGAACTGTCAATCAAACCATTCAGTGCAATGAATCACTTAGTAGCAGACACACAGGTTTAATCATCTATAAACTACAGGACTACAGGACTCCCCATATAACACTAGCCAATAGTTTGCAAGGTCAACCAGTATCCAGACGATTATGAATGTTTTACAGCAAGCCCCCCCAACAATTTAAATAGCAATTCCTAAAAGACCTGTATTTAATCCCCACTGTTTCTCTATGGAACCACCCACACACCTCCCCAATACCCCAAACCCTTCCGAAATCGCCCCCCCCGAGCCCCCCGCAACGTCACAATCTCCGCTTGAAGGTGCATGTAAATCAATCGCTATTCTCAAACCTCTCCCACAAATAGGCTCATAGCTCATCAACCCGACCTCCCACACACCTCCCCAATATCTCGTTAGAATCCTATGGACCCCAGCACATGAACCCTGCCCTCAAACCCCCCCGCACGAGCCCCCCCGCCCCCCGCGAACGCCGATGGCCCCCCCCCTCCGAAAACGACCCTAAACGGTCAAAATGCACACAAATACCCCCCCCCCCATAACCCTCCACCACCGTCCTGACTGATAAGCACATTAATACATATAAGCCCAGATGTTAAAGAAGTCAAAAACCCACATCTTAGATAGCATGCTAGCGAAACACATGCTGATGCACTAGCAATTAGCTTAAGCGCTAATTTCAGCATTGGTCGCTAATGTTAGCAAACAGCATATCTTTACAGCTAGTTGGAATGTCAGTTGTAAATCCTGACTGATAAGCACATGAATACCTATGAGCCCAAATGTTAAAGAAGTCAAAAACCTACATTGTAGATAGCATGCTAGCGAAAGAGTTGAAAAAGATGTTTGCTTACCTTAGAGACTTAGAGCCAGAGAGGAAGAGTTGAGCTGGAGTACAGTTTATAAATACACCCGAAACAAAAAGAGCCAATTTGATTCCTCCAGTAAATATCCTCCAATTAAAGTTATTAAATGTGAAATGAATTACTGTTCATAAAATAGCCACCGTCATTCGTGGCCACCGTCTCTCCTCTTTCAAGCACGTTGCTAAGTAACGAACTAATGAGTTGCAGCTGACAGTTGCAACTGTCATGTCAGTTGAACAGACAGCGAGAAAAGGCTTACAGCACCCCTCGAACAGGAAGGATTTCTGGCCAAACCGTGTTTCCAATCATAAAACCAGGTTAACGTGAAGCCGGCTGAGCCCTTCCTGAACGTCTAAATAGACATTTTGTGTTGACAAGTGAAGAAATGTGCTCTTGGGAGCAATTCTAAAAAGTGTTAGTTTTGTGTTCCTCCTGAAATTTTCCTGGCACTTTTAACATGGGAGTCTATGAGGCTCTTCATGGGTGCTGCGGCCGAATTTTTGCATGTCAAGCTAAAACAATAAACGTGACAGATAAAGTAAAGCAAGTGTGAGCTAGAGGACACATTTTCCTACGTTTCTATGTATAAATTGTGTCTGTAGTGTTGCATTTGAGGCCATGGTAGTCGAATATGTTTTATTTTTTTCACGAATTCTTCTGTCTCCTCTCCACTCTAGCGATGACATCACCCACTCTAGTTTTCAAACATTCTCTCCATTAACACCCATTAATTTTTCTGGTGTGGTTTTTGGCAATTTTTGGGCAAAATTGTTCGCCAAAAGTCTTAGAAAAATCATAGCACACATGTCGGGGCCGAGCCGCACGTTTTGATATAACTTTTGTGTATATGCGTCAAAAACTCTGGTAGATGTTTTGAGCCAAAAAACGGCGTAAGAATAATAATAATAATAAACGCTAGTAATAACATAGTGTGTGCCTTGCAGCACGCACACAATAATAATAAACGCTAGTAATAACATAGTGTGCGCCTTGCAGCACGCACACAATAATAAACGCTAGTAATAACATAGTGTGCGCCTTGCAGCACGCACACAATAAACGCTAGTAATAACATAGTGTGCGCCTTGCAGCACGCACACAATAAACGCTAGTAATAACATAGTGTGCGCCTTGCAGCACGCACACAATTAGAACACTGGAGTGATAGTTGCAGGAAATGGGCCTCTATACACCTATGTGGATATTGCACCAAAAACCAGACATTTGCAGCTAGAATAGTCATTTACCACATTAGCAATGTATAGAGTGTATTTCTTTAAAGTTAAGACTAGTTTAAAGTTATCTTCATTGAAAAGTACAGTGCTTTTCCTTAAAAAATAAGGACATTTCAATGTGACCCTAAACTTTTGAACGGTAGTGTATATATTTACTTATATCAAAGTGTTATTTTCTTTCATTGTAGGCTAACTTACATTGTCTCTAGCCTAGCTACATAATCCACCCATTTTTTCCAGGCCTAAATAGGAGTTTACCCTGAACAAAGAAATTGAGAGTGCTAACTCTTCCTTTTCACTCACATTTTTGGTGAGTGGTGGCTAACTTAAATTTTTGGTTCATTGTAGGCTAACTTACATTGTCTCTAGCCTAGCTACATCATCCACCCATTTTTTCCAGGCCTAAATAGGAGTTTACCCTGAACAAAGAAATTGAGAGGGCTAACTCTTCCCTTTTCACTCACCTTTTTGGTGAGTGGTGGTGGCTTAAAATATGCCTAAACTAGAATTACTGAAATGTATAGATACCTGCTGCATTCACATAACAAAATTATATAATTTTTTAAGTGAGATTTTCTATCAGTTATGTAGCCTACATTGTCCCTACCATCTGGGCTACATAAAGGACTGCTATATGTGCAGGACAAAAAAGCAATTTAGCCAATAGGCTAGCCTGGTACTGACCCCACAAACAATAATACTGATAAATGATAATGATAAATGAAATGTTAATGCTGCCCACTGACTTATTGTTGGTGAATGGTGAACAAGTCTTCTCACATTAAAGACTATTTTGTTTATAACAAAATACATAAAAATAGGCTACTAAGCTAGGCTTATTTTCTCATCCAGCCAGTCTACAATGTCTTACAGTAAAAATAACGCTAATGCTCAGAACTTTTTTAACTAATTTCACCTCCATTAAACTAACCTACTTGGCAATAGACAGAATTGTTTGATTGACATTTTATCATATTCATCAAGGGGTTGGGTGGCTTCATCCTACTCGTTGCATTTCATACATGTTCTGACAGTAGTCCAGCTTACCACAGGTTCAACATGCTCCTGTTGAGTGCCACTGCCACCGGCACCACTGTCATCAGCAACGGGAGCTTATCAGAATCAGAATGGGGGTTTATTCGCTATGCGAATAACAAACATAGAATTCACTGTGGCAGAAATGAGCAAACATAGAACAGAAATGTGCAAACATAGAACATATATGTGGCATACTAATACAAAATGAATACAATGTAAAAATACACTACAAATATGATACAAATGACAAGTAATACAAATGACAAGTAATACAAATGATACACATAATACAAATGATACAAATAACATGGAAGTACAAATAAGATAGGTACAAAGTGGAATGGGTGTATATAGTACGGAGGGGGGTGTATATACACAGTAGTGTAAACAGTGGTGCAAAAATCACAGTAGAAAGTTTTTAAAGTGTTATGAAGGCCCTGCTGTGGCAAACATAGCCAAGATTTTATTGAGGGGCGGGACCACTAGACGGTTGTCAGAGGAGGACCGTAGGTGGTGGGTGGGGGTGTAAACCCGGAGGAGAGAGTTGATAAAATTTGGTGCAGTCCAGTTCACTGATCAAAAGGTCAGTACCAAGGTCTTGAATCTGACGTGGTAGCGTCTGGGTAGATTGAAAACCAGACGGGCTACTGCATTCTGGATCCTCTGGAGGGGGCGGATTGCGCTTGCTGGAAGACTGGTATCATCTGATCTTCCGGATGTTGTAGAGGGTGAATCTACATGACCGGGAGACTGCAGCAGTGTGTGCTGAGAGGGAGAGCTCGTTCTCCAAGGTAACCCCCAGGTTTTTTGCAGAAGATGAAGGGGTCACCGTTGCAGATCCCAGAGTGATAGAGAGATCATGGTAGATAGGGGGTTTGGCCAGGATGATGTGGGATTCCATTTTGGCAAGATTCAATTGAAGGTGGTTCCTGGTCATCCAGGCTGAGATGTCTGTGAGGCAGGCCTCGATCCTAGCTGAGATCCCTGGATCGATCGGGGGGACGACAGGTATAGCTGCGTGTCGTCAGTGTAGCAGTGATAGGAGAAGCCATGGGAGGTGATGATTGGTCCAAGTGAGGTGGTGTACAGGGAGAATAGGAGAGGGGCAGCAGAGCTAGCGAGGACCTGACATTCCACCTTGGGTATTTTTTGTTGTTGACCCAATCGATTTTCACCGGTGTTCAAATGTTATTTGTTCTCCTCTTGTTCCCACCAAACACACTTTCACAATTTGAAGAGCTGTGCGCTTGACGATTTAATCACAAGATTTGGTATGTAAAACTGATCTCAAACCCCGGAAAGAGATTTCTATTCAATTGAGATGAGCTCAAAGCTGGAACAAGCCTTGAACCTTGTTATTTTTTAAATATGCTAAGCACATTTTTTTAAATGTTGATCAGTTCTCCTTTCACATGGCTGTTTTTCTCCTATCCAGCAACAAATCGTGCAGTATCTGAAGGACATGTTCGATCATGACAAGGTACGCTTCACCTCATCCCAGTCCCTGGCGGAGGACATCTTGAACCTGTCGCACCGCCGCAGCGAGATCCTGCTGGGTTACCTGGGTATTGACAGCCTGCAGCAGCTCAATGGAGGCCTGCCCAGTGACCAAGGCGACTGCATGGGGTCCAACTGATCTGCCAGGATGGGACACACAAGACTTGGATGGGACACACAAGACTTGACTTGACCCTGGATAGAGTGGGACCTGGACTGGGCAAAGCTATATTAGGCAGACCAGGACTAGAACCCGAACCAGAACCAGCTGTCAGGCCTATTAGGCAAAGATGAATTTGAATATGGTTATTGTATTTGTGTTGAAACTCAAACAACATGACTGAAAACGATCTAGACTCATTTTACAGTATGGAGTCTAGTATGTCATCCATGCAGTACTCGTAAGACCATTACTATAGCTGCATCCGTGTGTTTCTCACCTGGCAGACACCTCGAGTAACACCATTTCCTCTCATTGAATGATCACCTTTCATAGACTTGACGCCCGTCTGTGACGATCCTTTTTTGTCTGTGTGAAAGGCAGTGATAGGTCAGAATGTGTTTCATGTTGTGTATACATGTCTACAAGTTTGGGATGGGGGCAGGCGGGGGTTGGATAGAAAACATCCCTTTTAACAAAGACCTCAATGCCCTTGCCAAACAAAGACTTACACTGATTAAAGTCTGCTAGTGCTAGACTTCCACTGTTGCTTCTGCCTCTGCGCTGAGTGATCGTTCGTCTATTCGTTTAGTTTATTTATTCCTGTAGGACTCATCCAGGAGAATGAATGTGTAATGAGATTAAATCAGGGCAGTGTCATGCATAGAAAGTGTATATTTATGACCCCCAGTTTGTCCTCAGACACTCGTGTAGAATTGTTGCTTGAGTCCTGAGGGGCAAAGACGCCAAGCTAGCAGTGTTGAAGCTCTCACCTTGGTTGGCCTGCATTATGCAGAGACTGGATTCTGTTCTGATTGGGGGAACGCTAAACACTATTAACACTAGATGAGAGGGAAGACTATGGTATTCAGACAGTTTTCCCCCTGCATGTATGATACGGTGAGGACAAAAAAAACATATATATATATATATATATATATATATATGTATATATACTGTATATATATTGGAGCCAGTAAACCCTCCCCTTCCTGCCAAAACCAAAACATGCTTGATCTAATCTTTGTGAACCCTGGATCTAAATGTCCTGTACTCACACTATTGGTTAGGTTTGAATGTCTCTCAATTCACAGCTTTCCTGTTCATGTTTGGTGACTGATTCTCATTTCTAACGTGTCCAGTCTATTTGCAGTTTGGTTGCATTGCAGCAGTGTCCAGGTAACAGATAATATTTTAGGCCAGTATCTGAATGGGAAAGTGAACAGGGTAACCGTGACAGAATTTGTGATATGGTTAGGGTGCCATATTCCACTGTTCTTAAGCATGAGGCTAACTTTAAGGACCTTTTGTCAATTGAGCCTTTAATTTGCCTTTGGTCCCATTTGCACTTCATCAACCAACAAACTAGAATGAAATGCAAATAATTGTCTAGCCCTACAGTTAATCAAGAGTAGGCTAATTGGATAGTGACTACAGCATAGGTCTTAATCATTTTAGCTGCTGGATATGTAAATTATGTAAACGTGCGTAAACCCTTCCTTTGAATTTTGTAGATTAAATTAGATTATTAGTAGTCATGCCCACAATTTTGCAAACAACCGCTGGCTGTTTTATCCTAATCTGCACATTGACAAACATTTAAATTTAGTTTTCCCTGTTCAAAATGTTAGGTCTGCTATAAACTTCCTGTTGGAATTAAAGCTGTATCAGGGCTGCCTGTAGCGATATATCAGTCTGATGTCAAGTGAAAAGACTTTGTATTACTTCAAAGTAACAATACAATTACTGTTAAATGTAATGTATAGTCTACTCTATATGTATCACATTGATAATTGCACATGATTTGCATTGCATTGCCAAACAGCTGCTTTTGAGTTGAGCGAATAGTTTCTCCAAGACAAAATAGAAAATTGATGTAATTCATCTAAATCCGAGATTAATTACTATCCCTCCGAATTTGCATGTTTTTGGGTCAATTTGAAATCCTTAATGAATGAATCAATGAATGGATGTATCCGTTTAGTCTTTATATTACCCGATCTCAAGAGTCCTGAATAATTCAACATAAATGTGTTTTGATGGCTAGTAAAAAGGAAAAAAATTGGGAATGTTTGAGATCAATCAGTGTAGATGGCGGAAACAACAATTATGTCGGCTCTGTTTTTGTATGGTTTTATATTTTAACTCCCAGAGTTTAGGAAAAGTGATGCAATATATGATGGCTGCCGTTGGCTTCTAATGATGAAAGATTCCAGAAAGCCAGAAAAGAACAAATCAAATCATAGGCCTATAAACGGTCGCTTAAATGAGCTCTTCACAGTAGTGTCCTATTTATGCCTTGTTTTGTGATGTCTTTCCATTGTGAAATTACAATGCCAGCACATACTGTAAACATTTTCCTAATGTTTTTTTCGTAATAAATATCTATTCGCCCAGTCTCTTCCCAATCAATGAAGACTTTGGAATCCGCTTCATTTTATTGAATTGAAAGGCATCTTACATGCCGAACATTGATCTAGTTGTATGACATTTTACCAAATTCTGACGGCCATGTTTGACCAAATGATTCCGAATGTGTTCATTCACTAATTTCATTATTTATTTATTTTATATATTCCTGTAGAAATGAATGATGATTGGACAAAATGTTTTATCATGGCAGTTCGATCATTGGTCGACCAGTCCTGTATATCCTCGTAAATTTGTTAATATAATATGGAGGAGGGACAGGGAGGGGGGCATGGTGAATGGGGTCGTTTTCGTAAAGGGGGATCGGTTTACTATTGGCAGACATACTTGGGCGTTTCATTGTGATTTGTCAGTGCACATTGCCCGGTGTCCGGGTAAGATGGCGTCGGAAGAGCAGTGCACGGCACCACCTCAATGGCGGTCGATATCTCTAACCCACGTAGAATTTCCTGCCGGTAAGTGCTCACAACTAACCTCGTTTTACGGTTGCATCTGTCCGTTATAACCGTGCAGGTTTGATACCTATAAGAAGTACTGTGCTACTGTATGGACACGATCAACAGCATTTGCCGAATAGTGACCCAGGCAGCTCAGGCAAACACCGCTCTGCAGGCAGCGTATCAACAACTGCCAAATTATGAGACAGTTCCGCATGCGCAGATACCAAATAACTCCACAATCCCAAGCTAACTAGCCTAAATGGCTACATTGAAATGCAAAACGTTATGAATTACAATGTATTCCTTATTAAACCTTACAAAATATGACTATTATTATTGTTTTTCGTGTTTATCTTTTAGTATTGCACGTGGAGATGTAGTCCCTTATGTTATCAATCAGCTTCTTTCTGTTAGCTAGCAAAGCTGCTGGCTAGCCATGTTAGACAAGCTGCTGGTTGACAAAATGTTGCCTAGTTAGTCAACAATGGTCAGTTAACTAGGAATAGTTGATTGAATGTTCTCTAAACAATCGTTCCTCAATTACCACACTTTATAGTTTGAACTTGTTAAATCGTGAGGAATTCAACCTGAAAGAGGCGTTTGCATCTCTGACTTCTGTTTCACCTAACTTAGTATGTAATAATAATGTCCTGTCACTGACCATATTGTGTGTTTGTGATGATTTGTAGGTGACCTGACTGGACAAGTGTTGGCCTATGCCAGCCTACTTCCAATGGTTGTTCTTGTGGGCTTCGTCACCCTCATAGTTTTCAAGCGAGAACTGCACACTGTAAGTTAAGCTCAGCTAAGAGTAATACTCCTAAACACCTGGGGCCTCATGTACAAAGGTTGCGTACGCACAAAAACGTGGCGTACGTCCTTTCCCACGCTCACGTTCAGATGTATCAAACGTGAAATGACCGTGGAAATGTGCGGTGCCCCACGCCAGCTTCATAGCTGTCGTACGCACGTTTCTACAGCTATTGTTCCTTTGGCGTCACTTATGGCGCTTTTCCACCGCATGAAATCAGCTCGCCTCGCCTCGCATTTTTGGCGTTTCCACCGCAGTTCCATGGTACCTGGTACCTGCTAGCGGGTACTTTTTTGGTACCTTCTCGCTCTAGGTACCAGGCGATCTTAAGTCGAGCTAAAAGGTGACGTCGGCAGACGGCCGGCCATTGATTGGCCAGAAAGTGTGACGAAGTCACGAGAGCGACTTAAAGCAACAGCGCCGCAGCTAATACTTATTACTATCAGATACAGTCCATTACACCAACAGTCTACAAGCTTTTTAAAAGTCAGATAATTTACAAAAGACTAGTTCGTCAACATGGCTAAAATTATAATGTGGGTTCTGTCCACTTGTGGGTTGCGTTGGTGTTATTTACGTCGCGTACAAAAATACGTCACGGCCTACGTCACGCCCCTTTCGCCGACGACCAGGAAGTACTGCAATTTGCGGTGGAAAACCACCGGTGTTAACTACAAACCGAGTCGAGTAGAGTCGTGCTACATTTGCGGTGGAAAAGCGCCATTAGAGGTGATGCTGGGAAACTGTTAATAATGTGAAAACAGTCAAGTGATGTGCACATCAGAGACACCGTTGTGAACAATTTACACACCCAGGCGTTTGTAATCATATAGGTGAATATAAAAGAATGCAATGTGATTAAGAAAATGGTATTAACAATGGCAGCGTTCGCGTTGTTTGAGGACCTCGCAAATGGTGCAATCCGACGTGAGCGAGTTTTTAGGGAACGCGAGGATTTACTTGCAAACAATAACTGGCTCATAAACCGATTTAGGTTACCAAGGCCAGTGTTACTGGAGTACGCAATTAGCAGCGATAGCCGGTTTCCCTAAGGTTATCGGATATATTGACTGCACACACATTGCTATAAAAGCGCCATCACAGGATGAATTTGTTTATGTTAATAGAAAACATTTTAATTCCATTAATGTTCAAATCATATGTGATGCGCAAATGCCTTCCGGGCGGTAAACGGGACTGCCCCGACCTATATCAACTCTCTCCTCCAGCCCTATATCCCCACCCGCCACCTACGGTCATCTGCTGACAACCATCTAGTGGTACCCCCCCTCAAGAGCGCCAGAGCGCAACACAAACTCTTCCACTGCCTGGCTCCCCAATGGTGGAATCAACTCCCGACCTCCATCAGAAGCACGGACTGCCTTCTAACCTTCAAAAGAAGGCTTAAAACTAATCTATTTAGAGAATGTAATGGCACTTACCAATAGTATGTCATTTCACCTGATCTAATGTATTGTGTTTTGTATCTCTTGCTTTATATTCATAATCGTTGTGTTATGCATTTATAGTTCTTCCTTTGGCACTTATTGGTTCTCATGATGTATGATTCACGATCTAAAAATCCGACTGTGTTCGGGGTCTATCACGTTGCTTTGCTCAATGACTGATGCTCTTTTGTAAAAGCTCTCTCTTGTAAGTCGCTTTGGATAAAAGCGTCTGCTAAATGAATAAATGTAAATGTAAATGCAGTTAACTAAAATCGTGGCAAGGTGGCCTGGCTCAACGCACGACTCATTCATTCTGACAAACAGCATGGTTGGGAACAGGCTGGAGGCTGGCGCGATGGGTGGCTATGGGTGCGTAAATAGTTTATTAATTCGTTTAATTGTCTATGTAAACAAGCGAAATGCACATTTGGGCAGGTGCGCATTCAAATGTTTATTTTATTGTATTGAAATTAGAGCTGCAAAGCTTTCTATCAAGCCCCTGATTGACTCATTTCTTCCCTCTACTCATTTTGATTTATCTGATCGGACCAAGAGGGAAATTAGATAAACCTTTATTTGTCCTCCAGGGGGTGGAAATTGCAGGTCCAGGGCCTATTTACATTGATTTGAATATTTAAATGGAGGCATGGACAGGGAGAAGTTCGGCACCTCTGCATGTGCGCTCAATTCCAAGTTGATTGTGATGTACAAAAGAAACGTGCTTGGATCCATGCCTACGCACACTTTGATACATCTGAATTTATTTGTGCGTACGACAGTTTCTGGGTTTTGGCGTACGCCAAGTTTCAGTAGGAAATCCACGCAAGTCTTTGTACATGAGGCCCCTGTATTCTCCAAATACAGCAGTTACAAATGCAAAGAGCTGGACTTCAATCTGTGTTTTCCAATAAATTGCCTATCTGGTAATCTGATCTGATTGCATTTTGTTCGTTTGCACTTCTGGGGAACCTGTGGGGAGTCAGGTGGCTCAGTGGGTTACAGTGTTAGCTTCATGACTGGAAGGTTGTGAGTTTGATTCCCGGCTGTGGCTATGTGATGTTGTGTCCTTGGACAAGGTACTTCACCCTACTTGCCTCTGGGGGATTGTCCCTGTACTTGCTGAAAATTGCTTTGGATAAAAGCGTCTGATAAATGAAATGAACCCCAGTGGTTTACTGGGTTAGAAAAGAAAATGGGTTTGATTCCAGCTCAGTGAATTTCCTGCACGTCTTTTTTTCCCAGCTTTCCTGCAGAAAAAAAGCCCTGCAACTAACATGCACTTCTGGGGCACCATCTTTTCTTCTGTTTGACAGATCTCCTTTTTTGGTGGACTTGTGCTGAATGAAGGAGTGAACTGGCTTCTGAAGCACATACTTCGGGAGCCACGCCCTTGTGGAGGTGACCCAAAAGTTTAAAACGTGACCTTAACACTGCAATGTTGACATGCATGACCCCAACGCATGCAGCTTCTTTGATCTGTAAACGTGTATTTTTCAGCTGGGACGCATACAGGCCTGAACACAGAGTACGGTATGCCTTCCAGCCATTCCCAGTTCATCTGGTTCTTTGTGGTTTACTTCTTTCTTTTTCTTTATTTAAGGTAAGTTTTGTGGGTATTATGTATTTTTCAATTTCTCTCGTCTCCGGAAATTGTTAGGGCAGTATTGGTTGATGGTGCTGAGTGACTCCCCTCTGCTGTTTAGAATGCATCAGACGAACAATGCTCGGTGTGTGGAGTTGCTATGGAGACACATACTGTCCATCGTCTTGTTAGGGATGGCCTTATCAGTGTCGTACAGCAGGTAAGGAATAAAGTGGCACTGGAAGAAGTGGTGGAGATACTATTACTGTGTATATTGTAATTTTAAAGAACTAGATATCTGCAGTTTAACCAACAATGTCAGTTTTGTTGTGGTGAGAAACAGTTAAGATGAAGATATGTGTGTATTGTTCCCGTCAGGGTTTACCTGTTGTACCACACCTGGAGTCAGGTTTTCTATGGAGGAGTGGCTGGCAGCACTATCGGAGTTGTGTGGTTCTTCTTCACGCAAGAGGTGCTGACACCGCTGTTCCCCAAGATAGCTGCGTGGTGAGGACTGGGACGCATCTCCAGAGGGGAGCACAGACTTAGCAGAAAGTTAACGAGCCAATACCGACCTCTATTCTGGCAGTTGGCTCCCGTTTACTTGTACAAGCTTGTTTCTTTGACGTATTTTTTATATGATGATATTTATATTATTATATGGTTAGTATGTTTTTAAGCTTTATGCAATGTCCACTTGAATGCAGGCCGATATCAGAGTTCTTTCTGGTGCGAGACACAAGCCTGATCCCCAACATCCTCTGGTTTGAGTACACAGTGACCAGATCTGAAGCAAGGTGAGATCTTGATGATTCCCCCCCCCCCCCAATGTCCAATATATTTGACTGTTTGGGTTTTCAATAACACGTCTTGACAGTTTTAGTTTGATACTTGATAGCTGTTTTTATTTTATTCATTAATATTATTTTTATTTATCTTCATGTCACAGAAACAGACAACGAAAACTCGGAACAAAACTTCAGTGATCTCTGGTCGCTTGGTGAAACTGAGTTAATGGACCACACACACACACAAATACTCAAGAAAACACACTGGAGAACCACCATCTTCTGGACTAACCTGGTTGCAATGAATAAAAGGGCCAAACCGTTTACAGGTGGACCAAAAGAGAGTGCCTGGACCTGGCCAGGGAAACTGACAACAGGAGACTGTCCGGCCACATGCCTCTCCTTCTTGTACAGCTTGCCCAAAATGCTCCCCAATGCATGCAAGTCCGTGCAAGAGGTATACTATTTAATTATAAATTAATAATATATTTTAACTGTAAATGCACGCTGACAGTAAACGTGTAGTGTAAGAGAAAGAGGGCTCTATCAAGTAACAAACATTGGGCTGGTTGTTAGTACAGCATGAAATTTGTGAATATTTTATTTTTGCAGACTCATGGTTAGCTGCTTGAGTTAGTTCAGTTAGTTGCTTTTATTTTGGTGTAGGTAGTTGATTGAGGGCAAAACTATATTTGGTTGGGGATTTATTTGGTAATGGGTGCAATAACTGAAAATTAAACCCTTTTTCATTCTTGAATAACAGAAGAGAACCATTTAAAAACTCTAGTTAAAGAGAGTTAACTTTAACTTAAAAGTTACAATTAATTGCACTTTGTGGAAAAAGTACACTAGTTACATGTTAAAGAAACCCCTTTGTTTTTGTGGTTATTTTTTTGCCTTTGATACCCTCTAGCATCTATCTGTGTTTAATGATTGTCTGACTCCTGTATTTGGATCCAGAACTGACTTGCAAGTGTCACCTATAGTATAAAACTAATGACTTAAGCATCAAGTCTATTTTTCTTTTGTTGAAGAGATTATTGAAACAATGCTCTTTAGAACCACCACAGAGCTTTATATGTTACCTTTTCCCCTTTTTGTTAGGCTTCCTCAAGGTATATTAGGACATGTTTTATGAAATCTTCCAGGGATTTAAGTTCCCTGGGAACCTTTTTCTTATTTTCTATTTGAAGTTGTAAAGAGAATATGAAATTATGGAGAACATCTTTTTTGTTAGTTTTTTCTTAAATCTTTGTGTTTACTTACCTTTTAAAGACAACGTTCCAGATTAGTGGGTGATGAAGAAAAAAACGATTTTCTAAGGGGGAAAATGTTTATAAATATATATATATATATATATATATATATATATATGTGTATGTATATAAGTCTATGTGTGTTTATGTATATAAAACCTCGGGTCAACCGTAGCATTTTTCTAAGGTGTGTTCCTCACCACCAGGGCTGTGCAGTCAAGCTGTGTTGAGGCTCTGAAGTGATATGAACCGTCATATCTCCACAAAGGGAAGCATTTCTCTTAGTTTATCATAATTTTTCCATGTGTAATCCATATCAAGCTGAATAAAGAAATTGTGTTTATGTACAGCTGTTTATCCATGTCCCCCCCCCCCCCCCCCCCCAAAAAAAAATAGGGAGATGGCCAATTAGCACTAACCTGATATTTGGAGTGCTATTAAAAGTGGAATTGCCCAAATGTTACTGTGCAATGTATTTCAATACTTGTGTAAGCATATATCTCGTCGACAAGTCAGCTGCCATGGGCATGGGACTCCTGGACCATTTAATGTTTAATAAATGTTCTGACAGAACAAGGCGGAAGTGAGGGCTGAACGTCACTTCCCCACCAGTTAGAAACGTATTTGCTTGTAAAGCTAGCGACGGAGATACCTGAGATGGAAACAAACATGTTCTTGTAATCGAATTCCGTTGCAAGCAGTGGCAGATCTAGGGTATCAGGCGCCCGGGAGCAGATTACTGTTGTGTGCCCTGATCTACGGGGGGGCAAGGGCCGCCCCCCCCACTTGAGAGCCTTGCCCCCCCAGCTGCCCACGTACTGTTGTCCCATGATCCCCTGCCAAGACCTCTTGCCACCCCCTTTGCCCCCCCCACTCGTGGTATTGCAACATAAAATACCCATGGGGCCCAGAAAGCATTTTTCCCATAGACTGTAATAGTAAAAGAGAAGCCTGTAAAAAGGTTCTCAGGACACCTCCAGCTGTATCCACTATTAATTGCTAACCTTTTTATTCCATATTTTTAAGTCATGGACTATTAAACCGTCAAAAAGGGTTTTAAAGGCCAGAAAAGCCCCTTCAAAGACTTATTTTCTATGGTGACGTCACAGCTGTGTGCCTACACTCTCAAGCGCGGTCCCGCTGCCTCGGGGACATCACACTGTTCAGCCACTCTGTCGCAAGTCTGTTGTTTTTGCTATGTTATGTTCGTTATATTGTAAATAGTTAATGTTCAGTAAAATCACATTATTACTTTGAAAAGTTTGAACTTATTTCATTATTTTTACGGACATTTTCAACATGTCCCTTGCTCAAGCAGCTGTGCCGACATGCTTCAAATCCACCCCCATCGTACTGGTGCCAAAGAACTCCAGCCCGTCGTGCATGAACGACTATCGCCCTGTAGCACTGACACCCATTGTCATGAAGTGCTTCGAGCGACTGGTCCTGGCACACCTGAAGACCAACCTTCCACCCACACTTGACCCTCACCAGTTTGCCTACCGCAGCAATAGGAGCACAGACGATGCAGTTTCCTCAGCGCTGCACTCTGTGCTTACACACGTAGACAATAATAACACTTGTGCCCGTATGTTGTTTGTAGACTTCCCCTCCAAGCTGATCACCAAACTTGGAGAGCTGGGCATCAACACCCCCTCTGCCACTGGATTATGGGCTTTCTGACCAACCGACCACAGGATGTTAGGTCAGCCCATTCCTGCTCCTCCACCATCACACTCAACACAGGTGTACCACAGGGATGTGTGCTCAGCCCGTTCCTCTACTCGCTGTTCACCCATGACTGCAAGCCAATGTATGGATCCAACTCCATCATCAAGTTTGCTGATGACACCACGGTGATCGGCCTCATCACCAACAACGATGAGACAGCCTACAGAGAGGAAGTGCAGCACCTGGCCATGTGGTGTGGTGACAATAACCTGCTTCTTAACGCCACTGTTGTAGTCAATATTATGTTTTTATTGCAGTGCGTTTATATTAGGAAGGTGCTATTTATTTTTATATTATTACCATGACAACTTGCAACCTGGGGCCCGTTCTTCGTACGTCGCTAACTCAGTTAGCTGGATTTGATTGTTGACGATTTGGCATGATCTTGGATCGTTTGGTTCTTCGAAGCTCATCCTAGACTTGACGTCATAGCAACAGGTCCGTAAATTCAAACCTGCTCGGGAGCAGGTTTACTTCATGTAAACAAGATTAGATTGAGGCTTTATAAACGGAGGAGATAGGGAAGTATGTCGCAGCCATACGCGAGCAACCTCTTGCGGAAGGTGGGAGAATAATTTGCAGAGCTTTTCAAATTAATCGGGTATTGCGGGATAAAGTGTAATTGTTGAGAGATACCGTTTTTTTTCAGCCTTTTTCTTTGTGGCTGTTATAAATATGTAGAACGGAGTTTCTTAGGGTGGAGATTAAAACTCGCGGAGAACATTAGTTACTTTTAGCCTTCTCTTTGGCGTATTTATTGAGGCGGGAGACATGTAGCGTTGTCGACTCTACCCGACTATACTCGGTTTGTAGTAAACTCCTGAACCCGTGGGGTGGTTTTCCACCGCAAATTGTACCTCAAAAAGTACTTCCTGGTCGTCGGCGAAAGGGGCGTGACGTAGGCCCTGACGTCTTTTTATACGCGACGTAAATAACACCAACGCAACCCACAAGTGGACAGAACCCACATTATAATTTTAGCCATGTTGACGAACTAGTCTTTTGTAACTTATCTGACTTTTAAAAAGCTTGTAGACTGTTGGTGTAATGGACTGTATCTGATAGTAATAAGTATTAGCTGCGGCGCTGTTGCTTTAAGTCGCTCTCGTGACTTCGTCACACTTTCTGGCCAATCAATGGCCGGCCGTCTGCCGACGTCACCTTTTAGCTCGACTTAAGATCGCCTGGTACCTAGAGCAAGAAGGTACCAAAAAAGTACCCGCTAGCCAGGTAAAAAAAGTACCAGGTACCATGGAACTGCGGTGGAAACGCCAAAAATGCGAGTAGGGGCGAGGCGAGGCGAGCTGATTTCATGCGGTGGAAAAGCGCCATAACAGGTAAGTGTGGGAAA
The DNA here is from genome assembly GCA_030340685.1 of Protosalanx chinensis. Classification (NCBI taxonomy): domain Eukaryota; kingdom Metazoa; phylum Chordata; class Actinopteri; order Osmeriformes; family Salangidae; genus Protosalanx; species Protosalanx chinensis. The sequence goes on from CM059329.1 coordinate 4,009,270, forward strand.
TGTCACGTCCGGGACGCACCACTAACAACCTTGCCCTCTGCAGGACCCAATGAGCAAGGGCGCACCTAATGTTATCACATTTAACAAAATAGACAAACACATAATTTAACAGTGGTTTTTAAAAGGGAGGAAAAATAAGTGGCTTTTTAAAATAAAGACAGTATGAATTAAAGGCTACCATTTTGTAGAATATTCTTGTATTTCACTTTTACATTAATTTGTCTGCTACTTTTTGCCAGCCCACTCTCCTGGCATTTGCAGACTTTGAGGTGTTCCCTGTCGTTTTAAATAACGACTCAAATTCGGCATAACCTTCCATTAAAAGCTCTTGTTCTGATTGGGAGAAAAAGTGGGCACGTTCTTTGGCCATGCTGAAAAGCCAATAGCAGCGTTGCTGATCAATGTTTCTACTATCGATACATATCCCCTTTTAAGCCAACACATGATCGTATCCAGTTATACTAATCATACACAACAGGTTTGTTCGAAGAACCCAGTTAGCCGGATCATGATTCGCACGATGAAATCATCTTGGATTTGTCATTTGATCTCGGATGTATTAAGCGACGTAAGAAGAACGGGCCCCAGGGCATAGGAGGGTCCAGCCAATAGCAGGCAAGATGAACACTATTTCAGGGTGTCACTGGAGCACAGGTGTGAGGGATTGGTAATTAGGTAGAAGCCACAGTTTCACAGTCGACTGCTTCACGCGTTGGAAAGGGCTCCACGCCATCCCAAAGTTTTTGTGGTTCCGATTGCCTACACAGCCAGAAAGACCAAGGAGCTTATCGTGGACTTCAGGAAGAAGAGGAGAGACGCATGACTCCATTCAAATCAACGGGATGGCCGTTGAGCGTGTCTCCAGCTATAAATTCCTGGGGATCCTGTAATGGAACATTCTGATGTTCCATAATTGTACTGTGATATTGTTATAAGTTGTGTTGATGTTTTGAAACTGCTTACTGCAAGTTACAGTCTGGTCAAAGTTAACACCTCCCCACAGACAATGCTAATTGACTTGATCAATACAGGTGCGTAGACAAAAGGTCTGGGTAATCACCCTCCTTTAAGAGTGCTAATCAACTAGCTTACCCTATCAATGCAGTTGCGTAGACAAAAGGTCTGAGTAATCACCCTGCTTTGAAAGTGCTAATCAACTGGCCTTTTCGGTCAATACAAGTGCGCAGACAAAGAGTCTGGGAGCCTCCCAACCCCTTTCCCCCTTTGGAACCGCTTCAAACCAGAATGTGGAAGGAGGCCCTTTTGGAGACTCTTCCCCCCCCCAAACCTGGACAACGAGGGGGGGGCTCAACGGGATATATAGAGAGGGGAAAAGAAGGTTCAGGACCTTCTTCCTTGACCTACCGTGTTGATGGAACCAGGTCTATCAGAGCTCTGTTAATGTTTGTCTGTTAATGTATGTCTTGTCTGTTTCACGTTTCGTGTGTTCATAATTGCTATACTCTGTTCTTGTGAAAGGTTCAATAAATTTGTATCTAACAAACTATCAAACATTTGTATCCTTGCAACGTCCTCTATCAGAAAGTTTCCACCACAGTTTGGGGGCTCGTGTCCGGGAATCCACGTTCGGCCGCTACCAAGCTGCCGACGGCGGGTTTTTGAATCTAAGGTGAGCAAGGATCTTTTCGGATTGACGACGTTGTTGGGCCACAAAAGGATAAAGTTTGTTTAAAGGTTATTACCAAATATTAGTGATTTAATTTGAACCACGTCTAGCTGAGGGCGGACGTTAGATGCCTATTGTGCAAAAGATGCAAATAGAGGACTCCATGCGCTGAGTGAGTTTTACCGGTTTTATGCCTAATGAGCACAGACTATTAGAAGAGATTCTTATTTGAGAAAAGGGTCTAAGCGTACGCATTCCGTAAGACACGGAGAAGTTTCGACAGCGAAACTGAAATAACTCGAGTGTAAATATTATATAAATACCTTTGTTTTGTACAAAGCGTGGGTTGTGGTTAAGACAAGCGCTGAGTCTACTTTTTAAGTACAAATAAGTTCAAAATATCTGTAAATATTCGTTTGGTTTATTTCTTTGTTATAATAGGTAATTGATTTGAGTTCATCTTTATTCTTTGGTGAATAATTTTATTGCACGGAGTAACATGGGTTGTGGTCCAAGCAAGAATTCTGATTGTATGGGAATGTATTTAAGTCCTAATATCAATTACATGAAACAAAATTATGGTCGCAATTGTCTTTTACAACTACATGTGTGGGTTCGGGATTGTGGGTTTCCAGAAGAAGGGTCTTTTTCTAATAGACAACTTAACATATTAAAAGCGAATCTTACTCTTAAAGAGGAAGAAACTAAAGGCTGTGTTCTAAAACGGCACAGATTTAAGCCAGACTGGAGGGCATTTGCAGACTGGAAAGATGAATCTGTGTGTAGGGAGAAAGCAATCAGAGTAGGGACATTTTCACCTGTGTCTCAGTGTCTAAAGGTTCGTGACTCAGACCTCCTCCTGGCCCCGCCTCCTCCCGCACCAGCCTCCGCACCAGTCGCCGGAACGACCCTGACATCACCTCGACCTCCGCTACAAGCCCCCGCCGCTGAGGGCCAAGATCTCCTGGGTGACCTGTCACAGCTCGTCCAGCTGATATGTGTCCAGCCTCCGCTGACTACGTCCCAGAAAACGGCCACCATGGGTCGACAGCCAGCAGCGCAAAACGCGCCACCGCCGACACTCCCTGATAATCCACCAGGATATGTTGGACTTTATCCACCGGTTCCTATGCGATACGAGACGGATTTCGAACGTCAAGATGAACAGTCTCCGTATCGTACCAGATCGGGTCACGAATATCAACGTGCGTCTGAGAAAGGCATGCCTCCGCCGACCCTGTGCATGGCCATGGTCGAGGCGCCCGGTGCTGGGGGAGATACTGTATTAGTTCAGAGACCATGGACTTTATCAGATATTAAGGAAGCGATGGTTCATTTGCCGATGCCAGGAGAAGTTGGGGGAAATAGGATGGCTACTGACTTGGTAACTTTCTGCAAAGACTTTAGGCCGACCACCCACGAGCTAAGACGCCTACTGATGGCAAGGATTGGGCCGCAATTTTCTAGAATAGGTACGACATGGCCAGATACAGATTTAAGACTTGTAAATCCAGATTGGAACCATCCCGTCAACGGCGCATATTGTCTGGCCATGATGGGAATATGTGATCAAATTCGCGCTGCTTTCCCTTTAAACTTAGACATGACAAAAATCAACGGTTGCAAACAGAAAGAAGGAGAACTTTGTCAGGAATACTTGTCAAGATTAACCACATTGCACAATGCTCATTCAGGAATAGAGATGCCGACGAACATCAATGTTTCTGAGGTCACCGTGTGGGAAGCACATTTGAGAAACTGTTTCCTAAATGGAATGGACACTGATATTTCAGAAAAAGTCAAAGACATGTGTGTAACGTGGGACATCGCCAAACTTGACGTCATCGTTGCTCATGCAAATCACGCGGAAAAACGCCTGAGAGAGGCGAAAAAGAAAGCCACTGAGACGCGAGAAGAAGAGGTTCAGCTGGCCACATTCACAATGTTCCAAACCCAGGCAAGGGACTCCCATAGAGAGAGATACGACCACGAGGACAGGGACTACCACAGAGGGAGAGACTTCCACGAAAGAAGGGACTCCTACGGGGAGAGACAGTTCCACAGAGACCCTTACAGTCGTGAATGGAACCGAGGCGGACCAGGAGAGGGGGAGGCTGACTCACGGACCAGGACACGATAACTCGACAAAATGGGTGATGTATTTGACGTCTCCATATTCTTGATTTTTATACATGTCAGACCAATTTATTATAAGTGAGTAGAGTCGGTCCTTATAGCTCAATTTAATAGATAAGAGTAAGGAGGCCAAATAGTTACAATGAAAGCGATATTAAGATAAAAAAAAAATTAACTTGTAGATATTTGATGCGTGTTAAGAACGAGAAAGCGAATGCTTTATTGTTTCAGCTCAGCTTTGACACTAATGACGAAATGTTTGATATTGATCTGTTTCACTTTTCATATAATTAATACACTTGCTAGCTTGTGTTTGTTTTTAAACTTGTCTTGCAGAGAGGACATGCCTTAAAATGGAGATCCATAATACAGGCTTCCACGACAACATTCACAATGACATTCCTTTTTATAGATGTACTGCAACTGTGTAACCTTTTCTATGGTTCGTTTATTGACATAATGGATATTATTACTAGAAGGTAGAATGCGAAGGACTTAGGGTCATTGTGCTTGTTGCATGGGCTATCTTTGGTTTAAAGTTAAACAGAAGTCATAGAATTGCTGACGTATACTAACACGTGTTCAAAGGGTTTCGGTTTGTTGAGGCCCATTCATTTGATTCAGACAAAGGGATGTTGAGTCATATAAAACTCCTCATAAGTATTAGTTTTCACTGAGATATGCGTGTTTAGATTAATGCTTTGCTTGGTGGTAAACAAATGGCTGCTAAACATTTGTTTTAAAAATCCTAATCAAATAGGCAATTATTGCCGACCAGAACAAAGTTGTATGTATGAACGGCGTATCTGTGATGTGAATTTTCCATATAGGATAAATAGGCGCTATCAGGTTAATTGTAAGAAGGGACTGAGAGAATTTTGCTAACCACCCCTTTGCTTAGCTGTTATTTACTGAGATATTTGTGTATCGTGACTAATTCTTCGTTTGGTGGTAACAAATAGACAAGTTGTTTGTTTTAAAATCCTAACCAAATTGACAAAATGAAGATTGCCAAACCAGAACTGAGATGGATTTGCGAACGATATATCTGTGATGTTTTAACATTAACAAATTGCTCAACAGGACTCTGGGAATAACGGCCACATGTGCTGTGTTTTGCAGCCCTTTCAGTGTTCACAATTTCGTATATATTCACGTCATATACCCCCTAGATACCACCCTTTCAAGATGACAAAACTGATATTATCACTCTGTAATTTTTCTATGCTTTGCTTAAAAAAAAAAAAAAAAAAAAAAGTTCCAAGTGTAATGGAACATTCTGATGTTCCATAATTGTACTGTGATATTGTTATAAGTTGTGTTGATGTTTTGAAACTGCTTACTGCAAGTTACAGTCTGGTCAAAGTTAACACCTCCCCACAGACAATGCTAATTGACTTGATCAATACAGGTGCGTAGACAAAAGGTCTGGGTAATCACCCTCCTTTAAGAGTGCTAATCAACTAGCTTACCCTATCAATGCAGTTGCGTAGACAAAAGGTCTGAGTAATCACCCTGCTTTGAAAGTGCTAATCAACTGGCCTTTTCGGTCAATACAAGTGCGCAGACAAAGAGTCTGGGAGCCTCCCAACCCCTTTCCCCCTTTGGAACCGCTTCAAACCAGAATGTGGAAGGAGGCCCTTTTGGAGACTCTTCCCCCCCCCAAACCTGGACAACGAGGGGGGGGCTCAACGGGATATATAGAGAGGGGAAAAGAAGGTTCAGGACCTTCTTCCTTGACCTACCGTGTTGATGGAACCAGGTCTATCAGAGCTCTGTTAATGTTTGTCTGTTAATGTATGTCTTGTCTGTTTCACGTTTCGTGTGTTCATAATTGCTATACTCTGTTCTTGTGAAAGGTTCAATAAATTTGTATCTAACAAACTATCAAACATTTGTATCCTTGCAACGTCCTCTATCAGAAAGTTTCCACCACAATCCACATCTCGGATGACCTGTCCTGGATTACAAACACGGCCTGATCAAGAAGGCTCACCAGCGTCTCTTTTTCTTGAGAACACTGAGGAAACACCACCTGTCCTCAGCTGTCACGGTGAACTGTGACATCCTGACAAACTGTGTTACAGTGTGGTACGGGAACTGCACAGTCGCAGAGCGCAAGGCACTGCACCGGGTGGTGAAAACCGCCCAACGCATCACTGGGACCATTCTTCCGTCCATTGAGGACATCCAGCTACACGCAGCTACATCCTACATCCCATTCTATTTGCCGCGGGAGTTTACACAGGTTATTGTGATAGCCGTGTACGTGCCCCCCTCTGCTGAAGCTGACACTGCCTGTGACACACTGCTCTCAGTTACCAGCAGGCTGCAGACACAGCCTGCCCCCATGAGCCCTCTTCTTCATCTTTAACCATGCACCACCCTCGTCTGTGTTATCTACATTCACACAGTACTCATCTGCACTACCAGGAACAAATATAGCTGCAAGCAGCAATGGTGGATTCCTCCTGGAACAGTTAATGGAATTGATATGTAATTCAAAGTGCAATATGCAAGTTTGATGTGAATACATCCAAGACTGTAGTGACCCCTGTGCTGCAAGGGACAAAGGATGTGAATGAGAAATATTTGCATGGTCTAGTAAAAACTAGTAATCTGTTTGTCACTCTGTGGAAATACAACATTTATTACAATAGAAGAAATACAAAAATAAGGATGACTTTTGAAGTAATATGGTGCAAAGTCAAATGGCAGTGTAACAAGTTGCCAAGGTGAACTGGTAATCGGTTGTTCACTTAATGAAAACACAACCTGTATCACAGTTGAATAAATACCCAAAGTAAGGTGGTTTGAAAAAAGGTGCAAAGAACAATGGCAAAATGAACACAAGAAGAGGGGAAAACAAGGCAATATTTTCAAATAGTGAAGTATGAAAATTATAAGGCACAAATTAAAAGAACAGTAATATTCATTTGAAAAATATTTGTAGTGCTGTCAAAAGATAGTGCTAACAATTTCAATAAGACACATGATTACAAAAGTCTGGAGGGTACAAAATGCTTGTCCAACTTCAATTGAAAAAACAACATGATGCAGCACGTGATGCTGGCAAATCACTTACCAAAAGATGATGAGAGTATAGTTTACATGATTGCAATTCTGCACGGATGTGTAAAGCTCATTTCTGTTTAGTAGAATATTATCAAGGCCACTACTTTCCCATGTGCATACATCTTTACGTTTGTTCATCAATATTGCTGTCAAACTGTTTGTCACACATTGTGCACCAGCATTATATTTACACATCACATGTCCTTGATGGAAAGATCCAGAGGTGGGAAGAGTAGTAGTTCTAGTAGTTCAAGCTTGTGGCTGGGCTTGAGTTCTTCTTTGGCATCTGAAAAACACAGAATAGTTATTTAGGAATGAAAAATATACACATCAGCAGTACTGGTCATAAAACTACATGAATGTTATTTCTCCGGGTACATTATTGCTATTACAATTGACCTCACACTGGCCAAGCTAATCAACCTAACAAGTACAGGGTAACGAAATACAGTTTGAACACTGAACAATACAGAATATAAAATACTGTTCGCGCAAAGAACTTTGTTTGCATAGCAACAAGCTAACCATCTGAAAACAATGCTAACAACAATATTTGAAGTATATAATTGTGTTCAAGTTATCATACAATCTGTATCATACAAACACGCTGTTGTACTTACAGTCAAATGAATATGAATCGTTTCACTCCACAGAGACATACAATGCCGAGAGAAAAGTAAACACACGGCTTTGCCACTCTGTCATTCAAATAGTTCATTCAAAAGGTTAAAATGTAACCTAGCAAAATCTCTTTTCGCCTATTTACAACCAAGAGTACTCTAATAATGCCATCGGCGATTCTACCTCAAAGCGTGGAAAATTAAGTTAAATATCTTACCGAACTGAAGCCATCCTCTGACTAGCCTAGCCTCAATCCCTTGCAAACGTATTGACAAGCTATTTCGTGTTAACAAATTTAACCAACTGGGTATGTTTTACTTTTTTAAAAATTTACATTACACATGTATTCATTTAGCAAACGCTTTGATCCAAAGCGATTGACGTGAACATCGGTCACTGATCATAGCAACGATCTAAACTCAAAACAAACCATAACAGTATAACATTTTAACTATATAATTGTGTTCAAGTCATCATACAAACTGTATTGATTAATTACATGCTCTTTGTACTTACAGTCACAATTTAAAACAATCCTTTCACTCCAACAAAAGACGGCTGAAAAATGGCTGCTAAACTAAATCAGACTCTGAAAATGGATGGATGGATGAATGTCTTGACTCACCTCCCACTGACTTAAACATTTCTTCTTGTTTTTGTTTTACGGCGGTTGGCAACCAATTTAAAGGTGCATTACCGCCACCTACTGTTCCGGAGTATGGATCCGACTTAAGGCTCACAATCTATTGTCAAAAATAAATAAATAATAATAATAATTATTATTATGATTATATTCTTCAATAAACACCAGTGCCCTTTAAAAATCCCACAACTGCTCCTGCTTGAGCTTTGCCCTTGCAACCCAAAACACTCTTCATAGTGAACTCTCCAACCCCCAGTTGCTCTAGCCTCCCTTTCAAGGTGGCCCTTTCCACATCATAGCCCCTGCACCTCAGCAGCACATGCTCCACTGTCTCCTCCTCCTCCTCACACACATCACACCTCCCTGTCCCATGCTTCCCTATCATATGCAGTGTCTTGTTTAAAGCACAGTGTCCAATCCGGAGTCACGAAAAAATGACTTCTTCCCTCCTATGCCTCTCCCGCACACTGCATCCTCCTGTCACCTCTTTTGAAATTGAATGAAGATGCCTTCCTTTAGACTCGTCATCCCACTGCCTCTGCCATTCCTTAATCATTTTCTGCCAAATCAGACTCTTAGCCTCACACTTGCTGCTTTTAATGCTCATCTCGATGTTCCTTTTATTTAACGCTTCCTTTGCCAGTCTGTCCACTTTTTCGTTCCCACCAATGCCAACATGGGCTGGCACCCAAATAAATCGCACTTGACTTCCACTCTGACACAACCTAGTCCCAGTCATAAGAATATCAAACATGATATCTTCCCTTGTCCTTGACCGAATTAATTGAATACTTGTTAGAACTGCTGCAGAATCAGAACATAACAGCACCTGCTTTACTTTTGCAACCTCTGCCCATTTTAATGCCACCAACAGCGCCACCATCTCAACAGTGTACACTGGACTTAAACATTTGATCAGCCATTGGCTGTTTAAGTCAACCTGCCGAGTGGCCTGCCACGGTGTAACAAATAGAAGCTAAAAGCTACTTGTTTACAGCAGTAAAATAATCTTAGCCATAAATTAAATTACCATTATTGACATCATTTTTGAAGTTATGAACTTAGCTGTTAGACTGGGTTGTATTTTGTAGTGTGTTCTTCGTGCATATATAGTTTGATATTGATATCTCAAAGATGTGTTGACTTCTTATCCATCCGGACCAAGTGGGCTTTATTAGACAAATAAATTCCTCTGATAATGTGAGACGTCTCATAAATGTTATATGGTCGGTGCGAGATTCCAATCATCCAACAGCAGCTATCTCACTTGATGCTGAGAAAGCGTTTGATAGGCTGGAGTGGAGGTATATGTTTCATACGCTTAAAGCTTTTGGATTTGGTCAAACATTTCTCAGGTGGATAGACATTCTTTACAGAGACCCACAGGCCGCAGTGAGAACAAATGGTCTGATTTCCTCTTATTTCACACTTGGGAGGGGCACCCGGCAGGGCTCAGCATTATCGCCTGGGCTTTTTTGTTTAGCTCTTGAGCCTCTTGCGGCAGCTATTCGGAAGAATCAGAATATTCATGGGGTTAAAATAAATGAGTCTACACATAAGCTCCTGCTTTACGCGGACGACATCTTGTGCCTTACCTCGGACCCAGCCAGATCTGTCCCAGCATTATTGGACGTTATTAAGTCATTCTACGGAGCCCCTAAAGTCCCGAAAGTTGGATTGTTTTTATCTTGTGCGCACAAGTTATTATCTTGTGGGAACAAGATAATTATCTTGAGGGAACAAGATAATTATCTTGAGGGAACAAGTTATTATCTTGTGCGTACAAGATAATTATCTTGAGGGAACAAGTTATTATCTTGTGCGCACAAGATAATTTACTATGAACTCATATGCATCTCTAACGACTTTGTTTCTTTAACGACGATCTTTAACGACGATCTTTAACGACGATGTAGTACACAGCCACGATATTTACATTTACATTTTACATTACATTTATTCATTTAGCAGACGCTTTTATCCAAAGCGACTTACAAGAGAGAGCTATTACAAAGAGCATCAGTCATTGAGCATAGCAACGTGATAGACCCCGAACACAGTCGTTTTTTTAGATCGTGAATCATACATCATGAGAACCAATAAGTGCCAAGGGAAGAACTATAAATGCATAACACAACGATTGTGTTGTGTTGTATGTGATTGTGTGTGCGATATAATGGAGAGAACTGAGCTAATCAAGTTTTATTTTCACCTTGGAATGAAAATACGATACGTGATAAATACATAAATACATAATAATACATGAAATAAAACTTGATTAGCTCAGTTCTCTCCATTATATCGTGGCTGTGTACATCGGAAGTCGTTAGAGATGCATATGAGTTCATAGTAAATTATCTTGTGCGCACAAGATAATAACTTGTTCCCTCAAGATAATTATCTTGTTCCCACAAGATAATAACTTGTGCGCACAAGATAAAAAAAATCCAACTTTTGGGACTTTAGGGGCTCCGTATCATTCTCCAAAATATCAGGGTATAAAGTCAACTGGTCTAAGTCAGAGGCCCTTCCATTGACCTCATACTGCCCACAAACCTTATTTCAGGCGGGGCTTTTTCAGTGGCCCACTGAGGGCATAAAATATCTTGGTATTCTCTTCCCTCATCAAATTGATAAAATAATCGAAAATAATTTGGACCCACTTTTTAATAAAATGTCACTAGATACAGATGGTCACCACTTTTCTTATCATTATGGGGAAAGGTCAATGTCCTGAAGATGAACTGTATCCCGAGGTTGAATTATTTGCTTCAATGTCTTCCTATTGCAATACCCCAGAAATACTTGAAAAGATTTGACCAAATTTGCAAAAGGTTTTTATGGAATGGTAAACGTGCAAGGATAAAGTTAGAAAGGCTTCAGGTTCCAATCAATAAGGGTGGCATGGGCCTCCCCAAGCTAGCCCTGTATCATCATGCCTTCTGTCTCAGACATATTGCTCAGTGGACACTGCCACCTGAGAGAACCCCTCCCTGGTTTGAGATTGAACAGAGACTGTTTTCCCCACTTGCCCCTATAAATGCTCTGTCTAGCACTATACCCTCCAAATTAAAATCTCACCCTATCATATCCAACCTCTTTAATGTTGTCCAACCTCTTGTGTTTGGAATAACCCAAATTTGCGTATTAATAAACATTCTCTTTTATGGAAGGATTGGATAGAGAAGGGAATTATCACACTAGCAAACCTATATGAGAGGGATACTATAAAGTCATTTGAAGTGTTGGCTGGTGAATACAATCTGCCCAGAGATCATTTCTGGAAGTACCTACAAATGCGTCACTTGCTGTTTACTGTCATAGGGAGAGGAATAGAACCTCAACAGTCAAACCTTCTTTCTCGAACTACGACAATAATGGGTTTTGGGCATGAGGCTTCCATATTCTATCTATGCAATGTTATTCCAACAGACTGTTACCATATCTTATGCAACAATGTTAACTTGGTCGGCAGATTTGAACATGGACGTCACACATAAAGAGTGGGATCGTATTTGTGAAAACATCAAGAGGGTATCGAGAGACATTAAAATTAGATTCATCCAGTTTAAGATTCTGAACCGCTTTTATTGGACTCCAAGCCGACTGTTCAGGCTGAAGCTGCGGGATAATGCAGACTGCTGGAAGTGCTGCAGCTCAGAAGGGACTCTTCTTCATTTGCTCTGGGAATGCCCCATGATTCAGAGCTACTGGCAAAAGATTCACGATCGCATTGAAAACATTACTCTGACTTCCTTGGAGTTCTGCCCTAAGCTGTATGTTTTAAATGATCCACAAATAACATCTAATTATGGGGCGGCGGACTTTATTCAGACAAGTATAATGGTTGGGAACACTGGAAGAACCCAGGTGAGCCCTCTTTCCAGGAGTGGAGCACGGAGTTGGCAAAAGTGGCATCCTACGAAAAAATCTCGTTCAACATCAATGACAGGACTGAAAAATATGTGGCGAAATGGGGAAAATACGTGCAATATATTGCTACCAGATGAGAGAGTGCTGCTTATTGTAAATCTATACAACTGATCCATGTGTGTTGTTCTATCATATGTACATATCTTTATTTTATTTATATTTTTCCCTTCTTTTCACATTATTTAATTTTTACTTTTTTATTTAGCTGTTTTTATCTGATTTCTATTACCCCTTCTGGCATGATCTTTATTTTCTTTGTTAAAAATGTAACATCACTAAGGGATATATTATAATACGTCAATTGTTGTGTTGACTACAATTCTGATTACATTGTTACAGTGATAACAGTGAAACTCAATAAAATACAAATTACAACAAAAATAAAAGATGTGTTGACTTTAATAATATTATAAGACGAACGTCCTGTTTAGTTTCAATGTTGCCGATTTTAAATGACTGTAGCAAACAAACGGTTTGAAATATCAAAAATCTTTTGATAGTGTTTGTGAGGCTTGAGCTGAAGATGTTGCCATAGAAACATGGGGAAGATCGGACAAACATTGTAGGAATAGTATCAAAAAGACATATTTCATAATTGAATATTGTACTGAAAAATGTAAAGATTTGCCATTATGAGTTGTTGAGGCTTTTTTGTTTGTCGTGAGGAATGAGGCACATGGAATTAATTTCAAGATTATAGGACGAAAGACATACAAGTGGCATCACTTTGAAAAATAACAAATTGGAGTGTGGCCCTTAGCGCCCCCTTGACTCTAGCGGACAAACAATTATGAAAATCTAAAATATTATTGATACCTTTTGTGAGGGTTCTTCTGACGTTGATAAATGGCAATTATGAAAGATTGGACAAAAATTGCAAGAGGAGTGGCAAAAAAGCACGTCTCATAAATTTAGGATGTACAAAAAGATCTAAGGACTTGCCATTATAAATTGTTGAGACTTTTTTGTTCATTGTGACAAATAAGGCATCTGTAATGAATTTCAGCTGCTGCCTCTAGCCCCGTCTCCTGGATAATGCCCCCCCCCCCCCCCATCAGCCCTGATGTTGATGGGACAATGCCCCCCCATCAGCCCTGCTTGCACCTGGTCTAGCTGACCCCACCCTACATCCTTCATTCCACTAACCCAGTGATACTCATTGCGCGGCTCGCGAGCCACATGTGGCTGTCAAGCTTTAATTGGTGGCTCGCACTGGCATACTATCTTATAACAATATGGTAACACAACCCAAAAAAAAAATATATATTCTGCGGTCTCGCGTGAATACGGCCGCCAAACCCGCGCGCCTTTACGCACCAAGTGGGGATTGACGAGGGACAGAGGATGGAGCAAGCCAGCTTGAGCTGCGGGCACAATGGGTCGTTTTTTTATGAAAAAAGGGCGAAAACCAGCAGTAACACCAAACGAAAATCCGCATGAAGACGACGAAGAGGGGGCGAGCAGGACAGATGAATTCTTATGTATTCTTCATGGCATGAATCATCTGTGCTTAATATGCAAACAAACCCGCGCCTGTTTCAGACGAAGCAACTTGGAGCACCATTTCAAAACTGCGCATCCGCCTGGCAGTTAAATAAGAAAGAGTAAATTAGCGCAGCTCACTGCTTCACTTTGTGAACAGCAAAATCTTATCCACATGACAACCTCCACTGCAGAACGTTGCAGTCTCAATCTTTTGAGATGGCTTAGATTTTGGCGCGGGCAAAAACACCGTTCTCAGACTCAGAATTAGTAATAGTTAATAGTGGGGGTGCGAGCCAGCCAGCCAGCGATTCCCAAAGAGTCCGTTTTTTTGCTAGTTTTTCGAACTTGTGGGTTACATTTTTGACGCTCAAGTGACCGACATTTAACCGAGAGCATCCGGTAATTTTTCGAATAAAATATTCTTATTAATTAGCGTATTTCTTCGGCGGCCCGATAATAATCCCGATAATTATTTAGGGGGGCTGAAGAACATTTTAGGGGGGCGCCCCTGGAGCAGGTGTTGTCCACTTCTGGAGTTTGGTTTCTGAAGCAGACTTTCCCAGTTTGAAACCACTTTCAAAGAAAGTGATGTCTTTCTTCATGAGCACATACACCTGTGAGTCAACATTTTCAACCGTGAACCCTATCAAGAGGAAACAGAAAAATGGACTGACCCATGCTCATCTTGAATGCCTCACTGTGATTGCAACAACAAACTACAAATACAACATAAAGAAAGTCAAGGACATGCATGCCAGTTTCCGCTCATCCCAGTATTAAGATAAATATGGTCTTAATTGAAAATGTATTGGCTGTGTTTTTTCTTTTTTTGTGGGATATGGAATTTATATGTAGAAATTAACATTTGCAAAAGGGGGTGTGTCTTTTGCAAAAGGGGGTGTGTCTTAAAGGTGGCTCTTACCTTGATTTTGCTCGGCCAATGTGGCTCTTGTGAAAAAAATAGTGAGTATCACTGCACTAACCCATCACAACCCCATGGACTCACCCTCACCCATCCCCCGAGCACACCCCTAGCTTTCACACAGGTGGTAGGTGACAGACGAGTCCTGGCAAAGCTGACAACTATGCTGGACCACGAGTCACACCCCCTGCAGGACTCACTGTCTGCTCTGGAGAGCAGCTTCAGCAATAGGCTGATTCACCCTCAGTGTGTGAAGGAGAGATTCTGCAGGTCCTTCCTTCCTGCTGCTGTCAGACTTCCGGCGCCGGCGCAAGTTGGCAGCCGATCACAACAGCTCCGTGACTTATTTTCCTTCTTTCACTGTAGTTATTTAAGACTACAGTTATTTCTGTATATATTTTGTACATATGTTTATTAAGGCGTGTACGATAAAACCCGCCATTTTCCGGACTTTTTCACGGCCTCATCTGCGACTTTATTTACTTTTTGTGTCGCGATGTGTGTTGGCTCCACGCTGCCTCTTGTCCGTATCGCCTACAGCAGAGATCAGCTGCTGCAGCTGAACAAAGGCGTGCCTGCCCCTCCCGGAGATGTACATCATATTCCGGCCGAAATACGAAGACGGACTCGCCGAGGCAATCGAGCCGGTCGGAAGGTACAAGAGAGAAAGGCATGCTCAAAGCGTTCAGCTCTCCCCTCCATCATCATGGGGAACGTGAGATCGCTGTGTTTTATGCCAACACCAAGGAGGCTTTTTCTGCAACCCTCCTTGGCAGAGCTGACCACAACATTGTCCACCTACAGCCTGTGTACACATCCTTGGTGCACAGACAGCCTGTGGAGCGGCGTGTGTCGAAGAGGTGGACTACTGAGGGCGAGGAGGCTCTGAGGGACTGCTTTGACACCACGGTGTGGTCTGAACTCTGCGATCCACATGGGGAGGACATCAATGCCATTACTGACACTATCACATGCTACATCAACTTCTGTTTTGAGAACACCGTGCCCTCCAAGAAGGTACGGTGCTTTGCTAACAACAAGCCATGGATTACCCCTGACATCAAGGTTCTCCTGAAGGAGAAGAAGAGAGCTTTCAAGTCAGGGGACAGAGAGGAGCTCAGGACTGTGCAGAAGGAACTGAGGAGGATGATCAAACAGGGCAAAGCCAAATACAGGAGAAGGATGGAGGTTCAGCTTCAACAGAACAACTCAAGGGAAGTCTGGCGAGGCCTGAAGACCATTTATGGGTTCAACACACCCCTCCCCCAGGCGAACGACTTGAACTTGTATTACAATAGGTTTAATGACTCACCCATTGCCCCCCCCCCAGCTGCTGCCTCTAGCCCTGTGTCCTGGTCAATGCCCTCCTCCCCCATCAGCCCTGCCTGCACCTGGCCACACCCTACATTCCATGCATTCCACTAACCCATCACAACCCCATGGACTCCCCGTCGCCCACCCCCCGTGCTCCCCCCTAGTTTTCTCACCCGGCCAAGTTAGGAGAGAGCTGAGAAAGATCAATGCGCGAAAAGCAGCTGGTCCGGATGGAATTAGTCCCAGGCTCCTGAAATCCTGCGCGGACGGTACAGGGTACCACTGCTCTGGAAGACCTCCTGCCTGGTACCAGTGCCTAAGACACCGCGGGCTAAGGACCTCAGCAGCTTCAGGCCAGTGGCTCTCACATCACACATGATGAAGACACTGGAGAGGCTGATTCTGGGCCACCTCCGCTCTGAGGTGAGCTCAGAGATGGACCCGCTGCAGTTCGCTTACCGACCTGGAATCGGGGTGGACGACGCATTGATCTTCCTGCTTCATTGTGCTCTCACCCACCTCGAGAGTCCTGGCAGTGCTGTGAGGATTACCTTCTTCGACTTCTCCAGCGCGTTCAACACCATTCAGCCAGTGCTCCTGAGGGATAAGCTGGTGCGGGCTGGTGTGGATGTACCCCTGGCGGACTGGACCCTGGACTACCTCACAAATAGACCCCAGTTTGTGAGAACCAGGGATGGTGTGTCTGATCTCCTGACCTGCAGTGTGGGGGCCCCACAGGGGACGGTGCTTGCGCCCTTCCTCTTCACCCTCTACACTGCAGACTTAAGACACAACTCGGAGGGCTGCGTCCTGCTCAAGTTTTCCGATGACTCCGCCATCGTCGGACTGATCAGTGACGATGATGACACAGAGTACAAGCAACTGACGCAGGACTTCGTAGACTGGTGTCAGCCGAACCACCTCCTCATCAACAAGGGCAAGACCAAGGAGATGGTGATGGATTTCCGCAGACACCGACCTCCCCCCCCACCGGTGAACATCCAGGGAATGGACATTGAGAGAGTGGAGTCCTATAAGTACCTGGGTGTTCACCTGAACCACAAACTGGACTGGACTCACCACACTGACGCACTGTACAAGAAAGGTCAGAGCCGGCTGTACTTCCTGAGGAGGCTGAGGTCTTTCGGAGTGCAGGGGGCACCCCTAAAGTCTTTCTATGACTCAGTGGTGGCCTTTGCCATCATGTACGGTGTGGTCTGCTGGAGCAGCGGCATCACTGAGAGGGAAAGGAAGAAGCTGGACAAGGTCATCAAGAAGTCCAGCTCAGTCCTGGGCTGCCCTCTAGACTCAGTGCAGGAGGTGGGTGACAGACGAGTCCTGGCAAAGCTGACAACCATGCTGGACCACGAGTCACACCCCCTGCAGGACACACTGTCCGCTCTGGAGAGCAGCTTCAGCAATAGGCTGATTCACCCTCGGTGTGTGAAGGAGAGATTCCGCAGGTCCTTCCTTCCTGCTGCTGTCAGACTGTTTAACAATAATCACTAAATACTGCTGTCCATAGCCACTATCATGTGCTACACCTTTACCATTATTATAACTATTACCTTCACTACCTCACCACCATGCAGTATTACTGTTTATCACTCTTTTATTGTATCTTTATCTGTATTATATCTTTTTTGCTTTTATTACTTACCTCACTCACGTGCAATACTCATGTTATATTCATATTCTGTACTAAGTGTAATATTTCTACTTAACTTGCTTACTTTTTGCAATACTGTAATGCTGTAAATCTCCATTCTCCAAAACTGTCTATATGTCTATATGTCTACCTAACTTATTTTTTCATCATACTCTTTGCAAAATACTGTAATTCTGTATCTCCTCAAGTGCAATAACTGCCTGCATGTCGACTTAACTTACTTATTTTGTACACTGGACTACTTAACCAGACTACTTAATTACTTATTTTCGTATTTTTTTATATCTGACCTTATCGTGCCCGCCTATTGCTATTGCCATTGTTATTGCTATTGTTATGTTATTGTCATTATGTATATTACCCTGCAACGCTGTGTGCTGTACTTTACCCTGCTGCTGTTGTGAACTGCAATTTCCACCTCCTGGAGGACAAATAAAGGTTCATCTAATCTAATCTAATATTCTATAGAGCTATATTTCAAGTGTCCTGTTGTTCAATATTCCCCCATGGTGGTCTTGTTGTGGTCAATGGTGGTCAATTCCCCCCCTGGAGGACAAATAAAGGTTTATCTAATCTAATCTAATTATACATCTGCAGTGCAGCTATTTGTCCACTAGGTGTCCACAATGTCTTATTTTATACGGGAGTGACTTCTATCATTGTATGAGCATTATCTTGATAGAAACGTTTTTAGAAAACGTAGAAAACATATTATATTTTATTAGATTAAACTTTATTGTCATTACACAGGTACAAGTACAGGGCAACGAAATACAGTTAGCATCCAACCAGAAGTGCAAAACAGTTATTACAACAGAATATATAAAATATGGGTATACTCAGAATATACATATTATGAACAGTATAATCAGAATATACAGGGTATGTACAAATTCAAGTGATTTTAGCAGAAATTACCGGGTAGCATGTATATACAGTTAGTGCAAATGATGCAATGAGCAGATGTGCAAAATGAACTAAATGAACAGATGTGCAAAGTGAACAAAATGTACAGGTGGTGCAGTAACTGATGTGCAGATGTGCAAAATGGACAGATAGTGCAATAACAACTCACATATGCAAGTGGTGCAAAATGTACAAACAGAAATATGTCTAGAAGAGAGTAATTGGATGATGAAGAGCAGAAGTAGTATGCACATAATATATAAATATAACATAAATTATTTATATATTTATTCGACAACATATATTGCTTGCGAATAATGCGTGGATAGGATAAGATGCGTGGATAGGATAGGATAGTTGACAGGCTTCCTACCGAATAAATTAAGACAAAACACTGTTTGTTGTGTTTGTGTTGTGCATTTATGTGTGTGAAAAAGAAAGCAAGAGGTCCGCTCCCGCCAGGATTTGAAACTTGTGCCAGCCAGGTATTACAAAAACAGGAAAGACACGTTAGGTAGTAAATGTTTGATTTCACCTGGGTTGGTCTGAACATGTTGCCTGTACAGTCATTTCGGAGACAGACTTCTTAAGCTTTCATCTCAGTCTTTGAAATAATGACTGCTTTTAAGTAAGTAAGGAAAGTTTATTTATATAGAACTTTTCTCAGAAAGAATTCACAAAGTGCTTCACATTCAAATGTTTGCTATCTTAATTGAAAAAAATATTTTCTATCAATTATAAATACCATATAACATATGGTAAACAGAAGTACTGTCGTATATATATATTTTTTTCATTTCTGTTTTGGACGTTGTTACCTATAAGTGACCAATAACGCGTTTAAGGCAGTAGTTTTGAACCGAGTGGCACGTGCATGGCTCTGGTTTTGACCAATTGCTGTGCTACTGTCACTGCGCGCGGGTTTGGGTATCTCCACCCTAGAACCTCGAGCGGCTCGAGCCCTTAAAACAGACACGGGGTGACGTCAGACCATCAACATGAAAGCAGATTTGAATAAGAACCCCAAAAGATGAACAACACGGGGTGGATAAACCCGCAGGATATGATGGATTCCGTTGTCGGGGAGGATCAGACCCTTCCCTTAGACATAAATGGAAGGTAATAAAACAGATTTAGCTTGTCTGACATTTTCTGATTTTCTCAGCTAGCTACGTGCTAGCTAAGCTATGTTGCTAGCCAGCTATAATGCCAGTAGAGATAGAGCTACTTGTATTAGCTAGCTGGTTATTACTAATAACTTAGGTTACTGTACCTCTCACTTAACGAAATGTTATACTAGCTACTCCATAAAACGGAATTATGCGCATAAAACGAAAGGTAGCACTACTTTACTACTCCTAGAGCTAAATATCTAGCTACTTTGTCTACAACTGCAGGATACTGACTGTTGTGTGGCTGTGTTGTTGTTTGTATCAGGTTAACGTTGTGTCAAATTAACATAGCAAATTTCGCTAACTGGTAAATAGTAGAGTCTACTTTAATTTGTCATTAATCGTGTCTAAGGGGTGAGTCAGGGAAGCCTTTGGCGGGTGTGATGGATTTAAAACTAGCTAACGTTATCAGGTTGGATGAATGTAATAATGTTACCAGATTCGGTTGAAGACCTGGCAAACGTCCAGCTAGCATTTTAGCTAGAGTGGGTGATCATCTTCATTTATCTCGCTCAACGAGAGCTTGTTTTTGATGAACCCACGTAGCTGCTACTGTAAACCTGCAATACAGTGAAGCTGGAGAGCTACATCCATGTCAGACACACAACCCTGTCATATCTCGTGAACACGTGAAAAGCGGAAACGTGTTGGTGCTCTCATAGCGGAATTCATCAGACAGCTGTGCAACTTTGAAGGTCCTAAGCAAGGCTGATGTGCACCGATTCTATGGCTTAGAAAACTTTTGTTCGTTCCCTTTCTGAACCGGATGCTTACAGTACCACGAAGATGCTGTAAGGTAGGTCCATCTCTATCCTTGAATCTATATCCGATCGTATTGGTCCCTGATCGTGCTTGAGACAATGCTTTCAGAGTTTAGTGCTTTAGTTCAAGTTGCCTAGTTGCTGTATTTTTTTAAATAGACAGTCAGTAGGATCTCTGTAGTATTAAACCTAGTAGGCCATGTTGAATAAGTCAGATGTCAGTATGTGGTTTGAACGGGGCTATCCAGGTGGCAAGCCACCACCGTAACACAAGACGTTAAGAAAAGCAGCGGTATGAATTACACAATTCTGACACCTGACTCTCCTTAGCTCTGCACTTAAAACTTAGTTCGGTTACTACAACGTTTGTTACGAAGCTTAAAAATAAAATATACAAATATTCCACGATTTTCCATTCTATTGTACTAAGCCTACTTGTAAGTGAAAACAAACAGGAACGTCAGATGAGGAAGTTGTTTTTGTATTCCTTTGTTGCAGTTACATGTCACAGATTCTGGTTGTATTGTGGGTTTTTAAAGAGCAGTAAGGAATTGGTTGTTTACTACAGTTCTGTACCCAGCTATGAACATGTTGCTTTTGCCATTTAGCCAGCATATTTTCTGATTAACAGTCACCATTCTCATGATTACTTGGTCATTGTAGAGCTCAGGCTGTTAGCAGTGTGGTTTATCTGCTGTTGTATCAGTTGCTGTAAGAGCAGGTATGCAGTTGTGTGGTGTCTGCGCTAGTTGGTCTGTTTCATCTGCAGTCTGTTATCTCAATGTCATTGTTCCTGTCTGATGTCACTGGGTTGGGGGGTCAGTGCTTGACCTCTGCTGGAGTTGGTCTGCCCTATGATGATAGAAACTTTACTGGACGCAAATTAAAATCTCATCCCTGACCTTCACCATCATTTTTTAAGACCAAATCTTCATTTTGACAAGCTTTGGAGACAAGATTTGGACTTATCTTCTAGCCTATGCGTTAAGAATACTGGCCCTGGCTTATTTAGAGAATTTAATGGCATTTAGGAATAGTATGGCACTTCACATAATCTAATGTGCTTTAGAACTATTTGTTGGTCCCCATATGGTGACTTGCCAGTGTTGTTTGTTGTATCTCTTGCTTTATGTTCACAATCGTTGTGTTATGCATTTATAGTTCTTCCCTTGGCACTTAATGGTTCTCATGATGTATGATTCACGATCTAAAAAAAACACTGTGTTCGGGGTCTATCACGTTACTATGCTCAATGACTGATGCTCTTTGTAAAAGCTCTCTCTTGTAAGTCGCTTTGGATAAAAGCATCTGCTAAATGAATACATGTAAATGTAAAGCTGTTGACTCTGATTAAAGAGGAATCAACTGCCCTTTACTGCCAGGAAGGAGGGGGAGGGTACAGGGGGGTAGAAAGGAAGTTATACAGAGCAGCTGTACATACTATTGGAGCCAAGAATCTCCACCTTTAGATCAGGTTCAAATAACAGATCGTGGACTAACTTGCGAGTCATGTTTATGTCCAACATGGCTTTGCATGCAGTCCTAGGACAAAGCCCTACACACTGTCTATTCTCGACACATTTTTGGATTTCAGAGCATGTGATACTGGAAATTTGTGTCTCAACCTGGGACAATGGTTTTTGCAATTTGACATGTCAATATTTGTATTGTTATCCTGATCATGCATCATTAAATATTCCCAGGTTAGATGTAGGGTGTTTTTGACTCAGTGGTTAATACCACTATTCTCATCCTTGTCCTGTCCTGCTCATCAACGCTACAGATCCATTTGTCAACCGCTGAAATACATTTTAAGCTGCCCAGCACTCCTGCTAGTTGTGTTTGTTTGACATTCCAGGGTAGTCTGGACATCAAACATGCAGCGTAGACATGTTTTACTTCAGTGTGAATATTTTTCAGTTGAAAAAGCGATAAAACTTCACCCTCCTGGGTTTGGCAGTTTGCAAAAGTGTACCCCCTCTGTCTGAACATTAAAGCCAGCATGCTTTAAAAGCCAAACTGGCATATGGTCATGCATACACACACACACACACAAACACACACAGTGGTAAACAGTGCGCAGTTGGGAAGCAGCCACTGTCAGACCAGGTTAAACTGAGCACAGAGTCATTCTCTAGACTCCAGCTATTTCTGGAGATTCCTCAGGGGCCCGGGTTCCAGGCGAGCGTGAGTAAGGCAACAACACCAGACACGTGTCTCATCTATGCGCTCGTGTACAGCGCTCCAGTTCACAGAGAAGGCATCAGCTCCATTGTTAAGCTGGCTAATCATTTCAGCTGTGATGCTCTGGGGAGTTTGATGGATGCTGGATACCTCATCGTTGAATCTGCGGAGCACCATGCTCCCGGTAAGGCTGCACGTCTCTAACAGGCTTGATGTGACTCTGTTTCACCAGCTGTAGATCCAGACTCCCAGATGCTGGGGACCTCTCCATGGACAACATGACAGGTATGGTGCCTGCAGCCTCGGCTCTCTTGCTGTCAGGTCTCTCTCTCGTCTCTCTCTCTCTCTCTCTCTGTTTCTGTCTGTTGTTTCTGTCTCTCTGTTTCTCTCTTCTCTAGTTTCTCATTCTCCTTCTCTCGCTCCCTCCCTCACACACTCTCTCTATCTCCTGTCATCGCTGTCTGTTTCTCTGCTGTTGTCATCCCCCCCCCCCCCTCCTCCCCACCCATCCCATGAGTGTTCATTGTAGCGGGGAGCTAACTGGTAGAGAAGGGTACTGCATATCTTGTTGAAGTATCGAATAAAACGGGGCACCACCTCTATTTTGGAAAGGAACAGAGGAAAACCTTATGTGTAATTAACGAATAATAGCCTTTTGATCAGTCTCTTTAACTTAAAGTCATGAAGTTCCTTAGAATAAGTGCAGATCCGATGACCGAGAATTGTATACAAAAGGTTTATTTAAAGCAAATGGAAAACAGACAGGGGGAGACAAGGAGAAGGGGGGTTATTGGCCTAGGTAGACAAAGGACAGTTATGCTAAGATATGCTAAGAATAGGAAGACTAAACTTAAATCAGTTACAGTTCACCACACTTATGCCAAGGCCTACGCGTAAGAAATTAGCTTAGTAGCAGTTACTGTCTGTTGAAGAAAGGTAGAGTTGATCTTCCGTGTGGTGTCCAAGAAATCAAAGGAAGTTTTCCTTAACTTCCGTGATGGTCCTTGGTTCAGTTGAGAGGTTTGGTTGCTCAATATACCAGGTAAATCCAGAGGTTGCTATCCTCAGAAAGATCCGGACGAAAGAGGATTGGTTGCTCAATATAACAGATCACCCGAGGTTGTTCCTCAGAATGATCCAGATGAAAGAGGGAGAATAATTCTCAGTTTGGGGCTTTTATACTAGCTAAGATAAAGGGGGGTTTGGGCTTCCTTATCTGAAGATGGTCTCATGCTGGGATCGGCATGTAGTTGTGAACGGGGTCTCTGGAGTGGGTATCCTTCCAATGTCAGTGGGAGCTCTTAACTTCCATAACTAACAATTGTAACATTCAGAAATGTCATTGTTAGTTTTGGCCGATCATCTAGATACCAAGAATGAGTTATTTGTAACAAAGGGGAAGGGAGTTACATTAAACATCACATTACATCAAACACAGCATTTAAAGAGAAAATCACACAGTTCCAATCCTTTTAGTGTCCAATAAGCAGTATTGTCTTTGTGAGATGTTTGTAATCCATAAAATTTCTGTTTTGGGATAATTCCTCTGTTCAGACTTGTGAACCAGTTATTCCAAGGCCTGCCTGGCCTTTCAGCACTGGTTTGGAAATCCATAACCCTGGTTTCGTCAGTGTGTCTCACTGACAAGGGAATGGTTGTGGAGACTCGGCTACATCATTAATGTCTCTTCCGGTGCGTTGTTGTGACTCCAGCGCCATGTGCCTGCAGAGAGAGGAGAGGCAGAGCGATAGATCTTGCTAATGAGCTCACTGGCTCATTCCCTGTTATTTTCGGGACGGGTAGTCTCACCTCGTCAGCTCCAAACAGTTTGAGAGGAGATGAGCCACAGACAAATAAAAGGTTTTGTGAAAAAGTAATTCACTGGCTTTAGGTGAGAATCTGAATGGCAAAGCAGTTGGCTATCCTGGCTACACACACACCAATTACTTTATGGGTAGCCAACATGTCACACACGTACACACCAGCCAGGCCAGCTCTCTGTCTGTATCAGCTGTAGATCCCCTGGGTAACAAGACACCTGAGCCAGTAATAGCTGTTTGGGCAGCAGGGTGACCCAAGGGTGACAGCCAGGTAGTGTGACCCCGGGGGGGACTGTGACTCCTGGAGATCCGTCTGTGACTCGGACTTGGACTCTCCTGTTGATCTCACTCGAGCCTGTAAACTAGTTGGCACATTTTTGTCGCTGAATCATTCATGGTGTCATGTGAGCTGTGTGGTTAGAGGACTGGCCTGCTCTCTGACCTGCGCACGTCCAAACAGGAAAGCTAGCACCTCTCTCTCCATCCTCGTCTCTCACCTCTGCTGACCTCTCTGGAGAGAGGTTGTTTCCACGTTGTTGTGGTCGTGCGACACCTGCTCACCTACTCCTCTCTTTCTTGTCCCACAGCCCCGCCGTTCCCCGACAAGGTGTCCCCAGTCCAGGCTCTCACCATGAAGGACTATGAGAACGTGAGTGCTCGCCTGTCCCAAACACAGGTCTTCCCCTGCACAGAATTCCCCTTACACTTCCGATTCCACATGGATGATGATACGATGGACCTTTATCCACACGATGTGTATTCAGGATATATGGGGATTGGGACACCTTTGTACTGCCTGATGCCACCTGGAGGGGGAAGCCATATATGGAGATGTAGTAGGGAACATGCATAGAGGGAAGAGATTTAGAAAGAAAGAAAGAATCTGCATTTTTCTTTACGTTTTAATCATATTTCTCCTCATGCTGACTATATGATTAGAGTTCTGTAGGCCAGACTCAGCCTTTCCCCACACACACAGACACACTCTTGAATACGTACTCTCTGCTACACATGCGCACACACACACACACACACACATTCCCTCACTTCATCACTCGCCCAACCCCCCAGCTCCAGATGTGTGTTGTTGCAGGCCTACTGCACAATGATACACAGTCTGACACACACACACACCATTTTCTCTTTTGCCATCCCTGACCAAACAGAAGCCCTCAGTAGAAACTAGAATATACTGTAGTGCTCTTACTCTTTCTTCTTTCTTGCTCTCTCTCTCTCCCCCCCCCCTCTCTTTGCTCACAGAGGCATGTTAAATGCCTTCTCTTTTTCCAGGGATGAAAAGGCTTGTGCCGTCTCTTCTGTTTGACCTCGTTAGTATTTATGTGCATGAACCAGGGCATTGGGCTGGGAGACAGGTGGACAGGAAGACACTAGCGCCTCCCCAAATGCCAGTTCACCATCAGCCCTGTCATGGTGTGTCTAAAAGGCCAGCGTGTTTTCCCCCAGCCTCTCCTGTCCCCAGCCGCAGGGGACGCGTCCTGTCTCAGTGCACCAACGTTATGTTCCTCTGCCCCTATCTCAGCAAATCACGGCCCTGAAGAAGGAGAACTTCAACCTGAAGCTCAGGATCTACTTCATGGAGGAGCACATGCAGCAGAAGTGCGACGACTCCACAGAGGACATCTACAAAACGGTCTGTCGCCTCTCGGTCTCTCTTATTCTCTCATTGACTCTCCTGAGTGTTGTCAAGTCCCAGCTACATGCCTCCGTCTGAATCATCTTGGACAAGATGTTCGGACAGACGTCACCACCACAGCCCAGCATTCCCTCATCTGCCTAGCCTTAGTCTGTGCTCCCGGGGTCTTAACACCGTAGACTAGTCTGTGCCCCCGTCGCCCCCCCCCCCCCCCCCCCCCCCCCCCCCCCCCCCCCCCTGCCCCATGTCCCAAGGACAGCAGGTCTTTGTTCCAGCTCCCAGCCACCCCCTCTCCCCTCCTACC
This sequence comes from Protosalanx chinensis, assembly GCA_030340685.1. Lineage (NCBI taxonomy): Eukaryota > Metazoa > Chordata > Actinopteri > Osmeriformes > Salangidae > Protosalanx > Protosalanx chinensis. The sequence goes on from CM059329.1 coordinate 4,035,496, forward strand.
TCCCCGCTCCATCCTCCAGACTGCCCCCCCCCCCCCCGCCCTGGGGGCTAACGCTCAGTTTCTCAGTGTGCACACACACTCCAACCATCCCGCTAGAAGCTTACCATATAGGGTCTCAAAATCGGCAGCATGAAAGCACGCCAAAAACTAATTAAAATTAAAATTCCTCCTTGTGTTTGCCAAAAGTTGAATCCAGGTGAGGTTCTATTACAGGTTGTCGTGGTTTGATTCACGTGGAGCTTGATTATATGTTGTATGAGGTGGACAATGTGTTTTCGTTTAATCATGTTCGGTGTGAGATCATTTTGAACCCAATGTCAGGTGATGCAGCAGGCGCTCTGCTCTCCTGGGTTCTGAGCCTGTCCTCCTCTGCCCTCCTCAGAACATCGAGCTGAAGGTGGAGGTGGAGTCCATGAAGAGAGAGCTGGCCGAGAAACAGGAGCTGCTGGTTTCTGCATCGTGAGTCCTAAACCAACTGTCTCATCTGAGGTGTCAGGATCCAAGGCGGTGGTCTCACTTGGTCTGTGTGTGTGTGTGTGTGTGTCTGTGTGTCTGTGTGTCTGTGTGTCTGTCTGTGTGTGTGTGTATGTGTGTGTCGCTCCCAGGAAAGCCCTTGAGAGCCTGGCAGGACGGGAGGCGGGAGACTCCCAGCGTGTGCGGGAGCAGGCCCAGAGAGAAATGAGCATGCTCAGAGAAACACTAAGCAAGAAGATCACGGATCTGGAACAGGTTGGAACCTACTTAATCTCTCTCTCTCTCTCTCTCTCTCTCTCTCTCTCTCTCTTTCTCTCTTTCTCTCTCTCTCTCTCTCTCTCTCTCTCTCTCTGAATCCACATGATTTCCCCCCCCAGTAGGTGGTAAAATCTCTTGAAGGGATATTACTAAGATTCTGTCTCCCTAACCTTGGTCTGTCCGGTGTTAACTGTCTTGGCTACTTGCCCTCCACTTCAGGACGTGCGAGCGGCAGAGGAGGAGGTGGAGAAGATGGCCGCCATCGCTGAGCAGGAGAAGTTGAGGAGCATTGGGATGGAGAAGCAGCTGCTGTCGCTGGGGTTGACCCCCGGCTCTGCCCCCCCCACCTCCGCCCCCCAGTCCACCTCTGGCCTTCCCGCACTCCAGCAGCTGCAGCAGGCCTTGCAGGAGAAGGATGGGTACGACCTGGACACGCGCATAGCATACACACAATAAGATGGAGACGCAGAACAAAACATGGAAGGCAAGCATGACTTCTTGCGTCTCTCCAGGGTGATCGAAGAGCTGAGGACGTCCGTCTGGAACCAGGAAGTACTGATCCAGCAGCTCCAACAGGCCAGCAAAGACCAGAACGTCGAGCAGACGTCCGCAGACCTTCGCACTCAACTCACGCAACTCACCGCCCTCATTGACCAGAGAGACGAGGAACTCTTGGTGGGACATCTCTTGTCCCTTGATAGATGGGTTTGAGTGTTGAGGGGGGGGCGGGGGTGTGTGAATGGGTTTGGGCTGTCGTTTCCCCCCCAACTTGGCATCACGAGGATGGGAAGCACGCCGTCTAACGTGTCCGTGCCTTCTCTCTTACAGGGGCTGAGGGCGGAGCTGGACAAAGAAAAGAACCGGACCCAGAGGGGCCAGCAGGTTGGTACTCACATCGTTTGGCTGCCCCCTTTCCTTCCCTTCTCCCTTCCCTGTTCCACCATGCTTGGAATCACTTTGGTAATTCAGTGAGGATCACTATCCAGCCAAGACCAAGGGGCTGCAGCTTAAAGGGGGGGAGATTCACTCCAAAACAGATTTTACCTTTTCATAGCTGATTAACAAAGGTTTTGGGGGTAAAATGGACGTACAGAGAATCTCACAGCCCTTAGACACCTCTGTGCGATGTAAATCTCACATATTGAAAATCCTGTACAATGATTGGTTTCAGAAAAGCTATCTATGTTTGTGGCCTCACAAAGAAGCCCCACCTTCTCAGGCTCCGGTCTGTACCTTTGTCATGCCCCCAAATTTGCATTCAGACCAGCCCACGGTGATATGGCCCAGGAACGTAAATGGAATCTGCGTAAATCTCAGACACTAGTTTAGCTGTTCAGCTCTGTTTATTTACATGGGAATAAGAAACGAGAACGTTTTAATTGTTTACATGTAGTCATTTAGCAGACGCTCTTATCCTGAGCGACTTAAAGCAAGTACAGGGGCTTTCCCCCTTGAGGCAAATAGGGTGAAGTGCCAACATGGACTCAACATGATCTGGCACGGCCAGGAATCAAACCAGCAACCTTCTGATTACTAGCCCGATTCCCTAACCACTCAATCACCTGACTCCCATTTCAAGAACAATGACCGCCATTGTAAATGCAGTGTTCCAGGCTGTACAGGGAAGGATTCCGATTCAGAATACTTTATTCATCCTCGGGAAACTCTTTAGCAACAACGGCACACAGTCTCGTAAAAGCACACAGGGGTAAGGGTGTGGGGTAAAAGAGTAGAGGAGTGCACACAGGGTTAAAGGAATGGGGGCAAAATAAGTAATAAATGCACACCAGGGGGTGAAGGCTGGGATCAAAATAGAGTGCTGGGATACGATATACTGTATATGGATCTTGAGATAAAAATAGTCAGGAGATAAATAGTTGGGAGATACAACCCTATTGACTTAGGGTCATACATACTACTACGGTTGTAAAGTGTAATATTCACACAGACTGCATATGTTGCAGAGATGCGGGGGTCAGTGTCCAGTCACATGACTTGGGGTCATACAGATAAATTGTAATGTATAATATACACAAATATACATCCATTTGTAATGTATAATTTACACAAATATTCATTCCAGTGTGGGTTTTTATGTTACAACTACCAAATAAGCAATGCTATCTTAACGGTTGCGCACACTTCCAACATATCATCAATATCAGTGGAGTATTGTACTATTGTGAGGAAGCTAATGCATGGTCCTAAAAATATGACATAATAACCGGTGACAAATAGTGTCACCACTTTGTGGTGACTACTGAAGATGTTAGCAGCAGAGAAAGTCACTTCTGCGTCAAATTAGTGATGACCCGGAAGGCTTCATTTACATTTATTCATTTAGCAGACGCTTTTATCCAAAGCGACTTACAGCAAGTACAGGGACATTCTCCCTGAGGCAAGTGAAATGCCTTGCCCAAGACACATCATACCACGGGTTCGAACTCACAACCTTCCACTCATGGAGTGGAACGCCTTAACCCGCTGAGCCTGAGTCAGTAGTCAGCTTCATGAAATTGGCAGCATGCATGTAACATCAAAACATCAAAGTCTCTGTTAACATCCTCTCTGCCCCCCAAAGAAATTAGTAAAAAAAATGTAAAAGAACAAGAACCAGCAATTCCCAAAGACGTCTGTTTTTGAAATTTTTGCCGCTGCCCGCGTGAGCTCCCGTGACCGAGAATCCGACTTTTCTAAATAAAAGATTGTTCAGACTCAGATAATAAATACAACGAAAATAATAAATAGCTGTATTTCTTGAGCGGCCCAGTACCGATTGATCCACGGACCGGTACAGGTCCGCGGCCCGGGGGTTGGGGAACACTGCTCTAGTGGATAGACGATTAAAAGCATCTTTCAAGAAAAAAAATATGTGGTCTTATCAGAATCAGAATAATTGTATTGATCCCTGAGGGGAAACTCTTCAGTAACAACGGCACACAGTCTCGTCAATGCACACAGGGGTGTGCAGGGGTAAAAGAGTAGAAGAGAAGAGGATAGGGATAACAGACTGGCAGCTTGCCGGTCCTCTCCGGGTTATTTGCAGGCAGCTTGATTCAAAACAAGGCTATGTCCATCCTGAACACTCTTAGGCCTGTCACAGTCTGTCTGCTTCCTGTTTGTCAGATTAGTGGGGGTGTCGGAAGGTCAAGGAGAACAGGTAGCTGAGTTTGAGGGTGTGTGTCGTGTCACAACCTGCTTGTGTGTTTGGTAGGACCCACTGTATATATTATTATTTTATATATATATATATATATATATATATTTCTTTCTTATTTAAAAATATATTTATGGTTGGTTTTTGGTTTGTGACATGTTTGGTAACAGCATAAAGGCCCCCTCTGGAGAAGCCTAGTTTTTTAAGTGTGTGGCAGCAGTGCCTGTTCTGGGTGCCAGGGAGGAAGCTATGGGGGGGGGGGGGGGGCCCAGTCTGATCGCAGGATACCTCATCTGCAATCTGATTGCCCACACCTTCCATAACCTAGCCCCTCCGGCCTCGCCTAGGCTTCACCTGACGGGGGCCGGGGCCAGAGCCCTGCCTTCCTGTCCAGAAGAGAAAGGGCTGGGGATGATAGTGGCAGCAGCCGTTACACAGATCATTGATGAGTGACGGTGGAAGCAAGGAGATTTGGGTCTGATTGAATGTGCGGTAGAGAGGGAGGAGTAGAGGAGCAAGAGAGAGAGAGAGAGAGGGAGAGGGAGAGGGAGAGGGAGAGGGAGAGGGAGAGGGAGAGGGAGAGGGAGAGGGAGGAGGAGTAGGAAGGATTAGAGGCTTAGGGCTTAGCTCTGTCTACTCTGCCCAGCCCTGCTATGTGCCATTGAGACCGGGAAGAGCTCAGTCTCCTCTGCTTTCCAGAACAGACACGCACAACGTTGCCGTGGCTGGCAGAAGAATCGTCACCGGACAAGCCCGATCTAGCATGTGTGCGTGAAGCACCTTGCCAGCCGCCCTGTGTTTGCCCGCTTAGTGGACTAGTCCAGCGGTGATTGAGCAGAAGCACAGCAACCATGAAGGATCCGTGTCGGGTGTGCTGTGTGCGCCTGGCGGGCAGCCAATGTCGCTGGATCTTCAGCTCCACAGCAAGCAGTAAGCTGCAGGTGGTCCTGTCCCATGTGCTGGGCCGGGAGGTGACGCGTGACGGCCACAGCGAGTTCCTGTGCGGGAAGTGCGTGTTCCAGCTGGAGAAGGTGGTGCAACTGGACGTGGAGATGAGACGGCTCCAGGAGGAGCACGTAGCCCAGCTGCAGAAGCTGCAGGCCCAGAAGGACCACCTGGCCCAGTGCATCGCCCATGTCTACACCCGCCACAACCCGGTCGGGGAGAGGGGAGGTGGGGATGGTGGCAGTAGAAGCAGAAGCAAGATCCCCATACGGAGGTTCTCTGGAGGGGGCAGCCCAGAGGAAGGGCAAGGCCTGGCAGGAGGACAGCGCAGCCTGGAGCGGCAGCAGCAGAGGGAGGCCAGATGGCTGTCTGGAGGGCATGTGAGGAGGTGCGTGAGCCTGGACATTCTGGGTGGAACCGGGGAGATCTATGGGCGCACAAACCACAAGAAGCAGTCCGGATCGGGGGGTGGGCCAGGTGAAGCCCCTAAGAAGAACCCTGGGTTCCGGTCAGCGAGGCTCCACTCCAAGAGCATGTACCTGGACCTGGTCCAACGCAAGCTCACCCGCTCCTCTTCTCTGCAGTCCCTGAACCCCGACCTGGCCCCTGACCCTCCACCCTTGTGGGCCTCCGCCTCCTCAGACCCCCCAGCTCGGAGACAACTGCGAGAGTCCAAGGCGTGGAAACCCAGAGAGAAGACGCCATCCTCCGAGACGCAAACCAGAGCTTTGCCAGGCGGACGTTCACCTTGGAGAAAACCTCTGCAGCCCCGCCTGGGCCATCTACCCCTGGCCCAGCTACCTCCAGCCCAGCTACCCCCAGCCCAGCTGCCTCCAGCCCAGCCCTCGGTGATCACCGAGCTGCTCCACCTCCTGCGCTCCATCCCCAGGCGCTCAGTCAAGGTGCCTCCGGACAGCCGGCTCCCCCAGCTCCGGAGGCTGACAACAGCTTCCATGCTTGGCCGCCTCACCCTTCAGCCTGAGGCCTGGCGCAGACACAGGGAGGCCGAGTGGAAGTCCCTCCACGACCTCACCGAGGAGTTTAACGACGACTACACCCCTCTGAATGCAGAGGTAGCCATTGCTCCATTCGCATCAGACCAAGATCTCCATAGAATAGAGATCGCAGTGGATTGATGTGTGTAACTGGCTGGTCTTGTCCACTCGTTAATTAGTGTGTGTGTATGGACGATCGTAGAGGCAGGCGCACAGAAGCTCTGAAACGTTGCTCTTTGAGATGTTCCTCCTCTGTCTCGGACCAGCCGAGGTGTTCCAACCTTCACCTCTGGTTCTCCTGAGTCAGCCCTGACCTCCCTCTCTCTGGTCTCCCTTCCAGGGCTTGGAGGAGCGACAGAGCGACCACAAGAGGTTAGAGAGTTCCAACAAGCAGCTGGCTGCAGAGCTCCAGCAGGTCCAGACCTCCAACCAGACCCTCAGCCAGTCCCTGGAGGATGCTCACACCCAGGCCAAGGTACCAGGTGTCTGTGGCTGGCCAAGATGTTATGTTATATGTTTACCGTATTTTTCGGACTATAGGGCGCACTTAAAAGCCTTTATTTTTCTCAAAAAACGACACTGCGCCTTATAATCCGAAGCTCTTTATATATGGATTAATTATTTTATTTACTGACCTCTAAGCGATTTTTGTGTGGTACAAGGCGCTCACGGTGCTAAATCAAATAGTTTTTGTACGACTTTGGTAAACTACAAAGCCGCACCGCTTGCAGCATTATGGCTATCGTAGCTAGGAGCGTCGCAGAGTAATACATACGGTGCTTCACCATAATATTATTAGACTGATTTATCTGACAGTTTTTTTCCCGCTTAATGCGCCTTTTAGTCCGGTGCGCTTTATATATGAAAAAAGATTGAAAATAGACCATTCATTGACACTGTGCCTTATAATCCAGTGCGCCCTATAGTGCAAAAAATACGGTAGTTGAATAAGCAGCACTTTTTTCACTTTCCTATACGTATCATAACATCTTATCGAAAATTAAAATAAAAAAATTCACAGCAGACAATGTGAACATAGCCGTAATGTATTCTAGCAGCCTAGTATACGCTGACTTAATGGCCAACGTCTTTTTTGGCGGCAGGCTCTCACCACTCAGCTTGAAGAGAAGGAGAAGGAGCTCTTGTCGGAGAAAAAGAACGCTTTGAAACGAGACAAGACCATCCAGGGCCTTACCTCAGTCCTCCGGGAGAAGGACAAAGAGGTGGGCTGATGGGGCACTTTTCCAAAGGCGGCCATTTTCTAAAAGCAAAGAAAAGAAACTGCCTTATTCCAGTCATGAAGTCTTCTTGGTAGCGTGAATGCATTCTCAGTAACTTTAACAGATACAGATGACTTTGTATGTAGTTTGCTCATTAACAGCTAACTGCTTCCAGGTCAAAGTGTTTTGATGTCTCTTACCTAAGCTTCTCTCTCTGTTGGGTGTGTCTGGCGGTGTCGCCCAGATTGAGGAGTTGAGTCATGAGATTGAGGATCGGGACGAGGCTTTGGCCAAGGCAAGAGACACAGCTCACAAAGCCCAGCTCCAGAAATACCAGGCAAGCCAATATCAAGCACTACTTACACTGTCTTTAATCCAAACCCACCTGTGTGAGTGTGTGAGAGTGTGTCTGAGTCTTCTGAGTCTGAGTGAGAGTGAGTGTGAAAATGAATGAGGGATATGAGAGAAATGCTTAAATGTTTACTATCTTGCCCCTACATGGTCAAACAAATATCAAGTATATAAACAAACCATGGGACCCCCCAGCCACAAACCCACCTGCCTTTGGTAAACCCATATTTCCTATTGCCCTGCCCCCAGGGGGCAGAGGAGCACCAGAACCTGCTGATGGAGAAGCAGGCAGAGCTGGCCTTGCTGCAGGGAGACCACCACGCCAAGGTAAGTTGGCTGGCAGAGGCGGATGGATATGACTAAAGATAACCACCGCTCTGCTGACCTCCATGTCTCCCCCCCTGCCCCTCTTGGCCAGGTTCTGGAGGCCCAGAAGCTGCAGCGGTTGCTGGGCAGGAGGGAGCAGGAGGTGGCCGACCTGCAACAGGCCAAAGAGCAGCTGGAGCTGGAGCTGGAGGAACTGCAGCAGCAGAAGAAGAAGGGAGACAAGGCCCTGAACGTAAGATCTCCAGCAGGAGGCCAAGCCCAGTCAACGTTCTAGTCAACGTTCTCGCCGCCGCTGCCATCGATGACCTCTTTGTCGTTCCTGGTTCCACAGGAAGCCCAGAACCAGTTGAAGAAGCTGAGCAGGGAGCTGGCAGAACGTGAGGCGGCGCTTGAGCAGCGCTACCAGGAGCTGCTGGAGGAGACGCAGAGGAAGCTGCAGGCCCTGCACACCTCCACCCAGCGCCTCACCACCACCCTGGCCGACAAAGAGCAGCAGCTGCAGGTACGAGACCCGAGATCCAACTGACCATTCCTGCTTCAGATGACCGTTCCCCCTCCCTGTCTAATGTCCGTTTCTCTCTCGCTCACCCTTCCAGGAGTACATGAACATGGTTCGAGACTTGGAGCAAAGCAAAAGCCCAGGAGGAAGTGACGTTGTGCTGTCCAAGTTGCGCGAGCAACTGAGAGAAAAGGAGAAGGCTCTGGAGGTGTGTTGACTCGCTGACACGCCACTCTTGTCTGTCTCTCACACACCATCTCTCTCACTCACTCCCTCTCACACACCATTTTTCTCTCTCTCTCTCTCTCTCTCTCTCTCTCTCTCTCTCTCTCTCTCTCTCTCACACACTATCTTTCTCACACGCACACTATTTTCTCTCTCTCTCTGTCTCTCTCTCCGTCTCTCTCTGTCTCTCTCTGTCTCTCTCTCTGTCTCTCTCTCTCTGTCTCTCTCTCTCTGTCTCTCTCTCTCTCTCGCACCTGGCAATCGCTGCCGGTAGCATGGGGCTGAGTGTAACACCATGTTCCCAGCCTCCCCTCCTTCTCCAGGGGTGTAAAAACACCTCTTATTGTGCCCCTGCCATCCAGCAAGCGTTGGATGAGAAGTTTGCGGCCGTCGAGGAGAAGGACAACGAGATCCACCAGCTGCAGCTGTCGCTGCGAGAGAAGGAGAGAGACCTGGAAAGACTCACCAACCTGCTGGCCCACAACGAGGACACCATCACCGTAAGAGAGACACATCGGGACTCCCACCACATTTACAGACTGAGTGGAACCTTGAGTCCCTGTATCTAGTGTTTTTGCTTGAGATATTTTTGATACAAATTTTTTGGAAAGCCCCGGATAAGCGGCAGAAAATGGATGGATGGATATTTTTGAAAGCCCCAAACGTTCTCCGCTCTGCTCTTTTTCATCCAGGTTTTAATCTATTTTTTTTCTTTTTTCTTCTGCTCTTCATCTCTCCCTTCCGGCAGAGCTTCGACTCTCTCATCAAGGAGAAGGACGTGCAGCTGCAGCACCAGGTGAACACTCTGAAGAACCTGCAGCGAGCCAAGCAGGAGGTGGAGGACAACCTGAACAGATCCCTCAGGGAGAAGGACGCCATCATCAGCCAGCTTCAGGCCTCCCTGCAGGGCAAGACCAAGGACATGGAGGTAGGGGGATGGAACTCTTGGTTGACACTGTATGACGAATTAGTCAAGATGGAGTCTCTGGTTAAAAAAAAAAAAAAAATGTATTTGTAGTATACAGTGAACCCTCGTTTTTCACGGGGATTACGTTCCAAAAAGAACCTGTGATAATATATATATATTTTTTACAATTATTATGCAATTAGATACTCTATTATATATTAAAACCAAAGAACAAACCCTTTTTACAGGCCCAAGCATTTGTTTAACAAATAAAAGTACTGTATCCTGTAAACCGCAACTTTATTGATGCACAGGTTTGTGTTGGAGAGACTGTTTAGCCAATCAGAATGCAGAACACAATGCATGATGCAAATCCGTGAAGTAGCGAAACCGTGAAAAGTGAACCGTGATATAGCGAGGGTTCACTGTACTTATAATTAAACAGAACATTCTTTTACCAGCCACAATGGAGGACATGTATCCCTGTGTCGTTTGACGGAGTGGTAACCCCCATTACCTTAGCAATGGTTTATATAAACTTAGAAGGGTCTTATAGATGGTCAATCAATCAATCACGCACCTGACACACACACACACGCACCAAACACCTCCCCTCGTTCCCTCGGCAGGACATGGCTGGCGTGATGATGAGCCAATCTCAGAACCAGGCCCGTGACCTAGCGGAGCAGATGGCTCAAAGGTTAAAGGTCAACGAGGCCATGCTGGCCGAGGCGGTGAAGGCCAGGGAGAGGCTTGTGACCGACAACGAGAGCGCCGTGGAGGGCCTGCTGGCTACCATCAGCAGCAAGGACCAGCTACTCAAGGTAACACACACATTCTATCTGGCTTTAATTAGATCATTCTAGCAACCATATCTTTCCCCTCTCTTAACATTCTTACCTGTGCGCTCACCTCCAGGAATCTGCTGAGCGTTACAACCGCTCTCTGTCGCAGCGTGACCAGGAGATCCAGGAAGTGATGCGCCGTCTGGCTGAGCGGCAGCAGCAGTTCGCGGATGCGGAGAAGCTCGGTGCGGTGGCGCTGCAGGAGGGTCACCTGGAGATGACGGAGCTCCGGGCTCAGCTTGCAAAGAAGGACGCCATCATCAACGTGAGTCTGGGGGGTGAGAGGAGGAGACTTCCTGACAGATGAGCATCGGGGGGAGGGGGGTAGATGGCGGTCCTTGTTCCTTGTTAGTCCGCTGGAGACCCAACAGTAAGAAAAACAGGAGTGATTTCCAGTGTTCCTTTAAGCTAAGGAGTCAGGTGGCCCAGCGGTTAAGGCGTTGGGCTTGTGATCGAAAGGTTGTGAGTTAAATTCCCGGCTGCAGCCACATGACGTTGTGTCTTTGGGCAAGGCACTTCACCCTACTTGCCTCAGGGGGAATGTCCCTGTACTTGCTGTAAGTCGCTCTGCTGAATGACTCAATGTAAACGTAAGCTGGTTTGTTCTGTAAAATGACAGTACCTCCCTCTGTAGAAGCTGCTGGAGCGCGGCCAGGAGAGGGACCACTTCCTGTTGGAGCTGCGCCAGCAGGAAGCGCCCCCACCGCAGGTGCTGGAATTGAGGCAGACCATCCAGGTTCTGCAGGATCAGCTGGAGGAGAGGGAAGGTGAGGAGCCACGACTCCCCAGGTCTCTCTGGCTCTCTGTTTCTCTGTTTCTCTCTCTCCCCCTCCCTCCCTCGCTCTCCCTTTAACCACTCACCCAAACTCGATTTTTAAACAAAAGTGTTGACACCAAGCATCTGAAAGGTGACTCGACTCCACCCTCTTGCCTTCCTTCCGCCCTTCCGCAGCCGAGCTGTCCAGGAGAAACAGCGAGGACAACATGGAGAAGGTTCCTCTCAGCAAGAAGACGGCCGTGGTCCTTAAGAAGGAGCTGGCTCAGAAGACCGAGGCCCTCAACAAGGCCCTGAAGAGAGAGAACGAGCTGAAGGTGAACAGGCTCTTTGTGGCAGGCCGTGACACGGGACATTTCTAGAAACCAGAAAGTTCTCTGGAATACAGGGCTCTAATCTCTTGACTTGTTACTTGATGAACAAGTTCTCTTTATTGTATCAAGTGGGAGTCAGGTGGCTCAGCGGGTTAAGGCGCTGGCCTTGTGATCGTGAGTTCGAACTCCGGCTGGGGCTATGTGATGTTGTGTCCTTGGGCAAGGCACTTCACCCTACTTGCCTCAAGGGGATTGTCCCTGTACTTAAAATGTAAGTCGCTTTGGATAAAAGCGTCTGTTAAATGAGGTATTATTATTATAATTTATCCAGACAGACAAAATCATTATTTTGCTGCCTTTTTACCTTTATCACCCCCAAAAAACTGCATAAGTTTTGGGGTTGAGGGTGACTTGCGTGTGCTTGAGGGTGTTTAATGTTGCTGTGTGATGATCTAGATCTCCGTGGCGGAGCTGCAGTCGGTCCTGGCCGAGCTGGAGGGTCGAATCGAAGGCCAGGCTGCCAACATCGAGTCCCTCACCGCCACCCTGGAGACCAAGGATGAGATCATCAACGTGAGACAAACACACGAACACACCTACACACGCACAAGCTTTTTTTTCTCCTCATTATCAAGCACACAGCAGAAATAGGACATGAGTAGAACTCTGTTGTGTTCTTGCTGACAGAAACTCCACGATCGTCTTGGCCAGAGAGGGGACAGCCAAGCTGGTGCTGCCCAGCAGGAGGCTGCCGATGCTGGGGTGGAGCGCTCCCTCCCCAGCCTCCCCCAGAGGGAGAGAACCATCATTGGGGGAGACCACCAGAAGGAAGAGGTCCATACTTTACCACTAAAACTATTTAGATACATTGTTATTCTTTTCTTGACTGGATAGTTAGATTAGCGTCACTTTTGGCATTGAAAAAAATATACCAGTATACTTGAAAGCCCAAAAGTGTTACAAGTAACACAGAATTATGTCCACCCCTCCCTCCCTAGGCCCTACCGGCCCTGGCCATCCTGCAGGTGGAGCGCGAGGCTCTGAACCGCTCTCTGAGGGCAGAGCAGCAGCTCTACTCCAGTCTGGTCCGCACTGTCAAGGAGCAGGACAGGTAGGGGGCTCAGTGAGGTGGAGGGGGGGAGAGCTGGAAGAAAACTTATTTAGGATTAGTCATTGGCCTCTCAGTGGACCGTAATTTGTATATTTTGTCAAATGTTATTTTCTTGCCCGTACAAAGAGAAACATTTGCTAAAGATCTATAAGCCTGCTAAGTTTGGGGTCTGTCACATTGCTATGCTTAGTGACTGATGCTCTTTTGTAAAGCTCTCTCTTGTAAGTCGCTTTGGATAAAAGTGTCTGCTAAATGAATACATTTAAATATAAAGCACTGCACTTACACACTACTACGCCTCAAGATCGTGCTGAAGGGCATGTCTGTGTGTGTGTGTGTGTGTGTGTGTGTGTGTGTGCGTGCGCGTGTGTGTTCCAGCGCCCAGCGCCTCCACTCGCTGCAGATGGAGCTGACGGCAGTACAGCTCCTCAGGCAGCAGCTGGAGGAGGGCGTGAGGACCAACGAGGAGCTAAGGGACGACCTGGAGCGGGAGATCTGCCGCGCTCAGCTCCGAGAAGGTGCCACGGTCACACACTTCTAGTGGGGGGAGGGGTGGAGACGTACGCATGTTACACTACAACAGAAGCACGTCACCAGTTCATGCTACGCAAACACAGTCCTGCTCTCTCTCATGTCTGTTTGCACCTTCTGATGCTTGTAATGCTGCCTGGTTGCCTGTCGGCCTCTCTGCTGTCATCTGCTCTGTCATCCGATCTGTCATCCGCTGTCGCCCTCTCTCCTGTCCGGCATCCTCATCCATTTGGAAGCGAGCTCCGGGGAGAATCTGCAGCGGATTTGGGCTCTGTTAACATCTGCGCTTAACAAACTCTCCTTCTCACCTCGTCATGTCTGTCATCATCGTCCGTGTTAATAAAGCTGTGTCTTTGTCTGTCCGGCCTTCTCTCACTTCACACTTTCAGTTCAGCTGTGGTTTATGTCCATAAAAGAAAACCCTAACTGTGTGTTTTACCGCTGTCATCATCGTCCTCATTAATCCATACCCAGCCCAGCCTTCTGTCACTGTGAGACCGCATGTTTTTCCTGTCCTTACATAACACACTGGAGGCAAAGGGGATTTACAAGCGGACAGAAAAGATTATTTCATCCACAGAGATTATCCTCACATTCATAAGAGCGTAGCCCTTTACAGATAGACCACATTAAACCAGCCTCGTCTCAATGGTAGCTCTCTGTCTAGGTCTCCTCCCCTGTGATAAGGGATCCACCTAGTCACAGACGTTAGCATGATGCTAATTCCTGTGAAGTGGTGCTTTCTGTGATCTCACGTTTGGCAAGGTCACATGCAGCCTGATTCCCTTGTGGGTGCAGCGGTTAGCCAAACATATGGGAGGAGATCATGCTGATCTAAAGTCAGGCAGGATGGAGGGAGAGAGGAAGCGAAGGAGTCAGATGGCTCAGCGGGTTAAGGCGTTGGCCTTGTGAGCGGAAGGTTGTGAGTTCAAACCCTGGCTGTGGTTATGTTGATGTGTGTTCTTGGGCAAGGCACTTCACCCTACTTGCTTCAGGGAAAATGTCCCTGTACTTACTGTAAGTTGCTCTGGATAAAAGCATCTGCTAAATTTGTAATTGTAAGAGAAGGAGAAATTGATGTGGATCTGGCTAAAATGGATGATTTATTCATCCTATTGTTGTGTGTATTTGTAGCGTGCATGCTGCATGCGTTCATTTGTGGGGCACATGTGTGTGTGTGTGTACATGGGTGACAGGACCAGGTGTGTATAAATAGGTCTCCTGGCAACAAGGTCTCATATTCAACTCTACCTTGCTCTATAAATAGATAGAAATCTGGAGCGGGAGATAGTTTGGGGGTGGGAGGGGGGAGGACAAGGGGAAAGTGCCCATCTGTCTCTTTCGATAGCCCGAAACTTCCTTGCGGACAGTTTTAATAAGTGCTTTGGTAAACATGTTTGCAAGGCTAGCTCCCTGCTCTCCGTGCAGTATGGGGATTCTGGCCTTATGTAAGGCAGCACTTAGTCAACAATCCTCACTCTTCTCAACCACAAAGTACATGTTTTTATATCGATATATACTGTGTATAAATGTGTAAGTGTGTGTGTATGTACAGGTATACACATACTAAAATATGGAGTCAATCGTAATACAGTTTAATTAAGAAAATACTGAAGGAAATTACCTGGCAAACACTAAATCTTATAAACACAAAAACTATAATAAGTACAGACAGAAAAAGTGGACATCCTTTCAAAAGATGTCGGAGATATAAATCTGTCTGGATGTCCACCAAACTTTTGCAATAAAGTTATAGGTGTTGCAACAAAATACAGTTCCAAACTAAGCACTTTCAGGGCTAGAAGAAGCTAATCAATCCTAGAGGTTTTACTGGATTGGACCCAAAAACAGCTCTTATGTCCAGAACCTTCCAGACTAGTTTTTTTAATTCAGAACCCTTGTCTAAACCCCTTTCTTTGTTTTTTGGGGGGGGAACATGTTCTGGAAATATGTACCAGAAATTTCAAATAATTCCAATTCCCCCCTCCCCCTCGGCTTGTCCTGGGCTGCAGGTGTGGAGCTGGTGGACCCCAGGGAGATGGAAAGCATCCGACACCAGCTGGAGGATGCCCATCGCTGGAACGCCTCGCTGCAGGCCCGCCTTGGAGCCATCCAGAACCGTGGCGGAGGGGTGGGAGCCACTAACGACACGGGTGAGACTCTGTTAGCAGGGGTGCTACATCCTGCCTGTTCAGACACAACCTAACCACCCTCAAGAGGGGGGTGGAAATTCCGGTCCTCGAGGGCCGCTGTCCTGAAGGTTTTAGATGATTCCCTGCTCCAGCACACCTGATTCTACTGAATGGTCATTATCAGTCTCCCACAGATCTTGATAACAACCTGTTCATTTGAATCAGGTGTGCTGGAGGAGGGAAACATCTAAAATCTTCAGGACAGCGGCCCTCGAGGACCGGAATTCCCAACCCCTGCTCAAGACAAACACTATTCTGCATTTTAGCCTCTGTTAGCATTGCAGACAACTAGATTGAATAGACCAATCCAGGTGTTCTGCAACGCTACCACGCTAAACGTGATGGTTGTTGCGGCCCACTGTTTCTGTAACGCTCCTCTCTGCTCCGCAGCCGACACCGTGAGCTTCACAGCCGACCAGACCTCCTACATGAGCATCTGCGTTGGGGAGGGGGAGGAGAGGGAGTCATCCCAGCTAACTGATGAGGAGCTCAGACTCAAGGTGAACTCTCACCCAAGGCTGGCTGGCCTTCCAGAGAAAGCCCAAGGTTTCATGGCGTAGTGATTCATGTCTGCATATCAAGTCCCATCGTTTGGATGACAAGTATATCCTTGGATGTACAGAGCAAAAGTCAAATATAAATATATATTATTGTTGACTTTTGCACTGTGTGTGTGTCCAAAAAAATTGAATTTTTTAATTGCGTATTGCTAGACATGAGCAAGTGGCAACACTGCGAGAAGTGACCTTGAACAAGTAAAAACTTGGCCATTTTAGTAGCCATGAATGGCAATTTAAGGTTTCAATTAAAAAAATTTGGGGTCACCCTGTATATGGAGAGAGGGAGAGAGCAAAAGAGAGAGATAAAATAATTATATATTGAAAATTGAAATTTGGAAAGTGAGTTTGATATGAAAGTTTGATCTGATGCAGGTGATTGAGTCAGTATATCAGGTGGGTGTTCTCACCCTGGGTGTGTCTGCTACAGCTTGTGGAACTGCAGAACCAGGTTAGCGCCCTTCAGGCTTCCAACGCTGAACTCCAGAGGAGGCTGACGCAGGAGAGGACAGACGCTGACCCTGACCTGACCCTCGACCCCTCAAGGAAGACGGAAGCTGGCCTAGCAGGCAGCCATTCCAGGACCCAGGTAGACGCATCGATACAAGCCAGTGTCTAGCTACCCGGTTCAACCAACTGGTTCAGAACTAGCCAGTTCCTTATTTTTGTAGTTCCTTACCCTTCCTCTGCATCCGAGGATCATCCTCAACTTCCTCCTAACCTTTGACTTCTGACCCTGAATTTTCACCTTTGCCTGGTAGTTACTAACGCCTTTATCCGTGGCACTTTTCTCGGTAGCGATCTGTCTGAACTCTTAACCTGTGCCTTGTCTGTCTGTAGGTAGCGTCTCCTATCTCCCTCTTTTTCTCCACCCCTCCTCTAACTCAGTCCCTGTTTTCTTATCTCTGTGTCCATGGACCTGTCCTCCACTTCCTCCTCTTCTTGCTCCATTGCCTCCTCTTCCTCCTCCTCCTCCTTCTCCCATTAGGCCTCTCACCCCATCCTGCCTTTGCTGTGCAGTGCATTTTACGGGTTCTGTTCCTTCATTGCATTTTCTTTTACCAAGTCATGTGTGTCACATTCGCCTGCCACCCCATTACTGTAGCTCATAGAGAGGAAGAAGTGGCAGCAGCAGGCAGGAGGACTGGGCACAGTGACCTCTGCAGGATGGGATGGAGTACTGCAGACAGAACAGAGACTTGGTCAGGTAGGCATGGAGATAATCTCTACAAGTAGGGAGGAGCTGCCTTCAGTTAGCCTTTCATCCAAACAAAACATTTGAGAGAAAATCGTGAAAAAAACGAAACAGCTTAGCCCAAATCCAAGTGGCATTAACCCCAGTGTTTTATCTTGAATACCGCCCTCACCTAGCTTGTGATCTCTCTCAGGCTGCAGACGGGGACCAGGGGATGACGGTAGACGCCGGCCCAGGACGAGGGGAGGGGAGGGAGGGAGAGCTGCTCCGGTCTCTCCTGGACGAATGTGGCGTCCTGTCAGCCAGTCAGCTGAGGTGAGAAACTCGGACATCCCCGTACGGCATTCTGCCAGCTCAGCAATATATTGGACTTGGAGGATTTCTGAGGTTTATAATTATTTAAAAAAAATATATATTCATTTAGCAGACGCTTTTATTCAAAGCGACTTACAGTAAGTACATGTACAATCCTCAGGCAAATAGGGTGAAGTGCCTTGCTCAATGACACAACATCATGTAGCCACAGCCGGGAATCGATCTCATTCAAATTCATGATTTCCGATCATGAGGCCAACGCCTTAACCTGCTGAGCCACCTGACTTCCAGCCCGTTTATACTAGAAGAGTGCTGAGAAAGGGGATGATGCTGTTTCAGGGACGAGGTGCAGAGGCTGAGGTCAGGCAGCTCCCACCTGCGAGGGCTCCTGAAGGAGGGAAAGTTGTCCGAGAGGCAGGAGAAGGAGAGCGACGACAGCTGTGCCGGCGACGCCGACCTGCAGCAGACCGTGGACAGGCTAAGGTCGGAGGCCCGAGGTCACCGCAGGGTCATCCGCCAGCTGCAGGAGCAGCTGAAGAAGAATGCAGCTCTTGCAGGCGCCGATGGGGAGTTGACCCTCGACCCAGAGCTGGTCGCTGGAGTGAACCAGGAGAGCGAGAGGCCACGTCCAGAGGAGGAGGGAGTGCAGAGGAGGGGAGGAGGGAAAGAGGAAGAGACGAACGGGAAGACGAGGGGAGATCATCTTACCCTCCAGGGAAGCAGTCTTCATGCCAAGGACCGGTCACCAAGCAAAAGTCACCAGCAGCAGGTGTCCAAACAGGCGGTAAGATCTCTCTCAAATGCATAGATCCCAGGTGTCAAGATCCAGTCCTCGAGGTCACCTCTCCTGAAGGTTTTAGATATTTTTTTTGTGCATTACAATATTAAACACAGGCATAACAGTATCAGTGGGGTACAGTTCTTAAATAATAATCCTTGAATGTCTCTGACATCAGTCCAGGTTTTCAGTTGAGTCTGTGTTCTGCGATGTATGGTCTGTCCATTTTTCCGCATTTCTTGTCAAATTTAGTTCGCTGGAGTCTTAATGTGAATCTTTCCATATCCAATATCTCCTCAACTGTGTCCAGCCAGTTCCTTCGGGTGGGAGGGTCCTCTTTACACAATTTCTCGGTGATTGCCTTCTTGGCTGCAGCCAGCAACATTTTTACCAGGTATTCGTCTCCATACTGTACAGTTTCCCTTGTCAGGTTACACAGGTACAATATCTCGGTTTTATTTATTTCTCAAAGAAGTCTCTAACTTGGTAATACCTAAACTGATCGCAATCCTCCAGCCCATATTCCCTCTTCAGTTTTTGATTTCCCCCTGTTCAATTAGTGTACATATTGCTGTAATTCCCCTGTTTATCCATTGTTCATATCTACTATCCATTGCCCCGGGTTTAAATGTATAACCGCAAGTCAGCCAGCCCAAAATTTTGATTTCACTTTCTAATTTGTATTTCCTAATCACTATGAACCAGATTTCCAGAGTGAATCTAGTAATTGGATCAAGCACAGTCTTATATTTTTTAAATGCGTCCTTGCTTGCCATCAAACTCTGGATATGATACCCCTCTCTTTTCAATTCAATATCTTTCCACCTCGCAGTGTATTCAGGTTCATACCAATAAACCAAGGGTAGAATCTGGGCGGCATAGTAATATTCTAATAGGTTTGGTAGGGCTAGCCCACCCCTGTCCCTGGGAATCTGTAGAGTTGAGTACTTTATCCTTGGCCTCCCCCCCCCCCCCCCCCGATGAAACGTGAGATTTTTTTGTTCCATTCTTTGAATTGTGATGTGGGGAGTTCCGTTGGTAATTATTGAAATAATACAAAAACCTAGGTAAAATATTCATCTTTATGATTTCTGAACTAAAATCCAGTGGTAGCACCGCCCGTCTGTCCATATCCTTTTGGATTTCTTGATTCAGAGCCCCATAATTAATTTTGAACAGTTCTGTTAAGTTTCTGCTAATACTTCTAGGTATTTTATTGTTTTCGCCCCCCATTTGAATTTATATGTTTGGTGAATGGCTTGGGTTGGGGTATAGTGTATGGGTAATACCTGTGTTTTGCCACATTGAGTTTATAACCCGACAAGTAGTAAAACAAATCCAGTCTGTCCATAAGTCTTGGAAGACTGACATCTGGTTGTTTTAGACTAATCATAACATCGTCTGCAAATAGCCCGATTTTATGTCCTGCGCCCCCTACTTCTACACCTACTATATCCTCATCTTCTCTTATTGCCTGGGCCAAAGGCTCTATGAAAATTGCAAAGAGAGTTGGCGATAAACAGCAGCCCTGTCTAGTAGATCTTTCCAGTTTGATCCAGTTAGAGAGACTGCCATTTATTTTAATTCTAGCCTTCGGATCCTGATAAAGTGCTTTAATAATGTTAACTGAGTCTGTATTAAAGCCAAGTTGTTCTAGAGTAAGATATACAAATTTCCAACTGACGCTATCGAATGCTTTTTCTGCATCCAAACTGAGCAGGAGTGCACTTTCTCCCTGTTTTTGCACTTCTTCTATTATATGTAAAGTCCTCCTTATATTGTCTTGCGTTTGACGTCCCTTGATAAAGCCACATTGATCTTCATCAATTAGTTCTATCATAAAGGTTTCGAGTCTCTTAGCTAGGATGGTTGTATATATCTTATAATCACAATTCAATATTGATATCGGCCTATAATTTTCACAGAATTCCTTATCTTTTCCCTCCTTGGGAATCACCGTAATTATGGCTTCTTTCCAAGAGGGGGGAATCTTGCCTTTTTTCAGGATTTCATTGAATGCTGCTAATAACAATGGACTCAATTCCTTTTTAAACATTTTCTACCATTCGGCCGGGAAGCCGTCACCCCCTGGGCTTTATTCGGTTTTACCGTATTTTTCGGACTATAGGGCGCACTTAAAAGCCTTTATTTTTCTCAAAAAACGACACTGCGCCTTATAATCCGAAGCGCTTTATATATGGATTAATTATACTGACTTCTAAGCGATTTTTGTGTGGTACAAGGCACTAAATAAAAAAGTTTTTGTACGACTTTGGTAAACTACAAAGCCGCACCGCTTGCAGCATTACGGCTACCGTAACCATGAGTGTCGCGGAGTAATACATACTGTGCTTCACCATAATATTATTCAACTGATTTATCTGACTGTTTTTTTTCCGCTTAATGCGCCTTATAGTCCGAGGCGCTTTATATATGAAAAAAGATCGATCGATTTAAATTCTTCAATCTTCATCTGATATAACCTCAACCTAGCTTTCTTATTGTATGCAGTTTGAGATATTAGTTTTCCCCGCATAACTGCTTTCATGGCATCCCAAAGTGTAGTAAAACCCACCTCCCCATTATCGTTCTCTTCCCTGTATGTATTAATTTCTGTTTTGATCTCCTCAACAAATCCAGGAGAGTTTAGTTCACCAACATTCAGTCTCCATATTGTATTCCTTTTCCTGCTGTTCATATTCAGTGTCAGGTGGAGAATACAATGATCTGACAGGTCTGCTACTCCAATTTTACACTCTTCTATTCTAAATCTGTCAGCAGTATTCATCAAAAAATTATCTATCCTTGTATAGACTTAGTGGGAAGCCGAGTAGTACGTAAAGTCCCTTTCGAGGGGGTGTAGGTCCCTCCAGACATCTGATATTCAGTGTGTTGTTAAAATCCCCTCCACATATCCCACAGATCCCTTCTAGTTCTTGAACAACAACTTCAAACAAAGTCTTGAAAAAGCTCTTATCACAGTCCGGAGGTGCATAGACATTGACGAGTGTAACTAATTGACTTTCAATTTTCCCCTTAACCAAAATGTACCTTCCCTCTTTATCTTTAATTTCCATTAAGGATTAAAATTTTATTCCGCCAGGGATTAAAATCATTACCCCCCTTTTCCTGCCATTTTTGTATGAGCTATAGTACGCGTTTTTTAAATCCCAATCTTTTATATTTTTCATGTTCCTGATCCGACAGATGTGTTTCTGGTAGAAAACTAACATGTGCTTTGCTATGACCTTCCCTCTCTTTATTGGGTTAGTCAACCCGTTCACATTCAGAGACACCACTTTAAGTCGGCTATGTTGCATCTCCTCCATTGTTCATGTTTCCCCCTGCACTCCCACTGACACTTGCAACTCGAACAACTATATGAACTCTAACTACAACAAAGGTCTTAACAACAATATGAACATTAACTCCAAAACAATGCTTCCGATAACGTCGGGCCTCTTCCATCATGCCCGTGCCCTCGTTGGAAGGAGAGGGGAAGGTCCCCAAGTTATGGGGGGGCCCCTCACTAGAGGTGGGTGGAGGTCCCGCATATAGACCCCCTTGCCTTCTAGTAGTGTCCAACATTTCCCTATGATCCCACCCCACCAGTCTAAAAGAAACGTATGTAAGGCCTTGTATTAGGAGGCAAGCCTGAACCCTGCATATAAGGTCCGTATTCAACAATAAGTAATTGGATAAACAAATATGGTCTCCAAGGATTTAGTAATGCCTTAGTCTATTTTTCCCCATACTTTCCCTTCCAACCCCAACATCATCCCATGGATACTTTACTTCAATGCCATCCTCTGCGTTTATGGTCCAAAAATGAATATAGAAGCCTACACACAAAATCCAGATATTTCCGGTCCTGTTCCCTAATATTCTGTGTTATGCAGCAAAAATAAGGTGGTGGTTCATACTTAATTTATGATGGAACCATTATTCACGTCTGGATCTCTCGTGTTAATCAGATGTTTTCCCCTTCTTCGGCCCTCCTGTACTCCTGCAGCCTTTCCCTCGTGCGTTGAGGTAATCCACCCTGGGCCCTTGGTTCCCCCGACCGCTGCCATGGCGATGCTCCTTGTATCCGCTCCTCCAGCGTGCGCCCCTCGTCAGACTCCTTCATTTGTACTGCCATCCCCCTTTCCTTCATCACTTTCGCTGCTTCTTGTGCGCTGTTATAGAGTCGGGGCCCGTCGTTCCAGTGAATTCTGATCCTGGTCAGGGGCGTTTGGAACCGGATGAACTTTGGTCCGGGGGTGTGCGAGCGATTTCCAAAAACGGGGGACGTGCGCAGTTCATCTCGCCTAGGGCACTAAATTAGGTAGAGCCGGCCCTGTGCATAGTCGTTGTCTGGAGTATAGATGAATACCGCTCTTTTTATTTCGCTATTTGTGCTGGTGTCAAGATCTCGTTGACGTTCTTGTCTGTTTCAGGCGAAGCTCAAGTCTCGCCTCCCGGTTCCTGTGAGGCTGAAGAGCGAGGGCAGCAGGGGTTGGGGCAGTAGAGATTCTCTGCAGCCAGACTCCTCCAACCCTCTGATAGAGGCACGGAACCTGGGTCCCGACCATGGAGGACTTTACAGGTCCAATCAAAAGACATCTCCAGATTCTGATTCCCCAAGCTCCACCTTAGATATGAACCTATGGTCGGCCCAGCGTCTTGAGGCCAGACCTGGCACTGAGTTTGGGAAAGGCCCAGGCTTAGAGGACTACCAGGCCACTGAGACGGAGCACAGGCATGGCCAGTCCGACATAGAGCTCCTAGCCCAGCTGGAGCTCCTCCACCAGGAGTGCCAGGAGAAGGAGGGTCTGGTCGTCCGATTGGAGGAGCAGGTAGCGGAGTGGGAGGAGCTTCAAGCTCAGCTCCAGGAGAAGGACAAGCTGAACCGCCAGTACCTGGAGGCCCTGCAGGCCGCAGAGTCCACCATCGCTTACCTGACCGCCTGCAACCTGGACACCCAGGCAGGGGGAGTGCCCCCTGCTGGCCCTGGTTCCGACACTGCCCTCCACAGGCGGTGTGTGGAACTGCAGAAGGTACTGCAAGAAAAGGAGAAGCTCAACAGCCAGCTGGTGGAGTGTCTCAGCATGGCTGAGACGGCCATTTCTTCTCTCAGCGCCACCTCGCCTTCCTCATCTGACGGCTCCGACGGGCGGGCCGACCCCCAGGAGTTGTGCGTGAGGCTGGAGGCTGCCCTGCGCCAGGTCAACGCCTCCCTGGACGGCCGGGGACCAGCCGGGGGGCAGCGGAGCCCGGACCGAGGGCTGCAGCGCCAGGCCGACTCCCTGCAGGAGGCGCTGTGGGAGCAGAGCAGGCTCAACGCCGAGCTGCAGGAGAGGCTGAGGGCTGCCGAGGCCACTGCTGCACGGCTGGAAGGTGAGGCCCAAGCCAACACTGCCCCCTTCGGCCTGGAGGGCAGCAGACAGGCAGAGAGAGAGCATGACAGAAACAAGATGGCGTCGTCAGAAAGGAGGTGCGCGGGCCAGGAGGAGACGTGCCGGCGTCTGTCTGATTGTCTGACAGCCACAGAGGCAGCTATAGCCTCTCTCGCAGTTCTCTGTACTGCCACAGGCTTCACCTTCTCTGCCGACAGACTGGCTCAGACCGGTTCAGACCTCCAGATGCAACTGGACCGGCTCCAGAGGGTCCTGAAAGAGAAGGAATCACTGGGAGAGCTGGGCTCAGCAGAACCCTACAGAACTTCCACCCACCAGAACCAGACCCCTGCTGGGGTCAGAGCTGGGGGACCGTCCACCCGGAACCCCCACCACAACCTCTGCCTTCTCCAGAGGCTCTTCTACGAACACGCCCAGAGGATCTCGGAGCTCCAGGCCGCCTTGGAGACGCGGGACGCCCAGCTGCGAGATTCCGGTCTTGGTGCAGCAGTCTCAGGAAATGCCCAGGTTCAGGTTGAGGCCTTGCAGAAGGCCCTGAAGGAGAAGAAGAAGACCTGCAGGACCCTGGAGGAGAAGCTGGCCACAGCTCAGTCCATCATTGCCCTGCAGAAGTTCAAGAAGCCCAGTGAAGGAGCTTCACATACAGGTAAGGTGTCAGCTAACGTACCTACCTGCAGTCTGGCCTAGATCGGCCTGCCAGCCGGTTACTATTTAAAAGAATGACAATAATTCAAATAACTAAATACATAGAGGCCCAGTTTCCCCAACATGGAAAAAGCCTAGTGCTGCAGTAAGAGGAATATTTAATTAAAAGTTTTTAGTCCAGGACTAGGCTAAATCCATGTCTGGAATAACTGGGCCTCAATTATTTATAACCTCTTCAGAAAATCTTTTATTTGTCCCCCAGTGGGGAAAATGCAGTTTACAACAGCAGCAGGATACAGTACAGCACTCAGAGTAACAGGTTAAAGTGTAGAAATACAGTCAAAATACAAAATTCATAGTACAAGATAGGGATTTAAGAGTGTGAAATAACAACATTGCACATAACTTGAAATAACCAGTATAGAAACTGCATACACTAGCCTGGAAGTGCATCTGTGTGATTAGTGATGCATGAAGTCTGAGGCATGAAAGCCAGATATTGCCAGCCGCACCAAAGTGAGGTTCGGACTGGCTTTGGCACGATTTGTCACTTGTCCTGTCGTATATACGATAAAGCATTGGCAGCCACCTCGGCTTTCCCTGTCTGAAAGAGAGAGAGAGTGGACGAGAGACATTGAGCGTGAGCGCGGAGGTGAAAGATCCTAATGGTCCTAACCCTTGGCGTGTGCTCTCCAGCGCCCCCTCCGGAGCGGGATGAGAAGGGCGTGCAGGTGGACCAGCAGGACCTGGGTTACGAGACCAGTGGCAAGAGTGAGACTGAGGTGGATAGGGAGGAGAGCAGTAGCACAGGTAGAAGACCTCCGTCTGGACAGCCGTCTGGCCAGCCCAGTCGGTGCATGTCTGTCTGGAGAGTGGACACTAACGATGAATCCCACTGGTGGCTGCTGGAGTCTGTTTGCATGAGGAATGGGCACTACTCTGTATATAACCCACGCGTTTTTGCGTGTGCACGTGTGTGTGCACGTGTGTTTGTGTGTGTGCGTGTGCAAGATCTGGGTCTTCTGTTAAGTCTGTTCTGGTTTTTACCTGGGTTCTGGTTACACTGTATTTGTCTCTCTGCTTGAGTCTCCTGCATGGGTCTCTCTCTCTGGAGTGTTGGAATGGCTTGGAATAATCACCCACTATGAGTGATCATATCTCCTGTTTGGTCCTATCCTGTCCTTTCATGGTTCTTATCTCAAGCGAAACTCTTTCTTCTCACTCTCGACCTATTCCTGTCAGCTGGTATTCAGATCATATTCCTTTTTGGTGATATGTGTGTGTGTGTGTGTGTGTGTGGTTCCTCAGACATATTTGGCGGTCTGCAGCCTCGTCCCAGCGCCTCCTGCAGTCTCCCGTCCCTGCCCCGGGACCAGACCACCTTCTCCTCCACAGAGAACCTAGACTCGGCCTCCAGCGCCTCCTACCCCAGCTCCCCTGCTCTCAGCTTCCCCAAGGTACCAGTCTGCCGTGGGCTGGACCCCCTGCCCTCCACCCCCCTCTGTCAAAACGCCATCACCAAGCATAGACACAGCAACTTAAAAACTAAATATTGTTCCGGTCGAGCCCTTCAGTGAAATCTTCTCTCCTTTCAGAATCTATTTTTTTTATTCACTATGCAGCATATACAAACACAGAATTTACTTTGGCAAGAAAGAGACATAGAACATGTAACATAATAATAAGGATAAAACAGAATAAAAAATATAATGTAAAATACAAATTAAATACAAATAAGATCAAAGTGAAAGTGGGGCACTAGCTGTAGAGATGTCTCTTTTCCCGTCTCTCTGTTTCTACCTCTTTCTTTGTCCCTCTCTCCCAGTTGGGACTGAAGATGTACGAGGACTACGGCACTTCGGAGGACCCAGCTGAGCTCCGAGCGCAGGTGGCCGAGCTGAAGCATCAACTGGAGAGCCAACTCAGGGTCATCGTACACCTCCAGGGCCTGCTGCGGCCCAACTCCCTCTCCTCCGATCCGCCTGCCGGGGGGCCCGGGAGGGCCCACGCCCAGGATGGGACCCCTGTGGGTCAAATGGAAGGAGGAGGGAAGGTGGAGGAGAGGCAGGCGATGGAGGAGAGGATTGGTCGCCTGAGTGTGGAGCTGGAGCAGGAGAGGAGGGTGAACAGGAGCATGAGCGAGCAGCTGCAGCAGGTCCAGCGTCGGAGTCGCTCCGCCTCTCCTGCCAGGTACCCGCACTCTCTTACACAGTCTATCCCTCCCTTTTGCCTTCTCTCTCTCTCGCTCTCTCTCTTTCACTCTCTCCTTGCTCTTTCTGTCTTCCACTTCAGCAGTCTCTTACAAGGTTACCCTCCCTTCCTATTTTCTCTCCCTGTCCCTCCTTCCATTCCCCCCCTCCTTCCTCACATCAATCCCCTCCTTCCTTCCCGTGTCCCCTCCTCCTCCGTGTCCCCCTCCAGGATGGACTCTCTGGTCCAATCCCAGGCCCGTGAGCTGTCCCAGCTGCGGCAGCAGATCCAGCAGAGCCGCGGGCTGGGCAACCTGCAGCGCCACCAGCTGGAGGAGCTGAGCCAGGCCTTCGAGGAGCTGCTGCAGGCCAGCGACGTGGACTACTATCTGGGGGAGGTGTTCAGGGAACAGCTGGACAAGAGCCTCAGCATACAGGACAGCTTGGAGGGGTGCTTGGAGAAAGGTAGCACCGAAAGCAGAGTTGTTTGGGGGGAGTCAAGGGAGCACGGAACGCAGGCATGGAAGGGGTAGCACAGACATAACAGGCCTTGAATCTCAGTACAGGCAACATGCTAGTCACTGTCTCCACGTACGGAGGATTACTTAATTGTGCCTCTAAACATCCAGATGTATTAAACAGCCCAGAGTTGAAGCCAGCTGCTTTTAGTCGAGTGTGACATCCCTTGGTAACGCTGACACAACAGTGCCTGCCCAAACAGAGTGCCACAAGTACACACACTCACACACACTCTCTCTGCTAACCGTGAGGGGCTTTCACCACTCTAAGCAGCTTTCTCTCTTAGCAAGACTTCCATCCAAGATGGTTGCCAGGGTGTGGTAGATACTGAAAACAAGCACTCCGTCTCATTTCACTGATCTCTGGAGACGGACGATGCAGGCAACCCTGCGAGGGAGAGAGAGGGAGAGATCACTGGCTGAGCAGGAGAGAGAGGACGAGGGACCTAGACAGATAGAGAGGGAGAGAAACCGAGCAGGTGATGGATGCAGCGTGATGACTCCTACACCGTCTCTCTCTCTGTGTCCTCCTCCCCCAGGAGGCGGCCACCAAGAGGGTGAGGATGCGGCTGTGCTGGAGCTGGCTCAAAGGTACTGCACACACACACACACTCACACACACACATTTACATTGATTCTATTTAGCAGACGCTTTTATCCAAAGTGACTTACAAGAGAGAGCTTTACAAAAGAGCATCGGTCACTGAGCATAGCAACGTTAAACAAGTTACAATTTACATGAACCTCAAATGTGAAAATACCTCCACAAATGCCTCTTCCATGAAGCGTACTCCTTAAGGGAGCCTTTAAACACACTTGAATGCAATTTATTCCTCGGAGAACTTAAGTTGAGAGCTTGAAGGAAATGGATCGAGGCCTTAGGTTAGCATTTTCAATTTAATCATTTAGCAGATGCTTTTATCCAAAGTGACTTTAAGCAAGTACAGGGACATTCCCCCTGAGGCAAGTAGGGTGAAGTACCTTGCCCAAGGACACAACGTCATGTAGCCGCAGCCGGGAATCGAACTCTCCGATCATGAGCCCAACGCCTTAAACGCTGAGCCATCTGACTACCATGATAATCCTCACCCGCGGTGTGTGGTCACCAGATTTGTCCTTTAGCAGAAACCCTGGCAGTCACACTGCTAAACTGCCCCCCCTAGCCTTGTAGGGTTCCACCCTCTGGTGTAGGTCAACAGAATAGGGCTCTCACCCCTGTCCCTGGTGCGGCTAGCCCTGGACAACCCCACCAGGAGCTGCAGTACCAAACCTGTCCACGGGAGGGCATTATGGAGCCATCCAACACTTTCGCCAGGCTGGAGGAGGAGATGGAGCACCTGCGCTCTCAGCTAGAGGGCGAGCGAGAGCTGCTGCAGAGTCACCTGTGCTTCCTGGTCCGGCAGAACCAGAACCTGTCTGAGTGCACCAGAGAGCAGCTGGATGTGTGAGTGGACCAGACCAGGACGGGGGCATGCGTGTGCTGTGGACTCTGTCTTCCTCCTCCTCCTTGGAGACGGCTACTCCTTCTCCGAAGTTGAACATTTGAAAACAAATGGATGCAACGACGTTGATTGACGTTTTTCTATCTTCTTCCCTCTGTTTCTTTGCGTGAATTTGTTTTTTTTTTCTACCGTTTTTTACTTGTCAACTGACACAACTGAGTAGAGATAGTGTTTCGGTCTGTGTGTTTCGGACTGTGTGGAAGCCAGGCAGTGGATAGTCTCATCTCTCATCAGTTCGTCCTGTAAGCAGTCTCTCACCTCAAACTCAGCTCCTCTTGTTTCTCTTCTCTTCCCTGCCTCAATGTATCTCTGTCTCTCTCTCTCTCTCTCTCTCTCTCTCTCTCTACCTCCCTTACTCCCTCTTTCAGACTCTCCAAAGAGCTTCAAGAGAAGACCCGTTTGGTTCACAACCTGCAGAGTCAGCTGAGAGGACAAACTCCCAGCAGCCACCTCTCCTCGGCCTCCGACCTCTCCGACAGGGCGTCACAGGAATCCAACGCCTCCCGCAACAGCCTCGCAGAGTCCTACGCCTCACAAAATGGCCGCCCAGGCCTACACGGTAAGCAGCACGACCAGGACAGAGGCCGATAAACATACTTGACACGGTAAGCAGCACGACCAGGACAGAGGCCGATAAACATACTGGACACAGCCCTGAGCTGTTTCTGTAAACTTTATATATTGTACATCCTAAATCGTAGTCATTTTTTTTCAGTAGTTATAGTCAGGTGGGTGTAGACACTGACTATACTGACTGAAGTATTACAGTAGTACAGTTACCGGTAAGTTTGTGACTGGAAAGTTACTTTAGTCCAGGATTAATAATAATACCTATTGTAGCAGACGCTTTTACCCAAAGTGACTTACATTTAGTACAGGGACAATCCCCCTGAGTCAGCTGTTGCCCAAGGACACAACATCACATAGCCACAGCCGGGGTTTGAACTC
This sequence comes from Protosalanx chinensis, assembly GCA_030340685.1. Classification (NCBI taxonomy): domain Eukaryota; kingdom Metazoa; phylum Chordata; class Actinopteri; order Osmeriformes; family Salangidae; genus Protosalanx; species Protosalanx chinensis. The sequence goes on from CM059329.1 coordinate 4,064,668, forward strand.
ACAACGTTCCAATCACAAGGCCAACGCCTTAACCCACTGAGCCATCTGACTCCCCACTAGGATTAGAGCTAGCCTGTCCTCACTACATTAAATATAGGTCTTCCCCCCTGGTGAGATTGCTTGAATCTCTGGTCCTCGGCCTGGTTCTGGGTAGGCTGGGAAGCGGCCATGTTGTAGTAATGGCACTTATTTTCCACTCAGGCCCATTGTGGTCCAGTCAGCCATCCCACAGAACAAAGAGGGCCAGCCAGGGGCAGGACAGGTGTTCTCTTACCAGTATCCCTCCAGCCTCTGCTCTGAGCTGCATTATTCAGGAGCACCTATCCGGTTTAATCTACAAATTGTGTTCCCCTTGAGGGGGGACAATGAGGGCTATTAGGCAGAAGCTTGATGTCGGTGACTGACATGTGGGAGGAGACAGAGAGAGTGGGGGGGGGGGGGGGGGGGGGATGGGTGGAGAGACAGAGAGAGATAGAATAGTCCAAAGCCAAAACGTTATTTCCCTGTAACGCAGCCTGAATGATTTTTTTAGCTAAGAGGTGCTTGCTAGCTAACGTAGAGTTTGAGGTCATTGACTCGCAAGTTAGCGTAATTCTAAACAAGGCTAACAGGCAAAGTGATTGGAGATGGATAAAGAGGAAGACGAGGCAGAGAGCCATGAAGAGGAGCAGGAAGCTCTGGAAGTTTCTAAAAAGAACAAGGGTACTATTGACCTAGAGATGCTGAGTCATCTGTCTCTTCAGGTGTCTTCATCCTAATACTCTTTGCCTTTCTCCGCAGGGGTGAAAGTTGCCAATGGAGATCCGGCGACATCATCCGAGTCCGCAGGCATACGTAGCGGGGGCGGAGCCAAAGCAGGGGGCGTGTCCGGCCGCAAGGGGACCTCCGTCAGGCTGCAGAGGGAGAATGCTCGGTTGCAGGAACGGCTAAGGAGCAGCGAGGAGCTCAACACCACCCTACGCAGCGAGCTGGACCTCCACCGCTCCATCCTGGACCAGACCCAGAACCAGGGCCATGCTGGGCCAGCGCCACAGAAGGAGGCCCAGAGAGCAGAAGAGCTGTCAGGCACACAGCAGGACACGGCCCAGCATCACAGCATGAACCCAGGTACAGGACCCAAGAATGACTTAGAGGAGATCTTCCCCTGGAGATGGGGTGAGGGGTTTGATGGGGTTTAGAGATAAGAAATATTTTCTTGACAACACTTGTGGTCTTCAAATGCAGTGGTCTATGAATGTGTCTGTAGATTCAGATTACTTTATTGATCCCTGAGGGGAAACTCTTTAGTCGGCACACAGTCTCTTCAAAGCACACAGGGGTAAGGGTGTAGAGGTAAATGAGTAGAAGAATGCACATGGGGATACAGGAATAGGGGTAAAGTAAATGCACACAAGCAGTTAAAACTGGGAGTTAAATAAGAGTGCTGGGATACAATATATACAGATAAAAAGACAGACACACAGCGAGATAAAAAATTGTCAGGAGATAAATAGTCGGGGGATAAAAAAACTGTCTAATGACTGAGGGTCATACAGACTAATCTTAGAAGTTGTAATATATAATATTCAAAATCTAAATGCGGTGTGGGTTTTTATGTTACGGACTATGCAATTGTACAAGTATTGCTTGTTATGTGCGGATGTCACTGAATGCTGTGTGTAAATGTGTGTGTGTGTGCGCCTCTCAGACCTGCTGGCAGAGCACCTGCAGGAGATCAGGGCTCTGAGACAGCGTCTGGAGGACAGCATCCACACTAATGATCGGCTTACAGAGCAGCTGGAAAGGCGGCTGGCTGAGGTGGACAGAGACCCAGGTACACACACACACTCATGTACAGGATGACATCACTCAGCATCCATACAGTCTCCATTTCAGCATTTTCCAAAGACTGTTTAGCTACAAGAGTTTAGGCTCCAAATTGTGGATTGTCACTTTATCTGATTCTGGAGTTCAGCTTTGAGTCCCGATTACCTGTATCAGAATCACAATCTATTTTATTCGCTATGCAGGATATACAAACACATAATTTACTTTGGCAGAAAAGAGCAAACATAGAACATATATGTAACATAATAATAAGGGTAAAGGTCTGAGGTCTGGGAGCCAAGGTCAATCATTTTTTACCCTGACTGACTCTCTGTGTGTGTATGTGTCCAGCAGCCACCAACATCTTCATCCAGGGAATTAAGGACCAGGGTCAGTTGACCAGCGAGCTGCGTCTTCTCTGGGAGCAGAACCAGGTTCTGAAGGACCAGCTCAGTCTGGGCTCCAGAGGTACACACACACCTACAGCCAGGGGAGCTGTTTTTACACAACAACATAAGCACACATTCGACATGAGAGATGCATGCACGCACACATCATCAGGTGGTGTATCGCCCTCTCATCTGTGTGTGTGTGTCCCAGACAAACAGAAGGAGAACGACAAGCTGCGTGAGGCCCTGGCCAGGAGGACGGCCAAGCTGGAGCAGAGCAGGAAGGAGGGGGAGCGTCTGAGACAGGAACAGGCTCACCTGCAGGAGCGTCTGGAGAGGAGCTCCCAGGAGAACACACACCTGCAGGAGAGCCTGCACTGCAGCAAGGAGCAGCTGCTCAGGTACACACACACACACACACACCTGCAGGAGAGCCTGCACTGCAGCAAGGAGCAGCTGCTCAGGTACACACACACACCTGCAGGAGAGCCTGCACTGCAGCAAGGAGCAGCTGCTCAGGTACACACACACACCTGCAGGAGAGCCTGCACTGCAGCAAGGAGCAGCTGCTCAGGTACACACACACACCTGCAGGAGAGCCTGCACTGCAGCAAGGAGCAGCTGCTCAGGTACACACACACACACACACACCTGCAGGAGAGCCTGCACTGCAGCAAGGAGCAGCTGCTCAGGTACACACACACACCTGCAGGAGAGCCTGCACTGCAGCAAGGAGCAGCTGCTCAGGTACACACACACACACCTGCAGGAGAGCCTGCACTGCAGCAAGGAGCAGCTGCTCAGGTACACACACACACCTGCAGGAGAGCCTGCACTGCAGCAAGGAGCAGCTGCTCAGGTACACACACACACACACACACACCTGCAGGAGAGCCTGCACTGCAGCAAGGAGCAGCTGCTCAGGTACACACATACATACACACACTCACACATACCACAGGAGAGCACATACCTCTAGGAGAGCTACACAGCTACACACACACACACTGATGCACTAGCAACACTGTGGTATCATCATGACAATCGCCCCATGCAACATGAAACGACACGCATGCACACCAATTAGAAGATACCCTCCTCCTAATGTCCCTAATGACTGGGACATTATGTCCATTACATCTGCATTAGCATCCTTAGCATGGCAATCAAAGGATAGTTTGTAATAGAGGCGCGCACACACACACACGCACAGTGCTGAGGACCTGGGGCCCAGTGACACAGTTGAGTGTGCTGGACACCTGACACCAGGAGCCTAGTGATCAGTGATACCGCTTCTCCTCTCTTTCCTCTCCCCTCCAGGCTGCAGCGAGAAGTGAAGCACCAGAGACAGCAGCTCTCAGACAGCCAGAACCTGCTGCAGTCTCTACGCGTGGAGCTGCAGGTGTACGAGAAGATCAAGACTGGAACACACACAGGTACACACACACACACACACACACATGTATATACACACACAGGTATATACACACACTCTAGCTTTAGACTATATATAGAGTACTGGTACTAGTTATAATATTGGTCCTGAGATTCCCATGGTTGTTTGACCCCTTTTACTTTCCTGCAGAGCTCAACCCTTCCTGCAGAGCTCAACCTAACCCTGGCCCTGGCCCTAACTCTGGCCCTGGCCCTAACCCTGGCCCTGGCCCTGGTTCAGTACCGCTGGACCTGGGGGAGCTGCTGAGGGAGATGCGTCACCTGCGGGTGCAGCTGGAGAGGAGCATCCATACCAACACTGCTCTGAGACGGAGGCTGGAGGAGCAGCTCCACCCTGGACCCAGCAGAGACACCATCAACATCAACTACCTGCTGGCCGCTCCAGGTACACACACACACACACACACACACACACACACAAACACACACAAGCAAGCTCTGATGTAGACAGACAAATTACTGTTGTTGGCTTGTTGTGTTGACCGTGTGTGTGTGTGTGTTTTTTCCAGAGGATGGAGGCAGGTCTCCAGGTCGGGACCCTCTGCACCACTCCTCCCATTCTCACCACGACCCTGCCTCTGATCACCATGGTAACCAACACTCTAGCCGTCTACGATGGCTGGAAGGTTAATGTAACTGAGTAAAAGGTGAGTTTGTACTAACTGTGTGTGTGTGTGTGTCCAGACGCTAAGCACCAGCCCCAGTCTGAACAGGACGGTGAGTCCCAGTGCAGCTCAGGAGGGGGCAGCGAGGCGAGCGGCCCGTCCCGCCTGGTCCCGGGGCAACGTCTGTGGGCAAGCCGCTCAGGGCCCCACGTGCTGGGCCTGGTGGAGGACCACAGTGTCCTGCGCAAACAGATCTCTGAGGCTCGCCGGCTCACCCGCAGCATGGACACACGCCTGCAGGAGTGTTCCCACACACTGACACAGCAGGGCCAGGAGAACTGGGTAAACACACACTTCAAATCTGTAGGCTGTGTTTAAAAAGGTGCTACGGTGTCTAAATAAGGCTCTGTCTGTCTGTGTGTGTGTGTGTGTCTGTCTGTCTGTCTGCCTGTGTTTGTGTGTCTGTGTGTCTGTCTGTGTGTGTGTGTGTCTGTCTGTCTGCCTCTGTGCGTGCGTGTGTCTGTGTGTGTGTGTGTGTCTGTGTCTGTCTCCCTGCGTGTGTGTCTGTGTCTGCCTGTCCTTGTGTGCGCAGGCTTCAGATCCGTTGCAGCAGTTGCCTGGTCTGTGTGGCAGTGTTAGCACCATGCAGCAGGTGCTGGACGAGGCAGGCAGGCTGCTCAAGCTCTACTGGAGGGTGTCCCTGCCTGCCAGCCCCTCCACGGGGGAGAGTAACTCCTTCAACAACCAGCAGGTAAACACACACACACACAGAACAGGAGAACATGGAAATACACACACCAGACCAAGTCATGGGTCACCCAGACACACATGGACTCATGCAGTAATGTACACACACACACGAACATGTCCCCCAAGGATCTCTGGGAAACATGAACCACTGTGTACACTCGGTCTACCACAGGTGGTTAGACTGCAAACAAGAGAAATGCTGCTTGCCTCTGATTTATGTAGCTATTCTTGCCTTTTTGTTATCTCTCCTTCCTTCCTTCCTTCTTTCTGCCTCTCGCCTTCTCTCTCTCCTTCCTTCCTTTTCTCCCTCCTTCTCTCTCCTTCCTTCTACTTCTCTCCCTCCTCCCTCCCTCCCTCCCTCCCTTTCTCTCTCTTTAAATCCTTCCTTCTCTCTCCTATCTCTCTCCCTCCTTCTCTCTCCTTCCTTCTCTCTCCCCCTTCTCTCTCTCCTTCATTCTTCTCTCCCTCCTCCCTCCCTCCCTCTCTTTCTCCTTCCTTCTCTCTCCTATCTCTCTCCCTCTCCCTCTCTCTCTCTCTCTCCTTCCTTCTCTCCCTCTCTCCCTCTCACTCTCTCTCACTCTCTCTCCTTCCTTCTCTCACCGTCAGGAGGAGCTCTTGAAGAGTGAGGTGGCCCGTCTGAAGGCCAGGCTGTCCCAGCAGGAGCGGATGCTGAATGGTGCGGTGAAGCGTCTCCGCTCCACCAACCAGCTGAAGGAGGGCATGGAGAGGGTCATTGTGGACCAGCGTACGTCCTCACACACCCTCTCAAATGAGCTCCACTTTCACCAGCTTCTCCGTATCAATGACACATTAGCAAAATTGACATTTTTGTAGCTATTATTCTATTTTTGTAGGATTATTCTAAGCATTAAGACTTGGGTCTACAGTGTAACTTAAGGTAACCCGGTGTACTGACTACCAACTGTGAGTTGGTTGTCGGATGTAAGACCGAGTGGGTGTGGTCAGGTCAGTAGTGACGCCCCCTTTTTCTGTGTTCTGAATCCAGTGGCGCTGACCCACGGCGTTCTGAAGAAGGCTCGGGGAAATCTGGAGGTGAGTTCTAGAAGCAGAACCTGCTACTGTGCTTTGGTCCATCAGTTAGTCCAACCACTAACCCTGTCTGCTTCAGGGAATGTTCCTCTGTAATGACTTTTCATCTGCTGCTGTCCTTTTTCTGTCTCTCTTGTTCGTATGGGTAAAATGTCAGACAAATTATTACACCCTCTTTGGCCTGAAGGGTCAGTATGGAGACCCAGAGGAAGGTTAGTGTGTTTGTGTGTGAGGCACTGGGCTTGACAGTGTTAAGTCATCCTGCATGACTTTTACTATTTTTTGGTGCGCTAACTTTTGGTTTCCTCCAAAAGTTGTTGAATTCCAGAGGCTGTTTGTCCAGTAAAGAAGTGTTCTTGTGGAATAATCTCGCATTAAATGTTTTTCAAACCTCCAGGCCCAAATGCATGCTGGGACCTAAACCTCTTCGGCTTTGATGTTCTTAGGCTAGCTGATTGACGGATCCATGAATCGACCATTGCCCATGATTCCATTCTCTGCTCCTCCACCCTTTTGTCCTGATATTTGTGACCAAAAGGCTGCTATGGACAGTTGCACGTTTTTAAAGCAACCATTTTATTTAAGCGGCATGGATCAGACAAACCTGTTGGTTAAAAAAAGGTTAACTAAAACCCTGACATCACCCTTTGTGTGTGTTATTTAATCTGAACTGATCTTCTCCTTCAGGAGGTGCCAGTCAGCGGTCAGTAGGACCCAGAACTGCAGGAACGCCTCAACCGGAAGTGACTGTCCAGCTTCCTGTTCGGAGCCCCCCCGGAGACAGACACTCGGAATGCTCGGAGAGGAACAGCGATGCCTCTTCGCACTGTAGCTACTAGACACATACATACATACACACATACACACACTGCTCTTAACCTGATCGACCCGCCTATTTCCCCTACTGTAGTACTGTCTTATCTGCTTATTGGTTCTCTTTGAAATATGCTAATGATATATTTAGGAAGTACTGTATTTCAAGCACGTCTGCCTTAAATATCAGACATATTTTTTGGTACGCAGGTTGTAAAATATTATTTTTATGTAACAAAAAGCCTGTCCGGCTCTTGTAAATATGACATTTGGACATTTTATTTCTTTTCCTTTTTATATGACAGTTCGAGAAGATATGTTTCATCACTTATTCCTTCCAAGTTGTTGTAAACGTACTGTACGTTAGTCCTGGGCTATTGTGTGTACTGAGTAAAAAAAAAGGGAAGTAAATTGTTGCTTTTATTTGTGCTCATTTGAACTGTCTGGACAATCAAAAGTAAAAAAAAAATGGCAGCTGCTTTTAGCTACCATTGGACTCGCCAAAGACATAGACTCATACATACATACTGTAGTTTACTTACTACAAAATGCACTTGGTGTTATGTGTCATTCTTACACCAACAAAAACAATTGAAGCAAGTATGATGCTGACACCCTGGTACTTTTACAAAAGCTCCTTTATTATCATATAAATACGTGTTGTTTTTTCGCTGAAGGGAGGGAGTCTACATTTTGACCAGTATATCACGTATAAACAGCTGGAGTTTATTTGTCTCGCTGAACGAGGAGTTCAGAAAATTGCGAAAAACAACACAGCACAAAAAAGAATGCTTAAAAATAGAGTTGAATATAGGCAGCAAAAGTACCCCCCCCAATTACAAAAGTCACAGGAGAGATATGTAGCAAACAGATTGAGAATACAGAGTAAGTACCAGATTGGACTTCTTAAGGCTTGTCAACCATCATGTCACTGGTACATAACATGTATAATAACGTATAATGTCAATTGGGTTGCTGTGCCCTTTCACAGGATAATCATCCAACATGTTTGCTTTCCTCTGCTTGGCACCTTGCTGAGAAAAGTCTAGGCTTGACCTATAAAACTAGATCTGCAGTCAAAAACAACACAACAGCAACAAGATCTTATACGACTTCATTCAAAGAGTGGATCCCTCTAGACCCCATGTTAAGTTTGCTATTTATAATTTGGGGGTGACTATGAGGAAGAGAATGGCCCCTGCCTTGGAGAGATCTACACCTACTGAAGACTTTGGTCTGTGCAGTGGACCTCAAGAGAGACTGGTTGGTAATAGCAAAGAGAAACCACAGGTGCTTTAGAAAGCACTAGCCCATACAGTTTGTCTGGCAAAATCAAATCAATTAAACATCTTTATATTATGGCCTGTGTGATGTCACCCAATCAGGGAGCACTAACACACACAAGTAACCAATCTCTGCAGGCCCTCAAACTGGTAGCAAGCCAGAGCCTGGATTTACTGTGGATTTCAGGTTAGTTGGAGACAGTAGCACCGCATTTGTGTTGGCACTTTGAAGTTCTTGGCTGTGGACATTTTTCCAATGGTTCCGCCATCATTACAACTGAACAGGTGAGGGGAACAGATCAGAGCTACACTTCTAAAGACAGGGCTGTACCTCCTGGCTTTGAATTGTACATTATCACATTTTTTTACGTTTTATTATTATTTTGTTTTACATCCCTTTTTCCCCCGACCTTCAGTGTGGTCCCTGTATCTGTTTGCTCCTGGTTGTTTGGGGGTCTTAAGCAGGTCTCATCCCTGAACGTGTCGAACGAAGGCCTGAACCAGCTGGATGAAGGGCTCCTGGCCCTCGTGGCTGGTCTTGGAGCCCGAGGCGGAGGGCTTGGTCTGGGGAGAGGGCAGCAGGCCACCGGCCGGGGAGGGGGAGCCCCTGCGGAAGTGGCGGGTCAGGCTGGACAGCAGGGTGCTCTGGGGGGAGTAGGGAAGGGATTCATGTTAAGGAACATGTTCCTTTAACTTGGAAAGTGACCAGGCTATGGTTGAATGTTTGAAGGAATACAAGAGAGATTTAGAAAAAGAGAAAGCTTAGAGCAGAGAATAGAGAAGAGATTTGAAATGTAAGCAAGAAAAGAGAGGAGAGAGAGGCAGGGAGTGTGTGAGCCAGACTCACCAGCTCCGAGCTGAGCTCCTGCTTCTGCCTCTGCTTGTCTCTGGGAGGGATGCTGGGGTCTTTCAGATAGCGCACCGCCTGGGAGATGAGCACGTAGAAGCAGTTCTCCATGGTGAACATCAGCAGGGACCTGGAGAGACCACACACAGTTACATCAAAATGTTCCTTGGATATAAGGCAGCTTCGTATTCCTGTGAGCTCCTCTCCAGCTACTTACTTCAGGGCCTGGACCTCCTCAGACGACACCAAGAAGGCCACACTCAAAGAAGATGGCTCCTTCTTCTCCACCTGAGCACGCAAGCACACGCACACACTGTTAGCTACACCTTGACATCGGCCCCCTTAGTTCTCAACGGAACACAGTTGACTGTTGAACAACTACCTCTCCCAGCATGCTTAGCGCCACATTGATGGTGGCCAGCAGGGTTCCAAAGGAAGGTGCCACATCAGAGTCGAAGGCCGGGTTGGTGAAGCTGAAGACGAAGAGCGTCCGATACTCTGCCAGGTCCATGCACTGGAGGAGGGAGGTGGGAGGAGGGGAGAGATGGAGAGAGAATGAGACAGACAGAATAAGAGAGAGAAAGAGACTAAGACAGAGACAGAGAGCTTGAAGGTCCAGCTCCAGGTGCTGACCTGGTCCAGCAGGATCTGGCAGCAGTCAGGGGTGAAGCGCTGCAGGGTGGCCAGGGTCTTAGACAGGATCTTCAGCAGGCTGCACTGCACTGCCAACACGGCCTTCTGTTCCACCTCCTCCCTCTCCCCTCCTCCTCCCCCTCCCCCAGGTGCAGGCTTGGAGGGGGTGTTGGGGGCCCGCTGGGGTCGGGGGAGGGAGTTGGGCGGGAGCGCCTCGCCATTCTTTGCCTGCCAGTGAGGGAAAGGTGACCTTTTCATAATATGAACTCTTTCACAGGGCCAAGGGCCAAGGGCCATTTGTAAAATGTTTGTGGAGCATAAGTGAGTGTGTGTGTGTGTGTGTGTGTGTGTGTGTTGGGCTGACCTGGAGGTAGTGGTGCAGCATCTTTTTGCTGTGGAGGAGATAGGTGCAGGTCTGACACAGGTAGCACAGGTTCACCTGAAGAGGGAGGCACACAATGCAACATGGGGAGACTCCTTTAGTACTGGTGTGTGTGGGCATGTGTGTGTGTGTGTGTGTGGGCGTGCGTCTCACCTGGATGTCCAGCAGCAGCTTGGGCAGGTGGAACTGCCACTCCTTAGAGAAGCTGGACAGCTGCAGCAAGAAGCCCACCGTGTGGTCAGCCTCATCCAGACACACCAGGCTCTGCACTGTCCGCACCGCGTTCAGACACTGGGGGGGGGGGGGGGGGGCAAACAAGAGGGGGATGAGAGAGGAGGGAGGATTGACAAGAGGGAAAGGAAGTAGTTAGGTTAACTCAATGCAGAACATCTCAAGTAAATCCTCAGGTGACATGCATGCATGCAGACAGACACACACACCTGCAGGATGCGCTCCTGGTGGACTCCCAGGAAATCCAGAGCTTGGTTGATGAAGTTGTAGCGCAGGGTCTTCAACAAGCTCTCCATCAGAGACATGCAGAGACGATACACACCTGGCCAGCAGGGGGCGTCCTGGGGCTTACGGGAGAAGGCCTGGGAGAACACACACACACATGCGCGCATGGAAACACAGACCAGAGAAGGAGCCGGAGGGTCAGGATGTGAGGTGGGCACATGGCTCACCTGGGAGGCTCCATTAGAGTGGACTTCATAGACACTGAGGAGCGGGAGGCAGACACTCTGGATGATTCCAGCTCCAGCCACCGCCGCTGCCCCCTGCAGGACCACACACACATTTACATTTATTCATTTAGCAGACGCTTTTATCCAAAGCGACATACAGCAAGTACAGGGACATTCTCCTTGAGGCAAGTAGGGTGAGGTGCCTTGCCCAAGGACACAATGTCACATAGCCAGAACCGGGAATCAAACTCACAACTTTCCGATCATGAGCCTTAACCCGTTGAGCCACCTGACTCTCCCCAGTTCAGATTCACCTCAGGGACCAGCCAGTAAGGGTTGCATTTGCCTGTGTCAGAGTACCTGAGGAGTGCGTCTGTGCTTGTAGAGTGTGTGTCTGTGGCGTGTTTTCTCTCCCCTACCTGGGGCGTCCGGGCCAGTGTGAGCAGCAGGTGCAGCACAGCTTCGGTGAAGTACAGGTTCTGTTTGCAGCGCAGGCTCAGCTCCAGAGCACTGAGCACAGAGGGCAGCACCGGAACCTTCCGCAGCACCAGAACCCAGTGTTCCCCGTCCTCGTCCACGCGACACAGCTCCTTTGCCAGGTGGAGGGCGAGCACACACACCTGGGAGAAAGAGAGGTGAGACGAGGGGGAAAAACATTTGATATTCATTCTGAATCTATGGTGGCTGAGAAGTGTCAAGTTTGCCAAAGGTTGTATCGCTACGATTAGCCTATGATTGTGGCTTTTATATGAATACCTAATTTACATTACTTCATTTAACAGACGCTTTTATCCTGAGCTTTTTTAAGTACAGGGACAACCCCCCTGAGGCAAGTAGGGTGAAGTGCCTTGCCCAAAGACACAACATAACATAGCCACAGCCGGGGTTCGAACTCACAACCTTCCAATCACAAGGCCAACGCCTTAACCTGCTGAGCCACCTGACTCCAACAGGCCTTTGGTAAACTTTTTATGCTTCTTGGCCACGGTTTGAATCTAATCGAATTCTCTTTCCGTGCTAGGTAAAGCCCCTCCCCTCATTCACCCCGTCTCTCTGGTCCCTCTGCAGGCTGCGGGGGTTGTCCGTCTCCATGCTGTCCTTGTCCTCTGGCCCCTCCCCCAGCATGGCCATATGACGCGTGCTGTCAATCAGAGCCAGCGCCTCGTCCTGCACCGTCTCGCACACGCAGAGCAGCAGCTGGGGTAGCTGGGAGATCTCCCCACCTGGGACAGGACGGAGGGGTTAGCCAGTCTGGAGCAGGTGGATGCGTGCACACGACAAGAGCACACACACACGCACATACACACACACCCACCGTTGAGGCCCTGAATCTGCAGGACAGATATGAGAGCAGAGAACACCTTGGCCTTAGTCCTTTCCACGAGGTGCTGGTCAGCCTGCAGGACGCTCTCCAGGATCAGGGACAGGGGGGCCAGCACGTCCGGGGCCCCTGCTACCAGACTGGTGGGGGAAGTGACATCAGAAGATGAGGCTCCAGTTTTGTGCATTAGAAGTATCAGTTGCATTAAGTGGTTTATAATCATCTACATGTTTACATGGCAGGACTAGAAGAATGACCGTTTATTTGGGGGAGTTAGTTTGTGAAAAGCCTTTAAGGAAAGAGAATTATACTGGAACACAGAACTCAACCAATAGGAGCAGATGTTAGTGATATGGGCTGTTTGAAATACAGTAGACCAACAGTTTCTTGTGCTGTGACAGTTAATACCTATACTGGAATATCCCCCTGTTTATGCATCACTATGATTTGGGTTTTTGTCTTGATTTTTCCTTCTTTCTTAGAAAGCTTTTGACAAATCACAACATACCACAATTCTCTTTCTTCTTCAGTATGGGCAAGCAGTTTTTTTATTGTATCTAAAACCACTCTCAGTTCTCAAGTCCTTAGAATCTCATGAACATTGTAGGCAGTGTTAGCGAATGACTTCCCCGCTTATCTCTGGCCAGCATGGAAACAATGATCTCAAACTGCAATGAGTTGATGTCCAAAAGGGATTTGCGATTTGATGAGGGGAAAATAACTTAATTTCTGTTTAGTTCATCTTTTTTTTGTGGATGGGTTGGGGAGAGTGCTCATCAGACCCTAACTACAGCTGGGGCTCTCCTGTTCCAGAAAGGTGTGGTTTACCTTCTCCACTGCTTGAGCAAGATGAGGAGCAGGGTGGCCGTCATGGAGCCCAGTCGAAGACACGACACTGAGGAAGGCACCAGCAGCTGAGAGACACACATTTTACTTTACTGAGTGCAGGGACAAGGGAGGGAGAGAGATTAGGACTATGGAGGGATGAAGAAAGAAAGGAAGAGAGAGCGGGAGAAATAAAGATAGAGGAGAGGGAGACGAGGAGCTGGATGATGCTGTGACGACTCACCGCAGCCTTGGTGCCGTCCAGGACGTCCATGAAGAGCTTGAGTTTGGTGGAATCATCCGTTAGCTGCATCACATCTGACTGGACGACACAACTGCCAATCAGAACGCTGCTCTACGCTTACAGGCCAATTGGAACCAGGTATAGTGCCAGAATTGTGTGTGTGTGTGTGTAACAGACACGTACGTGACTGGTGGACAATATGAGCAGCATGCGCCAGGCTGAGATGAGCATCTGGGTCTCAGAGAAAGCCCGCACCCCGTCCTCCTCCGCCTCAGCCACCTGCACCACCAGGGACTTGACGTACTGAGACCAAAACTCATAGCGCCGCCCGCTGGAGAACTTCTGCAGCGCATCTTTCAGAGACTGCTCCAGGGAGCCACTATACAGATATAACAGCAAACATAGAGCCAGCAAGTTTTATAAAACAGTACAGGAATAAGTTCCATCCATCCATCCATTATCTTCCGCTTATCCGGGGCCAGGTCGCGGGGGCAACAGTCTGAGCAGGGAAGCGCAGACTTCCCTCACCGCACACACCTCCTCCAGCTCCTCCGGGGGGATCCCGAGGCGTTCCCAGGCCAGCCGAGAGACATAGTCCCTCCAGCGTGTCCTAGGTCTTCCCCGGGGCCGCCTCCTGGTGGGACATGCCTGGAACACCTCCCGAGGGAGGCGTCCAGGAGGCATCCTAAACAGATGCCCGAGCCACCTCAACTGGCTCCTCTCGACGTGGAGGAGTAGCGGTTCTACTCGGAGCTCCTCCCGTGTGACCGAGCTCCTCACCCTATCTCTAAGGGAGCGCCCGGCCACCCTGCGGAGGAAACTCAATTCGACCGCTTGTATCCGCGATCTAGTCCTTTCGGTCATGACCCAAAGCTCATGACCATAGGTTCTCACCTACATAGGAATGTAGATTGACCGGTAAATCGAGAGCTTTGCCTTGCGGCTCAGCTCCTTCTTCACCACGACAGTCCGGTACAGAGACTGCATCACTGCAGATGCTGCACCGATCCGCCTGTCAATCTCACGTTCCGTCCTTCCGTCACTCGTGAACAAGACCCCGAGATACTTGAACTCCTCCACTTGAGGCAAAGGCTCCCCACCCACCCAGAGGGGGCAAGCCACCTTTTTCCGGTCGAGTACCATGGCCTCGGATTTGGAGGTGGCGATCCTCATCCCAGCCGCTTCACACTCGGCATCAAACCGCTCCAGAGCATGCTGGAGGCCCCGGCTCGAGGAAGCAAACAGGACAACATCATCCGCAAACAGCAGAGATGAGATCCCGTGCTCCCCGAACCGGCAACCCTCCGCCCCCTGGGCGCGCCTAGAAATTCTGTCCATATAAACAATGAACAGAACCGGTGACAAAGGGCAACCCTGGCGGAGTCCAGCATGCACCCGGAACAGGTCTGACTTATTGCCGGCAATGCGAACACAGCTCCTACTTCGATTGTACAGGGAACGGACGGCCCCTAACAAAGGGCCCCGGACCCCGTACTCCCGAAGTACCCCCCACAGGACACCACGAGGGACACAGTCGAATGCCTTCTCCAGATCCACAAAACACATGTAGACTGGTTGGGCAAACTCCCCTGAACCCTCGAGCACCCGGTAGAGGGTGTAGAGCTGGTCCAGTGTTCCGCGGCCAGGATGAAAACCACACTGCTCCTCCTGAATCCGAGGTTCGACTATCGGCCGGATTCTTCTCTCCTCCTGGCGTAGACCTTACCGGGGAGGCTGAGGAGTGTGATTCCTCTGTAATTGCCGCATGCGGCTCTTTCATCCCTCTGATGCGGCTCCCTGTGGCTTTTGAAAATAATTAATGAGTATTGAATTCAAATGTATTTTAGTTTGTTCGTTTTTAAAATGTAATTCTAAATTTGAAGATTATGGTGATCTTCTAATATCTAAATAAAACGTGTTAAAAAAATTTATGTCGCTGTTACACTGTTACTATGCGTCACAACCGCCAATGTGCGACACCCGCCAGCGTGCGATTTCTTGAACTTTTCGAATCCCAGGTAGGACAACTATGGAGAGTTCTAAGAAGAGAAAAGTGTCTGAAGCAAACAGAACGTTCAATGGTACGTGGAGAGATTAATTTGCTTTCACTGCTGACGAGACTGGTTTACCAGTAGGCTTAATATGTAATGAGAAACTAGGAAACAACAAAAAGTCAAATGTCGCAAGACATTTCCAGAATAAACACGCAGCCTTTGCTAAAAAATATCCGGATGGAGATGAGAGAAAAAAAGCCGCTTCGGAACTGATGCGGAAGGTTGATCTGAGTAAAAATCACTTCAAGCATTTTTGGTTTGCTGATGGCGGATAATTTAAGTTCAGCGTTTTTGTTTTCATAAGTAAAAGGACTCAAATAGACATTGCGTATTTTACTTGAAAGTAACCTTCAACCCAACGTCAACGTCTTTTTTTCGGAGCTCAAAATGTGTTGTTGCATGCAGAAATGTAATTTTGTTTTCTCTGTAGACATTATAGTTTGTTTATACATAGCATAAAGGCAAAAAAACTACACTATATGCAGTATTATTTCATTTTAAATGTCAAAAGGGTTTTGTGGCTCCCAGTGTTTTCTTTACTGTGGGAAATGGGTCCAAATGGCTCTTTGAGTGGTAAAGGTTGCCGACCCCTGCCATAGGCACTGTTCCAGACCGCCACGCGATTCTGCAGAGGCGTGTCAACCAGGACAGTCCCACAACATCCAGAGACTTCAGGTACTCAGGACGGATCTCGTCCACCCCCGGAGCCCATCGACTACCTCAGTGACTTCAGCCCGGGTGATAGGCGGGTCCGCCACGAAGTCCCCAGTCTCTGCTTCCTCCTCGGAAGACGTGACGGCAGGATTGAGGAGATCCTCAAAGTATTCCTTCCACCGTCCGACAACATCCCCAGTCGACGTCAACAGCTCCCCACCCGCACCGTAAACAGTGTTGGTGAAGCACTGCTTCCCCCTCCTGAGGCGCCGAACGGTTTGCCAGAATTTCCTTGGGGCCAACCGATAGTCCTTCTCCATGGCCTCCCCGAACTCCTCCCAGGCCCGTAGGCTGCCACAACAGTGAGAGACCTGTCCCCAGCTTTTAGGCGCAGGGACGCGACCCTCTCATTCACCGGTGTAAACTCCAACACGTGGCGACTGAGCTGTGGGGCTATAAGCAAACCCACGCCAGCCCGCCGCCTCTCCCCGCGGGGAACGCCAGAGAAATGAAGAGTCCAGCCTCTCTCAAGGAATAAGTTACTGGTGGAAAATTGAATTTTGTGACGTGCTACTGCTAAAAATGTCCTTATTTACTAATTGGTATTCTATAAAGATTAAGCGATCTATTAAACAAAAACAACAGTGATGTGGTGAGGAAGTGAGGCGGTGACAGCCATGTTTGAATCGTTTACCTGACGACGTAGTAGATCTCCAAACCGATGATCTTCATGACAAAGGCACAGGTCTCCAGCACACAGGGCTGAGTGAGGAGGTGACAATCAGATTTCTCCTCTTAGAACGCTACTGTGTCATTTTTTATGATCTCTAGGTGTGTGTGTGTGTGTGTGTGTGTGTGAAGTTGCTCACCTCAGTGCTGTCAGAGGGTGGGGGGAGCGATGCAAAGAGGGGGGTGGTCAGGTTCTCCCAAAACTTCTCTCTGAGGGGAGAACAAGGTTGAAAAGATCCCAATACATAAACAGCTCATCTTTAAGTTGTTGCTACTTTGATTAAAATGGCCTCCTGTGTGTGTGTGTGTGTGTGTTACTTGGTGCGCAGGACAGAGATGGCGCTGTCACGGCGATCCTGCCAGAGGGCGTGCAGGAAAGCCATAGCGGCTCGCTGGAGCATGGGGGGGCACCAGTACTGCCCCCTCTGGCCAGAGTCTATCAGGTCCAGAACCACCTGGAGACAGCTCCACTCTCCCAGCAGGAACTCCTGGATGAAAGGGAGAAGAAGAAGAGAGAGAGAGAGGGAGGGACCAGGACAAGAGAGGAACAGAAGAAAGAGCGTGAAAGGGAGTGAGAGAGAGAAAATGGGGGGGGGAGAGCGAGAGAGATAAAAAAAAGATTCACATGTATTAACACGAGTCACCATGTTATCCATATAATGCCAATAGGTTAATCAGTACATAAAGACATGCAGATTTGACCCCAAAAAGCCTGCATTTCTCAAACACGCATCCTTCCCCCATGGCAACCACCTCTTTACCTTTGACCCCTCACTGCCATCCTTGACCTCCAGGTTGAGGAAGAGCTCGATGAGGCCGGGCTGTGTCTCCACGGCGACAGTGAGGAACTCCAAGGTCATGACCTTGATCCTCATGTCCTCCGTGCGGCTCTGGAGGCGTGTGAGGAAGGCGTCCCGGATGGCGGCGGCGTCGATGCCCAGGCAGGCGTACACAGACATGGGCGCCACCTGGACGTGGGCAGGACAGAGGACAACGATGGCATCAAATGACTACTATTGGTACCCCTGCTGTACAACACACAGGTTTCCTGCCACAACACTAATGTATGTTTAAAAACTAAGAGCCACCAAATTTTTACAGACAACTGCTGAGGTAGGACTGATACCATATTATTGATTGATGATGATTCAGAATCAGAATCAGAATGGGGGTTTATTCGCTATGCAAGATAAACAAACATAGAATTCACTTTGGCAGGAATGAGCAAACATAGAACATAAATGTGGCATACTAATAAAATGAAAAATGAATACAATGTAAAAATACACTGCAGATATGACACATAGACAAAGAATACAAATGTTACAAATAATACAAATGATGCAAGTAGTGCAAATGATACAGGTAACATGGAATTGCAAATGACATGGGTACAGAGTGGAATGGGTATATATATATATAGTACGTTGGGGGGGGGGGTATATACACAGTGGTGCAAAAATCACAGTGGTAAGTTTTTTAAAGTTTAAAGTGTTTTGTGCTAAAGTGGCAGAGTGCAATGGGATTCTGGAGGGGGGGTGTGGGGTGTGTCTCAAACTGAGTCTTTGGCCCTGTTGAAGAGGGCAATAGCAGAGGGGTAGAAGCTCTTCTTGTAGCGAGAGGTTTTGGTCCTGATGGACCGCAGCCTCCTGCCAGAAGGGAGCAGCTGAAGTACAGAATGTCCAGGGTGGGAGGAGTCGGCCGCAATCTTCCCTACCCGTTTTAGAGACCTTGCCGTGTGCAGGTCCTCAAGGGATGGCAGGTTGCAGCCTATCACCTTCTCAGCGGCACGTATGATACGCTGCAGTCTGCTCTTTTCCTTGGCAGTGGCAGCAGCGTACCAGACGGTGATGGAGGAGGTGAGGATGGACTCGATGATGGCAGTGTAGAATTGAACCATCATTGTCTTTGGCAGGCTGAATTTCTTCAGTTGCCGCAGGAAGTACATCCTCTGCTGGGCTTTCTTTGTGAGTGAGCTGATGTTCAGCTCCCACTTAAGGTCCTGGGAGAGGGTGGTGCCCAGGAAGCGAAGGGACTCCACACTGTTGACCTGGGAGTCGCGCAGTGTGATGGGGGGAGTGGGGCTGGGTCCTTCCTAAAGTCCACAACCATCTCCACTGTCTTAAGAGCGTTGAGCTCCAGGTTGTTCTGGCTGCACCAAGTCACCAGGTTGTCCACTTCCCACCTGAAGTCAGACTCGTCCCCATCAGAAATGAGCCCGATCAGGGTGGTATCGTCCGCAAACTTCAGGAGCTTGACAGATGGATGACTGGAGGTGCAGCTGTTTGTGTACAGGGAGAAGAGCAGGGGGGAAAGGACGCAGCCTTGAGGGAATCCGGTGCTGATGGACCGGGAGTCAGAGACTTGCGTTCCCATCCTAACGCGCTGCTTCCTGTCGGACAGGAAGTCTGTGATCCACCTGCAGGTGGGGTCGGGCACGTTCAGCTGGGAGAGCTTGTCCTGAAGCAGAGCCGGGATGATGGTATTGAAGGCAGAGCTGAAGTCCACAAACAGGATCCTGGCGTAGGTGTTTGGAGAGTCCAGATGCTGGAGGGTGTAGTGGAGGGCCATGTTGACTGCGTCATCCACAGACCTGTTGGCTCTGTAGGCGAACTGCAGGGGGTCTACGTGGGGGTCTGTGAAGTTTTTGAGGTGTGCCAGCACCAGGCGTTCGAAGGACTTCATTACCACAGATGTCAGGGCGACGGGTCTGTAGTCATTCAGTCCTGTTGGTCTGGGCTTCTTGGGCACAGGGATGATGGTGGAGGACTTGAAGCAGGCTGGCACGTGGCACATCTCCAGGGAGGTGTTGAAGATGTTGGTGAACACAGGAGACAGCTGGTCAGCGCAGTGCTTCAGTGTGGCAGGGGAGACAGCATCCGGCCCTGCAGCTTTGCGAGGGTTCTGTCTCTTGAACACTTTGTTAACTTCCCTCTCTTGGATGGAGAGAGTCAACATTGTGTTGGTGTTGATAGGTAGGGGGGTGGGCTGCTGATTGGGGTGGAGGGGGGTGGGGCTGGGGCTGGGGCATGGGGCTGTCCGATTGTCCTTCGAATCTACAATAGAATTCGTTCAGGTCCTCGGCCAGGCGGGAGTCGTTGGTGGTGGGTGGGGCTCTGGGCTTGTGGTTGTTAATTTGCCTAAGCCCCCTCCAGACAGAAGCAGAGTCATTTGAGGAGAATTGTTCTCGCAGTCTCTTTGAGTAGAGTCGTTTCACGTCTCTGACGCCCCCTGCTGAACAGCTTCGTCGCCTCCTTAAATCTGTAACGGTCGCCAGACTTAAACGCCAACTCCTTCTTCGACCTCAGACTTCTGAGTTTTGCAGTAAACCAGGGTTTGTCATTGTTGTAACTCACCCTGGATCGAGTTGGTATGTATGAATCCTCACAGAAGCTGATGTATGATATCACAGCCTCAGTGTACTCATCCAGTCCATTTGTAGCGGCAGCAAACAGTCAGTGCACTCCAGATTAGCTCTGAGTTCCTCCACAGCCTCGCTGGTCCACTGTTTTGATGTCCTCACTGCAGGTTTACAGAGTTTTAGTTTCTGCTTGTATGCAGGAATCAGGTGGATCATGGCGTGGTCGGAGTGACCCAGTGCAGCACGGGACATTGCATGGTAAGCGTTTGTGGCTGTGGTATAGCAATGGTCCAGGGTGTTACACTCCCTGGTGGGGCAGGTTATGAATTGTCTGTATTTGGGGAGTTCTTGGCTGAGGTTACCTTTGTTGAAGTCACCTAGGACGATGACTAGAGAGTCCGGGTGGGTTTGCTCCACTTTCAGGATCTGGTCTGCTAACATGCGCTGGGCTTCTTTAACCAGCGGGCCCGGTGGCAGATAAGCACCAACCAGGATGAAGGACGCGAACTCCCGGGGCGAATAAAATGGTCTACAGTTTACGAAAAAAGATTCCAGGTCGGGGGAACAGTGTCTCATAATCACCGATACATCCACACACCAGCAGCGGTTGATATAAAAACAATTACCTCCACCTTTCTTCTTCCCAGACAGGGCCGCGTCTCAATCCGCTCTTAGCAGCTGAAATCCAGTCAGGTGCAGCATAGCGCCCACCACCTTGTCACATAGCCAAGTTTCCGTGAAGCACATAGCCGAGGAGAGAAGGAAGTCTTTGTTTTTCGCCATGGTAATCCGGAGTTCATCCATTTTATTGTGCAGTGAACGCACATCGGAGAGGAAGAGACTCGGTAGCGCCGGTTTCCGCGCCTCCTGAGTCGGACTAGAGCGCCCGCTCGTCTCCCCCTTTTCCTGGTACTAGCCTTGTAGCGCTTTTTCAGGGCACAGACAATACCGAGTGTTGAGCTGATCAGAATATCCACAAGTTCAGACTCAGAAAAGTGGGGATCAAACTATCAGGGGTTGTTCCTCTGATGTTTAGGAGTTCTTCTTTTGATAAAAAACTCTGCGGATCTTGGCAGAACACACAATTTACGAACAAAAACAGACATACTAGCTAGCTCAGTCCGGTCGAGGCAGCCGTTCGTGGCGCCATCTTGGATCATCCCGCCATCTTGGATCATCGATTATTTTTATTGTTCCCCCCATTGGGGTAAATTACGACCATTGTCATTTCTCCATGTCTTTTCAATCACCTCTTCTCATTCCGTGAATGACACGTGTACGAAAATGTGAGAATTATGTCTGAAAATGTGTCTAAACATGGAGACACGTGAATGTGAGTCGATTTTGGTTTGTTTACATATGTGTTGTGTGGCTACGTGTCTGTCCAGCCTCTAATGCTGCATTCAAACCTGACACGAATTTGCAAATTGGGTGACTGATTTGATGTTAAGTCAATTTAAATGTTTCAAAAAATTTATCTTTGGCAGATATTCGCAAGGGGTGTTAACCAATCAGGAACTTGGTAGTGACTTCTGTGACGTGACCCAATCAGTGGGGTCAAATTCTTGAAAAATCAGTGAAAAAAATACAACGTATTAGACTACCGTGGCCTCAAATGCACCACTACGGACACGATTTATACATAGAAACGTAGGAGAATTTGTCGTCTAGCTCAGTGGTTCTTAACCTTTTCCCCCCGAAGGCCCCCCTTAGCTATGACCAAGACAAGCCGCGCACCCCCACCCCGCCTGGGGGGGGGGGGGGGGGGGGGGGGGCGCGAGTGCGCGAGTGAGCTAGCCAGCGATTCCCAAAGACGTCCGTTTTTTACTAGTTTTTCGAACTTGTGGGTTACATGTTTGACGCTCAAGTTACCGACATTTAACCGAGAGCATCCAGTAATTTTTCGAAATAAAATATTGTTATTAATTATAGTATTTCTTCGGCGGCCCGATAATAATAATCCCGATAAATATTTAGGGTGGCTGAAGAACATTTTAGGGGGGCTTCAGCCCTACAGGGCTAACGACGCCCATGGCTGCACTGTGAACGGCTCATCGTCATGGTAACAATACACGCATGCCTACAACTAGCTCTTCCTCGAAAAATACGTTCATGAAATTGCATGATGGAGACTTAAATGTTTGCAATGAATTTTTAAATGTTTTAATTTTGCGCACACCATTTGGATGTGTTGTTAGGATTCTGTAATGTAACTTAAGAAATATAATTTTGGTAACGTGACGTCAAAACCTCATAGCAGACAAAATTCTGCGCACCCCCTGCGATCTCCAACGGACCCCCAGGGGGTGCGCGCACCCCAGGTTAAGAACCACTGGTCTAGCTCACATTTGCCTTGCTTTTAATCTGTCAGATATATTGTTTTATGTTAAGACACGAAGATTCGGCCGCAGCAACCATCAACACCCTCATAGAGTCCCGTGTTAAAACTGGCGGAACATTTTCTGGAGGAAAACCAAAGTAACACTTTTTTTGAATTGCTCCCAAGAGCACATTTCTTCACAAAATGCCTATGTAGACGTTCAGGAAGAGCTCAGCCTGCTTCACGTTAACCTGGATTTATGATTGTAAATACGGATTGGCCAGAAATCCTTCCTGTTTCGAGGGGTGCTTTTCTCTCTGTCTCCAATTTTCCAACTAACATTGACAGTTACAGGTGCAGCTGATTATTTGGTTGCTTGGCAACCTCAGCCTGCTTGAAGGAGGAGAGGGGGAGACGCTGTGAGATAGCCATTTTATGACATGTAATTTATTTGACTTATTACATTTGACTGGAGTATATTTACTGGACGAATCGAATTGGCTCTTTGTGTTTCAGGTGGATTTATAAACTGTACTCCAATTCAACTCTTCCTCTCTGGCTCTACGTCTGAGGTAAGCGAACTTCTTTTTCAACTCTTTCGCTAGCATGCTATCAAAAATGTGGGTTTTTTACTTCTTCAACATTTGGCCTTATAGGTATTCATGTGCTTATCAGTCAGGATTTACAACTGACATTCCAACTAGCTGTAAAGATATGCTGTTTGCTAACATTAGCGAACAATGCGTAAATGAGTGCTTACGCTAATTGCTAGTACATCAGCATATGAACACCTGTTGAAAGCTTGATCTGTCACATACCTTAGCAATGGTACAAGTTATATTCAGAAAATTACTCAACAGTGTCAATGATGTATGGGGGACAGTCCCAGGCCAGAGTCACGCACACTCAAAATGTCTTTAGATGTATTTTTTCTAGTTTGTAACTTGCAATGCAATTAACCCATTAGACGCGAAATTCGCGTCTGAACACACTTTGGTAGCTTAAAATGGCAAGTGGCAAACTAGACGTGAATTAGCAAATTTGGCCAAATTCGCACCCGGTGTGAACACAGCATAACATATTCAGTATTGAGTGTGTGTGTGTGTGTGTCCTACCGTGGCGAGCCTCTTGAGCAGCTGGATGGCGAGGCGAGGTAGGGCGGGGTCGTGCTTGTGGTAGATGTACTTGGCCAGCACAGAGATGAGGTTGTTGCCGTGGCCACCGTGCTGCGTGAGCGCCTGTTCCAGGGGGGACACCAGCTCGGAGGGGGGCTTCAGACGGATCACGTTGTTGGTGACGGAGAAGGCCAGCTTCACCGTCTGGATCAGTATCTGACCTGGGCTCTCAGAGCCTCCGCTTGAGGGAGGGAGAGAGGGAAACATGGGGGAGGAGGGACAACGAGTCAGCAGAGTCTCAACTCTGCGTGCCAGTTACCTTTTCAGCTTCTAGTCACCTGTTAGTTAGTGTGTCTTATGGCGCTTTTCCACCGCATGGTATCAGCTCGACTCGCCTTATTGGCGTTTCCACCGCAATTTCATGGTACCTGGTACCTGGTAGCGGGTACTTTTTTTAGTACCACCTCGCTCTAGGTACCAAGCGAGCTGAGTCGAGCTGAGTCAAGCTAAAAGGTGCCGTCGGCAGACGGCCGGCCACTGATTGGCCAGAGAGTGTGACGAAGTCACGAGAGCGACATAAAGCATAGTTCGTCAACATGCGAGCTAAAATGAATAATAGGTCTTCGCCGTGGTCCACTTCTGAGGTGCAGACGCTTCTGTGTCTTGTGGCCGAGGATAAAGTACAAAAAGAGCTGGACGGAGCCACCCGCAATGAAAAGGGGTACAAGGAGGTCGCCAAGTTGATGGAAGAGCATGGTTACTTCAGGACATACGCGCAGTGTCGTGAAAAGCCTTCCACCTTTTTGTAAATAGTTTATATTCCACCTTTTTGTTTGAAAGTTTGCTGTGCTGCACTGATTTGCTCTTATTGTTTGTTAATAAGTTATAAGTGATTTATGTGATTGTTTCAGGATTTTGTCATTCATCTGCCATTACACTGGCTCTCACTGTATTTCGTTACTCTGTACTTGTACCTGTGTAATGACAATAAAGTTGAATCTAATCTAATCTAATATATTCATTACGGTTCAGAAAAGAACCAGCACCAAGTAAAAAATTTTTTTAAGGTGTTTAGTGCATTTTCCCCGTCAAATGTTTTCATCACACTACTAGATTATTCTTAAATGTTTTAATCTTTTAGCATTTAATGTGTTGGTGTTATTTACGTTGCGTACAGAAATACGTCAGGGCCCTTTCGCCGACGACCAGGAGGTACTATTTGCGGTGGAAAACCACCCGTGTTACTACCAAACCGAGTTGAGTTGAGTCGAGTCCAGTCGAGCTACATTTGCGGTGGAAAAGCGCCATTAGTATACGTTCGTTATATATATTCAATATATCGCCCATCCCTAGGTGAGCCTAGCCCCAGGTGAGCCTAGCCCCAGATCCTACCTGCTGGGCTGGGCAGCCAAGACCAGGTCTATGGTGTCCACCCCCACGCCCATGATGTTGACCACGGCCTGGCCGGCCTCTGTGTTGGCCAGGCTGTAGATGCACAGGGACTGCAGGGTTGGGGTGCTGAAGGAGAGAGACAATGTGACAAAGTGTGAGAATTTGAAAGAAAGAAACACAAGAGGCAACCCATTTCAATACACAACAAATAGAACATCAAAAAGTGTTGATCTCTAGGCTGATCACTGTCAACTCTGTATCATCAAGTCATCTCATTTTACAATACTAGGTGGCGCTGTTGTTTGTCCTCTGTCTGACCCTGGGTTCAGTACCTGCCCTGGTCCTCTCCCTCCGGGCTCAGGTTAAGGATGGCATGGACCAGCTCCAGAATCAGGCACCCTACGGCAGGGAGGAGAGAAGTGGAGAGCAGAGATGACGAGGAGCAACTGAAACACAACACGTCTGGTGCAAAGTAAAAAAATCTGAAGTCATCTGAAAGGCAGTAAGATTCTGCCATTTTGCGCTGCACTGCAGTGCCAGAGGCTCTGGCAGGGTCCTCACCTATCCTCTCCCTGACCCCATAGGTGTTGTAGCGCCACTTGTGGTAGGTGGGAAGCATCTCTTTGAGCACCAGCAACACACAGGGGATGAGACCTTTACTCTGGGTGCTGCCCAGCTGACCCTGTGTGAGTGTGAGGTTGGTCAGACGGCGGTCAGAGAGGAAATGGACAGAAAGTGTGCGAGAGGGAAAGCAGCCAAGCCACCACAAGCCTAATATGTTCATGACATCATGTGCTTAAGAGGCGAATCAGGCTAGAGTTCGCAGGGGGCGTTACCTTGACGAGGGTGGTGAGGAGACGGAGGAAGGCGATGGTGACAGAGTACTCCCCCCTCGGCTGCTCAATCAGGACCAGCAGGTTACCGTAGTTACCCGCCTTCATCCCCTCCGCGCTGGAAAAAGAGTGAGAACTTGGCGTAAAATGACACTGACAACTGTTGATGAACGCACCATCTTAAAATATTTGGTATGACCCGACTGTGGCCTTTGAAGACCTACCTGATGGACTGTGCCATGTTGGTTGGAGGAGAGGAGGCAAATGGGAGGAACCCTGTGTGGTGCAAACTGGACCAAACCTAAGACAAGAGGAAAAAACACAAACTGAGCTAGCATGTGGCTTGTAACACCGAGACAACGCCGACATTTTAAACCCGGTCAAAGTACAGATTGGAATCCCAGGTTAGGAAGGTATGATCGGTAATCCCACCTTGCCGGGCATCCTGGCCGCCAAAACGATTAGACAGTTGACACAGGAGGCGATGACCTCCACCGGAGGGTTGATGACTGACGTGAGCCTGATGGAATGGGGGTGGGGGTGATGATGGGTTCAAAAAAAGGTTGAGACCACACATTTAGGTCACAGTCTAAACCCCTGTGGGAGACCACAGGGTGGGTTTGTGCTTTGTGAAGATCATTTGAGACGTCTGTATGTTTCACCTCTGCAGAAGCATGTAGATGCGTGAGGTGAGAGGCAGGAGACAGTCAGACACGGTCCAGTCAGTGCTGATGATCTTGTGGATTAGGTCCAGGATGGGCTTCACTCTCTCGCAGTGCACAATTACATCTAGACAGGGACCAAAGAGGAGGGAGGGAGGGAGGAAATAAAAGTCTAATTCGAATCTGAGCAATGTTTTGGTCAACAGGATATGAGCATGCATGCAGAACCTTGTGTGTGTGTATACCTGCAGTGGAGACAACATGCAGCAGCATTTCGATCTCGCACGTGAAGAGGGTCCAGGCGCTGTAGGAGTAGTCCCAACGGACCACGTAGCCCTGCTCGCCCACGCACACCTGCCCCAAAACCCCCTGAGGCACACGCAGGTTGGTCTGGCCCACACCTAGAGGGGAGACCAGACCCAGAAGTAAGGGAGGGAGAAACCGGCAAAGAGAGATCAGAGAAGAAAGAGACCCAAATTACATTAGGAGACGCACGTGTGAGAAGACATCATTTGCATAGACTTGACATAACAAACACAAAAACAAACACACACACACACACAACTGAATACAGTCTGAACAGTTCCACAGGTCCAGCTGGACACACCTAGCGGGTAGAGGAGCTTGGGAGTCTGTCTCCTCCACAGAGTCTCATCCTCTCTGGAGATGATGTCAGCGGGCTTCTGCTTGTAAACCTCTGTGTAGAAGGACATCTTGTCCAGGAACGTGTACACCTGATACACAAAGTTCAAAATACGAGTTTAAATGTCATGTCCCCCCAAACTTTAAAGGCCTACAAAGATTTGTATATTTATGTATTTTTTTGAGAGACACAAAACTATTTTCTTGCATGAAAGGGTGCAACACCATGTTGTACCTAAAATCGAAATGAATAATTCCCTCGACTAGTTTGCAGGCTACTGGCTTATTAGCAAGCAAACAATTACTACAATGTCACAAGAAGTTATTAAAATATTACATTTGTCAAAATAACATTTCATTTAGATACAATTATGATTTATTGTTGTCTGATACTGTTTCAGTTAGGTAACTTGCAGACTTCATGTCTGTGGTTGACAGTATTATTAACATTACTGTTTCTATTAGAAAAATAGAAAGCCCAGTCTGTCAGTAAAGCTTCATATTGATTTGTAGCCACCCCACCCCAAAAGGAAATAAATAAAAGACTAAGGCAGGAAAACAGAAGCTTTTTCTTCGGCGCAGCTGAGGAGAGATTGCGTGAGAATGAGTTAGGAGCAGGATTCAGACCTTTATAAGGCGCGGGGGGTGGGGTTAGGGGGTGGGGTTAGGGGGGCGGAGCCGCGGTTGCCTTTGATCTTCTCGCTGTTGGCTTTTTCATCCCCGGCCCCCCCCATGGTTTATAATGGTTTATAATAATATATATTTATTTTGCACTTTTCAAGACGCTTCACACTACAGACTAAACAAAATACACGAAAGAATGAGCAGAAGGAAAGTTGTCATTTGAAACTGAGTTTTTAGGGCGTGAATGAATGAATGAATGAATGAATGAGTGACGCTGGTGGTGAGTCACTGATGTGTTTGGGGAGAGAGTTCCAGAGGGTGGGGGTTACAGCAGAGAAGGCTCTGAAAATATGGTAGTTTGAACTGGATATGCTGGGGCAGGGGTCATCAATCCTGGTCCTTGAGGGCCGCTGTCCTGAAGGTTTTAGATGTTTCCCTGCTCCTGCACACCTGATACTAATGAAGCGTCGTTATCAAGCTCTGTGGAGGTGTGCTGGAGCAGGGAAACATCTAAAACCTTCAGGACAGCGGCCCTCGAGGACCAGGGGGTCCTGTGCTGGGGGATGGGGAACCAGTGGGGTGAACACTGGGGTGATGTGTTCACGGGACGATGTGCGGATGAGGAGATGGGCGGCAGAATTCTGGATGTACTAGAAGTCAAGGTGAACCGTCTGGAAGG
The DNA here is from genome assembly GCA_030340685.1 of Protosalanx chinensis. Classification (NCBI taxonomy): domain Eukaryota; kingdom Metazoa; phylum Chordata; class Actinopteri; order Osmeriformes; family Salangidae; genus Protosalanx; species Protosalanx chinensis. The sequence continues at coordinate 4,092,819 of CM059329.1, forward strand.
TGAAACGTACACCAGGCTGTTGCAATAGTCAAGGTGGGAGGTGATGAAGGCGTGGATAACTGTGGGATCCAGTTGACTGCGGGGTGAGGGACGGGCGTAGACGAGCTACGCGTTTGATGTGGTGCTCGTAAGAGAGGGTGCTGTGGCGTGAACGAAAACCGGATTGGAAGCTTTCAAACAGGTTATTGTTGGTAAGGTGAGTTTTGATTGGGTTTGCGACTACATGTTCAATGAGTTTGGACAGGAAGACGAGGTTTGAGGTGGGTCTGTAATTGTTGTTGGTTAAGTGGGTAAAAAAAGAAGAAAATAAGCTTGTGTGGGTGTGTACCTTCTTGGCGGTGGGCTTGTCAGAGAGAAGAGCAGTGAGCAACTGTAGCAGTGGGCCAGTCTTATGAGGGAACATTCCTACTGCACTGTCTAGGACCATCCCCAGTCCCAGGTTAGGCTTCTGACAAACACAACCAGTGGAAACAGAGGACCAACACAGGATAAAACAAGAATTACACACACTTCAACATGCTATATTTCAGGTCAGAAAAACTAGAGCCTTGATTGAAATTTGATAAGTCAAGCCGGTATCTTGTACACTGCGTTTCCCATCCTGTCAAAGCACTAGCCTTAGTGAAGGTCAGTTTCCATTCTGGAGCCTTGCTTCTACTTACCGTGTCCCAGAAGAGCTCCGCCAGGCTGGGGGCAGACAGGACCTCGCAGGCCGCGTCGATCAGGTACTGAGGGGGCAACATGACAGGCTTGATTTGGCAACATACCTTGAAGGTTCAGTCTGCCCCCAGGTTTCAGGTTTCAACAGCGGTGATATATTAGCTAAACCAGGTTATCATCGGTAAAGCCACTGATTTATCAACTAATCTAGGTTACCAGTAAGGTCAGTTATACAGTAATTAGGTTATCAGTAAGGCCAGTGATTTATCCGCTAAGATAGGTTATCAGTAAGGCCAGTTTTGTATCCACTGAGCTAGGTCCTCATTAGTAAGGCCAGTCCTACCTGCTGGCTGCCCAGAGTCTCCTCCTCAAAGGATGTGACGACAAAAGACAGGAGGCCGTAAATGCACATCCTGGCTGTACTGGCTGTGCACTGCAAGGAGGAGAGAACATACAGAGATTTTGAATTATTAATTAATTAAGATGACCAACATCCCTGGTCCTGCATGTCAGTTATCACTTCCTTCCTCATTTAACCACTCAAATTCAACATCAGGTCCTCTCACTCCCAGGAACACTCTTGCACATTTGAGGTTCATCTTATCTAATTGTAACTTGTTTAACTGAATGCTGTTGTGGTTTTTCCCATGTTTGGATTCCCACAATGTATGCTTCATAATCTGACTACCAGCAATGTTTGGGGCTCTCATTGTTATGATCAGTGACCGATGCTCTACTGTAAAGCTCTCTCTTGGAAGTCGCTTTGGATAAAAGTGTCTGCTATATGAATAAATGTAAATATTAGCAAGCTATGCCGCCAAAAAGAAGAACGGCTGGGCGGTATTGACACTGAGGAATGAATTGAATTAACTAAATTTACACATACCAACATTACGTTTTCGTTACTACCATAAGGTGGGTTTGTGCGTGTGCTCACAGGCTACTCACATTGTTGCTAGAGCCCCCCAGGCCCTGCAGCATGGGAGTGAGGTACTGGAACACCCCCAGCTGCAGGGCCGTGTTCCCTATCCGCCGCACCACCGGGCTGGCCTCATCTGGGCTCAACGTGTGCCTGAGTAAGACCCAGGCCAGCAGGACCGGGCCGTGGTGCTGAATGTCACCGAACGTCAGAAGAAGCTGGTCCATTTCCTGGAGACACAGAGAAGGAGAGTGGATGGAGAGACAAAGATATGGACAGAAGGATAGACAGATTTTATGGAACAGACGTTTTATGGAATCACTATGTGGAGTCGGTACGGCTATTCTCAAACAGGAACCATTACACAAATGGTGAAACCGACCACAACCTTGTTATTCTGTTCATCTCCCTAACAAGTCTGTCTTGTGCACAGACGTCCTGGCAGTAGTTGTGGTCGTGTGTACCTTGCAGATGTCAGGGCTGCTAGAGAACTGGTGCTGCTCAGTGCGGTCCTCCAAAGCACACTTGTGGAGGAAGTCGATGTCCATCCCTTCTACCAGGATCAGAGAGCTGAAGTATCTGCAGCAACAAACACACACAATCCAAAACTCATACACTTCCATTTTAAAAGCCTTCCGCAGCCTGTGGAAGAAATTGGACTTCCTGTGTACTTATATTAATCACTACTGAACACACTTTCTCTGAAGACTGTTGTAACGTCATTACTGCCTGACTGTCACTATCTATGTTTACATTCTTGTGCCCTATAAAAGAAGGTCCTTTCGCCTTCAGACGGGAGAGAGACATGATTGAGACCTAAGCCTTGTACTGTCTTCCTTTTGTTGTCAGACGTCTGGTCATTTCTCTACCAATCTGCAGGTTGTTAAATACTTATTTGTTCCAGAACTCAACTGAACTGTCACTCTCAAGTTTATGAAGAGACGGACAAAACACATTCTTCATCAAGTCTCAAGTACTCCAGACTGGAGAGTCATCACGGTAATGTACGAAACTTCCAAAGCAGTGCTGTCCGCCCACTTATTTGATTCCAGATGAATCTCAGAAGCAGTCTTCTTCTCACCCTATACGGTCAACAAGGGCGTCCATGCTCTTGTCCACCAGGTGCCTGTTGGTCTGGCGCTGGCCAAAGCCCTGTTCCTTGAACATCTTGGTGAAGCTGAGAAGGTCGGTAGGGGCCATCTCGAAGTAGGCGTAGTACAGGAAGAGAATCTCCAGGAGCAGAGACTGCTCCCTCAGACACTGGAGAAACCAGCGAGACACCTGCCTCTCTGTCTGCAACACACACACACACAGAGGTACTGCATGGGAACAGCTGGTCCTGGGTCAGCACACCTCAGCCCAGATACGGAGCCAGCCCAGGAGGAGCTGGTCCAGGACGTCTCACCATGAGGTTGCCGTGGGTTTCCCATGTCGGGGCCTCAGCTTTGAAAAGAACCTCAAACTGCTTCTGGTAGTTGGTCACCAGGTCTTTCTCCAACTTGCTCACGCAGTTTGAGTACTCCGCCTTGACAAAGAACAACACACAAATACACACACATACAAAAACAAAACAGAAAAAGAAACCTTGAGAGCATGACTCCACAGTGCTTGAGATATTACTTAGCTTCTAGCGGCTGCTCACTCTGTACGGGTGCCGTTCGTCCTGGAAGTAGGTCAACAGCAAAAGCACACATCTCAGGAGGCACACGCGCTCTTCGTAGTAATAGTCTGCCACCTGTGGAGAGAACACACGCACACAGATTTTATTATACGTTTCTACGAGAGCATGACAAAAGGGAGTCAGGTGGCTGAGTGGTTAGGGCATAGGCCAAAAATCAGAATGTTGCGAGTTTGAATCCTGGCCATGCCAACATGACATTGTACCCTAGGGAAAGGCACTTAGCCCTGCTTGCCTCAGGGGGTAATGTCCCTGTACTTGCTGTAAGTTGCTCTGGATAAGAGCATTGTTAAATCGACTAAATGTAAATGTGACAAAAACATCTTAATGTTATTGCTGTTGGGGTGTACCTACTTTGAGAATGAGGGCTTGGCTCTGTCTTTCATCTTGAAGGACAGCCTTTGATGGAAGATAACACAAGTCAAACACAAACACAGTCAAAATAACACAAGTCAAGACTATACAAATACACACATAATCACCTTGAGTGAATTGCGAGTCCCTCTGTAGTCTTCCTGCAAGTAACACTGCAGAATATGCACACTCTGTTGTTCACTGAGACCCTGAAACGATCATATAATCCACAACATAAGAACACCAAGTACAGTTCAAGTCTGACAGCCCTTAAAGGAGGATGAAGATGATGTTAGTTACCTACCAGTACTTTACTGATCCTTAGACCAAAGTCTTTCAATGTCTGCGCAACATCTTTGTCAGCTTTTAACTTATCTGCTGACGATGAACTACAAAATAAACAGATGTATGACAATCATCATGTAGATGGTTAGAATGCAGACTATTTATTATTCAACTTAAACATGTGAAAGTAGACTAACTCCACCATACCTTGGTTCTTTGTAGTAACTCAATCCCTGCAGTAACCTTTCCCAATTTCTGTCCAACTCTGCTTCGATTTGAGCCTTTGTCCATAAACAATTTAAGTCAAACAAGGTTAGTAGTTATAAATAAGTTCAAAATTCTCATAACTACTTTTTAACTGTATCAAATGTTAACTGACGCATACAAAACAGTCCACTTTTTATAATGTCTAGAATAAGACTAAGGAACTCTTAACGCACCGGCTCCCGCAACGCAGATCTGCCAAGTAAGATGGTCCATAACTCTCGACTGCTCCTGTGTGGATTTAAAAGGCTGTGTCTCAATATTATGACGCCAGGTTCATCGTCAAACTATATAGCTCAGGGGTAGGCCACCCTGGCCCTAGGGAGCTACTGTCCTGAAGATTGTAGATGTTTCCTTGCTCTAGCACACCTGATACAAATGGAGAGTTAGATAGAGAACTAAATAAGGACCCTTCATTAGAATCAGGTGTGATGGAGCAGGGAAACATCTCAAATCTTCAGGACAGTGGCTCCCTGGGACCAGGGTTGCCAACCCCTGATCTAGCCTATACAACTCACATGCTATTGTAAACAACAGCCAAGAACACTGACATTGCATTTCGAAAGCCCCTTCATTCATAAAACGTCCAATACGTGTATTGATAAAATGCATCAGCCCATTCAACTACTATATCGTACATTTGCTACATGACAGATTTTTGCGGCGCATCATCCACGTCTTGCCAACAGCTGTCCCGCACATTTTAGTTAGCACATTTAGCTAGTATGCCGTTAGCTAGCTTTTTCAAGAAACAAAATCCCAAATCAATACTATTCAGCTAATGATAAGTCACTCGATGGGCATCTTCATAAGTAGAACTTGTGAGCAGTTGGTCTTGTCTGCTGTTGTCTAGCAACATGTGATGGAAAACTATCGACCGCGCTTCACTGCCGTTCAAAAGAAAGGCAAAAAGCTAGCTGGCTAAAGTTAGCTTAGAACACAGTTTGTTTGAGAAACTTAAGGTTTGACAAGACATTTGGAAATATCCTAACTTTAAAACGTGCACATATATTTAAGGAGCTCGTGTAGCTTTTGCTTACTAAAACAATTAGTTATATAAGTTAGTTTCATGAAGTTAGCTCGTCCGCTAGGTACCTGACACACATCTCCGAGTTCGCCATCTTCTTGTCTGATACCTGATTGGTTGCTTCCCACAACGTGCACCAGCGTCACGTAGCCTGAACGTTTTATATTTATTTTTAATGTTTATACATTTATATGAACTGTCCCACTTCAACAGCTAATTGTATGTTTTAGATTTTCATAAAAATATAATAATACAGATTATGAATATGTTTTCGTTTATGAGTACCACGTGATCCAGCTGTCAAACATGGCCCCCTCCTACTGGGTGTGAGGAACATCTATGGTGAGGAAAGCCAGATGATAGGGGAAATTGTCGAAAGGTCGGATGTCTGGGAAGAAGACCAACAGTTAATGTCCTCCACTTATTTGGTAAGTAGGTACTCGTCTGCTTGTTGCTGATTTACAAGAGCAACAATACACGGTAACCGCGTCTTGTGCGACACACGAGTAGCAGCTAGGCAGCTGAATTGTGGAGCCCGTCGGCCAGCAAAGTAGCTGAACAAGCTTCCCAGGGATGTTGAGTCGCTGCATCCTTGTTTGAAATTGCATTTGAAGGCATTTCTCACAACCGTGGGGATGCCTCTTATGCCGTGTTAGTTCTGCCGAAGGAGAAGGCATATCTATCGGGCACATCTTGAATTTGAATGGCACTCGTAATTTAGGCACTCGTGTCCCCACCCCCCACCTCAATATAGAACAAAAGCTTAGACCTGATCACAGCCCACCGTAAATAAAAGATGGCCTTCTAGGTAGCCTGGGAAATAACCATGAAGTATTACTGATACTGCTTATCATTTTGTTGTTTGATTTAAGATAGAATCCATTCGCATCCATTTCGCCAGGAAGTCTAGCGGTACACTACCACACTAAGCAGTGGGAGCATGTGGGTGACTGATGTGGCAATGATTCTTTCTACATTCTTTAGGCCAAGGTTCAGCCTACAATTCTGGACTTAAGATACATTGAAAAGCGAGTTTACTAGGCTCGTATAGACTACAACAAAGCTCTTATCCAGAGCGACTTACAGCAAGTACTAGGACATTCCCCCTGAGGCAAGTAGGGTGAAGGACACAACGTCATGTTGACACAGCCGGGGTTTGGACCAGGGACCTTCTGATTACTTACCTGACACCTTAACCGACTGCGCCAAATGAATCCCCTGTACTGTAGATATTCTGTTTAATTATGGAAGTTTGATTATCTTGTTTCCGCAGATGTAACCATTTGGGCGAGGAGAGTGGCAGACTGACAATGTGTGAACAAGAGAGGCACTGACCGGCAGTCTACAACACCCATTTGGAAAACACTCTCCACCAGTGTTTCTTTCCCCACCAGTGTTTCCTTCCCCATTCTTCCTTTCCTCCCTCCTCCAATTCTTCCTGTCCAGTACAGACATGCAGACCAACCCAGTGCTGGTGGAGTCCGTGGTTGTGTTTTCCATGGTGTTGTGCGTCCACACAGCCCTGTGGAACCAGCATTCCTGGTGCTGCGTGGCCCTGGTCATCCAGGCCTTCTATGTCCAGCACAAGTGGGACCGCCTGCTCAAGAACGGGGGCGCTGTCTTCCAGTTCCGCCCGTCCGCCAACAGCGGCATCGTGCCGGCCTGCATGGTGATGCCCTTGCTGGGACTGGTGCTGAAAGAGAGGTGCGCTGCCTCCGGGAACGTCTACTTTGAGCGCTTCTCCATGGTGGTGACTGTCACAGGCATGATGCTGGCGCTCTTCCTGTCTCTCATTGCGCTGGGGATCACACGGCCAGTGCCGACCAACACCTGTGTGATCGCCGGGGTGGCAAGCAGCGCCATCCTCTACACCACCAAGCAGACGCTGACGGTGTCCGAGGTCATTGAGGTGCTGGAGGTCCTGCTGATCTTTGTGTACCTCAGCCTGATCGTCCTCTATCTGCTGCCACGCTGCTTCACGCCAGGCGAGGCTCTGCTCATCATGGGCGGCATCAGCTTCATCATCAACCAGCTGATCAAGCGCTCGCTTAACCTGGCCGAGGCCAAGGGCGATCCGGTGAACTACTTCCTGCCCGTGGTGGTGGTAGGGTCGCTGCTGCTGGGGGTGTTCTTCGCCCTGCTTTTCTGCTTTATGGAGTCCGAGACCTGGGTGTCATCTCTGTTCTTCCACATGATGACAGCCGTGCTGGCCCTGGGGATACTCATGCCTTGGCTCTCGCTACTTATCCACCGACATCCCATCATGTGGTTGCTGGACTTCATCACGTTCAACGACAAGAGACTCTGCCTGCTGGCGTACTGGGCTTTTCTGGGGATCGTTGCCACGTGCGTGGTGCTCCACCAGAACTACCAACGAACCTCCGGCTCCAAGAAGCACCAGGCATCCACCGTGGTGCGAAAGTATTTCCACCTCATTGTGGTGGCGACGTTCGTCCCCGGGCTGGTGTACGACCGGCAGCTTCTCCATGTGGCGTCCGTGGGCTGCCTGGGGGCCTTCCTCCTGCTGGAGTATGTGAGGTACTTCCGGATCCGTCCCCTCGGCCAGCCCCTCAGGCAGCTGCTCACCTTGTTTCTGGACGAGCGTGACTCGGGGCCCCTCATCCTCACTCACGTCTACCTGCTGCTGGGGATGTCCCTCCCCATCTGGCTGTTCCCAGGCCCCTGCGCCCCCAAGGGGATCCTCCCAGGGGCCGGAGGCCTGGTGCCCTACGCTGGGGTGCTGGCAGTGGGAGTGGGGGATACGGTGGCCTCTGTATTCGGCAGCTCCATGGGGGAGATCCGCTGGCCCGGCACCAAGAAAACCATGGAGGGCACGGCCACCTCCGTGTTCGCGCAGATCATCGCCGTGGCGATGTTCTTAATCTTTGATGGGACTATCAATCTGAACTCCAGCTACTCCTGGATTGTGGGCTCCATCACTCTGGTGGCCATGCTGGAGGCCTACACCTCCCAGATAGACAACCTGCTCCTCCCTCTCTACCTCTTCATCCTCCTCCTGCTCTGACCTGGCCATTCAGAGGCCAGGAGGGATGGGGAAAGTGGCGGGTCAGAGTGAAAGTGCAAAGTGTGTGTGTGTGTGTGTGTGTGGGGGGGGGGGGGGGGGGGGGTTGATGTGAAGTGAAGGTATGATATCGTTGGTATTGATGCTACAAAGATAATTGTAACATTTACTTGACCGTGTGGAAGAAATCACCATGACTGTCACAAGATAAGGCCTAACTCACTGAGATCTGACAGATGAGCTTTGGTTGTCTTTAGCTTGTATAAATGAATAATGAGAAGTAACTCATATGGTTTGCGGGTAGCCACTCCAACATCCACCTTTACTCTAATGTTCTGCAGAGGTACTGTAAAGCATGACTGTCAAATACTAGTACTGTTTCAAAGTCTACATTAATTTTTACAATTATTCCCAGTATCTTGAGAAAGGATGCAAGAAGGGAGGATGAAGAGAGAAAGAGAAAAGGGATTCAAAAATGTGGGTTTTGCATGGTGGTACAAAGCTATGAATTGTAGTGGAAGGTACTGGTGCATTGAAACCTTGAAACTATCCCCCACTTGAACCCCTCAATAAGTCACGGGAGGTCAGGATGGCCACCGCTGAAGGATACGTTTCTATAATGTGTGTGATTTGTTTTGTTATTTAATCTCTTCTTTTTTTTTTGCTTGAGGTAGAAGGCCTACAACTTGGTACAGCCTTTGAAGAACATGATCATTTAAACAGCTTTTTGAGTCAGATGAAAGTAATATATTGTAATTTGCCTTTTCTTGTTGTGGCAATATATTAAAGACTGACTGCTGGACTTGTATTTGCCTTAAAGATGTAAATGTTATATTAGTCATCACCTATTACTGTCGACTGATGCTCTTTGTAAAAGCTCTCTCTTGTAAGTCGCTTTGGATAAAAGCGTCTGCTAAATGAATAAATGTAAATGTAAATGATAGTGTAGGATAGGGTAGCTGACAGCATGGTGGGTTTTCAGAAGGTGATCTTTGTAGGTGGGTCCATATTACATTTGACAATACTCTTAAGCATGACTTTATAATGTGAAATCCTGTACTGTAACTTGTAAATGTAAAAATACCCTACAGTATATTTTTAGTTGAGCTGAAATCTTTTTAGGTCTATTCTTTGGCCGTTGTGGCCCTCTCATTGATAACATAAATGTTCTTGATTCTTACGATTAATAATCTTTATATGAAAAGGGTAAACGGGACCTCCCCATTTGTTTTGAATCGGATTTTGACACGATAACATTTCTATTTTCCCAGTGTTTTTAGTCTTTAATACAAAACTAATCGTATTTGATTAAACTTGACTAGTACAATATTGAAATGACACCGGAACTAACATTAAGGGCCCTATCTTGCACGCGGCGCAATTGACTTTGTACACCGACGCATGTATCATTCCTATTTTGCACCCGACGCACAGCGGATTTTACCGTCCAAAGACATACGCCGGTAAATTAGGGAATTAATTTGCGTTCCATGGGGTAGTCGACATAAAATGGAGGCGTGTTCCGTCGCAAATATTCCCTGGTGCTATTTTGCAGTTTCAGAAAACCAAGTGAAAACCTGCACCTTCTCTTGGCCCTTGATGGCATGAGTTGGTCTAAGCAACGGTTACACGTTACATGTATGCTACAAGAAGTTCAGGCATCAAAGCTGTGGTCTAAGTATTTGTTTTTAGTGTGTAAGCAATAGGCAAAAACTGTATTCAGGTTAACTGCATTTCTACCATCCCTATAAAAAAAAAATTGTATGTCATTCAAGTGCTCCTGCTTAGGGAATGTGAGTTGATGCTTTGATTGTCAACGCCCAAACCACAACTAATAAAGCTACTTCAGACCAACCCACTTTAGCTTTGAGCCGGGCGCAAAACTAATTTATCCCATGGGACACCAACTGCCCCAAGTCCCGCCCACAAAGTAACTTCAGTTTCGCACTTTACAGTTGTCTTTCAGATCGTGTAAAAAAAGTCCCTAAATGTAACACTTAGAACTGTCTGGGGACACCCATTGACTCCTCCATCACCACAGTCATGGCAAAACATTCAAAACAATGTATATTATTCAGTGTTTTATTATTCAGCATGGAACCAATAGAGTATTGGATTTCTGTCATTTAATTTAGCGGTCCTTTTTCAAATACAAACTGCTAATTTCTGATATTTTGTCCAAAGTATGATTTTTTGGGGGTGGCTGTGTGTTTGTAATCACTGCTCTTGACTGTCTGGAAACACGGGTCTGCATGGTAGATTGCATCAATAAAGTCCTCATAGGTTACCTCCCCTGTCCTTCTCTGAGTTTCAGGATGAACTGTGGAAAGAGAAACCTGACAAAACAGGTTATGTAGAAATGATATATAATCTCCAAACATTCACTTATGCAACTCTTCTATCCAATAAGACTTCTATCCAATAAGAAGAGCATCTATACCAGGGGTGGCCAACCCTGGTCCTCGAGAGCCACAGTCCTGAAGGTTTTAGGACCAGGGTTGGCCACCCCTGATCTACACAGTATGTCTTTCCAAAGGCATGCAAAAGGGAGGTTGCCAAGTATATCACCTAAACCAAGAATGTCAAAAACAACCTTATTGGAAAGTGTACTTTGCATTTATTAAAAAATCTTTTCAACCGTAACAGAGCTGCTACAATCATGAAACATCACACCATGGATTGTACTTCACAAATGGATCCATTGCTCCTATTGAATATAGACTAAAGACTGTGATCCCTCAACCAAAACCATCTCCTGCCCTACGCTCAGTATTTAGAATGGCATAACTGGATAACATAGGGTCAGAAGACCTACAAATGTAACTAATGTTCGCCGTTAGAAGAATACTGCTTTGTCATGGTCCCATTCAGTAGCAGGGAACCTCATCTCTGTCTCTCCCTCCTGCCAATAGGACGTTGCATCCTTTTGGTGTGCTGGGTTGTCTAAGTGTAGAGAGCTGGGAATGGAAGCTCTTCGGTCGGCTGCAACCTGTATAAAAACAGAACATGATGGCCTGTCAATCTGCAGAGCTCAGCAGTTTCTACACCCACACTACCCTGGGTAGCATTACTTGTCCTAACCAATTGTCAGGGCTCCAGTTGGTATCTTGGGAGTCCATGACGTGGAAGGTGTAGACGTGGCGGGAGGCATCTGACGTGTTCTGGGCACTGCGGTGGACCACCTCTCCGTGGATCAGAACCACCCCACCTGAGGGACATGTAGAGGGAGCAGAAGAGGAGACAGAGGAGCATTTTCTGTCACAAGAGAAAATTGATTGTGAGAGTTCAGCTGGTTCATTTGTAAGTGAGCAGGCCGGCTAAGCCTTCACTGTTAAGTGCCAGAAGTCTCCTGGGGTTAGTCCAACCCTCTAGGCCTGGCTTTTTGACCCATTCACCCTGCCACCTGACTCTCACCCTGGAGTGAAAGCACAGCACAAGCTTGTTGTACACACACGCGCGCACACAACCCACATATACTCCCAACCCCTCCCCCTCCCACAGCAAGCCACTGGCCTGGGCTCATCAGCCCTTGTCCTCTAGGTGACTGAGGTCATTGCTAAGCAGCGACTCCCAGGAGCGGTCGTCTGGTTTGGAGACACTTGCCTTTCTTGACCGGCGCAGGGACGAACAGCTTGTTGTCGTAGCTCTGCTCTCTGCCTATGAAGTCCGTCAAGGGGTAGGTGCCTTCAGCAGTACGCACCATCCTTCGTGTGATCCCACCTAGAAGTGTGTGTATGTGTGGGTATGTGTGTGTGTGTGGGGGGGGGGGGTTAATGGACAATGACTGACAGGAGTGAGGAGAACTCTGTCCAAAGACTCTACCTTTGTCCTCAAAATAAGCACCTGTCTGTTCCCCTAACTAGGATTTTGAGAGTATGGGATGAGTGCAGGAGGCTTGGCTGAGGGTCTCTCTTCCTACAGACAACCTTACTGTTTTGTGAGCCCGGGATGAACCAGAGGCAGCCGTTTTCCAGGGTGGCATCCTCGAGGGCAATCCACACCCCCATCACTCTCCCTAGGGGCTCAGTGTACAGGAAGGTTGCGTCCTGGTGGGGTGTCACTGAGAGGTGGGTAGAGGAGGGATATTAAAAAGAGAGAAAGACACAGCATATTAAAATATCTTTGTGAATATGCCTATACATGTGCATACACCATGAATATTTACAGACATCTTACCCTCTCCCCCAATTCCTGGTTGCTGAAAAGCAGTGGGATGGTAAATGTTAAATCAGGATGCACAGATACACAAGGGTAAGGTTAGTATGAAAGTAATATTCCGGAGTCTCTATTACCTTGAAAATGTACATGCTCTGAAGAATCACAGGGCTCTTCATGCCCAGTTTCTTACATATACCCTGGAGCGCACGCACACACACGAGAGAGAATTTAATGAATTTCAGTTTGATTATATAAAGTTAGTTAATTCATAACCCAAAGTTAGCCCAGGTCTCTCTCACCTGAATTTTGGGTGAATGAGTAACGTTCTTGTATAATGGCTCATAGGCATGGAGAGCTAAGGGAGACAAGAGCACGTCTGCATTTCTTTTGTCTCATTACGTTAAGGAAATAGTGTTTCTAACGTTGCCTAACGTTACTCACCATGCCCAATTTTATTCAGGGAACGTTCCTTTGGCACAATAAAATCACCTAAAATTTGAGACAGTTAGATTTTTTTATTTCAATTCATGTCAGCAGGTGAGCAAATAGCATGGCTGATTGAAACGCTTACCGTCATCGTTAAAAACCCCCTTTTCGAAGAAGAATCGGATCTTATCACCACTGGTGATGAAATAGTCTGCGTTGCCCTGCAGGTGAAATTGCTACTGCTCAAGTTACATGATCGGTCTAGTACAGTTAGTTTGAACCAGACGAGAGGGGTCTACTAGCGGTTACATGACCACGGTTCGGTTCACGGGCCACGGTTTCGGTATGTCAATATTGTCTCTGCTCTAACATGCAGTTTTTTTGTGCCTTTTCTACTTGAAAAACAAGATTAAATATTAAAATGAAAATAAATTGTTTGTAAGTGTAAAATGTAAAATAATTAAAGGCATTGATGAAATCAAAGGGGTTTTATTATAAACATGGAGTTCCTTATCATCACCAATCAAGTTTAATCCCTCGTTTTGTCCACTCGCCATGATTATTAAAGTGCTCCTTGAACACACGCGTTCCTCTTTTACTTCACCCGGCGTCTGTTTCGGAGTGCTGACAGGCTCAAGGGAAACAGAATACATGAGCAATAACTTTGTATTACAAATTAAAGTTTAACGTCGCGCGTACCGAAAAACCCCGGTTCGCCTACGCGTGCCGAACCGTGCAAAAAACGTTGCATCCCTACATTATCGTTAAGGCATGGGGGAGGCACCCAGGAGGAACGAGAGCCAGAGAGCATAGTTATGCTAAGATAAGGGAAGAAGACCAACTTTACCTGCATCTTTAGTGACATGAAGCATGGAAAATAAACATTGCAATGTTCAAATACTGTCAGATGAAACCAAAATACACATTAGTTGTTTAGGTTTACCCCTTGAATACCTGTGTTTCTAGCTGTTCGTCGTGATTAGTGGAGAACTGGATCCGACAGTGTTGCGGAACATCCATCCGCTCCACGATCTCGCCCATCCGTTCCCTGAGAGAGTCACACTCCTTCGGCGTGAGCAGCCCATCAACAACCAAGTAACCGTCCTCGCGGTACTGCCGGGGGACCACCAGAGAGTTGATCACAACATCTTGGACACTATATTACTTGCAATCATGGTTTGATTTGCGCTATTACGTTGCTTTTCGGTGGCCAACTGTTCCTGTTACTTTCGACTGCAGCTCCTTGTTATGTAACATTAGTCAACACTCAGAGCACAGCGTGCAACATTGAAATGTGACATCTCCTAGTGCGCTGCAATCACCACAATACAACCAAAACACAAAGCAACGTTGTTTTAGCAAGGCGACATGTTTACTGTCGACATGCCGACGTCAAGATGTTAACAATTCCATTTTAACGCATACCTTTTGTGCGTCAACATCCGACAAGAAATCCATGCTACTGGTGGTTTTATGGAGAAACTCGCAGTCATCCGGGTCTGAAATGCCATGGGAAGAGCTGTCTAACTCGATTAAACTGTAACCATGGTGAAGCAATAAGAGGATTTTGGACTTTAACTCTTTAGTTACCTCTGCGTGGTAAAGTGGCTGTCTTGTAGAACGAATTAACTCAATGTCACAAGACAAGATACAAAGAAAGACAGTATGGTGTTAATGTTTTTTATTTTACTGACATATAAAATAGTATTTGATAGTCTCTTTGTTACAGGGCTATGGGCTTCCATTTAGCCTTCGTTTACCCATTTTGGCATCACATCATTCATAGGCATCATTGCTGAGAATACATATGATTTCTCCATTGACTAAAAACTGCTCAGTATCTTATTGTCACAGTAGTGACATGAAACAGACAGTGGGTGGGAAAGCATAAAATGCAGCAATTCAATAAACACATATCACGAGCATGGAGAACCAAAAACAATAAGAATCACTGTCACAAAGTGACAGCCTACATACACACACATGCAAACACACACTCATGTCTTCACAGCCATACAGCGTTAGTGTTAGAGAGAAGACAACACTCAAATCTGTTCATTTGGTTCAGTGCCCATAAGACAATAATTGTCACTTATAACATTTTAAAAAGAAACAGTAGCTGTTACATGGACTGGCCATGTGAAGTTAAATGATCACAAAAAGGTGGCAGCACAACATGACTGGTTGTTTTTTTTCCTTTCATCTGACAATGATACATCTGTTACACTGTCTCCACCAGGGGGCACTCTACCCATGCTAGTCTCATAGCAGTTATCTAAATCAGCCTTTCTCTAAGCAACTTTGAGGGGTCAATTAGATGTGTGGGTTGTAATGATCATGGAATGGCCTATACTTAAAGTGCTGTGCAGAGAGTGCTTTTCTGTGGTGGGCAAAGCAACATGCAAGCTTTTTTCTCTAGGACAGGCACACTTTCTCGTTTCACTGCCCTTTCAGTAAACACATTTGGACTTCTTTTACATGCTTACAAGGTTATATATTCCATAGTGACTGGCTGGAATGGGTTGTGTTTATGTGGGTTAATGGACTTTTAGGCAAAGAAAGCAGTTTTCTGTCTCGTGACTCAACAAGAAGTCCTACATCAGGGAGAGAGAAAGACACACACTGTGTTAAAGGTCAAGGAAAGCAAAGGGCTATTTCACGGTAACAAAAGAACTTTAGAAGTTTTTTTCAATATTAAATGCCCACAGTCGTTCTAGTTACTAGCTCAAAACCAGCAGGCCTCTTCAGTCAAGCCCTGAGTTAAGATCATATGGCAATCTGTCATCTTAGTTTTAGTAAGCAACTTAATAATCACCTGGACCCAGACAGTCCAATGGATCAGCAGCGTTTTTGTCTTATTACTTTTCAAAATGGGACTAGCAGGAGTCTGGTAACATTTGAACATGTTTGTCCATCAGTGCCTCGACCAGCGAGTTTGGGCTACACTTTGTAAGCCTCTTGCCCATGTTGCATTTTAATCTGGCCTTCACCAACAATGGACAGCAGTGTTCCAGGACATTTTCCACTGGTAGAAGAGGGAAAGGGGTTCAGGTATATACAGTATATATATAAAAACATACGCATGTAAAATGTTTTGAGGGACATTCCAAGACAGACAAACCATGTGACTAACTGGTTATGAAGTCATCTCATCTTGTTTTATTCTTTGTATCAAACACCTATTTTATATAACTTTTAAAGGGGGGATTCATTGCAAAATTCGTTCATTGCGATTTTGACCTTGTCATAGCTGAATAACGGCAGTTTGGGGAGTAAAATGCACATACATTGAATTTCACAGCTGTGAATGTAGCTGTGATGTAAATCTCACACATCAAAACTCTTGCTGTAAAACGATCGTTTTCAGAAAAGCTATGTTTGTGACCACACAGCATGCCCTAAAATTTGCATTCAGACCACCCCACGGTGATATGGCCCAGGAACATACATGGAATCTGCATGAATCTCAGACACTAGTTTAGCTGCACACTGCTCTGTTTGTTTCCATGGGAATAAGAAACATAAATGTTTTTAATTGTTTCAAGATTCTT
Organism: Protosalanx chinensis; assembly: GCA_030340685.1. Lineage (NCBI taxonomy): Eukaryota > Metazoa > Chordata > Actinopteri > Osmeriformes > Salangidae > Protosalanx > Protosalanx chinensis. The sequence continues at coordinate 4,109,163 of CM059329.1, forward strand.
GAATTGAATCAAGAATATTGAAAATTGACCGCCGTTGTAAATGCAGTGTTCCAGGCTGTACAGGGAAGGATGAAACTTTGCATAATCCCCCCAAGGAACCAAAAACTTGAACAGGCATAGCTGATGTCTGAGATCCCTGTGACGTCCGACACTAAATTATGAATTTGCCTCAAGTATTTAACCAAGGACACTTTTATAAACCAACAATCAATGCTAATGTATTTTGATAACGTTGATACATTTTAAATTTGGGTGAATTTTGCACCAAAACGTCACAAAGGACTGCTTTTTGTAGATAAGATAGCCAGCATCTCAAAATAATTTAACCGAGCAACCTGTGTTGTCATGTAAATCTACATTCACAATACATGTTACAAAGTTAATAAATAATTTTGCAGTTTGTGCAGTCAACGAAAAAAGTTGAGAAGGGCAACTTTCAAGAGATATGGGAATTCTTTTTTTAGCCAGGTGGTCCGATTATTTTTGTGATTTGGCAATCTAAGTGAGACTGTGTCCCCCTTACAATGTTTTGATATTATGCACAGTCAGACTCTACAATTCACGATGCATGTTTGGCTGTCTTTGCTCGTTGTACACCAACCAATCAGCACGCAGCTCATGTTAATATTAATGAGCATACCATATGGAGAGAATTTCAATTTCAATGCTCAACCATTTCTAAGGTTGAATTACGGCGCATGAAATAGCCCAATGGCCCTTGTCATCCCAAGCAATGTTACACATCCTATTCAAAGACCTTAGAGAACACTGAAATAACCTACAAAGTCAGTGAATCACCCCTTTAAACAACAGATGAGCTGTTAAGATCAACGCCCCATGAAAGCTGCAGCTACTTGAACTATAACAAGGTAATGAACAAGCCATACAGGTTTATACATGTGAAGATGGTTGTGAAATGACAGGATATCTGTGATCATCTCAGACAAGTTTATACATTCAGATAGTGACATGTAAGGTCGTAGAAGTAAAACCGGTTGCTTTTCAGGAAATCCCTTTTGGTAAGTCTCCTCTTGACAAACCCATTAAACCAGTCATTACGTTTAAAGTCTTAAAGTTAAATTATTTGAGTCTTGCTACTTAATAGTAGGGGGTCAGATAGCTCAATGGTTAAGGTGTTGGCCTCATGATCGGAAGGTTGTGAGATCAAGCCCTGGCTGTGGCTATATGATGTTGTGTCCTTGGGCAAAGCACTTCACCCTACTTGCCTCAGGGGAAATGTCCCTGTACTTACTGTAAGTCGCTTTGGATAAAAGCGTCTGCTAAATGAATAAATGTAATGTAAATGTAATACTGGAGCAGGGTATTGCATCCAACCTTGAATGTATCTTGGCCAACAATAAGTCCCACAGATTCTAAAAGGAGTATGATTGTTATGTTTATTTGTAGACATTGGTAGAGTTCTAGTACTCTAAGATCCTGTAACAACCTTCCCTCCTACACATCATAGCAGAGTGCTGGTTTAACATCCTGTTTACTTTTAAACTGATACGGAGACAGTCTAAACACCATTCTCTTGCGCTCTCATTTTGGCTTGTTGGAATTACTTATGGCTGAAAAAAATCAGACAATCTGTTTCTAAATGTGTCTCCTGTATGTCTTGGCCACCCAAAAGGGTGCACATTGCTTCTACTTCTGTTGTCTCTCTTTGTTCAGTACTGCAACGTGCATTGATGCTCAAAGGTTTTTCTTTTTTGGTTTAAACAGTATTTGCTCCTCCAGTTATTCATTTAAATGGAAAAACCACCATATGAAGTAAGTGGCACATTATTAGCAAATGGAGATTAGTCAGTTACAAATGATGGCCCTGAACCCAAATTACCTCCCTTGTCTTCACACCTGTCCCTCGCTTTCTCTCTCTCCTTCTTTGTTGTCTGACCTCAACTGTTCACCCCTACTCCTCTCTTCCACTCCTTCAGCCTGTTGTCTCTTCCTTCTGTGTCCTCCTCTTCCTCACGCCTCTCCTCCTCCTCAGACCTGCTCCTTGTCGGCCCTCCACAGCCGCTCTTTGACCTCTATGGGTAGGGTGCTAAACAGGTCCTCTTCCACCACCAGGCTGCTCTTCTTCAGCAGCCGACATTCGCCCAGCTCCACGGGAAGGCACTCCAGGCGGTTACCCCGGAGCTCCAGCTGGGTCAGGCCTGTCAGCTCCCCGAAGCGGGAGGGCAGGGTCTGCAGGCAGTTGCTCCCCAGGTTCAGGGTGCGGAGCTTCTTGCACTGGAACAGCTCCGGGGGAAGGGATTCAATCTGGGGGGGGGGGGGGGGGGGGGGGGCGGGGGGTGGAGAAGAGAGAAGAAAGCAGAGTTATGAAAGATTCAAAAGGGAAAAAGCACTTCCTCTTTTACGGTGCTGTACTCTGTAGCAAGATTTTTTTTAATAGTTAACAAACCTGTGGTGTTTTGGGTGCAGCAGTATCGCAATAAAAAAAGAAATTCTTGTCTAGAGGGGTTTGAAAGGTGTGTTTTGCATAGACTGTTTTGCTGACAGTTGAGCACCAAAGACTGCCAACACCACACGGGAAGGAAGGGCGGAACATTGTTCTGTTCCCAAACAGTTGTCTGATCGTTACCAAATCAGACAACAAACTTAGCTCCCTTTAACCAATGATGGAGTAGCCAGATATTATGTCCAGAGGCAGGGAGCCAATCAAAAACATATAGAAAGAAGAGAAAGGACAATTGTTAAGAAACAAGATCACATTATATAAAATGAATTCAAGAGAGCCCTATATTAGGCCATGCATTTTAAATCCTATTATTCAACTTTTTTACAATTTATTTCTAGAAATGGACCAGATACGTCCCACTAAAAGACCTTCCTGGTTACGAGTCAATCTGAATACAGCATTTACTGATAATTACACATCCCATTTGGGTTGCTAATGTGCCACCTGCATGGTATAGGTTAGGGTTACAGAAACTCAGAACACACCAAGGAGGCCTAGTAAACAGGGCTATTCTGGGATGCATAGCCCTTTTCAAAAGCCCAATTCCAAAGCCCAACTCAGTGTGGTGCCACACACTGGTACGCTGAAAAACAATATTAATAGCTTCTTTAACAGGAACCATATGACTGCACCCAAACACGTTTAAAACGTGGGCTGGGTACAATTTAAAACACTATATTAATAGCTTTTTTGACTGGAGCCATATGATCCCAAACACACGTACACACGAACAGCCAAAGGACGGTTGTATAACTTGACTGTCGGCAAGGTTGCACATGTTTATGACTGGAAATCAAATTCCTTAATAAACAGAGTCAGCTATATTCAACTGTATAGATACTGCGCAAGGAATGGACACATTACCGTACAGTGTACAGAGTCGAAAACACAAGAGAGCTGACTGGTTGGGAGGAATGCTTGGGTCTGTCCATAACAACCATGCAGAATCCTTGGTATTCTAATCCTTGCATTTTCATGCTTCACAACATTTCTAGAATTCACAGACCAAGTCAGTCAGTGAAGAATTTTCTCAAGTCCTTACTTATATCAGTTACCCCCTGGCCTTCTTACTAGACCTGGGGGATGATAATTCTTGTAAGATGAACTCTGCCTGAGGTGTCATCTACAGGAGCCGGCCTCCCCCTGCACTAGTCATCTGTTCAGCACAGTGTATAGACAAGTGGGAAGGAGGAGTAGTGAGGTACTCTGCACAAAGATAAAGAGGTAATTCCAAACTTTCTATCCACTATGTGACACATTTGAATCCTGCAAGTTTGATGTAATTGTGGTAAAAAACATTTGCGTGCTCCACCATTCCATGAAGACAGACGCTCTTATGTAAAGCCAGAAGCGAAACACTATGCTCTTTCTTCATCAAGGAATACATTGGTTTAACTGCATATACCCACACACCACTGCATTGGTACGCTAATCATGAAATGATTGTTTATTCAAGTACACAACTTATTTAAATAATACTTCCTATGTCTTCCTATAATGACGCCATCAAAGGTTCTTGGGATGCCAAACATTTGTCCCCGTTGACTGGAATGAGTAAAGCACAAACCAGTCAGAAATGCCAGCTCTTTATCCCATGGCTGCTCTCAAACTTGCAGCCATGCTAATAACATGCCCCAGACCTCATGTTACTCACTACGACCTTTGAGCGTGCTCAGGCATAAACTACTTGAGGTGGAATAAAGGAAGAGAAAGAAGAAAGGAGCAGAACAGATGAGCCTAACAGAGAAAGACACGCATCCCTTTTCTAGGGTTCTTACCCGATTGGCGGTCACAGCAAAATACTGCAGGTTCTGAAGAAAGCCCACGTCTGCATGGATGCTGGTAAGATTGTTATGGCTGAGGTCCAGGAAGCGCAGTTTACGGCAGTAGAATAGCTGGCTAGGAATCTTCTCGATCTTATTCCTGTTAAGGTAGAGCCTCTCCAGGTTGGTCAGTGTGCCAATCTGGATGGGGATGTAGGCGATCTGGTTGTACCAGAGCTTAAGGCAGACCAGACGGTGGAGGTGCTGGAAGCTGATAATCTCCTCGATGGTCTTCAGGTTGTTGTCCTTCAGGTCGATCTCCTGCAGGTTGTGGAGGCTGAAGATGGAGTGGGGGATGCGTTCGAGGTCGCAGCGTATAAGCTCCAGTTCCGTCAGGTTCACCATCTTCTTCAGGCTGTTGAGGACCATCAGCTTGGTGCCCTCGTTGTTGATGGACAGCTTCTGGAGGTGGACGCCAACATCGGTCACCACCTGGGGGAGCTTAGTGAGGTTGCTCTTCAGCCGCAGGACTTTGAGCCTCTTGAGCTCCCGTAGGCCGTCGATGACAATGAAGCGATTATTGTCTGCACTTAGGTTCCCTGTCAGGTGCAGCTCACTTAGGGTCTTCAGGCTGTAAATCCAAAGAGGGATCTCCTTGATGTCCGTAAACTTGATGTGGAGAGACTTAAGGTTCTCCCGAAGGAAGGCCAAAGCCGGGGCCTCGATTTTGGCCGGCGTGTGGTAGAGCCACATCTCCCTCAGGTTAGCCAACTGGGCAATGATGGGGGGGATGGTGACGTCCGGGATGAGCTCCAGTTTCAGGACCTCCAGCTCCAGCACATCAAAGACTGTGTCTGGGATGCCGCTAAGCATGAAGAGGTGCAGCTCCAGCTTCTCCTGAGAGTTCTTGGTTATCCGCTGCCTCAGCTTCTCCAGGGTCCATTCGTTGTTCAGGTTCAGCTGCCGCAGCTTGTTCTCACTCACTTCGGACAAGAAAACGGCGAAGCGCTTGGAGTACAGCGGGTCATACTGGTCAATCATATGCAACATGAAGGCAAAGTCATTCTTCACATCCGGGATGTCACTGTAGCTGCTTTCCTCACGGATGGACTCAAAGGAGTAGCGTTTTAGGGAGCGGGTGACCATCCAGCAGAGTGTGTACATGCAGATTAGGCCATATACTCCAACCAAGCTGATGTAGAAGCAGGCCAGGATCTTGAAGAGGGTTGCTAGTGGATGTGCACAGTGGTACATACGGTATCCAGTCAGCCTTTCAATGTCCACCTGACAGGGGACGCTAAATTTGATGTAGCGCACATAGTAGGCCGTGTAGCAGATGATGAGTATGAATTTGATGACTTTGATGATGGTCTGGCGAATGTAGAGTCTGTAAACGATGTCTCCTTCTTCCACGTGGATCCTGAACTTCTTGACCTTCTCAAAGAGAGCTTTGGCCTGCTCCCCTTCCTTCTTGTCCAGGACACCGGTCTCTGAGCGATCGACAATGCCCTGCTCAATGCGGGACTTGGTCCTCTGGAGCATGGGCACGCTCGCCTCCACATCCTCGCACAAGGACGACGTCTTCTTGTCCATGGAGCCATTCGTCTTTCCCAGTGGCTTGGGGTCGCTCTCCTCCACCACCGTCTCTGACAGGGCCCTCGTTGTCCAGGGAGAGTCAAAGCACTTGAGCAGGATGGAAACGAAATGCTCCAGCTTGGAACTCGTCCTGGGGAACTTGAACCAGAAGTTACTGCAGGCTAGGAAAATTAAGGTGTGGAGGAGAACCAAGTAAGGAAAGTACTTAGCGAACCAGTGCAGCTTGTTCTCATAGCAGACTGCATCAACGTAGTTGTACTGGTGCCGGTCAAGGTCGTACTGGATGCCTTTGGGCTCTGAGGAGATGGGGACGGTAGCATTGGGGTTGTTGCAGGATTTACCGAGCACCCACTTGCAAGGCAGGCAGATCATCTTGTCCTGGGTGACTTGCAGCGTGCCCCCGAACACAGCGATCATGAGCATGACGACGGAGATGTAGTCGGTGAAGACGTCCCACCATGGCTTCAGGATGCGGTACGCCGGCTGAGTGTCAGCAAAGTACCGGAGCTCGGTGATGGGGATCATGATGGTTTACCTGCAGGGTCGGGCGGGGACAGGGGGTTAAGAGAAAAAAGGTTTATGTTAGGTCAATGCACTGGTGTCACAGTACTCTTGTGGAACAAGATGTAATGTAACAGCTTGTGCCTGTAATTGTGACATGTAGGACACCGCTTCCACTATCTGACCAGTTTTACTTTCTGCAGTCAATGTAAGGTGGAGATACAAATTGAATGTATGGCACAAACCATTACAGTCATTATTGTGGTTGGTTTATCGTTTGAAAATGGAAATGGTTTCCGCACCACTTTACAAGTCAGTTTAACAACACATGCATTTGGTATACTGTATTTTTATTTAAATAAACGTTATTTGTTCATATTGACAGGAAATGTTGGTTTGTGAAGCACGCACAGTCTAAAAGCTCAATCAGTGAGACTTATGATGATGGTTAAATATTAAGACTTATTTCCTGTATTTACGTGCTCATCATATTAACAAAATTGTAGGCCCCATCATTCATTTGCTCAATCCCTCCCTTCTAAGACACAGAACAGAACATATAGATTCTAATGCATCATATCTTATATTATAATATGGCAGTTTCTTGCATGATAAGAAAAACAGATCAGTTACAGATATTCATATCACAATAAATATTTAGGCAACCATTCACTGCTGGACACCCCACTCATTCTGAGAAATTAAGATATCGTCTTTGTGCTGCTTTCCATAGAGCCATTCCTGTCAGCCATTTCCTGGCCACAGTGTGTGTGAGTTTCCAGGTTGGGAGGGGGAGCAGTCATTATGTTTCCCTGGTGTAGACAGTCTACTATGCGTCAGGGCGATCCCTGACATCCTGCAAGTGTTTTCATGTGTATTCAGACAGAGAGCATAGTAGCTCCAAGAACGCAGAACAAGCTTGACACAAAGTGGCCGACACAGCACACGCACAAAGTCAAAATAGAATATGAGGACTGATGTGTTTATAAAAATAAACACTGACTCGTGTTTATTTATTTCAAGGTATGGAAATAAGGACCTACGGTTTAGTATCATCTCAAATAAAAAAACAATCCAGGTACAGCACTATTACAATACAAAAAATAAAGCCATACCTTTAACGTGGTCACAGGTACTTCAAATGTAATCAGACTGAAGCCACATTCAAAGCACACAGGAATGTGTAGCTACATTGAACACAAATCTTAAGACAAAGAACCTATGGCTAGGAATTTTGAACTACACTGAAGAGAAGCTCCTGTGGCTCCCCTTAAATATCACAACCAAGTGAAGGGAAACAAACCTGGGTAAAAGCACACCACAACCACACCACACCACAACCAAAGAAGTATTGACAAAAGAAGTATTCAAATTCAAATAGGCCTCTAACAGGACTTTTCATTCTATGGTTATATATGGCTTTGGATGACAAAGCCATTTGTGTGCGTATTTTTGTCTGTACAACTCTAAATCTAGTCAGACAAAACTAAAACCATGTCTGAACTTGAATTGCATTTATATGTATTTATTTACAAATGTATAAACAACATTAAACATTACATTTAGAGTCTATTTGTTTATTATTCTTTGTTAAATTGTCTTCTTATCCTACTTAAGTGCACAGTCCCCAGTGGGTGAGGTTAAGTATCTATACTGACATCCACCTCACACCTCACACCTCACACCCCACCCTCTAATCCCCACCCCTGGTTAGCATACAGTCACCAGGGTGAGAAGTTTGCAAAGGTACTGTGTCACAGGGTCATCTGGTCTCAAATGTGCATATTTGTTATATCTATGTAACACACCGCCTTCACAATATCCTAAGTGTGTGATATAAAAATTGAACTCACATACTGCATTGGTATACCAGCAGTACAGTCAACAAAAGATTGTTGGCTTCCCCCTCCCCGCACTTGAAGACCTACAGTTGTCTCAAAAAAGCCCAGGGGTCTCATTTATAAAGCTTGCGTACGCACAAAACGGGGCTGAAAACGGGCATACGCCCGTTTTCACGCAAAGTCAGAGATTTATAAAAAACTAACTTGGCGGTAGAATGTGCGGTCCTCCACGCAAACTATGACCCTCCCGTAAACCTACGAACTTTTTGGAGACAGTGGGAATTGGAGACACATACTGCAAAAAGTAAATGTCGGAGAAGCGATTACTCGTAATATTTATGTATTTTCTTTGTCCTCACACACATTGACTCAATTTATGATTATAATGAAGATTAAATACATCAGTGTTATTTGAGCTTGAACTGCGTGATAATTGTTCCATACACATCTTGTACAATGCAACTCAAAATTTAAATCAATATTCAGCACTGTCTGTCTCACAATCAGATTTTCCTTTTACCACATTGTAGGAGGCTGAAATGCATGTAACTACAGAACACAAAGTATACCTAAATATATTTCTTTAATACTGTGCATATATCATCATACGTCAAAAACTGGAAATACAGTTGTTAAGCTCTCGCGCAATCACTAAACTCATTACACTTCAGGATCAGAATTAGTTTTTAATCGCCATGCAAGATACATAAACATGGGATTTACTACTGCAGTTGTTACCGCTTCTTCTCCGGTTCTGCCACTTGGCGCTGTCGCACTATTGTTGGTTTTTGTTTGCCTTGATTCACCGTGAAAAAGAATAACCTGCCAGGTTCATGAAAATGATACTAGATTAGCATTCATGAGGTCCTTTGCATTGACCATTTATGGTTAAAAATGGGTGTGTTCAGGGCGGGGTGCAATGATACTGTACATACGCACACTTGTGGTTAAGCTGTGATTTATAAAGCGAACATTGCCTACAGGTGTGCGTACGCACGCTTTTATAAATCTGAATTTTTGTGTGCATACGCCAATTTACGCTTTTGGGCGTACGCACACTTTTAGTAAGAATTCTAAGCACTCCTTTATAAATGAGACCCCAGAACAGCATAAAAGACACTTCACACCCTGGGCACTCTTTGTTTGAAATGTTTTCTTCTGGCAGATGTTACAGATCAATCAGTGCAAGGACAAACAGACTCAAACACAGGTTTTATCCCCAAAAAACTGTATGTGGTGCAGAAAGATGATGTGCACAATGTTATGTAATGACTGTGGATGTATGACTGTGTGTGTTTGTTTACAGTTTTGTCTTAGGTATATACAGTATATGTTCTTATGTATTTTAGTAATTTTATCACTTAATTGTATTATGGTTTTAGGTATATACTATGGTCATGAGCTTTGGGTCATGACCGAAAGGACAAGATCGCGGATACAAGCGGTCGAAATGAGTTTCCTCCGCAGGGTGGCCGGGCGCTCCCTTAGAGATAGGGTGAGGAGCTTGGTCACATGGGAGGAGCTCGGAGTAGAACCGCTACTCCTCCACGTTGAGAGGAGCCAGTTGAGGTGGCTCGGGCATCTGTTTAGGATGCCTCCTGGACGCCTCCCTCGGGGGGTGTTCCAGGCATGTCCCACCGGGAGGCGGCCCCGGGGAAGACCTATGACACGCTGGAGGGACTATGTCTCTCGGCTGGCCTGGGAACGCCTCGGGATCCCCCCGTAGGAGCTGGAGGAGGTGTGTGCGGTGAGGGAAGTCTGGGCTTCCCTGCTCAGACTGCTGCCCCCGCGACCCGGCCCCGGATAAGCGGAAGATAATGGATGGATGGTAGATACTGTATATTTTTTGATATATTTATTCTTCTTTTATTTTATTTATTTGAGCTCTTAATTTATTTTTTAGAAAGACAATGAAGCACTTACCGGAAGCACTTTTAAATTCGTCATACCTGTGCCAATGACAATAAAGATATATTCTAATCTATTTAAGAACTAAAGAAGATTCTACACTGCAGCCAGACCTGGAATCTACCCAAACCTACCTTATAGCCCCTCTACAAGTTCTGATATATTCTGTAACCAAACAGCACGTGAGATGGGAGAGAACATGACCATGGGGCATTCCGCTGGGAATTAATCATTACTCTCTGTTTCTCTCTCTCTCTCACACACACACACACACACACACACACACTAGGTTCTTTCTCAGAACTCCCTCTGTTGAAAATATAACTTTCCTCAAGGGATCTGACAACCAGAGTGAACACCCACAGCCAGTAACACTATGAAAAAGGCTCTAGATCTTTATCTGAAACCACAAATCCAACTATTTGCTGGGACATGAAAATACCTTAGATGGGTGTCACTGGAGCACACACAAACTGTATGTTTGACATTGTGTCTGTGTTGTAGGTTTTCACTGGAATCATATATCCTATGGGTAAACACAATATCAAATCTTCAAAATGAACAAAATCCTTTCAAATGCATTTTTTCGTTCTCCTTTCCTACTCAAGACTTCTCCAAAAGTGTCCTTCTCTTCGATGTCTGCCCTCCCCACCTAACTCAATAACCCTCTTCTTTGACCCTGCACCAAACCAACAGGAAGCGGGTTGAGGGAGTGTGGTTTCACAAAAGAGCTTTATCCAGTCCAAACCAGAATGTCCAGAGACTGAGAAGCCATCTTAAATCTTTCCCCTGGAACTTGGCTTCCTGTAGCACGATGTGGCCTAACTAAATACACAAAACACACACAGACCCCGTTTCAACTAAAGAGCTACATTCCCTCCCCACCCTCCTGCTGTTAGTTTAGCCTAGTGAAAAAGTCAGGCTTCATTTTTTCCAGGTCAAGATTACAACCGTGTCTGTGATTTGGTGACTGGATGTGTGTTTGGAGACTAGCACAGTTGGCTAGATGCCCCCCCTCACACTGTGACTTTGCACAAACCATATCAGTAGACAGGCACACACGCTGACACACCATCACAGTAGTTTATAAGATCACTATTACAGCTGGATGAATCATTGATTTTTTTGTGTGCTCCACCTGAGGTCAGTGTAATCTAGATGAATCTAGTCTGTCCTGGATCAGAGAAAAACAACATCACTATTCCTATTACATCTTACATGTACAGTAATCCCTCGCTATATCAAGGTTCACTTTTCACGGTTTCGCTACTTCACGTTTTTTTATTATTATCGTGCATTATGTTCTGCATTCTGATTGGCTGAACAGTCTCTCTGCTTCTTCTCTACCTGTGCGTTGCGGTTTACTGTAATATTGTATGCACTGTACACGTGCAAAACAGATAGCCAAATAAAATACACGTAAATGTCTCTTGTACAAGCAAATTCCCTTAACCAATAATGTCGACAAAACGTTCTGCACCGACAAAGGCACCTGCGGTCGGAGGAAGATGTTAACAGTCGCAGAAAAAGTTAAACTTCTGAAAGTTGGTCTGGTCGGCATTACGGAATGCATGAATCTTTAATTTAAATTAAATTGTACAGTATAATGATTGTAAAAAAAATAAAGGTTTCTACTTCACGGATTTCACTTATCACGGGTGCTTTTTGGAACGTAACCCCCGTGAAAAACGAGGGATTACTGTATTAATTTAGCAGACGCTTTCATCTATATTAAAATACAACACATATTCTGGTTCACTTACTGTGGACAAATATACCCAATATCTTGGACCTTTGTATTGGGAAGAAAATACCTGCGTAAAATGTCTGAAAAATATATAAATGTAGAAAACATTTTAGAAAATGTGTAGAACAACTCCCCCTGTCTGTCTGCCAGCCTGCATCTGTCTGTCCATCAATTTGCCAACTCCCCATTCCCATTCCTGAGACACCAGACTTAACCTCCCCCTCAGAAACATCTGACAGATGGCCTCTCGGGAATCCCTCTCCCAGATAATACTAGATGTTTACTGTAACGAAGACTGTCGGTTGTTCTATGCCACCCTGTACTGTCCTGTACGTCTGAAAAATAGGGGCCTGGTCACAACTGCTGTTTATTTATTAAGGTAATTTAGTAGGTGGATTCAAGTAACCTGATCATGCCCAGGAACAGAGTGGCTTCTGTGGGATGGCATGGCTTTGACAGGATCTTAGAGGGAGGCACAGATCATTTTGGCTTTGGAGGAAAACAAATGATACCCACAGGCTAACCATGATACTTTCCAATTATGTTCAGCTTAGTCTGTCCTCTCTCCAATGTTGACCAATGTCAACTTTCTCCTGAAAGCAATATACACCGTGCAGCAGAGCGATACAATCAGCTCTAAAGGGATCTTGTATACAGAGCGTAACTAATCAACCAACTTCTAACCCCTATCCCGGTCCAGATAGAGTTCATCCACCTGGAGACAAAGCTGCCATTGTCCAGGCACAGCCTTCGTCCAGGTGTACTGAGGCAGAAGGGGAGACAGAAAGAGGGCCGGGGGCACTGGACACGCAATTTCTGTCTGTTTCTGTGAGACACAAAGATACCACACAGCATCAGACTCAGAAAAAGCACTGTATTCAGTTCAGCTGATCACTGTGACATCAAGAACACACCCACACATCACTACAACCTGTTCCATGTCTAGCCAGTGAGCCAGTGACACAACATAACAAAAGCATCTCCATATTCTAGCCCAAACCTGCCCACCCCCACTCCCCACATCATCCTGGTACATACTTACCCACTGAGCACACAAATAAATAAATAACCATGCTGGTGTAGCTCATTGTGTATTAGTACAGCAATACTAATAGCTTTTAGATCTCCTATGCAAGGAGTAGTATATTTATATTTACATGTATTCATTTAGCAGACACTTTTATCCAAAGCGCCATAAAAGAGAGAGCTTTACAAAGAGCATCGGTCACTGAGCATAGCAACGAGATAGACCCCAAACATAGTGGGGTCTATAGCTTTTAGATTGTGAAACATACATTGTGAGAACCAATAAGTGCCAAGGGAAGAGCTATAAGACCATGCGAACATAACACAACAATCACATCAACACATAAGGGTTGCGAACAATAAAGCAAGAAATATACATAATATGTCAGGAAATATAATGAACAAGGCTATGTATAAAGTGTAAAAATGTTAACGTTTTTGTCCGCTATTCATTTCTTTACCACTTTTGCTGTGTGTTTTGGGTCGTTGTTGTGTTGACATGGTTACCAAGGGCAAGTTTATCTGCAGAACGCTTGATGTTTTTCTTGAGAATTTTGATGTATTGGCTCTTTTTCATGGTGCCATTTACTAGGTTCCCGTTTACTAGGTTCCCGTTTATTAGGTTCCCACCACCATGACAGTGGGGTTGGTGTTAGGGTTGAAGGCTTCTCCCTTTTTAAGACAAACGAAGGATACATCATTGTGGTCAAACAGTTAACATTTTGTTTCATTTGACCATAAAACTGAAGACGAGAAGCCTTCATCTTTGTTAAAATGATCATGTCCAAATGCCAAGCAGGCTTTTGTGTGTCTTATTTAGAGAAGCGGTGTCCTCCTTGGTCTGCGTCCATGGAACCCAGCAGTGTGCAACGTCTGTGGGTCTTTCTGCCTTATTGCCACCAGTAGAGCCCAGACTCAACAGAATGGCCTCGGTGGTCATCCTTGGATTATTTTTCACCTCGCTTACTATCCTCCTGGCCAGCAAAGGTGTCACTTTTATCACTGAGATTTTCTACAGTGTGAACCATCTAATATGTATTAGTAATACTGTGCACTGTGGCTACTGGAACTTGGAAACATTTAGATATGGTCTTATAGCCCTTTCCTGACTTGTGAGCAGCAACAGTTGGCAGCCGCAGGTCCTTACTGAGCTCCTTTGTCTTAGCCATGACTGACCACAAACCAACTGCAGAGAGATGCTGTTGTTTTCACCTGTTGAGTTGATTAAAACAGCTGTTCCCAATGAATCTGGGTAATGAGGATACTTTAGAACAGCTTGGACTATTTTGAATGGTATGGAACTTTTGGATTTCCCATAAATTGTACCAATGTTAGCAAAAGGAAAGGGTATGAATAATTTTGGACTTACTACTTTTTGTTCAAATGTAAAAAAAACTAATATATATATATATATATATATATATATATTTATTTTTAAAGCTGAGAAATAATTTTTTCCACAATGATGCTTTTTGTACATCGCTTATCTTCTGTGAGACGCCTGTCATTTCCAATCCAGAAAAAAACTGCCAAAAGTGGGTATAACACAAAAGCCTGTAAAGAACATAGGCTTTCTGACAAAGTTAACACAGTTAACTTCCAAATCGGTGCTTACTTTCATGAGATAAAGTCGACATCATTTTGTAGCCCAAGGGTGGCTGCAGGATTCAGTTCCAACACGTTTTATGCATCCACAAATGTGAAGATTCCTAATGCGATTAAGAAAAACAGCTGTTGGCTATAAGAGGCCACAGTTAGCGTCATATACTGTCTTCAGTCCGGTACAGACTCAATTCCTCGGCGTGTAGGTTTATAATTTGGCCTACAATTACGACGATAGCCCATATATTGATGTCGCTGCCAGAAGAAAACAAACCCACTCATTTGCGTCATATTCTTCCATCTACCTTGAACAGAAACACGACTGTACGAGTCTAGAGGGACGATCTGTTCATTATAAGACATGCAGTACAGTCGCGTAATGCACTGATAATGCACACCGGCTGGTTAAGGCACGTGTGCGGCGTCAGTGCAATTCATTGCGGATAACAAAGCGTCTCAAGTTTCATACTATGTAAACATAATGATATCTGTGTTATCGCTTGTTTTCGATCCATTGAACGTATAGGTACTGTCGGGTTCTTTAACAGAGCTGCCCAAAAGCACCCAATCAACACCTCAGTGACGGGAAACAATGTCATATTACACAGCCAACACCTCCCCTCTAAAACAGCAATAGTTGCTTACCATCCACTAGCATGGACAGACAACTTACCTCATTTGTGGCAGTTACTGACTTTCTCCTCTCCTGCATATAATTGATGCATTTCTTATGATTTTCATAGACGGGCAACGTTCACCCACCCGCCACGGTGGAAAAACTCTGAGCGAACAGGCGTCTCCACCCAGGAAGTTGTGTCACAGAAACATGGGACCATGGCGCTCCAATGCATTCACACTGCGTGCGGCACGGAGTGCGTCAGTTTCATCGTGCACCGCTTCAGCAGAAACCCTGAAGAACACCTAAGTGTAACTGATGCCAGCTGGTAGTAGCTTTGCGAGTAAACCTCACTCCTCTTTTCTCAAAAGATTCTCTAGCGACTGACGCCAGTGGTTGCAGTCAGACTCCTTGTTGGAGTGTCCGTCTCCCATGCCGGAGCCCTGGGTTCAATACCTGCAGAGTGCAGAACCGGGGTGGGGGTGTTACATAAGGACACCTCTAGATGTTGTTGCGCATCGCACGTACAGCAACCTCATATGTTATGCGTTGTAATTGTGTACAGCTGGTTGCAATTCTGTTATTCATCAAACCCATGGGCAACTGTTCAAAACACTATGACAAATCCGTGGGAAATTAATGACCCCGCTTTCTCTCCACTGGCTTCCCATCACGGCCCGTGTCAGATTTAAGACCCTGGTACTGACCTTTCGATTCGTGAACGGGACTGCACCCGCCTACATCAACTCTCTCCTCCAGCCTTACACTCCCACCTGCCACCTACGGTCTTCTTCTGACAATCGTCTGGTCCCACCGCTCAAGAGTGCCCGGTCCCAACACAAGCTCTTCCCCTGCATGGTGGAATCAACTCCCCACCTCCACCAAAGAAACTATCTCCCACCTTCAAGAAAAGGCTCACTTAAGACACACGTAATCCTGGAGTACAACGGAACTTAGGAATGATTTGCTGGACCTGATGTTAGTTTCTTCCAGGATCACAATTACTTTTATTGAAGTGAAAACGACTAAATGTATGCGTGGGTCAGTTGTAACCGATTTGAAATGACTGTACTCGCTGTTAAATATATTATTGTTTCTTGCTTTCCTTCAGGTACACGAATGCACTTTTTTGTTTCATGTTGTGTAATTATAAATTGTTTAACTGAATGCTCTTGTGGTTCTTCCCTTTGGCAATTGTTTGGTCTCTTACAATGTATGCTTCATGTTCTGGCTATCCGAAAATGTATGGGTCTATCTCGTTATGATCAGTGACCTCTGATCTTCTGTAAAGCTCTCTCTTGGAAGTCGCTTTGGATGAAAAGCGTCTGCTAAATGACTCCATGTAAATGTAATTAAATGGTTGTATCAAATAGCTGTGTCCAGAAATTACACAGAAAAACATTGATCACACAAATATATGACAGCTAAGCAACAAATCCTGTCTGTCCTGGATCAGAAGGAAAACAACATCACTATTCCTATTACAATACAACACATATTCTGGTTCACTTACTGTGGACAAATATACCCATTATTCTGGACCTTTGTATTGGGAAGACAATAGCTGCATAAAATATCTGAAAATATATAAAGCTAAAAAAATTGTAAATGTAGTAGTACATCAAAGATGCCAACTCCCCCTGTCTGTCTGCCAGCCTGCATCTGTCTGTCCCCCCAAATATATGAGAGAGAAGGAACAAATTAGTTGTATTTGTTAGAGGGAAAAATGCAATAATTCTTTATTCATCCAGTACATTCATCAACAGCAACATTCTCATCATCGATTCTGGTGAGGACATTGACATGCTTTGGTATTGCTATGATGAGGTCCATCCCTGCCCTCTTTCTCTTGCCCACGAGCCCCCCAGTTGGCAGAGGAGAAGGAGCAAAGGCTATCCTCTGGGTCTGCGCCTGCAAAACCTCCAGCTTCTGCCTGAGATCCCGGAGCTGATTCACGTCTCTGATGTTCCTCACGTCCTCCATGACAGACTTGAGTCTGGATTCACACTCCTTCTGCAGCTCATCCCAGTCGCTGGCGCCTGGCGCACTCTCCAGATCCCTTGCCACTGACGGGGCAGCGAGAACCGTGGTGCCTGGTGTGGGGAGCAGAACCTGGGAGGTGGGTCGGGCCTGTGGGGTAGCAGGAGAGGAAACCAGAGGGGTGGAGGGAACAATTACCTCTGGGCCATCCCAGTCCGGGCAGGGATCCAGGGATGCAGGGTCCACCAGCTCTGCGATGGCCCCTTCCACCTCTGAAGGTTGGGTGGTGTGGAGGGTAAGCAGGGGGTGTTCCCTGTAGAGGGGGCTGAGCCGCTCCCAGCCCCAGTCCGGAAGCAGCCGAAAGATCTGGCAGAAGTGATCGCAGGGCAGCCGCTGACTTGCCCAGTCCTCACACCTGCACGATGGCAGGCTGGTCTCCGAGCCGAAGCAGACCAGATGCATGTGGCTTGACCCATCCTCCAAGCTGCCCCACACTCTGAAGGATCCTTCGCCCACCACCTCCACCTGCGGAAGCAGACACTGGACAGCCAACTCCATTTTGTCCATCATCCAGGAAACGACTGTACTGGGCCGGTGCCACAGGAAGGGAGGGATCTGGGGATTGAGGGTGAACTCTCTGGAGCACTGGCTGTTAAAGCTGCTGTAGCTGCAGATTAGAGAATGCAGGAGAGAATGTCTTAGATTAGGATTCATAGTCCCTGATATATAAGGTTTATATATTTATTTAACTAAATCCTTATGCAATTTTAATGATCTGTCTTTCTCTCATTACTGCTGTGTATAAAGTATATACTGTGTTAATATATTTTGATACACCGCTGTTGGTCACCAATGTCCAAATTGATCTTAATAAATTAAGTTTCTGACTGGCACGCTAGGTATCCATCCATCTATACCTCTGGAGCATCTTAGGGAAGACATCAGTGACCAGGAAGCGCAGGATGTGACTGAGGGAGCTGCTCTTGTGGATCCGGAGCTCCTCGTGGGAGAAGAAGTCCTTCTGAAGCTGCAAGCCTCCGTTCATGATGGACACCAGGTTCACCTGCTCAGCTCGCGCCACGCTCACCCACCTCTGCAAGGGCACGCACACACGAAGAAATGTGTTGTTTAAATGAGCTGGAGTTGTGCAATGTCTGGGAAAGAATTATGAGTATTGATATTGTGGTGTTATCGATGTGGAAAAATGCCGTTAGACAAAACCAGTCAATATATATATGCTGCTATCAAATCACTCTTACAGAGCGCAACAACGTGTTTCTGCCTGAGTCTGTCTCCTCAGCTGACCCCAGCCTGATGTAGATCACCACAAACGTGAACCACAAACCTGCTCTTCCGTCAGCCACTTTTTGGAGAACCAGTTCCTGAAGAGAGGTCTCTGTGACCAGACAGAGCTCTCCTGCAGGTCCCACAACGCCCTCCTGTGGTCGTCTTTGGTCAGTGCACCAGCAACAGCTCTCATCTTCTCCAGCACCTCAGCCTGGTCTGGGATTCCACGAGCTCGGTTTCCCAGCCACTGGATCCATGCCCTCTCCCTCAGGAAGTCATTGTAGACCACCAGAGAGCCTGACACAGGAAGCAGAATCGTACGCTTGCTTGCTATGTGCTGCACACTCGCTCGCTCTGACATTGTAGATGGGGAGGTGGGGCGGGGTGGGGTCAAGAGGACATTTTTCCGAGCCTTCCTTTATACAGTGTAGGCAATCTTAGTGACAGCCTGACCAGTGGACCCTGCCTGCTCACCAGAGAAGACGGTCTCCACAGCCTCCTTCTCCATGGGGCAATCCTCAGTGATGCAGTACCCAGGGCTCCATCCTGGATTCCACTGCCTGAACACACCCAACGCGTCCATCAGCACCTCGGCGCTCCGGGACTGCACCACGAACATCCCCACAGCCGCCACGCTCACGTTGGTGCGCACGCACAGGAGGTAGACCGGCAGGGGGAAGCGCGCCCGCTTGTAGGCTGAGTCCAGGAAGAAGACCTGGTTGCCGTAGAGCTGCAGCAGCGCCCGTTGCCACTCGGTCTGGTAGCAGAGCAGCAGGTCCTGGCTCTCCGACTGCATTCTGAAGAGGAAGCTGGTCTGGGGTGCTTCCTCTTTCCAGCTATTTGATAGAGACTGCAGAGACACACAACTGAGAATTTAGATTTGGAAGTGAATCAGAAAAAGATTAAGAACGTATACATGGTTTCGTGCAGTAATAGACATTGCACAATAGCAGAGATAGATGGTACAGAAGTAGTAGAACGAAGCACAAAAGCAGTAAGATACAGACAGACCGCTGTTCTTGTATGTAATAATGCTATGGCAGCAGTACTAAACTACTAGTAGTGGTAGTGCAGCACAGTACAGTCTTCTCACCACAAGGTTGGCAAGGTCGATCTTGGCAAAGTTCTCCTCTGTACGAGTTTGAGTCATGATGTCCCTGATGGTCCTCTGGGTGGGGAAGTACTTCCTGTGGGGAGGGGCGGACCCGTCCTTGAACAGCTCCGTCCTCACGTACTTCACCATGTGACCTTTCATCTCCTGGACCCGGGTCACACCACGCTTCACCATGGACCGGATGTAGTCCCTTACATGGTCATCTACATCATCCGCCCCCTGGAAAAATGGGAGGAAGGGAATGAGAGAGGGAGAAACTGGGTAAGTATCGTGCTTCATGACGGCACATAGGTGGACTAGTGTGGAAGAAATTGGATTTCCTGTGTACTTATTATTATATTATTCACTACTGAACACACTTTCTCTGAAGACTGTTGTGACGTCATTACTGCCTGACTGTCACTATCTATGTTTACGTTCTTGTGCCCTATAAAAGAAGGTCCTCTTGCCTTCAGACGGGAGAGAGACATGATTGAGACCTAAGCCTTGTACTGTCTTCATTTTGTTGCCGAGGTCTGGTCATTTCTCTCCCAATCTGCAGGTTGCTAAATACTTATTTAATCCAGAACTCAACTGAACTGTTACTCCGTTAATGAAGAGACCGACTTTCTCCATCAACTAGATACACATCTAATGAAACATTTGTCAATTTGTCATTTGACTTGACGTTGTTTCACCATTTGCGATTCAGTGAGGATGGCAACATCTTGTTCTAGAGAGACAAGTCACCACGTTCACCTTTCCTATAGGGTGGCCCACGTGGTCGGAGATGTTGGGCACCCTGACGTAGTACAGAATCTTCCACTCCACTGAGGCTGGGTCCACCAGGAGCGCGTGTCTTATGGCCATGGACTTAGCCTTCTTCTCTCGCACTCTGTCTGTATCCAGCTGTTGGAAACACATACGCACTCAAACACCCAGCATTGAATATGTAAGTATATGTAAAATGTGTTTCTTGCCATTTGATTAGCAACTTAACAACTTCACTAAGTAGCTGGTAGATGTTTAACTAAGCACTCCCTTACTTTGAACCCGTTAAACTTGGCGATGCGAGTGACTGCTACTTTGGCAGGGCAGGACAACTTCTTAGTTTGAATCAAGTGAACTCTCTTTCCCTTCTTTCCTTTCCTTGCTTCCATTTCTTCTTTGGTTGCCTGAAATGATGACAGTCAGAATTACATCTCTCTGATTTTAATAAGCCGAGAAGAAGTATTTGGACCTATCATTTGTTTAGAGACCGCAACATCATCTTTAGTCGTGTTGCAGAACGCCTGTCCTTCCCTTCACCTTCGCTCTGGCTTCAATGTAACGCTGCTTCTTTGTGCTATCCTTCTCACGACCGCGATGGCATCCCAGAACCTTCTGGCCAATAAACATGAAAGGAATGCTGTCGAATGGGATGCAAGGAGTATCTTTGCCTTTGAGCCATTCCCAGTACACTTTGTTTTTACTTCGGGGTCTCCAATCTACAGGGATAAAACAAAAGGATTTGGACACGAGACAGGAAGAGGTATAGCAACCTGTCAAACGTAGTGACATGACAATCAAATATATCCTAAAGTTTTTAGCTACTCCCATGTCTGTCAACAACAATTCGTGGGCACACTTAGCTGTCTAAATGTATATAGTCTATACATAAAAACCCACACTGCAAACCCACAAGTCAATAGGGTTGTATCTCCCAGCTATTTATCTTCGGTCTGTTTTCAGATCTGTATATATTGTATCCCAGCACTCTATTTTGATCCCAGCCCCTTGTGTGTATTTACTTACTTATTCTACCCCCATTCCTTTATCTCTTGTGTGTATTTACTTACTTATTATACCCCCATTCCTTTATCCCTGTGTGCATTTACTTACTTATTTTACCCCCATTCCTTTATCCCTGTGTGCACTCTACTCTTTTGCCTCCACACCCATACCCATGTGTGCTTTGACGAGACTGTGTGCCGGTGTTGCTAAGGAGCTTCCCCTCGGGAATTAATAAAGTAATCTGAATCTGAATAACGTGCCTTCAGTGAAACCTTTGTCCATTGAGTAGACAACGTATTTGACAAAAGTTGACGCTTCGATTTGGCAGATCCGGTCATTAACCTGTTGTAACGATTCACAGACGAAAATGTTGATGATCTTTAACGGAAACATTGCGAGCAATCGATGTGTCCACTACACCAGCTAACTGCTTAATGTTTAGTTTGATTTCCGTACAGTCCTAACTTGTAACTTGTGATCTTCCGTTTCTCGCTTAGACTGTGGAAGGAACCGGAAACGGTTTGTAATGTTTTGGTTCATTTCATTGGCTCATGTGACCAACGACCGCAAACGAATGGAGAGAAACTATTGGGTAGATTAAATGACGGCCGTGTTTACGTCTAACGTCATAAAACTGCGACAGAAGCAAAAAGTGTCAAATATTCCGTAGATGTTCCGTTCAAGCGCCGAGCGGGCGCTCAGTCGGATATTTTGGAATAATCATGAAATAACCTTCTGTTCTCGTTTTGCGTCATTAACAGTTAGACGAACGTATTCGCGCTCAGCACCTGAAGACGTTTACCAGTTAAAAATGACACGGGTAGCGAACCCTCAATATCAAAGACCAACTGTATCAGCTGTCATCGACCGACGTGCACACAGACCCGCTCTGCAAAGATACTTCTCAGCTGCTTCTCTGGTGGGAAGGGATGGAGCCATTGGGAAGATTGAATCAAAACATTATCAATTGGTTTATACATGCAAGGTAATACATTCTACTATCAGGTCAGTTACAGTGTTCGTGAACAACAGATTTGACTGTCAATTCGTTTGTATACTCACAGGTGTGCTCGACCAGGTCCTCAAAGCGCATATCCAAGTTGGCCTATCACGAAGGTGTTGTCATAGTGACGTGCCCAGGATGTGAGAACCACCACATCATTGCTGACAACTTGAAATGGTTCTCAGACCTGGAGGGAAAGAGGTGGGTGGCAAATCCTTCTTATGCAATGCACACACTGTTTTTCTGGGAGCTTTCCTTGTTTTTCTTGAAGGTTGTGGTTGGCTGAGGGGCAGTTCTACAGGCGTATGAGATGCCCTCTGTGACATTGCTTGTAAAAGGTCTACAAATACATTTGATTTGTTACTGTTTGTCAACATCAGGAACATTGAGGAGATCCTGGCTGCCAAGGGAGAGGTTGTGAGGAGGATAGAGGGAGGAGAAGCCTGGGAGATTGTTCCGGAGAAGCAAGGAGGAAAAACAGACAGTGACTCTGGGAAATCATGAGTGTGTGTGTGTGGGGGGGGGGGGCATTTTCAATAGTGCTATAGTGTAATAAAGTCCCTTTTAAATTCTTTACTTGTTTGTTCTATGTGTTAAACTCTCAAAGCCCGCTGACATATTTTTATTTAAAACTAGACTATTTCACTCAAGACACTCACGTGATTTATTTGATAAGTGGATGATTTATTGATAACCATGACATGGATATATGTTTGACTTTGGTGGAGTGGAGTGTCTAAAAGGGGAGCGCTCCCTACCGCCTCGAAGCGATACATACGTGCATACATATATGACATGAAGCATGGAGCAATAGAGATATAATCCCCGAACATACAATCACTCCGCCAGACTGTGTAAGCAGAGCATCACTGCTCCTGAGCCTTGACATCCCACTTAGTACTAGTGGCAAAAAAAATAAATCTGGATGTGCGGGTCATGCTAGCATTAAGGATGACTAAACTGTGCATATCTGTCGTGTTGCATACCATCTGATGTGCGGTTTACCGGGCCGTCCCAAGCGCACATTCCGTCCAGACCAGGTGCTGGATGGAAGGGGAACATGCGGGTAGCCAGATCCACGACCACCTCACCGGTACCCTTCTCATCCAACCATCCGATAGTGATCTCTAGAGAGCTGCCCCTCTTGCGCTCGTCAGCGACCCATCATGGATGTAAGCAAAGGCAGCTGAAACACGAAGATATGTTATCTAGTGCAAAGTCAATGTGTCAGCAGAACGTCAGCTGTTCCCCAGCCGGTATCCAGGATATCTCCGCAGATATCTCTTCTTGTCCTTGCTCTCGTGGAGGCGGTCGCAAACTTTTTCGCTCCTTTATCTTTTTTCCTGCTCTATCGTCTGCCTGTCTGCTGGAGAGACTAACTGCATCACCCTTTTAAGATGAAACATGGAATTGATTAGCTGGTCAAGTACTATTGACACCATATATTTAAAGAGATCTAGGGGCTGGGGGGACCCAGCATGTCCCCGCATGGGATTGTCTCCAGCGGGATACATGATAGACGCGTGGGATAAGAGGCGTTTCGTGTGCCTGTCGGAACTTTCCGTCGAGGACTTCGAGGATCTCTACATATTGGGATTTATGATGGCCGGGCTTTTGCTGATTGGATTAGGCGTTGCCGTGGGATATCGACAAATTATAAAAACTGAGGCAGCCGTTAACGGCCCCTTTAAACTGCCCCACTTGATTGATGTGATGGGCAGGGCTGTTGGTGGCCAAAGTGTGACTTTACGCGCATCGCGGGAGACTGATGGCTCTGCAGGGGACGGTGGAACGTATTGACCAACAAAATGGAAGAGTGAGAGACATTGAGAGACATTGAGAGACATTTGAGAGACATTTGAGAGACATTTGAGAGACATTGAGTGAGACTTGTTTGTAGGGTGTAAATTAACTCTACGAGCAACTACATGAGTATATGTTTTCGGCTCCAAATTCCTGTACGGCTGTCTGGTACCGTGCAGGGCTACCCCTCCCCCTACCTGTTTCTATCTTGCAAGATTGAGGTACGACGTCTCTCTACACCCCCTCCCCCATCCCAACCCCCCACCCCATTCTGTGAGAGTTGTCTGGCTGGAACAAGATGTCCTGACCTCAAGGCCATGAGGCAGATTGTTCTGTGTTTTGGCTACGAACAGACTCATCCAACGCCTCCACCTGCTTGTTGTTGTTGCTTATCTGTCTGCTGAGGTGTTTTTTTTGGTCACATGCTCTGGCATGTATCCTTTTTTTCTCCTCGACAATCTATTTGTGTTTTCCCAATTTCAGAAGACTTGTGCGCCGATAATGTACTTTGTCGTGTTGCCTCGGTGGGCACTGTCCTGCCAAAGAGTTTCCCCAAGGGGATTAATAAAGTATTCTGAATCTGAATCCGAATCTCGACTCGCACGCTGATTCTGATTGTTAGCCAACAAATCAGAGCACGTCTGCGTATATCACCAACGCCGAGCCAGAGATCTTACGGAGACATTCTAACATGAAGTTGATCCGGTAGCCTCTCAAGCATACAGGGCAGGCAGCTCTAGAGACCCAACTTCTAGCACCCGAAGGTGACCCCAAAAGTTGTACGCAAGGCTGTGTATGCACCCAATGTAACTATATGAGAACCAGGATCTTGTCGTGGCGTTGCCGGCATCTGTGATGGACAGGGGCTCGGATGGCGTCGCCCATAGGCGACATAGCAGGTTTTGTGACATGTGGGCAAAAAAAACAATTTGTTTGAGCAATCATGATATGAGTACCTTTGCATTCAACAGGACAATGTGAACATATCGCTGGATGCGAAACATCAGAAATGGTGAGGTTGTGACAAGGATCAAAAGTGGCACACCTGGTGGTGAATTCCCCGCACCTTAAAAACCTGTGAGAAACACTGACTCAAGAAGTATCACGTACGTCCCAAACACCCTCATCTAAACTAGACACCAATAGCTCTTTTAGTGCAATATGGGTAAGGTTAAAGGTAGCAGTTTATCTTTAGTATCGGGACGTTGCTCCCTCCCTCAGCAGCGTATACAGGGGCTCCAGAGCAGCTGCTCACTGATGGCCCCAACGCTGGACATTTAATAGAATGCACGACCCCAGTGTTTTGATGTTGGACGATGCAGCTTCTGTGATTCAAACCATGAACAATGAGCACATTCATTGAACACAGGCAGGTTCACGTGCATATAACTGAAGCCAAATTCAGAACGAAGCTTGATGATTGAAGCCATGTATTGAAGTCATATTGTCATATAAATATTTATGTGGAGAGGCAATCCCCTTTCGCATGTATTCCCCAGCCGACACTACATACTTTTCCAGTGCACCTGGGCCTAGTCTAGCACAGTCATAGTAAACAGCAAGACAACCCCACGATGTGATACTGCTCGTGCAGCACTGTTGCAAAGTTTCTGAATCCATGGACGCTATCTCTGCTGGCCACTTGGCGAACCATTCGTTTCCATAATAACCCCCAACCCAACGGAGGGAGCCGAGTCTGTACATTTTTGAAACGCAAATCCGAAACAAATGCGCGGCCTAGGGGGTATGATGCGCATCACAAAATTTCCCAGCGACAAAGGCAGGTTGCATATGACCATTGAAACGGCGCCTGAAGACAAATATCATTGAGCAGATGCAATACGAACGGTAGCCTGTGCACATTAATGAGGATCAAACAGGGTGCATCCGACTGCTAGTCGATGATGCGTGGGCTGCTCCTGCAGCCTATAGCCAACCTGGCGGAGAAGTACAGCTTGCCGCCCCACTGCATTACTTTCCTTCGGGGCCGAGTGGGCCCAACGAGGGCCAAAACGGGGATGAGTGTCTCCAGAAAAGCTTCCTCCCACCAATCGAACAGCTGCGGTGGAGGTACTGGAAACCGAACCCTCCTTTTTTACCGGCCGAGCGAATACCGTCCTGGGACATACATTCAGAACTGTACTATGCATTCTCTTCCATATACTATACTCCTCAGTTTATACTCATACTTAACGCAACGAGGATCCAACGCAGCTCATCCGACAGCTTGTCGACGATGCATGTGCTGCTGCGCAGCCAAAGCCAACCTGTACTGAGGAGTACAGCTTGCCGCACCGCCTTAATCACTTTCCCTTCGCGAGGGCACAGAACGAGGATGAGCGTCCCCGCACAAACTGCGAGCACGCAGAACCAACAGTTAGAAAAGCGACACACACTTTCATTTAAATTAAAGCATAAAGGGATATCAGCTCCGGATAAGACAATCACCTTCCTCCCACCAACTCGAGCAGCCGCGGCGGAAGCGCTGGAAGCTAAACCCAATCTGCACAGCCAGTGCCCGATTTAAAAGATGGTCATTCTATTTTATCGTATCTTTATCGCTATCCTACTATCCTAAGTTCCATATATGGTCTTTGCTTGCTCCAGACTGCCACAGTAAATTCTGCGTTTGTGTAACTTACATGGTAAATACAAACGACCACCCATTGATCGACCAAGTCTGAGGAACAAAGCAAAATCGATGTTTTATTTGCATCTGCATCTTAACCAAGTTCACATCCGTACCTGCGAGGATTTGGCTCCTCAGATGGGTGGAAGATGCCGGCAGCGGGAGGCGGGAACGGTGCGCCGCTCTTCTGCCAAGTTTTTAATATCCAGCAGCTTAAAAGCACCGGGTCTTAACGGGAAGTGGATGCCGCCGGGGCGGGGCTTCCGTCTGGAACTCAAGCCTTTTGCAGGTGCCGGGCAAGAACAGGTGCTTCATTTTTTCCTTGTCCTTGCTACCCTTCGTTTCTAAAACAATTGAGTGCTGTATCCAACCAACTTTCAAGCTTTCTCTCCCAGAACAACCTTCTGGACCCTAGCCCCAGTCGGGCTTCAAAACCGGCCACTCCACTGAGACTGCCCTCCTGTCAGTTACCACGGCCCTCCAGTCTGCCAGTGCAGCCTGAAGGTCATCTGTTGTCATTATGCTAGACCTCTCTGCAGCATTCAACACAGTCAACCACCAGATCCTGCTCGTCACACTCGCAGAGATGGGCATCACTGGCACTGCGCTTGAAAGGATCTCATCCTACCTGACGGGAAGATCCTATCAGGTCTCCTGGGGAGGAAAAACATCTGGTCCTCGCCAGCTCTCCACTGGGGTCCCGCAGGGTTCTGGCCTAGGTCCGCTCCTATTCTCCCTATACACCACCTCACTTGGGCCAATCATCTCCTCCCATGGCTTCTCCTATCACTACTATGCAGACGACACGCAGCTATATCTTTCAGCTATCCTTCCCCCCGACCGAACAAGGGATCTCGACTAGAATCGAGGCCTGCCTCTCTGACATCTCGGCCTGGATGACCAGACACCACCTCCAGCTGAACCTCACCAAAACAGAACTCCTCATCGTCCCGGCTAAAACCTCAATCACCCACGAGCTCTCTATCACTATGGGATCTGCAACCCCTTCATCTTCTGCCAGAAACCTGGGGGTCAGCTTGGACGACGAGCTCTCCGTCACAGAACACATTGCCGCAGTCTCTCGGTCATGTAGATTCACCCTCTAAAACATCAGAAAAATCAGAAAATACCCGTCTCAACATTCCACCCAACTGCTAGTCCAAGCCCTTGTCCTCTCAAGGTTGGACTACTGCAACTCGCTACTAGCCGGCCTTCCTGCAAGTGCAATCCGTCCCCTGCAGAGGATAAAAAATGAGATTCAAGACCCTGGTGCTGACTTTCCGAGCTGTAAACGGGACTGCCCAGAGCTATATCTACTCTCTCCTCCGGCCCTATACCCCTGCCCACCACCTACGGTTGTCTGCTGACAACCCCCCCCCCCCCCCCCAATGGTGGAATCAACTCCCCACCTCCATCAGAAGCACAGACTGCCTTCTCACCTTCAAAAGAAGGCTTAAAACTAATTTATTCCAAAAATGTAATGGCATTTAGGAATAGTATGGTACTTAACATAATCTAATGTTGTTCAGAACTACTTGTCGGTCCCCATATGGTGACTCACCAGTGTTGTTGTTTTCTTGCTTTACTGTTCGCAATCGTTGTGTTATGCTTTTCTCTGGCACTTATTGGTTCTCACGATGTACATTTCACGATCTAAAAGCCCACTGTGTTTGGGGTCTATCACGTTGCTATGCTCAGTGAAAAGTAAAAGCTCTCTCTTGTAAATCGCTTTGGTTCAAAGCGTCTGCTAAATGAATACATGTAAATGTAATTGTTTGTCCTCACCGGAGCGTTGGATTAGCAGAAGGAACCACTCCCTGTATTCCATGAAAAAGTAAAAGTTCCTCATAGTTGTATCCCCCGTCCTATGATATGCTCAAGGTTGACCTGATTTAATTGTTTTTATATTTCATCTTAATCTGCTGCCACGTTCTTTTAATGCCTGCAGGATTGCACCTATACATTAATATTAAATTAATAGGTTTAAATACTGTTCTTCTAGTTTCACCTCAGATTTTATAACAGTTGGGCACTTACGGTAAAACAGAAGTTCTTAATTACTAACTACAAATGACATCTTTAACCAGTCTAATTAGGTTAATTACGATCTCTAGAAAGTATTGGTCTACTTTCTAATTTGGTCTACAGTATTTACATTTGACATGACATCCACTTTTGTTTTATACAGGATTGTTTTAAAGTCTTTAAATTACAGTATTTAGATTATTTAGTAATTAATTACACCCAACACTATATGTTGGGTGTAAAAAGTAATTAAAATGTAAACTTACGCATTGACTCGAGCAGCTATTTTCTCCCAAGATAACTCTGTCCTTTGCCGGTTTTTTTTTGTCTTCATATTCGTCATAAACTTGGATAAGCACTAGGGTTGGGCCTGTGGGACCAATGGGCCTTGAAAAAAAAAAAGTCTTAATGCTGTGGGACCAATGGGCTGTGGGACCAATGGGCTGTGGGACCAACGGGCTGTGGGACCAACGGGCTGTGGGACCAACGGGCTGTGGGACCAATGGGCTTGTTGTAGCCAATATTATAATAATAATAATAATAATAATACATTTTATTTGGATGGAGCCTTTCTAGACACTCAAGGACACCGTACAAAATGAGGCAAAAGAACACATCAACAATTAACACCAATATCAACATACAAGAATAGAGATAAATAAAAACACACAAAATAAACACAATTAAAATTGGATTAAGGGATGAGACAGGGCAAGTGGCAAGTGGTTATGTTTTTATTGCAGTGCGTTTATATTAGTTACTATTTATTGTTATATTATTACCATGACAACTTGCAACCTGGGCATAGGAGGGTCCAGCCAATAGCAGGCAAGATGATCACTACTTGAGGGTGTCACTGGGGCACAGGTGGTGGGATTGGTAATTAGACAGAAGCCACACAGTTTTTCAACCGTGCGGGCGGTTGTTTGTTTTCAGTTGTTTAGAGTTTATTTCGGTTTATTTTCCTAACAAAGTTAGTTGTTTAATTTATAATTAGCACCCGGCTTTATTTATGCTTTTGACATCCTGCTGCATTCTCAAAATAAACATTCAAAAGAACTGAAGACCTCAAATGTCAACTGCTTCACGCGTTGGAAAGGGCTCCACGCCATCCCTCATTAGGCAAAGTTTTGTGGTTCTGATTGCCTATACAGGGCTGTTTGACCAATGGGCTGTGGGACCAATGGGCTGTGGGACCAATGGGCTGTGGGACCAATGGGCTGTGGGAACATAGGTACGCTCCCTACAGTATGCCACATTTATGTTCTATGTTTGCTCATTCCTGCCAAAGTGAATTCTATGTTTGTTTATCTTGCATAGCGAATAAACCCCCATTCTGATTCTGATACAAATAACATAGAAGTACAAATAACATAAGTACAAAGTGGGCACTAGCTGTACAAGTGGGGGGGGGAAATAACTTTAATGAGTTAGTGCAAAGAAGGATGGGTATATATAGTCCCTAATGAAATACACATAGAATAAGTGATCAAGTCAAAACAATCTCTGTGTAAATCGATGGCTTTCGAATCCTGATACCCAGACAAAACGGTATATTTGTGAACAGTCTGGTACCATGATTAGCATTGTTATCACTAGATAACTAGTGACAAATGGCAACAAAAAATCAGAAATCTGCTTTTACATTTGGAAAGACCTTGTCTGAAATGCAGATGTCCAGCCACAATATCATCCTCCGTCTCAAAGGGCAAATCTCCTCAGACCAGGTCAAAAAGCAGCACTCCCAGGGACCAGACAGTGGCCTGGCGACCGTGGTATCTACCGTCCAGAACCCAGTCTGGTGGGTAGAAACATGAAGTGACTAAATGAGGAAGACAGGTAATGTTAGTTGTAGAAAAGGTTTCAGAGTTTAGTTTACATTTAGTCATTTAACAAGAGCGTTTTGATTGCTGTATCCATTACTGTGACACTCCAGCAACACTGTGTCAGCCCTCGTTCCCTCACCGGCCATTTCTGTGTGGATTTTATCCTCCAGGAGGTCTCCGCAGCCAAAATCAATTAACTTCACCTCCATAGTGTCTGGACTATGCAGACTATGCACTATGCAGGAACCTCAGCAGGAGGTTGTCGCACTTGATGTCGCGGTGAAGTACACCTCGTTCACAACAGTGCACCATAGCCTGAATCACCTGCTGCATGATGGCCCTGGCCTGTTCTTCTTCCATCAGGCCCCCCAGCTGCTTTTCAAAATCAAATAGGTCCATACATGGATCTGGCTTCTCCAGAACCAGGATGTACCTGTCATTCTCCTCAAACCACTGGACCAGCTTGGGGATTTGGTCTCATGTGAGAAGCTCGTTCACCAGCCTCATGAGCGCCACCTCCACTGGTAACGTGCCAGATGTCCCAGGCTGTGAGGGGACAGAAGGCTGGGAGTTGAACATTTGACATCTATATTATTAGAGGCGTTATTAACACCACAACCTGTAGATGGTGGGGGCTGTTGGATCTGGGGCTGTTGGGCCCAGGAAACATCCCTGCCATGACGCAAAGGGCTTCTTGGATGGGATCTGCCCTTCGCCATGGTTTGACTGTGCCCTACGCTTCAGCCTCTTCATGCTAAGTGAGCAGGAGGTTGTCGCACTTGATGTCGCGGTGAAGTTCACCTCGGTCACAACCTAAACCACCTGCTGCATGATGGGCCTGGCCTGTTCTTTTTCCACCCAGCCCCCCAGCTGATTTTTGAAATCGGAAATTGGATTTGGTCTCATGTGGGAGGCTCGTTCACCAGCCTCATGAGCGCCACCTCCGCTGGTAACGTGCCAGTGGAGCGACCTCCACTAACGTGCAAGGCAACTGATGTAATGGCCTGAGGAGCAAGAGACATGGATCACAGTTAGAGCTCTTGGTTAGTGTGTCAATGTGTCAAAATAGGGTCTTTGCAGACAATTACCGCTGTTCGTGCTGTCTCCCAAATTACAGATGATCCCAGACAGGCGGTAGACACCAGTGTCTGGGTTGTCCCTCTGAAATTAAAAAGTATGTTAGTTTACTTTTTCCCAACCATTGCAGGAAAGCACACTATCCCAGAACAGTCAACTATCTTTTGACCAATATCTCATCTAAATAATGAACTAAATCTTTCAGTGTCATTCATTTTGACAGCCCCCCTCTCTTTCTCTCTCTTTCTCTCTCTCTCTTTTTCTCTCTCTCTCTCTCTCTATACCTCTATGTATTTTCTCACCCCATGTGGCACTCCTGTGCTCTCTGTCTGGCTGTAGGTATACCCTGGAGTTGAGGTGAAGTCAAATATCGTGGGTAACAGAAACAAAATTTGACTTCCATATTTTAGTATCAGGCTACTCAAATCCTAACTTCCCTACCAACGTCAATTGTTTGCATCAGTATGTTTATAGTCTGAAAGTGGCCTAGGCCATAAAAGGAGGATAATGTTTGGAGGTACTTTTTAGTGTGTAAATTATTACTTGGATGTTTCATTCCCACAGACTGAGAGAGAGGACAGTGATAGGATTCCTGAGATGGCAATTTAATTGGTCTTTTTCAGCAGTTTCCCACACTTAAAACTGAACCTCTTCATGTGAACCACCAGAATAGTGCTCAGAGAAACAGTTGCGGATCAGTCAATCGATCATAAACGGCCTTGAGGCCTGGTTGTGGACTTGTGGACGAATTCAATAGTGTTGCGTTGAAAGGATCTTACTGGGGAAGGGAGAGGAGCTTGCTGACCACAGACGCCTGCTCACTCAGACACAGCTGACATCTGCACTCAACATCTGCTGCCTAGAAATACACCACAGGAGGAACATTACAGAGCCGTGTTATCAAGCTGAAGACTAAGAACCTAGCCCAGTTATGCATGTACTAAGTTCGTAGTATGGGAATCATAGTGAGTTGATAGAAGATGCACCATTAGATGCAAATTCCATGTGAATACATCACCCTGCACGACTCCCAGGTTAACACTGTGGAGTCCCTCTGTTTCCTGGGCACCACCCTCTCCCAGGACCTCAAGTGGGAGCTGAACATCAGCTCACTCATAAAGAAAGCCCAGTAGAGGATGTACTTCCTGCGGTAGCTGATGAAATTCAGCCTGCCAAAGACAATGATGGTGCAATTCTACATCGAGTCCATCCTCACCTCCTCCATCACCGTCTGGTACACTGCTGCCACTGCCAAGGACAAGAGCAGACTGCATCATCCTTGCCGCTGAGAAGGTGATAGGCTGCAATCTGCCATCCCTCAAGGACCTGCACACCGATTCCTCTCACCCTGGACACTCTGCTTCAGCTGCTCCCCTCTAGCAGGAGGCTGCGTTCCATCAGGACCAAAACCTCTCGCCACAGGAACAGCTTCTACCCTTCTGCCATTGCCCTCTTCAACAGGGCCATGTCCGTCGCAGACACCGGGACTGCCAAGTATCTGGCCCCCGTATCTACGAGAAAGGGCAGATTGGTCCCTGCTACAGTCACTGGGAGCATAGGGTCTGCCACCCCATGCTCACTGGTGCTTCCTGGGCTCCGTCATTGCTGCCCCCCCCCATCTGGGTACCCCCCTTCAAATCAACATCAGAGGAGCAGCCGCAGGATAAGGAGCCAGATCCCCATCCAGAATCCCACTGCACACTGCCACTTTAGCACACACCACCTTAAAAACTTACCACTGTGATTTTGCACCACTGCTTGCACTACTGTGTATATACCCCCCCCCCCCCCCCGTACTATACATACCCATCCTTCTTTGCACTCTCTCACTATAGTTATATTCCCCCCCATCTGTATAGCTAGTGCCCACTGTATTTTATGTTATTTGTACTTTTATGTTATTTGTATCTAATTTGTATTGTATTGTATATTATATTTTGTATCCTGTTTTATTATTATGTCACATAAATGTTCTATGTTTGCTCCTTTCTGCTATAGTGAATTTTGTGTTTGTATATCTTGCATAACGATTAAAATAGATTCTGGTTCTGATTTCACATGCAATTGGGGTTCAGAGATGAAGGTCTTTAGTGAGGGTCACAGTCAGGATCAAAGGGTCAGGGGTCAGTGAGGTGGCTAACTTGTGCAGGCCATGATGGGAGAAGTGATACCCTCAAAAATAATGACAAGCAGATTTGAAACATTAGAAAAATTGCATTCTTTATGACATCTTTGCTACGTTGTGACATTATAAAGCTCTCTCTCTCTTTTTCCTCACCAGCAGGGTGACAACTTGCTTCCCCCTGGATAGTTGTGGAAAACCAATATTTTACTATAATATATTGCATTAAAACACTTAACATAAGAGGAAGAGGGTTCCTATCCTAATTGGTATCAACAGTCATTTTCAACTGAGGGTGAAACGGCGGTCAAGATACAGACAGCAAAAGAGGACAAAAGCAGTATCTTTTTTTATTTTATTTCGTAAACCCAGAAATGTAAATTACATCAATATAAAATAACGTGTGCCCGGTCACTGCCGCAGACCTATGGCTCTCTTTGAAGCAGCGTAAGACCTTTAGGGCGAGGGTTGATCCCATGAAAGAAAGGTATTTTCTTGGCCTTCTTTCGCGTCACTGGTTGAAGCCTCTACTGCATTTGAAGTACACAACAATTTAACAATATGAATGGCATTATAATTTTTTTTACTGTTAAATAACATTGCTCCATTTGTAATGAGCACACATAAGTGAAGTCTGTTTTTTGAGCACTGCGAACGTCGGTTTCTGTGTTGACTTTCCGTTTATGAAACAAAAGTTAACAAAACACATTACCCAAAATATTATTTCATGGGATCAGCAAAATGCTTCTTAGTTCCTTACTTTTTGGAGTTTCCTCACTTACAGTGCTCCTACACCACTGCATCATGCTTTATTTTCATAGAGAATTAATAGAGAAAGATTTGAATTGTTCAGATGTTATTATGATTCAATTATAGTCTAACAGTACATACAATCGTAATATTTTTTAATACTACCTGAAGAGAAGAACAGTTGTCAGGGTGGCTAACAAGCCAGCACTATCTTTACTCTTCTTGTCACACACTCTTGTTTCTTGAGGTTTCTTTGAGTGTTTCCTGGCCTTTATCCAGCCAGAGCGCTCATCAGACTTATTGCTGACTCCTTCAGCCAATCTGCCTTCACAAGCACAGCTTGTGTCAGAGATCCATTTTCAGATGGCAAGGTCTCTTCATCATGAACATGCACCATCACTTTGCCTTTTTAGTCATCTGTAGTACGTCTGCAGGCCTTGACCAAGCCAGAGTCATCAGATTTCTCACAGTTGCTGTTTTTGGTGGACTTGACCGAACCAGAACCAGTTCAGTAGGTTGGTCCCGTTGGACGCTTGCTTTTACAGAGACGTCTGCTGCAGTCACCTTTGCGGTGCCATGGCAGACAAACCGGTCCTCTCTATTACTATTAGCACGGCTGCTTATGTCTATGGTGGTTATATAGGCTACAAGGTAGAGTGCCAATTCGTCATGGCAGAACAGAACAATAACCAGAACAACAGGATCTGGATTGCATCATCTACCATGCTCTTCTGGGGTTCGACGCTACTGACCACAGAACTCTCTGTTTGGTTTAAGCTCATCAGTATACCTGTAAACAAGCCCTAGATAGACCACTCTTAACCCAGTCATCCTCCAGAACTACAGACCAGTATCCCTGCTACCCTATGTCTCAAAAACTGTTGAACGTGCAGTGTCCAACCAACTGTGGAACTTTCTCTCCCAGAACAACCTTCTTGACCCTAACCAATCACGCTGCAAGACTGGCCACTCCAAAGTGGAGTTATATGATTAGTAATTGATTTAGTCTTTGTAATGTATAATTTATTCATTTAAGTATTTAACCATTCGATTATTTGTGCATTTATTTATTGAGTTTTACTTTTTCAGTATCAGCTGTGTTCTATAGCTTTTGTGGTTTCGTGCAAAAAGAACGTTTTTGCCAAAAATGTTTTATCTAATAATGATTGCAGTCTCTACATGTAGGGGGTGCCACGAGGGGGTCCAAGCTTGTTGTCAAAGGGGCATTGTCCACCCACCCCAACCCCCAGAACCAACCCAGCTATATAGAGTGGTCAAAAGAGCTACCCAATATTCAGTCCAGTTTATATTGACAATGTGACAACTTTTTTAGAGGGAAGAGAGCGAAATATTGACAGGGTGCAGTTTCTCTGGCTTGGTTCAACAGTCAGGTAGCTGTGCTTGGATAGGTCGTAAAATAAATTGTTCAAATATTTCAATAAGTACCGTTAGAGGGCGCTATAGTATTGTCATTAGGTGTGCTTTGCTTCAAGCAATGTGGAGAACTGCCAGACCTTAGTGGTCTGGCCAATGTGCCCCAAACGTAATTAACATGTTACCATTACTTATAATACCACATGTATTAGGAAGTAGTTGGATGGTAATGTAATGCTGCAATGGAGCGCTGGTACCGGGTTTTCAACAAAAAGGTTAATGTGTGTGTCTTGTTTTACCACGAATACTGAGATGTTTCAGCAGTACGGCACACAAAAAACACACAGACATGCACACACAAAGAGGAGGACCCCCCCCCCTCCCTCTCTCCCCACCTATGGAAATTATGGAGAAGAACTTGCAGACAGGAAGGTCACATCAGTATGATCTACTGATGTGCCCATCTCAATGGGAGGGACGTTTCTTTTCATGTCAGGCTACCTTCAGAACAGCTGAATGTTCTGGATCGCCCTTTCTTCAAGCGCAGTCTGCGCTTTCTTTCTGGGATTCCCTTTGGGGAAGGGGACTTCCTGGTGAATGATGAATGTTTAGATAAACAACAGGATTCGTAAATCACTGTATATTTCATTATTCTTATTGAACTATCATGGGGGGGGGGAGGGGTCATGACCCAGACTGTTGAGTCTGGTTACAGTCTGGCTTGGAAGCATCAATTTTTCATGTAATCGTTCTATAATGCTAAAAACCGATTTTTTATGAAGAACGGCTTGCACATTGGAAGCCTTCCTCTGCCCAATGAAATAAGCCGTGTTTGGCATAGTGTCAACCACGTTTTTACACACCTCTGCTTTCTTCCGCCAAATGTACTGTGGTGTCTTTCCTCTGGGCTGCACAGCTGAGAGGTTCGAGAAAACTGATCAGGTGCTGATGTTAAGCGTCCGTGAGGCATTAACTGTCCAACTCCAGGCAGAGCTCATGCCAGGCCAAGTAAAATACCTACTCTCTCTTCTCACCTTATCTCTCCTCTCCCCCTGCCCTCTTTCTATGATTGGGATCGTAGCACAAACAGCCTCCTTCCAGAGTCACCCCTGCTCAGCAGTGGAGCTCAGGACTCACCATCTTTCGACCAGTGATGGGGTTATTGAGACAGGTTGTCTGATCCTGTTGAACTTACATTTGTCGGTTTGAAACAAAAAGAAAAGTGTGCGGTTAGGTGAGTCAGTGTGTGCGTGTGTGTGTGTGTGTGAGCAAGAGAGAGAGAGAGAGAGTTTACGACCCTCTGGTTTTGATCCATGCACCACTGACCTGTATTTTTCAACCTGTGTTTTTTTGCATTGCACTTCAAGGAACAATTGCTGTTTGGTTGTTTTAACATAAGGCTTTGCGCTTGTTGAAACTTTCAAGACAGCGTGGTCAAATTTTCCTTGATCTCTGAGCTCTTATGATTATCTTTTTATGTTAAGCAAGTATGATTTTGCTTTTATAGAAACAAAATGTATCCGTAAGGTAAGTAAAAGCACGTTTCCCACAAGTTAGGAACAAAGAAGGAATGTTTGTGTGTGTGTGTGTGTGTGGGGGGGGGGGGATCTCAGTGCAAAATTGTAGGTGTGTATGTATTGTGCATAAATCCCATGTGACATTGTGATAGGCCCCCCTCAGTGGCCTGCCCCCTCTGGCACTGTCCCTGGCTCAGGACCAGAGGTGTAAATACCCCTTCGTCCCCCCATCTGTCAGCCAAAGGTCTGGGTGTGTTTTTGTGGGAGGGCGTCGGGGGAAAGATGAAGAAGAAAAACAGAACAAGATAGAGAGAAGCAGGGAAAGAGAGAGAGAGAGAAAGAGAGAACGGCAGAGGAAAGAATGGGGTGAAGAGCGAAGGCAGGATGGGAAGGGGGGGGGGGTTAAATGTACCCCCCCCCCTACCCCTTCTGATGAAGCCCAGGCCCGCTTGGACTCAAAGATAAAGATGAACAAGAGAGATAAAGGGAAGAAAATAAAGAATGGGGGGGGGGGGGGGGGGGGAACGCATCCCAACATGTGCTGCTCTCTCAGCACTCTGCCTGTTCACAACAGACAACAGCCCTTCTCTTCCCCTCACTCTCTTTCTCTGTCTGAGAGATGAAAAAAGAAAAAAACTTTCATCAATTAATCTATCACCAGCAACCTTTTGGGGTTACATTGCCCGTGTTTTTCTTGCAGTGTTTTTGTTTGCAAAAAAAAAAGGGATTGTTGAGTCATACCTATCAATATTAAACCCACTGACCCAAGGTCAGTCTTAGTTAGCTAGTTTGTTAAGAGTTATATATTTTATTCAAGGAAAGTCAAACGTTTTCTGTTTCACGGTTGACAACTTTTAAACTTGATCCAAAGAATAGTAACACAGTTGAATTTAAATGGTTCCTTTTAACTCATGGCCATCATATATCATAATACGTTCAGTTCTTTTATACCCAAGTCTTTCCTCTCCTCTCTCTTTTTATTGAATTCTTCTCACCAGGGGGAGAGACCAGAAAAGTGTATAGGAATGCATTTGTGTGAGTGTGCCACTGAGCGTGCTAGTTTGCAAGACAAGTTTGTAGATGTTTTGTCATTTTATACTTGACAGAGGCAGGATCGAATGTGAGCATGGATTAAATGTGGATAAAGATGGAACGTCTGGTCTAATCCCTGCCAACGGGCCACTCTTTCCATATCAACCCTATTAAGACTAATCTGGGAATCAATGTCGCCAGACCACGTCAACAGATCAAACACCAGAAAATGTGAAACAAACAGCATTTGGATACACACACCAATTCTAGCTGCATATGTGGCCTTATTATTTGAAGGTGGCAGGTATAGGTATATTTTCATTCTAGGTACATATGTATTTTTCATTCTTTCTCTCGCTCCCTCCTCCCTCTCTCTCAAGTACTTTCTTTCCATGTCCATCCCCCGTCCCCCATCCATAGCAGTATCAGTCTGTGTGACAGGTCTGGGCGTTCTCTCAAAGCTCACCAGAGCAGGGCGTTGGAGTGGTGGTGGTGGTGGGGGGGAGGGGTCTTTTCTGCGCTGCTGGTTGTAGAAGTTGGAGTTGAATGTGCGTTGCGTTTGCCAGGTTCGACGCGCGTTGCCTTCACCGCTGTGGGGTAAATCTGCATGGGTTACCGGACGTTGGCGTAACTCGAATGCAAAATCGAGCTCAGATAACAAATGCTGATATACTAAAACCACACTCACAGACAGGTACGAGGGGATTCGATGTTGAGAAGCAGGTGTTGGGTTTAAAAAAAATCACCTGACCACTGTAACGCCAATTTTGGGTCTTGGCTGAAACTTGAGTAGGGATCTGACATGTGGTTCTTTAGTAAAGAAGGAAAAGAGGGAGGAGAGAGGAAGAGGAGGGAGGGGAGAGGAAAAGGAGGAAAGGATGGAGGACAGAGGAAGAGGAGGAAGAGAGGAGGCGGGGAGGTGATGACTGTCAAAGAAAGAAGGGCGAAGGTCACTGGAGATCAAAAGAACATCCCTCCATCCTCTTTTAAATCTTCCTCCATCTTCGTCATCTTGAGCCTGGCAATCCTGGATGAGTCCTGCCTGGTTCACGGGAGGTCAGAGGGGGTCGAGGATGGGGAGGGACACTTTTGGGAGGCCCCTTCCCAGGGCTTATTCAGGGACAGGGGACGGGTCAGTTTCTAAGCTCACTAGAAACACAGACCACTGTCTCCCTCT
This sequence comes from Protosalanx chinensis, assembly GCA_030340685.1. Taxonomy (NCBI): domain Eukaryota; kingdom Metazoa; phylum Chordata; class Actinopteri; order Osmeriformes; family Salangidae; genus Protosalanx; species Protosalanx chinensis. The sequence continues at coordinate 4,148,695 of CM059329.1, forward strand.
CCATCTCGAATACCCACTCCCCTTCACTCCCTCAGCCCCTCTCCCCTCAAGCAGCCCTCCAACCACCTCTGTCAGCAATGGCCTAAAGAACTTTCATGTTAAGTCAAGAAAGAGTTGGCGTGAGCGGAGAAAAACAATTGGGAGAAAATAGCCAAGCTTCACTCACTCGCTCTTTCTTTCTGTCATTTTAGCAGACACTCTTATCCAGAGCAACTTACAGCACATGCAGGGACATTCCCCCATGAGGCAAGTAGGGTGAAGTGCCTTGCCCAAGGACATAACGTAATTTGATGGGGCCGGGGTTCAAACCAGCAACATTCTGGTTACTAGCCCGATTCCCTCACTGCTCAGATCACCTGACTCCATCTTTCTCTCTCTCCCTGCCATTGTCTCTCTATTGCCCCTCCCCTTTTCTTTCCTCTCTCTACCCCTCCTTTGAAATAAGCAGCGAGAGATCATGTCTGAATTAGAACAATCATTATGGTGGTATCCGGCATGATAAAGCAATAGTTAAAAAACTTCACATCACTGAACATGTATTGTTTACCGCCCATCAACACAGCACAAATCAAGTGTGAAAGTAAGTCGATTCGTCCTTCTTTTACACAATCTCACGTAATCTTCTCTAGATTTTCCTGGAGAACGCATCAATTCGAACAGGAATGTAAGGGGACGAGCAAGGCCAAGAAGTCACTCACCCCAAAGTGGTATAATGTCGCTCCCTAAGCAGCCTCATTCTGTTTGATAGGAAGTCTCTTTTGATCCCAGCGACTCATGTTTCTCCCTAAATGAAATATCAACCCACCCCTCCATCTTCGTCCTTACACACTCACGCTAGAGTTAACGGACAAACACACACACCATATGCCATGACAGAGATACATGGCTCCTAATGGGGCTGTTTGTCTGAGCAGGCAGGTTCCTCTCAGATGGTCACAGTTCCTTGATTTCTGAAAGTTATGCATTCCGCCAAGACATCCTCTGATGGACAAACTGACAGATGGACTCACCGCTTTGAGAAAACATAATGCATTTAATACCATGTGATTCTTATAGCAAGCCTGACAACCATTAACAACCCATTTAAATGTACCTGGAATTGTTTTTCTTCATTCTTCTGAATGAGTCAAGGGCCAGGCTGTCTGAAGGGAACTCCTGCGGCGTGGCCCATTAGAACTAACAACCTCTTCAAACAGGCCAGGACACGGCTCCCAGAGGAAGGAACCAACTATTCTCCACAGATAACCTACAACACCTGTCTCTGAACTTTTTCTACTGTTGCGAGGGCTGCTTTCACTGGGAAGAACCACCGGTTGTGTCTAAAAAAAAACCTGTGTGTGTGCGTCTATGTGAGTGTGTGTGTAAGTGAGATTTCTAGTTGTGTCAACTACCATAGATAGCAGGAGATGACAAGAATCCTATCTAGTTTGTCTCTAAATGAACCCCTGGCAGAAGATTCCGGCACAGATGGTCCTCTGCCTGTACACACCATCTGGCTCCCCATTTGACTCGCTGCTAGAGCAATCGAAATACGGCCATCCCAGCATGCAATGGTACGGAGACAGGATGTGGACAGGGTCAACAAGCTGACAGAACTTACATGGGAAGCGAACGGAAACTACCTCATCTAAAAAGCGAGAACGAGGGAGTAAGAGAAGAAGAATATACCGAAAGAATGCGAGGAGATACAATGAGACAGAGAGAGAGAGAGAGAGAGGGAGGAAAGGGACAAGGACGTCACCACCAAACCTCTCCTTTGTGTCACCAGTCATCTGCTCCCATGTAAACACTTGTCTTTCACTCATCTCTTTTTTTAGAACCAGACCAGGACATGACTTCACACCCGACATCCTCTTTCTCAGCAGGATGAGCGGTGAGTAGAAAGAAGGGTTTGGGTTAACCAGGAAGGCCTCACGCAGACATGGAGGCCAGCAGTGTAGACCCCTAGGGCTGGTGGAGACCAGGGTGGTGGTTCGGTGGTTCCTAGCTCTCATTGTTCATTGCAGCTGACAGTCCCTGAGTTCGGATGGTTCATGGATTGAAATGTTTCAGTGAGTCGGGGAGGATGTTATTGGTCAGGACACAAACACGTTAGGGAATTACTTTGAGCTCACACTACATGCAATGTTTCAGCTGTGTAGAGGTTGGGATCGCGGGTGTTCATGTGGCTGTTATGTAGCAGTGTTTAGTGTTCTGGTGAGACCACAGGACAAGCAGCGAGGGGGCCCCAACACCCATAAAGCAGCAGGAGGGAGTTATAATGTTCAGTCTGGCCTCAGGCCAATGCCATCATCACGTATTACAAGTAAATCATATTCATCACAAGCACCTGTGTAACATCCCTGCTCTGGTTTCAGAAGTATCTCAGAGAACAAGGAACACACACTGAAATACACATGTCTGCTCATGCATACAATGAAAATCACACACACACACACAGTGTTCTGTAACCAAGACCAGGGGAAGATTGAATGGGAATTGTAGAGGGTACGAGAAGAGGCAGAAAGAGCGAGAGTGAGAGAGGGGGTGAATGGGAAGCAGGCCAATTGCACCAATTTCAGGGTCCATTTGATGGTAGCAGTTACTTTAAGGAAAATAAACGTGTAAGAACGCTTACTTTTTTCATGGGACTGTATCAGATAATTGGTAATAAAACTAGAGTTTCTAGAGGAAAATAAATTACTTCTTAATCGACGGTTTGAGAGGTCAAGCCACATAGAAAGAGCCGAGTAGGTTCATTACACCAGCAGTCTGTCAAGTGAAGTTGAATAATGACGCTGTTCTGAATAATACCGGGAAATGTAAGAAATTGGAGCTTTACACTTTTGGCCATCACCTAAAAAAAGCAAGAGAAATATAAAGGATGTGAAACAGATGAGTGTGAATTTATAGTTTTTATGACCGTAAGCAGCTAGCGGCTTAAACGCAATGGGTTCATCTTCGCCTGTGTGAAGCGGCCCACTGACTCGGTCACATCACTGCAACCTTATGACCTTCACGTTGTCTTAAAGAAACAGGTGACACAAACAAAGGATGTTTTTTGTTTTTTTTTATCCTCGTAGAGTACAAAGTACATGCACACACGTTCTGACACACTGGTGTCACAACATTCAAGGTGAGTTGCCTTTCGGCTTGTGTTTGAGCGTTCAGGCCTGAAACATATGTAAACACCAAGAGAATGAAGAACAGGTGCCTCAAATAACTCGCAATGCGTGGACAAAGCAAGAGTAACTAAGTAACAGAGAGATAGAGTGACAACAAGAGACACCGAGAGACAACAGTGTTGAATCGAGGTGACCTGTAATCATGGCTCCACCATCTGGGAGGTGGGATGGGGGGGAGACACCCGCTGTGCCAGGCCCTGGGAAAAGGAAGAGGATGAAGACATAAATGAATGAGCGAAAATAGAGCGAGGGGGGGGGGACACAAACAAGGGTTTAGTCTTACGTCCACCTGCTCAGAAGCCTGTCTGGGTTAGGCTGCTAACGAGCTTTGGACCCTCCAGGTAGACTGCTGACTGAGCAGAGTCTGCACCACATACTCTGGACCCACGGGGCTTCATTACCAGTACAAAACCGACAACTTCCTGCGTCATTATTAAAGAAAGTGACCAGAAAGGCCATTAGACTATGCATCAACTCTGCATATTGAAGACCAAAAAACAAGAGATTTGTATAATTGTTTTGGCTGCTGAGTTGACAGATGAACCATGAAACCTCTTCAAACAATGTATCAGAACATTATTTGAAGAAAAAAAATCCTGAAAAATAAAGCATTTATTAGTATTAGTATTAACTCTAACCAAAACAAAGCATGATGCGAAGAGTTTGACTTGAACAGAAGAAAGAGGATGATTTCCTGGGATTTCTGTCAAGTGCCTTTGTCATGGAGACAGTGAGGTCATTGACATGCGCCATTGCCAAGATTACCAAGAGCAGCAAACTCATTCATGGGCACCCAGATATATATACACACTCTGTGTGTGGGAATGCACGATAAGTGGACCTAAAAACAGACAACCCATTTGAAAACGGGGCTCAAACACTAACTGTCCAAGAAGCAAAGGGCAAGGGTTTTAAGAACCTGAGCAAAGAAGGTGTCAAGGCTTGTTAGGATGGTCATCGCTGATCGAACAGTATATCGGTTTATGCATGTTTTCTTCTATACCCTCTCCATTCCTGTCACACTGCTACAATGACAACTTGCCGCTAACCCAAACAGTTCCTTCTGCCCCGCTGTGCAACCCCAGGAGCCTCTACAGGAGAACAGAGGGGGGTAACATGACACAGACAGCTGGAAGAAGAAGGGGAGGCGATCTCCCGTGCCCAACACCTAGCCCAGGGTCTGTCTGCCTGGGCTGGCTCTGTCGCTGAGAGCCTCTCCACTCTACGTGGGACCTGATCTACTTCCCAGCTTGATGAATGTCTGCCCACCAGCTGACAGGCTCTCAGGGAAGACCGATAGGTCTGTAGAGACTTGTTAAAAGGGGGACCCAACTGCACTCCTCTGGGCAGAGGCAAAGTGGGGGGGCAGGGAGGACAGGAGGGAGCAGTGGGGGAGGAGGGCCAGGGTCAGTGACCTCCACATTAGCAGTCTTTAAATCTTACCCCCAGTCAGGGAACAGAACATGCTCTCACATGGACACTGTTGACCGGGGTATCGGAGTATCAGAGTCGCTCCTTTGGGGCTTCCGGCAATGCAGAGAAAGAGGAATGAGAAAAAGGGAAAGATGGAGAAAAAATAAAGTATGTGTGGGGGGAGGGAAGAAACAAAAAATGTTGGCAAAAGGAGACTAGAACCAGAGAAAGTTTTTTTTCTGAGAAAGAGAGAGAGGGAAAGAGAGAGAGAGGGAGAGGGAGAAAGACAGAAATATGTTTGCTGTGGTGGACGGGGACGTATGTTCCTTAACAGTTCTAAGAGGCCCTACAGATGTTTCCAATGAAGGGATGGGCAGCAGGTGGACACAACATGTACACAACATGGCTGGTAAATATCGGAGAGATAAAGAGAGAGAGCGGAACAGAGAGTCTGACGAAGCGAGAGGGAGGGATCAGGAGTGGGAGAAAGACGAAGAGAGAGCAGAATCCCAGGGCTTGTTTTGCATCCCTGAATGCAACCCAAGTCAGGCCAGGGTGGGCGGGGAAGGACAACTTTGTTTTACTTTGGACGGTTTTCAAAATAAACTGGAGACTGTTGATCCGGCCGGCGTGTTCATTCTCCACCCCCCCCCCCCACCCCCCTGCAGAGCCTCAAATCTAACTTCACACAGAACGCACACTTCTCCATTACTATAGCGATCCGTCGGACATCCTCCTCACCAAGGCCACTCTCGCTCGCCACCCCCGGGCGCCCCCTGCATCCATGCCTCCGCAGGTGTTCCCCGCTTCTTTCCGACGCCTCTCCCACCCAACTATCCTTCTGTAGCATGTTATGTGTTTACGCCAACAACACCCCACTGCTAATGCAGCGACGAAGCCATTATATCTGTACGGTTTTACACGCTAATTCCTAACTTTGTAACTCCCACCGTAAAGGGTGTTCTTAACCGGTGAAACAGTGTCTTACTCAAGCTTGGTATACTTTAAACGGTGTTTATTCTTTTCAGTATTCAAGTTTTCCACACGCTACTTGCTAGGTAAACAACAGTTCAGATTCCCCGGTTAAAACAAAAACAGGTTTTTACATAAAGCAGATCCGGCAGGTTAAAGCATCCGCCCCACTTAACCAACAGGGGGAGGTTTCTCCACAATAAGAGATCGCCATTATTATACTACAAAATACGGAATAACTTCACACCTCCCACTTGGCCTACTCGTCTTTGACCATGTAGGCCACAAAATGATCCTTAATACACAATGTAATAAACAGAACATGCAAAACCACTCAGGTAACATAAGAGAGAAACAGCACACAACAGTTCAAAGAAACAGATCCGCCCCAAGTTCTCCATTCAAGTCCCACAATCCCAGCACCTCTCAGGTACTTAGGGGAGTAAGAGAAACTCCCTCCTGCTCCTCCACTGGCAGCAATACCACCAGCCTCCTGACGTCCCTGCGTAGGATCGTGGAAGGACACGGCTCCTTGTCCTTCCTTACTTGGGACAGGCCCATGGGGGGGCTATGACAAACCCTCACTTTGACGTCCCGGACAACACCCTCATCATCTGGACACGACTCCTCGACACGACCCAGCCTGAAACGACCCCGGAGGGCGTTTTGGTCTGCAACCCAAACCAGGTCTCCGACGGTGACATTCCTGGCCATGCCACTTTTGCCTAATGAAGAGGTGAGGCCCTGCCAACTGGCTCCACCGTCTCCAGAACTTATCCACCTCCACCTGGACTGCTCGCAGACGACTGAACGGGTAAGTAGGGAACTTGAAACCCTGGGTGTCACCTCTGGGCCCCGCCCGACCCAACAACAACGAGTTTGGTGTCACGACGTCCACAGTCTCCTCCTGAACCTGAGCTCTGGCTCCAATCGGTCTCTCGTTAGAAAGGTTGGCAGCCAGATAGAGGAGGGTTTGGAACTCCAGGATGGTCAAGTTGCCCTCCTCACCAACACTGCTCAACGAACTCTTCAACACGCGGACAGCTGCCTCTGCTGCCCCATTCCGATGAGGCGAATCCGCTGGGCTAAACTCCCACGTCCAGTCAGTCCCAGCCACCACCGCTCTCCTTTGGACTTCCTCCTTGTCGATAACCGCCAGGAAACTGTAGAGATCCTCCAGCGCAGGTTGGGCTCCCACGAAGTTGGTGCCCTGGTCGGACCAGAGCTTCTTGGGATGACCTCTCAGGGCAGTTAATCTCTGGTAAGTCCTGAGAAAGCTCTCGGTCGACAGGTCTTCAACCACATCTGCATGGATTGCTCTCGAGGCCATACAGCTAAAGACCACACCCCAGACCTTTCTCCTAGTGCGCCGCTTCACAATGTCCCTGACCGTGTACGGACCGAACAGATCCAGCGTTGTGTACTCGAATGGAGCTGCTGGCCCTGTGCGTACAGAAGGGAGATCACTCATAACTTGAGAGCACAACTTGGCTCTACTCTTCCGACAATGAATACACAAGTCCACAACTTTGCGTACGACTCTGGGGCCCTGCACTACCCAGGCTCTTTTCCTCATCCGAAGCAAGGTACCGGCCATACCTTCATGGTTGGCGCGGTGGGCTTCTTCAGCAAGGAGGGTGCCGATCCTCTCCCTGTAGGGGACCAGCGGAACCCCAGGTCCTCCCTTATCAACTGCCTGGATCCAGCCGTGGCACAACAAGAGACCTGTTTCACTGTCCTTAATCACAACCAGACGGTTGAGCGTCGTCGTGGGGAAGGTCACACCTGTCTGGGCAGCGAGACATAAGTCCTTGAACGCCTCTTCTCGCTCCTGGACTGTAAGTCCTGCCTCCCACCGTTCTTTCTGCCTTGTAACCAGGAGAGTACGGCCCTGCGGAGATATCCCACTGCCCCACAGAGGTCAGTTAGGGTAGCAAAACCTCGAAAGATTCACCTGTCCTACAAGAGCCGCACCCCAGAACCTCTTTGTTCTGCAGGCGCTAGATGCTGTTGATGAAAACCCTGTGGTAGTATCAGGCGAGGGTCCCTTATCGTTAACCGTGGGTGGCCATGTGATCACCGTGCCCCCTACCATGGCACCAACACCACTAGGACTGTCTGAAGCAGACATCTTCTTCGCCTGCGCCCTTGTAACGATGGCAGAGAAAGCCTTCCTTTGGAGCTTACTCACCACCTCCCTGGTACCAGAGGCCACTTCCGCAGCAGACTTTATGGGCCATTCCTCTACCGCCCCAGTAAGGAACACGGGACCTCTCTGCCACAGGGAGTGACCATCAAGCTGCTCAGGGGAACACCCTCTTGTGACAAGGTCGGCCACGTTGTACTGACCGGGTACCCACCACCAATCTGTTACAGGTCCGGCCTCCTGGATCTCCCCCACACGGTTAGCAAAGAAAGTTTGGAACCCATAGCTTTCCTGCTGGATTGCTCCCAACACAGTCTGGCTGTCGACGAAGTGGTACCACCTACCCACTTCCAACCGCCCGTGCGTTAGTAAATACTTCTTTAGGCGGGCAGCAAAGACGGCGCCGCAGATCTCCGCCTTAACAGCGTCGCCCTTCTGGTCGAGGGGGGCCTTTGACTCCACGGACTGGGTCACAACACCCTCTGAGGTTTCCCAGCGCAGATAGAGAACCGCCCCATAAGAGTCACAGCTCCCATCAGAAAACGTAATCCCCCAGTGTTTGCCCAGCCAGCCAGATGGTGTTACACTCCTAGGGAAAGTGATGGTACTCAGCTGAGCATACTCTTTGAAGAGCTCCATCGCCCTCCCGCGCAGCTCACCAGACAACGGCTTGTCCCATGTGTCCTTCGTCAATGTCCCGGCCTCTTGGAAGGCCCTCCTGACAAGAATGACACCCTTCTGTTTTAAAGGCGTTGCCAGACCAAGGGGGTCATAAAGCCCAGCTACCTGGCTTAGCAACATACGACGAGTAAGGGGATCTGGCGTCTTCTCCTCTATATCCTCTATGGTGAGGTCGAGCTCAGTGCGCATCTTTTTCTTCCTTGCGGAGAAGTTAACAGCCACCATGAGGATAAGTTTGTCCTCCTCCACATGGTAACCCACTCCCAGGGCCTTGTTATCCTCGTCGCGTAACTGGTTGGGCAACATGATAGTCTCAGTTTCGGTGGGAACACTGCTCCGCCTCCCACTTTGGCCCGACCGCACCCACGGCTTAAGGTAAAACCCCCCGGTTGCAAGAATGGCCTCAACCCCCTGAAGAATCTCGCCCAGTCTTTGGGGATCATTGTGGGACACCAGGATGTCATCCACGTAGGCGTTGTCTACTGTGACATGTCTTTCTTCCACTTTATCCGCAAACTGTGGCAAATGGGCGGTCTCCCACATTGCCACCTGGGCGATACATCCAGCGGGCTTGTCGCCCATGTTCACCCGCACCACTGCGTAGTCCTCGATTTCCTCTGCTGGGGAGTCCCTCCACAGGAAGCGATGGACATGCACTTCCTGATCCTCCAACCACACCGAGTTGTACATCTTGGACACATCCCCAACAGCAGCGTGTTCCCCTTCCCGGAAACGGATCAGGACCGCCCGAATGGGGTTCAAGACATCTGGACCCTTCAGCAGGATGCCATTCAGGCTTACACCCTTGAACTCCCGGCTGCTGTCCCAGACTATTCTCACCGGGGTGGAGACAGAGTGCGGGTTGGGTGCTGTCAGATGGTTAACCCACCACACAGCTCCGTTCCAACTGTCCATCGCAACCCTGGACAGCTTGATTGCGGCCCCCCTGGCTACCATGTCATGCACCTGCCTCGCGTATTCCTCCTTCCACTTCGGATCCCTCTCCAGGCACTTCTCTGATTTCAGAAACGCTGCCTTTACAGCTTCACGGTTGTTCGGTAGGGTGGCAGGGTTCTCTTTCCAGGGGTACCTGGCATCCCAGTGAGGCTTGTCACTGTGGCCATCGCTTAACCTGTAGACCAGACCTCCCCTGATGATCTCCAACTCACGCTCGTCAGCGAGGGACATCTCCTTCCCCCCAGGGGCACACTTGCCACAACGACAACCACCACACATCGGTTCACAGGCGGCCCCAATGCTGTCCCACTGCAGCCACTTGATGATCTCAGCATTGCATGCGGCCGTGGACCCTACTTCAAAGCTGCTCTTTAGCTCGGGGCAGTAGTTACGGAGGATCTCGACTCCCCTGACCTCCGCCCTCATGGAGCACGCAAAGTGTGTTGATGAGCGGCGCGCGGTTACCTCAACGTCCTCAAAGAGGTCAGGATGCGCGCCACTGACAGTCTTTCCAAGTGGACCATCCCACAACACCAGATCGCAGCACCTCATCATCCACTGGGGGGCAAGGCGACCTTCCCGGGTACTGATGAGCAACTCCACTTTCTCCGGGCAGGTCAGCTCCCCCGGTTTGACAATGCCAGGGAAGAAGTTCTCCAGGCGCTCCGAGGCCACTGCATGCTCCACCTTGGCAATCTCCTCCAGACCATAGCAGAGCATCTCATGGAGCCGCCATGTCCCCTTTTTCGTGGCAACTTTTATTCTAACACAGTACCTTTTTGTCTCAACCCTCGCCTCCATACCACCTACACCGTGCACTACCAGTGTGATTGGCTCACCTGCCAACCCCAGTCTCTCCGCTGCTTGGTGGGTGATATAATTAGTATCAGAAGCTAGATCGATCAAGGCCCCAACCCAGTCTCCTCTCTTGGTCGTGACCTCCACCAACATCATAAGGACTGTGTGCTCTGTCAGGCCACCCTCATCCACCAGATCTTTGCCAGCACATATGGTTGAAGACACCTTGTTTGTGCAAGCCTTACGAACAGCTTCCAGCTGCTCTGGGGTCAGACCCAAACCAGCAAACAAAGCCTCCTGTTCTTCAGTCGGACCACGGGTTTCTCTCCTCTTTACCTCCTTGGTCTCCACCCTAGCAGTGTCCCTTTTTGCTGGTGATCTGGAGGGGCGTCCCCTCTTTTGCATACGTCATTGCGACACAGAAAGTTTAACTTGCACGTACTGTCCCTCCCATGTAGATCCAAGCATTTGAAGCAGGCTCTGGTCCTTTTTACCTGAGCCCTCCGCTCTACTGGATTGGCCTTCTTAAACGCCTTACAGTGGTATAATCGTCCAGCATGCCCCTCTTTGCCACACATACTGCAAGGATCTCGCGATGGTTCTTCTGGTGCCTCGCTTGCCGTGGCCTTGGTAGATGAACGTTTATCCTTAGGTTTTTCACTAGGGCTTGGTTCACTTGCCTTGGCAGATCTCGGTCGTCTTGTGATCTGTAACTGCTCCAGTTGCACCAGAACCGTCTTCTGATCTCTCAGGAACTGCCACAGTTTATCGAACCGGTTACGTGGGTTGACGTTGCTGGCCGCATCACACCGGTACAAAAGCCACCTTTCCTTCATGCTGTCCGGCAGCTTCCTTTCAAATGACCAGATCACCAACTGGTTTTTTACGGCATCCTCACAACCCAAGTCTATAAGGTCCAACAGCGCCCTTTCGACCGCTTGGATCAATTGCAAGGCCTCCCTTGGTTGATTGTTGCGGACAACTGGTAAACCCTGTAGCTCCAGTACGATGTCGTCTGCTATCTGCGACATGTCCCCATAACAGTCCTCCAAAACCCGGAAGACCTCCTCCGCAGTACGGCAATGAGACAGTCTGAGTTCTCTTTTTACTGCATCAGCGATACTGTCCAGCAGGTGGAAGAGCCTACACTCTGGGGAGCCCGTGGGCTCGGCTAATGCTTGAAGGGTCCCCCAGTTATTCTTCCATCGCCAATAGCTCCTCCTATCTCCAGAGAACTTAGGTAGGCTTAGGGGTGCAAGCGCAATCCTGGGCCCAACTACTCCGTGCGAGGTGGTAGATGCGCTCCGTCCCACACCAAAACTCCCCGGTAGCACAGCATGCTCTCCTCGCTGCTGCCGCGGTTTGCTAGAGAAGTCAGGGTCAAACGATGGTATCGTGGACCGCTGAGGTGGATGCCCCTGCGGTGATGCTTGAGGCGACTCCAACAGGGGGCCTGTGCCTTGTGCTCCATCATCCCGAGCCACGCCACTGCCTCCCGCCGTCCCTCTGTTGTCCACACCGCTTTGGCCATCGTCACCGTTGACGCCCTTCTCGTCCTCTTCACCTCTGGCCAGGACATCAAGGCCGCCATGCACTGACCTGTTTCCTTGGCGCATGTTGTTAGTCAGTGCTACTGTTGTCACTCTTCTCTTTTCCTTGTAGACTTTGAGGAAAACCCGCAGGTCATCTACCTCCTCCTCCGAGGCGTAGCGGTCCCAGTCTCCCACAAACTCCTCCAGTGCTTCGACTCTGCTTTCTAATGCTGTGAGCACTAGGTCACTCTGCTCCTGGGTCACCTGGCCTGACTGGAGCACCTCAGCTTGACACAACACTTCTTTGAGGTCTACCTTCAGACTGCTTAACAGACCCACTGCAAAGCGGGACCACAATGTCTTTCTTACCCTCCTTGATCTTCTCAGTATCTTGATACTTTGTTCGGCAATCATGCAGCTTTTTCTCCACATCAGCTACATCTGTTTCGTTTCCACTTGCCTCTCCCTCTTCCATAACAGCAATGTAATCGAAACTACTATTACAGATCTCTCCATAACTGTCTTTGAGTGCCCTCAATTCACCTTTGAGGTCATGCTCATTCAAAAGGGCCATGTTAAAGTCAATGGCATTTGCCTTCCTGGTAAAAGTCCCTTGTGCATAGGAATGCTTCTTCTTTAATTCTTCACAGCCCGCCATGCTTTTATCGTTCCTACACCAAATGGCGGCTAGCCTCTCCTGTTTAGCTTAGCTAGTTAACGTGCTAACAGTGTATTTGCAGCGATCAGCTTATCCTATACCATCGCGCTACACAGTCACAATAACAGTCACACAAGCACAGTCACAGACCAAGTGAAATCCTTCCCGGAAGACTTGATATGAGTCCGATGCGTTGTCGATCGACCGGGATGCTCCGCCAGGTCGTTCTCGTCCTCCGGTGGTTTAATGTTCGACACTGTCCGACCTCCGCTTCTCCGTCACAGGGCTGGCTTAGTGTTGTTTACTGTACGGTTTTACGCGCTAATTCCTAACTTTGCAACTCCCACCGTAAAGGGTGTTCTTAACCGGTGAAACAGTGTCTTACTCAAGCTTGGTATACTTTAAACGGTGTTTATTCTTTTCAGTATTCAAGTTTTCCACACACTACTTGCTAGGTAAACAACAGTTCAGATTCCCCGGTTAAAACAAAAACAGGTTTTTACATAAAGCAGATCCGGCAGGTTAAAGCATCCGCCCCACTTAACCAACAGGGGGAGGTTTCTCCACAATAAGAGATCGCCATTATTATACTACAAAATACGGAATAACCGCCTGTTACGTGACAACATCCTTTGTGTAGACTGAAACTATGTGTTTGCCTGGGGTGGAGAGCGAACTGGCTGCTCTATCTCTCTCGCACACCAGCCAGCCTCACACTCAAGCTACCATATTGCTCCAGGTCTGAAACATCTCCAGCCCTCGAACTCTCAAGCTATTTTAGTTACGGTCCTTTTTTTCCATATCTGCTGGTGTTTGAAGAGGTGGATTTGCTTGGTTGTGAGTATTGCTTTCAGTTGATTGAACGTTTCGCACGTTCAGGGATCTCGAACTAAGAAACGGCGGAATGGAATGTTTAACAAGATGATAGGTCCTTTTTTCGAACCTGAGAACTGAATCCGTCTCCCAGACAGTCGGACTTCATTAAAACACCCTTGCGGTCCCCTAGCTCCGCTCCCCATGGCAACATGCAGTGGGATCAAGGGTCAGGGTTCACAGCAGGATGTAATTGGAATCAAACAGGAAGTTGACCTGGACACATGTAGCTGGCGTAGACTTCACTGCTCACTGTTCAAAAGTCTGTACACTTCAATGGAGGGCCAGGAAACTGGTGTTGTTGGGTGCAGACTGGTGTATAATTAAGACCAGCCTGATGGCAGGCAAACTGTGTGTGTGTGTCAGCTGTGTTTGTATGTGTGTGTGTCTATGTTTATGTGAACATGTATGCATGCATGTTGGTGCGTGCTGGGTGGGTGTGGTTCAGCGAAATTTTAAAGTGTGTTTGGTTTTTTTCGGGGACAACTGGAGGTTAGATGGGGAAACACCATTTAATGGTGTGTGCAGATTCTGGCTTTCGATAAAACGTGCATTTGGTTGGTGTTAGGGTGGGGTGGGGGTAAACTGATTGGATTAAGGCTGCTGGTGAGGGTTACAGTGTGCAGTCAGTATGTTCGGTTGCCTGGTGTTAGGGTGGGGTGTAGAGCAGGACAGCAAAGTCTGCCTGCAAGACTAAGATAATGCGGCAGACAGGAAGTGAGCTCACAGTACTTCCTGTCTTTGTTTAAACCACTATATTCGAGGCTTGGAATGCAGATCCTGTTAAGAGGTGGAGGAATTCGAAACAAGTATATTAACCCCTTTGTCAAGGGCAGTGGCAGTTGGATGGGGATTTGAGAGTGTGTTTCTGCGTTTGTGAATGAACTAATGTGTGTGTGATGGCGATGAGAGCCAAACCCTCCTCATATCCTGTCCCTGCCCTGTTCCTCCATCTCAGGGTATAGTGGCCTGCCAAGCCTCATAGTCCCATAGCACACTAATATCTCAACTGCAATAACTGCCTGCATGTCGACTTGTCGACTTAACTTACTATTTTGTACACTGGACTACTTAACCAGACTACTTAATTACTTATTTTCTTATTTTTTTTTTAAGATATCTGACCTTATCGTGCCCGCCTATTGCTATTGCCATTGTTATTGCTATTGTTATGTTATTGTCATTATGTATATTACCCTGCAACTCTGTGTGCTGTACTTTACCCTGCTGCTGTTGTGAACTGCAATTTCCACCTCCTGGAGGACAAATAAAGGTTCATCTAATCTAATCTAATAAACACCGACCCTCAAGCTTCCTCACCCCCCACCCACCCATCTCAAGAAAGAGCATGTGTATGTATTGTCAATGTGTGTCTATGACATACACACACACACACACACACACAGACATATTATTATTATTATCTCCATTGTGAATCACGCTCTCAGATCCCATCCCTGACGGTGAAAAAAATTCAGCCACATTACACCAAAGTATGAAAGATTGCACCTTAAAGACAGCCATACTATAAACATTCCCATTGAGCTGACCTACTGAGAAGAGAGAGACAGTGAAAGACAGACGGGAAGGCAGACACAGGCAGACAGACAGGCAGGTAGAGACAGACAAACTGGCAGGCAGGCATGCAGCAGGCAGAGACAGACAGAAAGACGGGAAGGCAGACACAGGCAGACAGACAGACAAACGGACAGACAGGCGGGCAGGCAGGCAAACAGAGACAGACAAACAGGCAGGCAGGCATGCAGCAGGCAGAGACAGACAGGCAGGTAGAGATAGACAGGCAGACAGACAGGCAGGCAGGTAGAGATAGGCAGACAGGCAGGCAGGTAGATACAGACAGGCAGGCAGGCAGACAGAGAACCACAGGAAGGCGTGCAAACAGCTATAGAGAGAATTCAATGATGGGATAGGAAGTTTGCCTCCTCTAGGACATTTGGGAGATACCTTCTCTTTGACACTCTTTTCCAATAATATGGATCAAGTTCATTTGTACTAGTAAAGTGTCTGTGTGAATTAAATATTTCATGAAACAATAGAAGCTGAAGTTTATGTGCCTACAAAGAGAGGGTGTGCATGTGTGTGTTTGTGTGTGTCTGAGCACTGCCCAATAATGGAGCTACACCTCTTGTATGTCTTAATATGAACATGCCCGCTTCGGAATGTGAGTGTGTGTGTCTTACTACAAGCGTCATTGTGTGTGTGTGTGTATGCGTGCACGACTAGACCTTGTGTTAGTGCTGCTCGTCGGTCTGTCTGGAACATTTTAATGTCCACACATGCTTTCTCCCTTTGTGTTTACAAGCCCTCTTGCACAAACTGACCAGTGAACAATCGCCTAGCCTCTAGCTTGTTTGTCTTACCTGGGAGGTGGGAAAGGGGGTGGCAAGCAGGGGGTCGGTTCTCGCCTCCTGGACCTCTCCCTCGCTGTGCAACTCCCCCTCCCCACCATCCTCCCTTTCCTTCCTTCCTTCCTTCTCCCTCTCTCTCAGCACCCCCCCCACTGCTCCTCATCTGTGTCATCATCTTCACCAGTGCAATCCTTGCAGCCATCCAGTGAAGAGCCTTCACGGCCGTGTGAGCTCCTTCACAGGGCCGCCACTCGCCACGCTGTCAGCGGCAGGAGCTGCTAATGCGTGTGACATGTTTAAGAGGGGGTGGGGGGAGGCTTGCCTCATAAAGCAGTTAGAGAACCGAGTGGAGGGGTGGGGGGGAAGGGTGTCTAACTTCGGGGGCAAGGCCTTTACAAAGAGGGCCATTTGTCATGCCTGTTTTCCCAAGCTCTTTTTGCTACTGTATACACAAGGGCAGGCCATTTAATTTAACAGACCTGGTTCAGTCAGGACATGAGCTGCTAACCTTGCTGCCTCTCTGGGTCTCCGGGGTCTGTGTTTCTCTATGGTCCATGTTCCATTGAGAGGAGTCAATAAGTGACCTAGAAAGAGAGGGCGCATATGGGTGAGAGTGAAGGAGAAATAAATATACAGCACGTTCACAGCGTGAATAATATTAGACTGGGAGGCCAGTTACCTCATGACCCTCGCGTGGCCGCTGTCAGCTCAACACTCAAGTTTATTAAAATCCCCAACAAGCTGTCAGCTGTGATTTGCTCAAACCTTCGGTTCCTGCAATAACTGCCATAGTGAATATTCGCATTAATCCTAAAGACGGGGGCCTGTCTGGAATGGAAGGGGCAAGTGAGGAGGGGGGAGGCCAAGTACAGTACAGTTTCTCAGAATTTTTACAAGTCTGTTTTCTCTTTCCGTTTCACCCCTTCGTTCATGCAGGGTTTGAGCGGGGTGGGGGTGTGCGTGGGGGGCGCTATGGGGGTGTCACTGACCCAGCTGTGCTCAGTTACAGGCTGTCGGCTGGCCTGTTGGGCCCCTGCCGTAACGTTGTCAATGGGACCCTGGGGGAGAGTGAACACGTCGAACCTGCCGTCTGCCGTGTCACACAGACCAGGCAATGCAGTCTGCCTGAAGGGGGGGGGGGGGGGGGGGGGGGGGGGCATGGCAAAGAGCAGCTTGTGAACCGTGCTCTCCAGCCGTTGTCAGGGTAATCGCTGGTACCAGCTGCGCTCCATTACGGTGGTCCGCTGCCAAACCAGACTGGAGGGGTGGGGGGGGGGAGTCCAGAGCAGAGATGCCTCACGGCTCTGCCCGCAGCTGCAGTCCAATAAAGGTCTCCTCAGCCTCCTCGATGCTGTAAATCTGGATGGCGTATAGGTATGGAGGCTGAACTACAGGCTGTCGCACTGTTAGCATGAGCATGGCTTTGATCTCCCTCAGTCTCCTCTACCCCTGTCATCCTTACATTTACATTTATTCATTTAGCAGACGCTTTTATCCAAAGCAACTTACAGTAAGTGCAGGGACATTTTCCCTGAGGCAAGTAGGGTGAAGTGCCTTGCCCAAGGACACAAAGTTATATAGCCACAGCGGGGGCTCGATCTCACAACCTTGCGATCATGAGGCCAACGCCTTAACCATTGAGCCATCTGACCCCCCATCCTTGTGTGCATAGTTTGCCCCGGGTCTCCTTCCTTCAATAATTTAATGATCTCTCTCTTCCCAGAGAATCTCCTTTGGTGAGAAGCATTGACGTGCCGCTCTGTGTAGTCCTCAATGGATGCGTACTACTTTTCAAGACTACAACACCCACTACCCTCTCACCCGTTCCTACAACTTTGAATGTCACAGTCAAGCAATGTCTGATAGCCACAGATAGAGCATTGTTGGTTTATCAAACCTCCAGTGGTTCTGTGCCAGTGTGGGCACCAGCTGGTATCTGGAACGGGCGCCACACCAAACTGGTTCTGAAGATACACTGTCTAGAGGCAGCACACACCAGGGCGAGGCAACCGCGAGTTTAAACGATAGCAAGCTTCTGGAAAAGTTGGCCAAGCCACGCAAAACCAATTGACCAGAGAAATATCTGTCTCCTTAGTTGTGTAATCTCAGGGAGTCAGGTGGCTCAGCGGGTTAAGGTATTGGGCTTGTGATTGTAAGGTTGTGAGTTCTAAATCCGGCTGTGGCTACATGGCGTTTTGTCTTTGGGCAAGGAACGTCACGCTACTTGCCTCAGGGAGAATGTCCCTGTACTTGCTGTAGATCACTTTGGATAAAAGTGTCTAGTAAATGAATAATTGTAAATCTCATACTTCCTTGTGATAGCTCAGTGTTGCTAAATAAATATTTACAATTCCCTCGATCGAGAGGAGAGGGATTGGATGAGACGCAGATGTCCACATCCCCCCTCCAGCAGTCTCCTGCAGACGCTCCAGGGGTCAGAGCTGCAACCAATTCAACATGGCGGCCCTCCCAATCATTACAGCTTCGCAGCAGGGGGGATTCGATTACTGTGAAGAATAAGCCTAATCTTGCATGCGTGTGGGTTGCGGGGAGTCGGGGGTCGGTTGTTGATGACGGCTACTGGCGAGGACGGTTGGCAAGCCCAGTCGAGTGGGAAACGGGAGAGGTAAGACCGTAAAAAGAAGCATGCAGTATGTGCTCACATGGTAAACATGCACTGTGCTGTGGACCAAATTACTCAGGTTTTCTTCTAAATCAGAGCGTTCGAGGATCGCAGATTCTTGTATGGAGAGTTGGACGGACGTGAGGACTGCAGTGCTGGGTTGGGAGGTGGGGCTGGTGGGGTGGGGTTACACGCAGCGTGCGTGAGGGAGAGCGAGAGAGAAGTGGAGAGTGATGGAGATGGTGACAGTTGTAGGGAGACTTTGAAGAGATGGAAAAAGAAGAAAAAAGAGAGAGAGCGAGAGAGAGGGAAAGAGGTAGGGAGCATGTGGGAGAGAGCGAAATAGAGAAGGCGTGTTTACACTAGTGACTAGTGGGTGTCGTGCAAACTCAGGCGGTGGGATGTCTTGGGATATGGGACGTCCTGTTTGGAGAAAATAATGTAATCGCTGTTGCAACAAAAGGGAGGAGGAGGGGGCTTGATGTGCGTGTGTGTGTACGTGTGTACACACACATTTGTGGTGACTTGGGGTACAGATTACATGCACGTCGCTCCTTTCATTTCACGTGCATGCGGGTGTTTGCGTGCACATGAACATGTCGACATGCCTTAATTAAGGGAAATCAGGTCACATACACAGTAATATTCGTCTTAATCACATTAGATTCATTAGATCATTTCGCCTCAAGCTTTCGCAATGTTCAACTATGCTAAACACAGATCATTCTTGACTATGTTCCCCTCACATTCAACCAAAGGCTGTCTAACTCCCAAAACTAAAACACCCGCTGGAATACTTCTGAAGAAGAAGATGCTAAAAGTTAACGATTACCACCATAAAGGATGAAAAGATAGTAGGTAAGGAGAGCTAGAGAGATAAGCCCGGTTTCTTGATTTATTCATTAACGTTTCTCAGAGCCCAAAAGCCCTTAGTCTTAGAGCTTTAGAGACAAATATAGGGACCGTACTCAGACACCATAAATAACAACGATGTCATCAACTCTGGCTGAGCTATACCAAGAGGAAATACCTGAGTCTTTTGTTGAAGGATGCACACACATGCACGGGCATGCACACGCAGGAACCGTGCACACGTGCACGCCCACATGCACGCACAGTACAGAGGCTTTTTTGCATAAACATACTTGTAAAAGCTATTGTGTGGTAAGATAGTAAACAAGAAGCATGTCAGCCAATGTGTTTGTAAGCAACGATAACATTTAGTCTGAGCTGTCTTCTCTTTCCCTCCATTTCCTGCCCCCGCTCTCTTTCTCCCTCTTTCAAAATCAGTCAGATCTGTCTCTTTTTGTCTCCCCTGCAAGATTTCACTTCTCTCTTCCGCCCTCTCTCTTTCACCCTTCTGGCCCAGCCCTCGATGTAGGCTCCGTTGGGGGGTTGGGTTCATGTTCGGTAGTGTTTCCAGAGTGATGTTAGACCCGTGGACCTCCAGGGTCAGCACCTCTTCCCTCTTTCCCTGTTCTTTTGACGCAGGTCCGCTTCCTGGACAAGAGAGTTTTTTATTGTTCCTAGGGACCACACTCTAGAATCTCCCTCCCTCAGCCATGTCCTGCTTCCTGTCTGACGGGAAGTAACGCTGCTGTGGTTTTTTCTTTTCTCGTCTGAGCTTCAACCTGGAATACAAAACTTTTGCTTAAGTCGGCTGAGCCTTGATTTCAAAGAAAGGCTGTTTCCTTTTGTTGGTGTGGTGCCCCTTTCGTTTATTACCCTGCGCACACATGCATACCAACACTCCCTGTCTTCTGCACATGTCCCAGTCCCAGGCACCGTGTGCCTTCACCCCTGACAGTGTGTGCTGGTGTGCGTTGATGTGTGTTGGTGTTTGACCCTTGACCAAACAGTCCCATCGTGCTCAAACACGTAGACCTTTTGTTATTGTAGCAGAAACTATGTGCGTGCGTGTGTGTAAGGTCAGACATTGGGCTGTGATATACTGTAGGATCACAAGGGTCACTGGAAAGACACGTCATGAGATAAAGCCCCAATTCAGCACAATTCACCGACTTTGGGGACTACTGTGTGTGTGCGTTCCAGTCTGCACGCAAACACATGTGTGTGTGCGTGTGTGTGTGAGGTGCGATTCTGTACATAACAAGACAAATGGGCGCCAGGCGTTACTCTGACTAATCTCAGTAAAGTTCTGCTTCAAGTGAGTGGATCTGCCCCCACCCACACACACACTCCAGAATAGCACGCTAACACACACACTAATCTCAAACATCCACCATCTCGGACACACATCCATCTTCATGAATCACACTTAAATGCAGCCAATCCTCTTGAACTCATCATCACCTGGTCATGAGGATCTATTATAAATCATGAGAAAGTGTTCGATCATGTTGACAACTTTAACAGGTCCCATGTCTTTTGCAAACCGGAAAACCTTTCACAGAATTCTGGCCATGCGTACTAAGGACGCTTTCAGAAACGGTACAAACGGAATTGTTATTCATTAGTATTTTATTTATGAACCCAGCTGGCTGTTTATTCTAAATTTGCCCCCTTTTCATGAACAACTGTTCAAATCCGAATTATCAGAAAGTTATTAGAATCAGAATTCATTTATTTGCCATGTAGGTTCACACAAACAAATAATTTACCGTGGCAGGATGGTGCATGTCAAAGCAAGTGAAACATGACTGTTCAAAGTGCAAATAAGTGGTGAGCAGGGTTAGTCCACTTAATGAAGCGGTCCACATGAATTAGGGGAAACTGGCTTCCACTGCAGCGCCCCCTAAGGGAGAGGAGGAAACCTGTGTCATAGATACCCTGTACCTGTACCCATAGGCAGGTGGACTCAAATGCACGACTCCAAGCAGTGTTTGTAATCGAAAGCTCTTTACTTGCAAGGGTTCGGTACACGACCGTCTCCTTAGCTGTTGCTGGGTTAGGGGGCGGGCTGGATCTGCAGACTGCAGATAAGCGGAGGATGCGGGGGTGAAAATGAAAAAAGAGACAAAGAGTGTTGTTTCAGAGAATCAGTGCTGGGGAGCAGGGCCAGAGGAGAGGAAAGAGACTGGAGATATTCCTGCCAGGGTCCTTCTGGAGACCTGCTCACTCAAAGGTCTTGGGGGTGGGGGAGAGAGAAAATGTCCAATTTAGCCAACCTTGATTGCTATCTACTCTTAATTTAGCTTCATCTGCAGGCAGCCATTTAGATGTAATTTCACAGATGGTATCAGAAGTGTTCTACAAACACCGAGAGGCCTACATTTTAGCTGAAGGTTAACCCCTGTTAAACTCCAAAGTGCAGGAGTGTACACATACTACATTTTTTTGCGCAATTCAATAGTGTAATTAGAACAAAACTCAAATTAAACTGTAGAACCAACGAAAAGCAAAGTTGACAAATCATTGCTCCTTCCGATATGTCTTGCATGGTCTGTTATGAGGGCAAGATAATGCTAAAAAAAATGATTCAAAAAGTGGTTTGAGCAGGATGAAACGTGTTTGTGCGTTAGAGCAGTTTTATCAGCGCGAAACACTCACAGGAATTCCGGTTTGGGATTGTCCATCCAATTCCTGCGTTCCACAGGAAGTTTAGCATAAAAAGCAACTGAAAAACGCCCAAAGGCATTTCATTGCTCACCAGTCGGTTTTCGTGGAGCACAGAGATTCATCCGTTGAGATTTTATTTCAATAAAAAGCGTGGGATGACTTTAAAAGTGACGGTTAGCATGGAAGGGTCCAGTAGGCAGTTCATGAAGAGGTCGCGGCTTTGTCCCATGGCCTCCATACAGCGCGCGCTCGGACACACACTGCATGACATCAGATTTAAGGGGTAAGCGATAAATCAAGTTATCACATCGTGAAAATATCCATATGGATGACAAGTCATTTCAAGTTTGACTGTAATATTTTGCTTTTTATTGTAAAATATACAGTATATATATGTTATATATTATGTATATATATAAATACTGTTCATATTTTGTATCCACGTCCTGTAAAACGCCTACATTGAATGCACATGGATCTGATTTGTTTTAAACATATTTATAAAAATGCGTTCACCATCACCAAGTGGAACCATTATGACTTGTTGATTGGATACGATTATGTAGGCTATAGCTCTTTTTTAAACGATGAACACGACCCATATTCAAAAGAGTCTATCAAATTGTTCTATCAAAGAATCAGACTTGTATGTGGAAAGCCATCAATCAATCTCACCATTTATGACAATCAGACTACTGACTGAAAAGGTATTGGCAGTGATTGATGGCTAATACAAAACAGTTCCGAATTAAAAAGTGTTTTCCGTATGTCCGATTACACGAGACCAGCGGGGGAAAGACCACGGCTCACGTCAAATTCAGAAGAAAAAACAAACACTTTTTGCACACAATTTTGGTTGTATGACGTCACCCACAGTGTCCCCTCACTTGCTCTCGCAGGACTTCTGGCTGGAGCTGGAGGAGGTGCTACGGCGGGTTAGGGTACCCCCATGAGCGCACTGACAGTTCGAACTGACCGAGTCTGAACCTGCGGTGTGGCGGTGCTTGGATACACGGAATTGGAGTTCACTTTGGACATTCAGTGTGCCGCGTGTAATCGAGTGGGATACACAGGATTTCTTCATAGCGTGTTGTCTTTCATACAATTGCGCGAAGTCTATCAGGGCCAGTTATAGGATTAAACAAATTTACACTGCGGAGTTACTTGTAAGTTGCATTTTTTTAATCATTCACAATCTTTGTTGACTTTTATAAGTATGTTTTGAGCGGGCGGTTGGCTCATTCATTCCACGTGTGTGTGCGCGCGCGTTTGTTTGTGTGTCAGAGCAAGAGATAGGGAGAACTTGAGCGTCTCTTGTACGTTACTTATGTGTTCTTGTGAAACGGTGCCCTCTGTTGGCTACAGTGCACATTTGTCATGTTTTTAAGCTCCCAGCCTCATTTACATTTATTAATTTAGCAGACGCTTTTATCCAAAGCGATTTACAGCAAGTACAGGGACATTCTCCCTGAGGCAAGTAGGGTGAAGTGCCTTGCCCAACGACCGGGAATCGAACTCACAACCTTCCGATCATGAGCCCTGCACCTTAACCCATTGAGCCACCTGACTCCATTTAACAAGGTGCTTGTGTAATTCTAAGTTTGTTTGCTCCAAGATAGTTTAGCTGTTCATGGAATCCTGAATTCTTATGTTGCTGCTGGGATTTGGTTCAACAACCCCACTATGGCACATGGTCAGCTGAACTTTGTTGAGCAGGCCGACATGACAACATGACATTGTGTCCTTGGGCAAGGCACCTCAACCTTCTTGCCTCAGGGGGAATGTCCCTGTACTTGCTGTAAGTCACTTTGGATGCGAGCGTCTGCTAAATGACTAAATGTAATGTATTTGTGGATTCCAATGGTGACACCCCCTTTCACTCACAGAGTTCACAGAGCTCACCCTGTCCCTGGTTATCCGGTGATGTCATACACACCCTTGGGCATCATAACTCAGATTATTGGCAGCAGAAACCTGTGATAGCGCTGTGATATGAATTACTGGCTACATAGGCAGCCGCAGGCTTTCAATGTTACATTGGTGGCTTTGGCAAGCAAGCCGCTGGCCGTTCCACACCCAAACGACTCACCGAATGAATTGACCTGTCCTGTCAAGAGGCGAATTTGTGGAGAAGATGGAAATTAGCTTGTGGCCAGGCCTGGCCCCTGTCTCTGCTCCCCTGCAGTGTTGAGAGAAGGCTCTCTCTCACCGTAGATGTGGCTGTTTGTGAATGGATCCAGACTAAGCCATGCGTGTCTGCTCTCTGGGAGCAGGGCCAGCGGGGGGGTAGTAGAAACATGCATGCTGTCATCCACAGCTTAGCATCATCTCCAAGCTCGGTATTACACTCAGGAAAAACAATAGTATTTTAAAGCAAGCTAAGGTAAATTCCTTCACTTATCAATTATATAATAGCCTTAGGGAACTCAAATGTTTAAACCAATTGGCACCCCTTATCCAGCGCCTAGTTTCTCCCATGAATTCTCCCTTGTTTGACAGTCTGTATGCCAACATGACCTTGTGCCCTTGGGCAAGGCACATGACAAGACAAATGACTACATTATCTCTATCAAATAGCATACAGAGTCTGTTATTCGTTTTTGCGTCTGACACACCTTCACTTCCTGGTTCTAGGTTGAGATGGTGGAATAAAGAGGAAGTCACATGGCTGAACTTCAGTCTATCTGACATGCTAACTGACAGGCTAACTGACGGGCTGACTGACTCCTCTCCAGTAACTCCAAGCTCAGTTCCTTCTGCTGCACGGTCAATGTCATCTTCACTATCCCGTAGAGTGAGGTAGCAAGGCAGGGGCCAGGCCTGATTTTCCCATCTCCTTCCATCATGTCAAGTATCACTGCAGGTCGGGTCAGCCGGAGTTCACCAGCATGTCCAATGAGAGAAACTGAGGGAGAGAGAGAGACAGACAGAAATAAATAAACAGAGAGGG
Organism: Protosalanx chinensis; assembly: GCA_030340685.1. Lineage (NCBI taxonomy): Eukaryota > Metazoa > Chordata > Actinopteri > Osmeriformes > Salangidae > Protosalanx > Protosalanx chinensis. Next base: position 4,173,350 of record CM059329.1, read on the forward strand.
AGAAAGCACATCAGTCTGTTTCAGTGTGTATTCTGGGGCAACTCATCTGCAGGTCAACAAGGATCTGTCTATTTGTGTATGTGGTAGTTGGAGGTGGGGGGGTGGTGGTGTTGAAAACAGCCGTGTAATACCATGCCATCATTCCACACCAGTATGGGGCCAGGCCAGACGCCGCCACACTCTACATGATGCTGGCTGAGACAGAACATTAACCTATCAGTGAGCGAGCCAGGTTGCCCTTTGAATTCCCTTTACAGGAACACACTAACACACAGCTCACATACAGTACACACACACAGATACACACACGCACGCGCACACACACATACACAGTCATGACAAGGTGGGTGGTAAGGTGGCTGAGCGGTTAGGGAGTCAGGCTTGTAATCAGAAGATTGCGAAAATCGCTGTGCCAACATGATGTTGTGTCCTTGGGTAAGGCACTTCACCCTACTTGCCTCAGGGGGAAATGTCCCTGTACTTACTGTAAGTCGCTCTGGATAAAAGCATCTGCTAAGTGACTGAATGTAAATGTAGTGTAAATGAACATGAATAAACACACACACACACGTAGGCTGTTGACGAACGATCGGTCCGATACAGAGTATGAAGTGCTAACCGTGAGTGTAGCATATTTACTGCAGGTTGTTAAATGGGGGGTGGGATGGGATAAGCTACCTGGTTAAATGCACCCCCTGTTGCTGCCTACCCTTTCAATCCATTCTCTTTTACTGCTGCCATCTTTGAAAGTGCTCCCCAGGGAAGCGCTCAGAAATCTATTTTAACGCCGGTAAGCTCATGAAATTAACGTTGCTGCACACGAAAAAAAAAGATGCATAGCTTTAAGCTTTTCAAGATGGCATTGCTCTCTCTAACGGTCGGCCGTATACAATCTGGAGTGATGTCAGGAAAAGAGGAAGCAATATGAGCTCTCCAAGAAAACGTACCTTTGTGAATGCACCCAAATGTCGAACGACCCAGTTTGTGGGGAAGTGAAATTGATATGAGGGCATTTGGCATGATAATCACTGCCACATTTTTTATAATGGGGGAGTGGAAAGACTCAGGCACTTTTATATCTCAGACCTCCCACCTTTAGCTCTGTGCGTAGATCAACTCCAGACCTACCCGCACCTGATTCTCTCCACTGTTACAAACTGGCATGTGTTTAAAGGTTGTAACATCTGTAAATGTTACTGTCACATATGTAATGGTTAACACCCCCCCCCCCCCCCCCCCCCCCAAAAAGAGCTTAATTTCAGTTAATCTTACCCCCGTCAAGATCATTTATTTGAGTGCTGTTTCAATGAATGTCCGTCCCTCTAAGAATATCACATAAAAAATCCTTAGCCGGTTTGAACCTAAAACTCAAGCTCCTCAACAGTTGTCCTCCCTCCCTCCCTCCCTCAGCGATACTACCCCACCCCCAGTGTGTAGTGGAGATGAGGACTTGGTGGCTGCGGCACTGTTTAATGTTCTCATTCCAGACCTTTCGCCACCTCTCTCAGCGTAATAGCTGCTAATGCTTCCCCACGCGCTCTGAGAGGACTCTGACTCCATCAGGCGGAGGGAGGGCGTGGTGGAGGGGGGACCGGGGATGGAGCGGGGGGGGGCTGGGGAGGGCTCGATCCTGCCCAAGGTTCTCCTTGACACATCCCAGCCGAGGCTCAGCCGAGGCACTGGCTAGAGCACGTCAATCTCAGAGGCGGGTCACGTCTCCAGATGATTTGAGCCTCAAGGCTGACGGCTCGTGCGGTCAGACGGGTGTTCCTGGGGCCTGGGTTTCTCTGTTTCCAAGAATCAAGAGCTGTGTCATGCATATTAAAAGGGATACCAAACTTTTGTCAGTCTTTTCGCTTCCTGACATTCAGTTATTCACTAATTCCCTGTTTCTTGTTATTAATTTTTTTTCCATCAGGTAGCTGGATTTATCCTCGTGGAGGTCTGTACAAACACCCACTACCCAGTGTGAAGAGGAACTCACAGCCTGCATCCCCTCCCCCTCATCCTCCCTTCCTCCCTCACCCGGCCAAGAAAGAGAGCAAGACAGAGAGAGAGAGACACAGAGAGAAAAAGAGAGAGAAGAGAGGAAACGTGGGAAAAGAAGGAGACATGTACCAAACGCTCCTCCTCTCTTCCTCTCTCTTCATCCTTCATGTGGCAGGCACTCCCCAGTTCCTCGGTCACCACGGGTAACGGCTCCATTGTTACACTTCCTGTGTTTATTATGGCATGTCAGTCTGGCAGCGTCGGTCCCAGGGCAACACAGGTTCACAGGCGACCTGCTTCTGTAACGCTCCAGCACTTAAGTGGTTAATTAGAGCTTGCTTGTTTTAAAGTGCTGCTTTTTTCACTTTACATTCTCACCCTAAGTAAATGCCAACTGATTGTCCGGATAACGTGTTAAACATTTCAGGGTGCGTTGTCTTAGGACCCGCGCGCTCGAACCCCTGTCCCACACTGTTAAAGGGAAGTCAAGTTGTTCCAGCAGGTTCTTCTCTTTAGTCCCAGCAGATGTGCTCGCAGACCAAAATAATCGGTGACACCTTTTAGATGTTAGGGTGGGAGGGGGGAGGCAGGGGAAGAAAATATCAAAGGTCACCCTCAACTTGACACTTTCGCAGAGCGATTATATCAGTCAATCCAACCCTATTACACATCATGTTCCAGCGAGACAGAGGTCAAGTCTAGATCCAGTCTCTTGAGGGGACTGTATAACTGGCATGCTGGGGTTGGGAGGTGGGAGTTTATTTAGCATCCCAGCCTGTCCTGGGACTCAGAAGGGGTCCCTGGAAATGCTTCAGACTTAATAGACTGAGTGCCTTCATTTTCCATTCTTAGTCATGAAGATTCCTGTCAGTTTTGCTCTCCAAACCGGCAAGCATTTAGCGGTTAAACGATCAAGTTGGTTTGCATTTTCTCTTAAATCAGGTTCAGTTCCATGACAAGGCCCGCCACAAGGATCAGGCTACAGGACAGTTCAGACGGAATACATTAGTCACCATGGCGATGTCCTTAGGCAGAGGTTTTTTTTGCATCTCAATAACACAGCGTGCGCGTGGGAGTGTGTGTGTGCGTGTGTGTGTTTAGTCTGTAGTGATGTCAGTGTATGTGGTTCTTGCTTGTGCTACAGATTCCGTCAGGATGCCTGGTCGCTTCATGCGCGATCTCACCTCTGTGTTTTGTACTCGCCCGTGTAGGAGGAGGGTGTGTGGCAGAGATGTCCGTCACGGCGGCATCGTCACAACAACCGAATCCTTTGTCCAGCCCGTCCACAAGCCTTACATCACCCTGTGTCAGGACCACAGACTCTGCAGTACCTACAAGTAAGGAGCATGTATTCGTTAGGAACACTTCTTCTTCTTCTTCTTGGAAGTCGCGTTGAAGAAAAGCATCTGGTAAATGAATGAATGCAACACTGGCACTCAAACGAAACAGACGCAACACAAAATTATAATTGTATGCACAGACCCAACAAGATACAAGAAACAAGAAAATATCCTGCAACAGTCCTCACACAAACATAGCAGAGGCACAAACAAACAGAGATCAGTTGCAAACGCTTCACGTTTTCAGAAGACGTCAAGGTGCATTGCTCTGCCTCTCAGCTGGCAATTACAGCACATTTCAGGTGCAAATGTTTGGATCCCCTGATTTCATTTTAGCTGTTAAAGGGAATCAAGTATAGTCCAAAGGACTGGCACAACAGCAGACTCGAGTTTGCGAGGCAGTAGGCCAAAGACAGACACAAGAAATAGACTAGACTGCTCTCTCACACGAATACACACGTGTAATTGGGTCAAGGCGGTACGGTTTTGGGTGGAATCTAAATATTGGTGCTTCGCGTAACTACGGGAAATCAACCTCCCGCCAGCAGAGACCGCGGACATGTTTGTTTTGGACAAGATCTCCCTCGATGCTGCGGCTTTCCCTCGCTCCCTCCATCCGTCTGTCTCTCGGCTACGCTCTCACAATCTCTCGTTTTTCCATTCTGTATCTCGCTTGCTTCTTTTTAAAAATCTGTTCCTCCCATTTCTTCCTTCCTCTCTCTTTTTCACTCGATTTCTCCCAGACTCTCCTCTCCCTCTTTCCCTTCCCCATTTCCTCTTTCCCTCTCTTACTCCTGCTGTTCCTCACCAATCAGGCGCCACAGTAGCACATTATAATCATGGGATTTCCATGGCCATGACGAACTGTTTGCGTTTCTTCTGTCGTTTCTCTCATCCGTTCATCTGTTCATCGTTGTTTTTCGCCTTTCTCTCCCTGATGCCCAATCAATACTTTCTCTCTTTCACTGCCTTTCTCTGTGTCTAGCGCTCCGTCTCTTTCTCTGCCTGCCAGGACTAGCAGGACTCAAGGTCTTGCATGTCTCATCTTCCCTTTCGTCCCTTCATCCGCCCCTCCGTCTCTTCTCTTCCTCTGCTCCGTCACACACGCTTGGCGCTCGGTGGGCCATGGCTCAATAAGACATGGCATTCTCTCGTCAGCACGTTTGTCTGCATGCGTGGCCAAAACCTCCACTGCTCAGCACACAGACACAGATGCACACTGGGACACAGGCATCGACGACCAACGCCACCAATCCTTTTTGTGCTTTCGCAGGACGGTTTACAGGCTGTCGTACCGACAGGTGACCAAAGCCACGCCCCTCTCCCACAACTACCCAGAGTGCTGTCCTGGCTGGCGACGCCTCCACTCTCACAATTGTAACCAAGGTAACCTGGACTTGCATCATCCTCCCAAAGCTGTGTGTTGCACGGGCTGTTGAGCTTGTATTTCATTTTCTCTTCCAGGTACCCACCCCATGTTAACCCACCCACACATAGCCCCTGCCTTCATATGAAACAGGTCCTCGGGTGATCTGTAACAACGACAAAAAAGGTTTCCTGCATTGCCATCATCTGTTTAATGCTGTTTGTCTCTGTCACTCAGCGGTGTGCACAGAGGCTTGTGTGAATGGAGGAAACTGCCTGCGACCGAACCACTGCGCCTGTCCTCTCGGCTGGATGGGCCGTAAGTGTCAAACAGGTAAACATACACACATACACATGCATACAGGTGCATGGGTACAGAAATGCACACATCCATCTTGATACACACCCTCATGGACACACACAAGACCACCCCAAGATGACACACACACCTCTCTCCGCCCGCACCCCACCCTCCGTCAGACGTGGACGAATGCAGCGAGCAGCACCCCTGCCCCCAGGTGTGCGTGAACACGGCCGGCAGCTACCGCTGTGCGTGCAGGGAGGGCTACAGCCTGGCGGGGGACGGGCGCTCCTGCCTGAGCCACCCTCCTACCCCTTCCCCACCTCCTCCCCCCCCTGCCTCAACCACCCAGCCAAGTCAGGCAAAAGCAGACGATTCCAGAGCTTCTTCCCACGATTCAGGTAAGTTTGCGGTTGTCTGCGCATGAGTGTAGAGTGTGAGAGTTTGTGTTTGTTCCAGAGAGTGAATACAGAGGAGCGGACACTAGCCAGTCTCGCAGTCCATTATTACTTTTGGTACGCGCTATGCCACTCTCAACTCGTACCGTGAGTAATAATGCATTGCGGCTGGTATCCACGACAAACCTGACCGCAAACGCTGGTCGACCTGTGATATGCGGTTCTGTTGTGGTGCTGACCAGATCGATGACTCAGATGGAGCTGGGTGATTCTAGCCTGAGTACGTTGTGTAAGCATATATCTGTCTTTAGTCAAACAAACACACCACAGTAGAAGACTAGTGAGAACGCCATCCTCTCTGTCTATCTCTCTGTCTCTCTTTCTGTCTGCCTCACTCACTCCCTCTCTCTCTCCCTCTCTCTCTCCCTCACCCACCTGCCTCTGAATTGCTGGGTATGAAAGAAGAGAAAGGGCAATTCTTCCGTTCCCAAAGAAAATTGCTTTGTTTGGCGTATCCGTGATAAAATAATCTCCCGCCTAATCTGAAGGTGTTGGAGGGAGACCAAGAAAATTCTCAGACTTTACGGCCTTACAGTCCTGGGAGGAATACATATACATATAAAATGATACAACATCGATAGAAACCACATTTTCAGCTATGTTATTTCACCCTACACATCTTTCTGTCTGCCGATGTCCGACTGGATTGTATTAAGTGATGGACTGTGTACAGATCGGGGAGAACGTAAAGTGTGGGGGGGGGGGGGGGGGGGCAAAAGCCAAGGTGGAACCCAAGTAAACGAAGGAGGTTGCCGATGAGTTAAAACCCTGTTTACCAGGGAGTCATGTCATGCAGTCAGTTAAGTGTGGTGGGCTGGTCATCAGAAGGTACCCGGTTCGAACCCTGGCTGTTTTAACGTGACGTTGTGTTCTTTGGCAAGGCACTTTACCCTACTTGCCTCAGGGGGAATCACTCTGGATAAGAGCGTCTGCTAAATGACTAAAATGTACCCCGAGATGAATCCACTCAGCCAAAGTGAGACAGGCATTTCCCCTCCCAGAGCAGGCGAGCGATTGATTAAGTTTCTGTAACTATGGAACTGTTGCCTAATCAGCAGAAAGAAAGAAACACAGAATGGCGGGGAGAGTAGACATCTGACCGATCGCTACTTTCGGAAAGTGACGAAAGGGTGGGGGGAGGGAGGGTATGCATGTGTCAGTGTTGTGGAGCAGGGGTAGCAGGGTGGCCTTCAATCAGAATCAGAATCAGAATCAGAATGGGGGTTTATTCGCTATGCAAGATAAACAAACATAGAATTTACTTTGGCAGGAATGAGCACACATAGAACATAAATGTGGCCTACTAATAAAATGAAAATGAATACAATGTAAAGATACACTGCAGATGTGATACATATAGACAAGGAATACAAATGTTACAAATAATACAAATGATGTGAGTAGTGCAAATGATACAGGTAACATGGAATACAAATGTTACAAATAATACAAATGATGCGAGTAGTGCAAATGATACAGGTAACATGGAATACAAATGTTACAAATAATACAAATGATGCGAGTAGTGCAAATGATACAGGTAACATGGAATACAAATGTTACAAATAATACAAATGATGCGAGTAGTGCAAATGATACAGGTAACATGGAATAGCAAATGACATGGGTACAGCGTGGATGCGTATATATATATGGTACGTTGGGGGGGGGTATATACACAGTGGTGCTGTCAAGGACCAGAAGCTGTTTTTGTTTAGTTTTAGGGTGCATTCCATTAGCTATTCATATCCATGTGCAAGTCAAAGATTTTGAAAGTTTAACATGGGAATAAGGGCTGCACACGGACCAAGTTGTAGACACCACAAACCCCCCCCCACCCCCCCCTTCAGTCTTTGGAGGAATTTGGCACATTTCTCTTTTTTCAATCGCTTTGCTCCCTTTCTTCTCTCCATGTCTCTCTCTGTGGCGGTCTCTATCGCTCGCTCTCCCCCCCCCCCCAACCTTTTCTTGGCCGGGACTTGGGTTCCCATTCCAGCTCCATCAGCCCTGTCTGCTGGGGGTCATCATCCCCCTCCCCTCCTCCCTTTCCCGCCACCCCTCCCCCAATCCTTGCCTCCATAACAGGCAACATCTGGGACAGATAGAGCAGCTTTCGGCCTGGCTCTCCCAGGCCAGGTTCCTGGGGCTGTGCTCCCCCCCTCTGGTCCATGCTCTGGGGTACAGGCTTTAGGGGCAGTGGGAGGTGGAGGGGGACATGGTGACAGGTTGAAGCCCCCCCCTCCCGATTGTACATATGTGTGACCCAGGCCGAGTACACGTTGGAAGCTGGGATGATGGAGCGCCGGTGTATTCATAGCTCGCCATTTGGACGTGTGCTTTTCCCATGTATTCCCATATTCCCTGGGCTCTTGCTGTAAGCTAGGTTATGGATGTTGCCCCCTCCCTCCCCCTCCCTCTCCGAGGGCTGTATCCCCTGAGCCAGCCTGTGGATTGGCGGTTCTCACTTCCTGGTCCTCTGCACCCTCGCCCCATTGGTGAACTCCGTAGAGGGCAGGAGGCAGGATGCTTAGTCTTATGAGCCGTTGGTATCTGATTGAAAATATAGAAAATATGACCCCCCCCCCCCCTTCCCCCATGCCACCCCTCTCTTTCTTGATAGCCCTTTTCTCAAACAGTTGCTTAACTAATTTGTGTGTTTGCGTGTGTGTCTGTTGTGTAGGCTTTGGCCTAGCAGAGAACGTCACAGAGGAGGTGCAGATCTTGAAGAACCGAGTAGAGCTGCTGGAGCAGGTAGGATAGTCACACACGCGCACACAATAACATGGATTTTTTTTAAAGCAGCACGCTTAAAAGGAAATGACTCAATAGCTAGACTGAATCTCCATCTGTATCACAGGCATTACGCACGAGTTATTAATACCAGTGGTCCTCACCCCCCGGGCCGTGGACCAGCACCGGTCCGTGGGTCAATTGGTTCCGAGCCGCACAGCAAGCATACATAACTGACATTATTTCAGCTTAAATATGTGATTCTGAACTATGTTTTATTTGGAAAAATAACATATTCTCTCCACCATATCTGTCTGTGACTCATTCTTGATGCATGTCAAGATGCTGGCCTTTGTCACGTCTTACCTACATCCTCTACCTTCATAAGGCTACCCCGCCAGTAACACATACGTACATGAGGAGACATTACCGCTAAACTGAAACCCCCAAGCTAGCAAAATAAAAAAATTAAAACACGTCTTCCATGTTTATTATAATATTTCGAAAATACCTGTTTTTATGCATTGTTTTTCATTTTATTTTGTTGTATTTATTCACCACACCTTAAAGGCTTAAAAAGAATGTTGGGCACTGCTGATTTATAACATTGAAAAGAAAACATACTTATTCACAACCTGGTCACTGTTTCAAAATGCTAGGCTTGCGTAGTGACCTTTTAAAAGTATTTCTGAGTTTCATTACAAGCCTCCTATACAAGAAACTGTCAAAGTTAAGGGGTTATGACGGAGTGTGGGACATCTATTGCTACATGTAAGAACATGTTCAAGTGATCTGTGTTGGCTAGTTCTCCTTTGAATATATATATATATCTGCAGATAGATGCCTTTTTCTTTCACTCTTTCTCGTTCTCTCTCACCCTGTTCATCTCTCCTTCTCTCGCTCATGACCTCCTCCTCACCCTTTCTGTCTCTCTCTCCCACAGAAGCTTCAGTTGGTGCTGGCCCCCTTCAACAGCCTGTTCCCTCTGTCACTGGACGAGGGCATGTCAGAGAAGACCACCTTTCTGTCCCACTCCTTCCAGCAGCTGGACCGCATCGACTCCCTCAGCGAACAGATTGGCTTCCTGGAGGAACGGCTGGGCACCTGTGAGTTGGCCGGAGCCTGGGTGCATTGGGGCAAGGGGGTGGGGGGTGGATTTTTAGGGCTTGAGCCCTGAATGTTTTCTCAAAAGTCTAACATCATTTTGGTTCAGATTTCAGTTGTAATTGTCGGTCAACATAACAATGCGAGTTCAACGTTGGGTTTTATATTATATATTCATAAGCTTGTCTCACATCTGGAACGTGACTGATTTCATCAACGAGTTGATCTACACTGGCTGGATGTGAAGGTAACTGCTTGTGATGTAAGATCTAAACCTCTTTCGTAATGTCCTGTTTCCTCTTTAGGTTCCTGCCAGGAGAATTAGTCAGAGAAACAAGACAAGAACACAAACACACACACTAAAGCTAGGCCTGGACTTATCTGCACCTTCAATGGAAACTCATTTTAGAATCTAGGAAGGTTTTTAGGATTTTGTAGACAGATAAATCTTCATAATTTCAATATCCTGGTCAGACCATCCAACATAGCACGTGTGTGGAGACAAACTTTGTGTCCATCTTTTAATATACTACAGACAACCCCTACCACTACAGTGGCCACATTTATCATGTTTCCTGTAAGTGATCCCATGCACCCCACCTGTGACTGTTTCAAACTCCCAGCTGCATCCTCCTGTTAACCGAAACCACGTTTTCTTGAGTCAAACCAGGGGTCGGCCATTTTGGTTCCATGTGTGCTATCCAGTTTCACAGTTTTAGGTTAATATCAGTGCAGGTAGGCCATCTGCTGGTGTCTCCAAACTGTCCTTAAAGGGGCACAATTGGATCTGTATATTTATCTATTTATGATTTTGTGAGCATATTTCAGCGATATAATTAACACATTTTGTAGTTTGTAACTTTTTTTGGTAATAAAATTGTTTAATGAAAAACATGTTTATGTGTTATAAGTCTTGAAGTATTTTGGAAGATGGCAGACCACAAATCAAAGCACCCCATAACGATGACATAAGAAAAAAAGAATTAAATGTATTTATTCTTTTCCAAGGCATTCGTCAAAACAAGTATCCATACTGTGTGAAATTGAATGACCACTAAATTACTGATATTAACCCTATACTACACCGGGCCGCTTCGTGCGTGTGTGAATGCATGTAGGACACCCACTCACACACGGCTCTGCTGGATGCTGACAGACAAAATGCTTTAGCCAGCTCAGTTGTCCACACAGATTTTATACCTAAAGCTACCTTCAGGTTACACTTTAATAGCTTTGGTGAAAGTCTACATAGATAATATATATTTATTTATGTTTTCCAAAGATACCACCACAAATTGAACATAAGTGCATTATAATTATATAACTTTTACATTTTTCCCAATGTTTTTATATATAATTCATTTCAACAACTGCCAATTCAACATTGCATGGCTTAGGTTTGGGCACGCCTGTTCACCTAAGGTCATCTAAAATGCACTGACAGACAGGAAACTTGAGCTACCAAAAAGAAAAGCATCAAAAATCATATCACAACATCATTTGCCATCTCTAAATCAATGACAGTTGTACATTTTGGCTGAAACCAATTTGGTAGTGGTTGTGTTAGACATTCAAACCTGCATTTGAAAGATGAGCAAAAAAACACAACCCCAAAAAACTGCAGTTTACAAAAAAATATAAAAAATCCAGCTAGGAGATTAACGAGGTGCCGTTGATTTTGGTGATCTTGGATTAGCGTAGGGGTTATGGTAGGCAGATACTGCGTGACTAACCTTCAACAACACAGACAGAGCAAACAGCAGCCCTGTAGCTATGGTACAGATCTCCTGGCTGACGCTTAGAGACAATTAATACTGTGGCAGACAAGACAGAGCTGGATTCACTGGCTCAGGATCAGACACACACCACTCATGTTTTCATTCCTGCCGTGTGCTAGCTCTTTAAGCAATTTGGGGAAGCAGCACACTGTGGCAAATTCTATATACAATATTATTTGAATTATTTGAAAATAAATAGGTTTGGTAGTGACCAAATGCACATTTATAAAGCATCTCATTGTAATCATGTTTACTTGAAAATCATAACATGGTAATGCTATTGTTATAACACAGCTTGTAGATAATTAAATACACTTTTCAGAAAGGTGTTCAGCGTGAAGAAAGTTGCAAGCTTTTTAGGGTTAAAGTTTTGCAAACTTGAACAAAACAACTGTCAACAACCAGAGGCATATTCAAATAGGAAAAGCTGTAATACCGTAAACAAATAAATAAGTTGTTTAGTTTTCGTCATTATTATTTGTCTATGTAAAGGACAACATATAAAACTTGCTATATTACTTCACAATTCAAACTGAAATACCAGCCATCTATAATAAGGCCAAAAATTTACCCACTTAAATCCAGTTGAGTTTGGTATATGGTAAATTACTGTATTTAGCCATTGCCACTAAAATAAACAAACCTTGAATAAGGCTTCTCCAACAACTGCTAAAAGCTGAGTTGATCAAACTGATTTTCAAGGTAATTAATAATAAGTATTTAAAGTTTTCAAAAACATTCCCTTCTTCAGGATTTCCTTATGAGACGACCAACCATCATCTAATTCAAGCGCTGGAAAGTTTCTGACAGTTAAGGAACCTCTAGGATTGTTAGTAGTTAGTAAATTACTGTTCAGGTCAGGATAAACATCAAAATAACCCGAAAAGATTTGAGATCTTAACCGCCTTGAAACTCGTTAGCAATTAACTACCTATTACCTCAACCGTAAAACCCATTGATGGCTAGTTTATCCCAGATAGTTCTGTATAATCTATTTCTTTGACAGTCTAACACTTTCTTCATCAGAATACTCACACATGGCACTACAGGAAGCTCACACTTTGGAACTGTAATGCCTTAACAGTTTGGTTGAACATTGCACTTTTATTTCCCCACTTTTGACATTAGACTAACCTTCGCTTAGGGAGGAAGACCCTTTGCAAGATGGAAGAATCAAAGTGAAAGAAGTAAAATAAATAAAGGGCGCCATAAAAAACAAAGAAACTAAGAAGCACAGCGAAAAAGACACGAGTTCCACATGCAGATTAAAGTCATGACTGTCGGAAGATAAAAACAACAAGCCAGAGAGGAAGGTGGCAGGACACCAGCAATGCACAACATTGAAAATCGATGAGGTCCCACGTTTTGAAGTAAATGAAAAGACGGTTGTGTATACGTCGGCTGCAAGTAGTGGTGATAAGGTGCGTCTGCTGTTCTAACGATCCTTTTTTGTGGCCCTGGTAGACGGCAGAGCCGTCTTCGATCAGCGCCTTGGTAAGGTGGCTCCGGAGCCAATTACGGATGTTTCAAAAGTTGATGCCACAGAGTCCAGGGTCAACTCCAGTGTCTGGCCACTGACCCCAGACACCCCCTGCCTTTGGGATGACCTGGACCTCCTCTACTGAGGAAGCGTAAGACTGGAATGCAGTTAAGGGGAGATGCACTTGAAGGGAAAGGGGGGGGGGGGATTGTAGGGAGTGTGCGTTTGTTTACAGCAGGCAGAGTGGTTGGCGTTTCATGGAACCAGTTACTTGATCAGTTAAGGCAGAATGAGAGGAACATAGAATGGTCCACTAACACAGAAGACCCCGCCCCCCAAAGAAATACTGACTAAACAAAAAAATGCCACAAATATTCAAATACAAAATACAACTCAACCCGGAGATGATAACTGGGATGAGACTGATAGGCAGAGATAAAAACAGCAAGTGACTCATGGGGGGCTGAGCTATCTGAAAGGCATAAGGGATGACCACGCGTCCGTACCGGTTCTGACACCAGCCTCTCTCTCCGGCCCCCAGTCGCCATCGCACCGCAGGAGGGCTTCTACGGCTGATATGGTGGGGGCTCAGGGGCGAGGACTGGCACCAGGGCTGCAAGGCTGGCATAATGTGGACCAGAACTTGGGGGGGGGGGGGGGGGGGGGGGGGGGGGGGGGCAGAAACACAAAAAGAGTGAGCATGACAGACCTGTTGTACTTAAAGGAGGGTACCTGGGCAGGTAACCATGGCAATGCAGAGTGTTTGCAGGGGGTGGCAGGGTGTTCGTCTGGAAGAAGGTCGGAGATGAAGCGATGGGAAAGGGGGCAGGTGTCAGCGTTCATGAACGTTCAGTGGCGTGTGGGCCCGTTGCTCTGGGGTACGGGGGCGGAGATGTCCAGGAAGGCTGAGCGCATCAGGTCGTAAGATTTGTCGCAGAGGGACGACACATCGTCCGACGTCATCCCCTTGGTCTCAATCTTAGGGAGGACCTTCAGTGTGATGGTGCCTGGGAGGAAACACACGTAACTACTCATTTAACCAATCAGCATTTAACTTGTCTGTATATAACTGCTTCTCTTGCACCTTTGATTGGATGCTAAACTGTATTTCGTCACCTTGGATGTTTCGTCACATGTGTAATTAATTACATTAAAGTAAAAAAAAATATATCGTATAAATCATTATCACTATGGGAACACTGGCATGCAGGCAATGGTTTACCAGATGGAAATTTCCACTCCTTTAGGCAGGTTCACTACAAGGGCCTTGTTCTGTACCTGATTTGAACTGCTTCTCTTTCCGTAGGTAGAAGTTGCTGTATGATGAGAAGACTATTGGGATTATGGGAACCTGAGAGAGGGAGACAGAGCGAGAGCAAGACATGTGAAAAGAGATAGGAGAACGAGCGAGAAAGAGAGACGGAAGAAGGGAGAAAGGGAGAGCGAGAGTGTCTATCATCCCCCCCCCCCCCCCCCCCCCCCCGCCACCCCAACCAATCCCTTAGCTACTAAAGGACAAAAACAGACACACCAGGAGAAACTCAGATAACTGAATGGCCCTGACAGACCTAACTTTAGCAGTGTACCAGTCCTCTCTCGAGACAGACCGAGAAGGCCATTCAATGGGGGCCAATGAGGGCCCCCCAGGGGCCTGGCCTGCTTCTGCTCTGCTGGCTGGCATTCTGAGCATATGGTGTGTGTGTGTGTGTGTCCTACATTAATCTTCACATGAAAATTGAAACAGCATTGATGTTGAGAATTACCAGGTGTTACCGATTGTTTTCCCCTTTTTAAGGCGAGGCTTAAAGACATGTTTGTGTGTGTGTGCGCGCGTGTGCACACTACTTAACAGGGAGCAGCAGCTCTTCATTAAGCTGCCCCCCCTCTGTTCTCTCTGAAGCTCTTCAGAGCTTGTCTGATAACCATCTAGACCAGCGCTCAGGCAGTAGAGGCGGCCCACACAAGGATGACCCAGATCAATAGGATTACTGATTTGTCTCATGGCATCCTGTTGCACTTTGAACATAACGCACCACCATAGGCTATACCGCCACACCAAGTCCTGAGGTGAACCCCTGTGTGTGTCTTCCTTCTTCTGCTGAGCTTTAACGCGTTTCCCCTTCGTAGCCCGTAACTGGTGCCGGGAGACGTGAGATGAGAGCCAAGCCAGACCTGAGCTGAAACAGGCCGGCAAACAAGACAAGCCCTGCAGAGCTTCCTGTCTGACACAACCCCCTCTGCGTCTCTACCTCCACAGCTGCCTCCCTAGGCCTCTCTCCCTCCCTAACTCTCTCTCCCTCCCTTAGCCTCTCTCCCTTCCTTGGCCTCTCTCCTCCCCCCTATTTCTCCTGGCCCTCCTCTATCTCTTGTCCGGATCCGCTGGATCGTCGGATTGTCAACTGCAATCTGTCTGGGCTGTTTCCATAAATAAACGCTAAAATGTCAGCAGGGGAACACATTACTGCTGGGTCAGACTGCAGTGTCAGAATGCTAGCTCCCCCACGTGTCCTGAACAGGCACCGTTCACAACTAACTTCCTAAGACACCAGTGCTTAACACACAGACCAGAGGCACTGGAAAACAAACGCAGACACAGATGCATACAGGCACATAGACAAACACAGTCAGGAGACACATACACACAAAGGGTACACAGATATAAATATATTTACACAGGTACACACACACAGACAAACACAAATACACACAGCTTGTCTGCTGACAAACCTGTGCCTGTATGGCCAGATGGAAAGCGCCCTTCTTGAACGGCAGGAGGTCACCTCGCTGGTTTCGTGTACCTTCGGGGAACACCCACAAGCGGATCTGCAAGTGTCAAAGGTCAGGGGTCAGAACACCGCTGAACGACCTAGCGTTGCCAGGACAGATCCGACAGAAAGAGATGTTCTGTTCTTTCTTATCTTCTTGGACCAATACCAGCCCTGTCACCCCTTATGTGCTGTAATGATGTGTTGCAAGCAGCAGTCATTCAAACACTTTCAACTCTATAAACTGGAATTTATGGTTCAGCTCTTGAGCACCAAGGTCGTAGTCCAGGTCAACCAGATCAGATGGATAATCCTAGAGCTGGGGATAGTGCGAGTCCTACCTAGACCAGAGGGCTAGTTCTGGAACTGGTGTTAGTGTGAGTCATACCTAGACCAGATGGCTGGTTCTGGAACTGGTGTTAGTTTGAGTTCTACCTAGACCAGATGGCTGGTTCTGGAACTGGTGTTAGTGTGAGTCATACCTAGACCAGAGGGCTAGTTCTGGAACTGGTGTTAGTGTGAGTCATACCTAAATCAGATGGCTAGTTCTAGAACTGGTGTTATTGTGAGTTCTACCTAGACCAGATGGCTGGTTCTGGAACTGGTGTTAGTGTGAGTTCTACCTAGACCAGGTGGCGGGTTCTGGAACTGGTGTTAGTGTGAGTTCTACCTAGACCAGATGGCTGGTTCTGGAACTGGTGTTAGTGTGAGTTCTACCTAGACTAGAGGGCTAGTTCTTGAACCGGTGTAAGTCCTACCTAGACCACTGTAAACACTGCCAATACTGTACAAATACTGTAGACTTTTTCTACAATACATCTGTATATTTGTACTTACAAATCACTTTTAATACCTTGTACATACTCTGTATATTCCGCTTACGCTACCTGTTTTGCTGGAACTTCATTTCGTTACCCTGTACTTGTACATGTGTAATGACAATAAAGTTGAATCAAATCTAATCTACAGGGAGTGCAGAATTATTAGGCAAGTTGTATTTTTGAGGATTAGTTTTATTATTGAAAAACAATTATGTTCTTGATGAACCCAAAAGACTCATAAATATCAAAGCTGAATATTTGTGGAAGTTGGAGTAGGGCTTTTTTAGTTTTAGCTATTTTAGGAGGATATCTGTGTGTGCAGGTGACTATAACTGTGCAGAATTATTAGGCAATTTAACAAAAAACAAACATATACCGGTTACACTCATCTATTTTCACCAGGGAAACCAATATAACAACTCAGCATTCACTAATATACATTGCTGGCATTCAAAATAATAATTTCAAAAAATCAGTGACTAATATAGCCGCCTTTCTTTACAAGGACACTCAAAAGTCTGCCATCCATGGATTCAGTCAGTGTTTTGATCTGTTTGCGATCAACATTGCATGCAGCAGCAACCACAGCCTCCCAGACACTGTTCAGCGATGTGTACCGTTTCCCCTCCTTGTAGATCTCACATTTGATGAGGGACCACAGGTTTTCTATGGGGCTCAGATCGGGTGAACAAGGAGGCCACGTCATTATTCTTTCTTCCTTTAGACCCTTTCTGGCCAGCCATGCTGTGGAGTACTTTGATGCGTGTGATGGAGCATTGTCCTGCATGAAAATCAGGTTTTTCTTGAAGTATGCTGACTTCTTCCTGTACTATTGCTTGAAGAAGGTGTCTTCCAAAAACTGACAATAGGACTGGGAGTTGAGGTTGACGCCATTCTCAACCCGAAAAGGTCCCACAAGCTCATCTTTGATGATACCAGCCCATACCAGTACCCCACCTCCACCTTGCTAGCATCTGAGTCGTACTGGAGCTCTCTGCCCTTTGCTGATCCAGCCACAAGCCCATCCATCTGGCCCATCAAGACTCACTCTCATTTCATCGGTCCATAAGACCTTAGAAAAATCAGTCTTGTGATACTTCTTGGCCCACTCTTGACGTCGTTTTTCAGCCTTTCTTACCTTGGCCATGTCCCTGAGTATTGCACACCTTGTGCTTTTTGACACTCCAGTGATGTTGCAGCTCTGAAATATGGCTAAACTGGTGGCGAGTGGCATCTTGGCAGCTTCATGCTTGACTTTCCTCAGTTCACGGGCGGTTACTTTGCATCTTCTTTTTTCAACACACTTCTTGCGACCCTGTTGACTATTTTGAACAAAGCGCTTGATTGTTCGATGGTCACGCTTCAGAAGCTTGGCAATTTTAAGAGTGCTCCATCCCTTTGCAATATATGGCACTATTTTTGACTTTTCTGAGCCCGTCAAATCCCTCTTCTGACCCATTTTGCCAAAGGAAAGGAAGTTGCCTAATAATTATGCACACCTGATATAGGGTGTTGATGTCATTAGACCACACCCCTTTTCATTACAGCGATGCACATCAAATGGTATGCTTAATTGGCCAGCTTGGAGTTGGCCAATATGCATAGAGAGGGTAATGTGGTCAACATACTCATTAGCCTAATAATTCTGCACTCCCTGTAGTTCTGGAATTGGTGTTAGTGTGAGTCCTACCTAGATAAGATTGCTAGTTTTGGAACTGGTGTTAGTGTGAGTCCTACCTAGACCAGAGTGCTAGTCCTGGTGCTAGCACGTGTCCCACCTACACCTCAGGGGGGACTAGGGGGCTCCGACATACCTGGTCATCCAGCATGGTCTTGGCGGCGCCCACCATGACGCTCTTGGCGTCGTGGGTCTTCTGCCGGTTGATAAAGACAATGCCACCCAGCCAGCAGATGATCCCCACCGTGCCGGCGTACACCAGTTCCTTCTTGGCCACCATTGTGCAGCGGTCAGGGAGGATCTCCATCAGGCCTGCCCCGCGGGACAGACAGGGCGGAGGATGACAGGGAGGGAGGGTGGGAGAAGAGGATGCCAGGAAGAGTTCGGGACAAGGGGAACATGCAGAAGGAGTTTAGGGGATGGAGAGAAGCAGGGAAGGGAACCGAAAGAAACCCCAAAAAAGGCAAAGAACAGAGGGGTGGAAGGAGTGGGGTGAAGGTTTTTACTAACACGTACGGTTGGTGCAAACGTGTTTATGTTCTCTGGTGAATGATCATGATACCTGGAGAACTTTGACCAACCGAGTTAATTATGAAATCCTTATCTAGCCTGGCCTTGTAAATGAGATCCTCATAACAAATCTGTAGTATCTGGACTGTTCTTATTCATGTTCAAACAAGTGCCTGGCGTGTGGACGCGAGTTGAACCCTGACCCGACCGTGTCCAGGGTTACAACCTGAAGGAACACCACCACACCTGGTTGTCTGGTAAACGCAGATGGAGCGAGAGAGAGAGAGACAGAGGAGCTCAGGAGTTACTAAATTACAGGGGTTCCCTAATAACCGCAGGTCTGGGTTCAGCTGTTGCTCTCCAGAGTCTGGTAGAGGTTGCCATGGGAACTCTGACCCAGGACCAGCCTCCCACTGAGCTTGCTTGGGCTCTAATTAAACACCTGGCTCTGGCCCTGCTGTCACCATGCTGGTCCCTGGCCTGCCAGCGTCACTCAGCACACACACAAGGCCGAATTAGTAGCCTCGATATCAAGCTTTAAGGCAAAGACCCGTTTTTGCCTCTCAAAAAGGTCCATCTAAGGTCGACCAAAGGTCGTTTATCAGGCACTCAAGTGAAGACGGCCCATTCTCCAGCCCTTGCAGTAGGAACCTAGCTGTGCTACACCCAGCTAAAATACCATAACACTAGGTTTCTACAGTCTACAGGCTGCTCTCCAGGCAGAGAAATCTCCAGCCCCCCTAGAGGCTCGCATTTAATTCCCCATGACATAACCCGCTCATAATATGTTCTTCCGTCTCTCGATGGGTTTGCGTTCAATAATTCAACATGGTCATCAACCTCGCTCTGTTTAGCGGAGTCTCTTGGGACTTGGCTGAGCAGTATCCCTATTGATCCTGGCCTTCCTCCCCTGTTGAACGCAGCTCGCCAACGTACCTTCTGGGGGAAGAAATCAGTTTGAGGAAATAGCTCTGTTTGTTAGGCTCAACCTTGAGTGCTGCTTAGTCTGTGGTTTCATCCAGGCTAAGTGTCAGGGCAGCCGTGTCTGGGAGCAGGGAGACCCAGGCTAGACGGAAAATACCAATCAGTGTTCAACAGGTCCATGTGGAGAGTTAGAAGAGAGCTGGCAGAGAGCATGGAAGTCTTTGTTAAGGTCTGGAGGCTAGGCGGAGGACACCCTCTATTTACATAGCTGAGTATTTGCCTACAGCAAATACGGTCGTGGTGCCATGGATCTCATTTGAAACATTGCGGTGTGCCGAGGGAACGTGTGTGTGTGTGTAAATGTGCATGTCTATTTTTCAGTGAGTCTGCTTGACTAAGTGTCTGTGTTTCTCACCCAGCACATCCAAGGAGCTCTGGTGGTTGGAGATGATGACATAGGGCCCCTCAGTCTGCAAGTGCTCCAAGCCGCTCACGTCGAACCTCAGACCCAGGAAGTACTTCACATGACGAACCAGGAAGCGAATCACCCTGGACAGGAAGCGGGTAAACCAAACAGGTTTAAGAAAATAATTATGGATTGCGCACTGATGACAGTAGATTGTATAAATTTGATATCTACTGTACATTGTCAATATTATTATATTACCAGTCAAGCTTTTTTGTTAAAGTTGCTTAAGGAGGAACTGTAACTACATAACTCCACCAACACCCCACACCCCGTTCCAGAATCACACTGCACTCTGCAGTATGCCACATATAACTTCTATGTTTGCTCATTTCTGCCACAGTGTGTTTGTTAATCTTGCATAGCGAATAAACCCCATTCTGATTCTGATAAACCTCATTAGTTGTGTTTGTTTTTCTAAGGTGCCACATAATCTTCCCTGAATGAGTGAAATGCTCCAATGAGCTTTGAGGAACTGCAATCCAACCATCTGTCTGTCAAGGCTGCCTTGAGACATCTGGGGCTCCTTCTTGCATCGCACGTGTCATTATCCTGCGATAACAGGAAGACGACGACGCTCGCTGCTTTCTGTGGAGGCAGCCACAGGGGTCTGATACACAAGGGGATATGGTTCCCATCCATGGGGGAACTAAACGAAATGAAGATAAGTGCGTGATCCACACCCTGGGAGGCTTCTGATGTCATCTTTGCACATGCTTAGTCCTCCATCTACATACATGGAGGCTAGGCTTTGTGCAAAAGCCCCATGTCTGCAATAGGGCAGTGAAATAGGCGTGTATTACAGCCCTCTGTCTTCATATAGAATTGCGCTTCAGGAATGTGCAATAGCTCATGTCTTCATACCGGCTAGAACAGTTGGCATGCATTATAGCCTGTCTTCATATAGGCCTAACAGGACTATCCTCTGTGTGGATGGACACTTCAGCACTCTTGTGGTTTACAGATGTCAAAATGGCAGGTTGGCTTTGACAACCCTGGTCCCATGAAAGTAATTATCCATTTTTCTAATGGGAAAGAGAAGGTAGCAGCTGTTATGGACCACCACACAAATGCTCACTTTGTGGGGCTGGGTATTCCACGGCACACTGGCCTACATGGGTGTGGCAGGCCAATCCTGGCTATGCTAGCTGAATGTGTATGCCTTGTGACTGATCAAAACTCTACGCTGAAGTGTGCCCACGTGTGTGTGTGTGTGTGTGTGTGTAGGGTGGCAGTTCAACACAGTGGCGTAATATCATATAACCTTTGAACAGGAAAAACGTTATATTCGAAGTAAGGCTCAGAGCCAAGTCGTATGTCTTGTGCAAAACCTTAGTCGGCGCCAATTGCAGCTCAGAATCAATTGCACACACACTTTAAGTCGACAACCTTGTAATTATCTCTGTCAAGGCTCCACATAACTAACTTTGCACAGTCCTAAACGTAGATTAGAAACAAGACTGGACCCCACTTAGGGGCAAGGGAACAACACACATTTGTGTTTAACAAACACAAATGGAATGACTTTCACCGAAATGGGACATTTTTGACCTCGTGTCAGAACCCTTTCTCTTCTACCAACCTTCTTGAATCACCATGGCCTGTTGCAATGGCAACGACAAACAAACTGTTAACTTAATCTTGCCAGATTTACGTTGAGGCCAATTTATGTTGTCTACATGTTAATTGTCAACAGAAATGTACCCAAGAAGGTGAGAGGATAGACTTTAAGAACTATCGTACGTTAGGTGGATGAGACCAGAGTCAAGCCCTCTCTTGTATGGTTGTTGGAGAGGGTAATGACTGAAGGACTGTGTTGCCCTTGCCAAATCAGTCTGTCCCTCTCTATGTCTCTGTCGACATCAATGAATGTCTGTGTCCTTTTTCTCTACCACTCTATTCCACCCACATACAAAGCACAAGAAATGCTAGCCACAGTGGATGGGTTCAGATCTGAAGAAGAAAAAATTTGGTTTAACGAGAGGGCAACACAACACCAATACAGGTTCGAAATTATCTTAAATACTAAAACATCTATGTTTGAGCTATGTCAACCTATTAAAACTACAGACTTAAAACTAGTTTCATGGGGCACAAGGCATAACCTTTCCAGGTAAAGAATACCATGACAGGGAAACAACACAATAACCATTCAGTAACACAATCTGGGACGGATATCCAATACGACATCCTCATTTGAAACCTGGATAAAATCACTTGAGACCTCACGACCACAGCAATGCTTTCCATTCCTAGACTAAGAAAATTGGTGTGAAGTTAACTGCAAATGAGGGGGGGGGGGGGGGAGATTTTCTTCAAATGCACATCGTATTGACTGCGATACTAATACAGTGGGGCTCATTATAACAACCAACGTTACTTTATTCAAGTTAAGACTAGATCATAACTTGATTTAGCTAGATTACTGTGGTGTGATACAAATCAGGGTCCAAGATGGATGTTGTCACTTGTTGTGCAACAGGGCTATGTCGAATACAAATTCGTTTTTCCTTTGCACAAGTAACTGCTTCTTACAACGGTGATCAATGTGCACAAACGATTTTATAATACCAATGTTAGAAAAATCAAAACATGTAGGGCTATCTCTGCATGGAAAGTGAGGTAATGTTAGCTATCTGAAACATCTGGCAATGCATTGAGCCTTGGCTGGCTAGTTAGCTAGCAAACGTTACAACCAACCAGCAGGCTTTCAATGTACAGAGTGTATTAAGGGATGTCAACATATAACCTTATACAAGTTCCTTAAATACAAATATAATACTCCAGTCATCACTGCCTTCTGCTGCTCAGCAATTACCAGCCAGTGAGCTAACTGACTACAAAGCTACATCCATCACATTGTTTTCACAATCGAATTCACGCCGAGTTACACGGACCTACAACTCGACGTTCTCAAGACCCGCTCTTGGGGTCGACTATTTAAAAGTGTGAAGTCTGAACAAGACACATCCATGACGAACATTAAGATAACTACTTGTACAGTCAAAAATAACCCGGTTTCAGAATTTAATAAAGTGGTCACCGATATGTTTACAATACTCTTAGTCTATCCCCCCCCCACTAAACAATGTGTTGCCCGGTGCAGCGAATCAAACACCCCCAATAGTCCCAGCTATCTGTCATGCTTTGGAAAGACAGGGTAGGGCTCGAGCCCCTTGTGCAGACCTCACCTCATATTCTCAATGTCTCTCCCGCCGCTTTTCAGAATGCTGAGTGGAATTCCAATCAATGCCAAACACATCATCCAGGCCACGTAGAAACACTTTTTGAAATAAAATACAAACGTGCTGCTGGTCCACAACAGTAGCGGGACCAGCAGCAGAGGCATCATCCACAGCACATCCATGCTGATCCCTCTCGAACTGAGATTCCTCCAGAAACTGCCAGTAAAGCGCACGGTTCGATGATGGCTGGCTAACTAACTAGCTCCTAGCTATGCAAACACGAGCGTAAACAGAGGCACTGTGGCCCCGACTGGCATTCCAGCCTCCGACGTTAAAGGCTTGGGTCAACTTCAGCGACGTACAACTTGTTCTCGAGCTAAAATAGCGTGCTCCTTCCAAACGTGAAGGCTGAACATAACACTACCTAGACAACAATTTCCATGTGATGGTAGGAAAAGGCAACCCTGGTGAGGCGGAGCCGAGGAACTCCAATATTTTTGATGTCCATTTCTGTTTCCGGTAGGCAGCACAATATTTCGTGGTTCATGCGACGAAGTCTCACATGAAGCCTGCCTGATGGGTACAACGAATTAACACACACACACACATTAAACCCGTGAAAATGATCGATTTTAGATCTTTAAATGTGGTTATTTTGTCCGTTTCTTTAATTTGATTTAATCTAGAAATACACAACAATTTGCAATACAAATATATTGGCCCAGTTTCTTGCTAGTTCATGTTTAAAAGAAAGCACAAAGAAAACCAAGAAATCGCATTGGCAGCATGCATCCTACAGATTAGAGACATAGTTAATGGGATTGGATGTGATAATCCAGGAATTTGACCGCAGGGCCCAGCGATCTTCGTTGACTCCATATGTGCTCAGTGAAGAAGACGTTAATCCAATGATGCAAATCGACATCATAGATGGATTGTAATGGGTGCTATAGTATTTATAATATGTATAATGACTAATAACACATACATAAGCCTACATACAGCTATATTTATAGTTATCATTTGTTTTGATAATTAGTTTTATTATAATTTGACAGAAGGAGTCAAATGTGAATGTAAAATTCCTCTTCTTACTACCTACTCCACCATCACATTACTACTCACTAGCACCATCTATGGGCTACAGCCTACACACACTTTCACACAAACGCCACAAATCAGAACAAGAGGCACTTGTAGGTGAATTGCTGCACTTGTCAATCAGTTTGAAACGGTGTGAAATTAAGTATGTACTGCAAGTATGAAAGTTATAAATAAACAGAGGGAATCCATTAGATATTGACTTTACTCATCTGTCCGAATAAAAAGTATTAGTAAGAAATTAATTTACTGAAGCACCATCCTTAGACCACCCCATTAACTCAGTTTATTGTAAGTGCTGCCCGAAATGATTGGATTTCCACTAGTTTATTCGCCCTGTTATTAATAACAATAGCATAGCCTATTGAAATGTATAGAACCACCAAGGATTTCTTTTTTACGTAGTAAAATGAATACAGATGGCTACAGTTAAGGACATGTAGGTCAAACCATAATGGATGCATTTTAGTTTAACCCTTGTGTTCTCCATGTTCTGCAACTCTCCCTGCCCTAAGGGTCAAAAAGGTGCCACTATTAACCCTGAAATAAAGCAGTCTAATTTAAGTTTTAAGTATTTCAGTTGGGCACTGAAATGTGCAGCCACGCTGCACACGAGCACAGGTGTCAAACTCCAGCCCTCGAGGACCGCCAGTCCTCATTATAGACTCATTATATTTTACTGTCATTACACTTTAAGAGTAGACTATGAATAAATAAATAAATGACAGCAGTGTATTTTAAATAGCCTACTTAAATACATTGCTGATATTTAATTGATATTGATTATGCTTATTTGTTAATTGCGGGAAATAGCCTCCATTTTGTGCAAATTAAATTGTCGCATTTACATAATTCATGACTGCATAATCAAATTCGCCAAGCAGAAGACGAAAAACACATTTGATCTGAATACTCAAAAATAGGGACAGGACGATAATTTCCTATTTATGTCTAACGCATACAGATGAGACCTGCTTCCCCTTTAAAGAACCGTTCTGACGAATCACTGCAAAGAAGATAGTCTTAGGTTTACTGTAGCGAAAATTCACCCAGGAGCAAGGGAGCATCATTTATTCCACAAGGCTCTAAAAGGACTGGGTATTTTTTTTTTTTACTTTTTAAGTATTTGGAGAAAGAAAAATGGTTGACAAATTGCCTTTCGAAGTCACTAACGAACCACGCCGTCACGTACATCATGGCTAACATGCCGGCTGCGTTTTTTTCGGGACAATCTGGACGATATCGGTGCAAGTGTACAATTTAATGGTAGCCTAAAAAAAATCACAAGGACACTGTAGGGTTGTTGCCGTGCCTACCGAATGGCGAACTGGAAATTTCGATTGTGAAACGACCGCTCAGTCTTTTCAGCCGGACTGATGTGCTGTTGGCCTTTTTCATCTTGACGCCGCATAATGTGCGCTTGAATTTTCACACAGCCTACATTTTCAAGATGTGAAGGTTACAACATCATGTATGTCATTATAGAGATCGCCTGTAAACGTGTTTGGTTCATTGAATGAAAAGATGAGGTTATACCGTGTGTTTGTGCTCAAGCGATGGATCGTCCCAGGGATGCTATTCAATGGGAATACGCTTCGCTACTAATTTGCCAGTTCTTCCCGACCGCGTCCTAACGGATCCGCTCATGATGCCCAGAGCTTTACGGAGACTCGTGCATTTAATGCTTTTTTGTCCGTTGTCGAAAGGACTTCAGGTATGCAAGAATGTTAAACTCCTAAGGAATGAAGTAGGCTATAGATCGGTGGTTCTTCACCTTGTTTGAAGTACTGATATGTACAGTTTCATATGCGCATTCACCGAACCCTTCTTAATTGGTCGTGTCATCACGAATCGTGAGTCGGATGTGTGTCTTGGGGTTCGATAGAACCCAGGTTAAGAACCACTGCTATAGATGTTGAGGGCAAGGGATGAATGACCTCATTAATTAAAAGCTGTGCCCTGGACCTCTTTCTGTGCTTTGTAGAGTCGCCTCCCTGCTGTCAAGGTGAAGTATCTTCTGCTTGCATGGCTGGGCATCTTGGTGGCAAGCTGGGTGGTCTACATGCAGTACTCCTCCTACTCTGAGCTCTGCAGAGGACATGTCTGCCACATGGTCATAGTAAGTGTTCTCCTTTCTCACATGTAAATATGGCATGTATGACCGCCTGGATGCTGACTGCTTGGCCTTGTAACTCTCCAACAAACTCGTTGTGAGTCAATAATTGTACCAGACTGACGTGAAGGAGCGTTGGTTTTGTCACATGCACATTTTCCAGTGCGTCTCATTGGTCATTTCATTGGTCAGTCAGGTGACTCAGCGGGTTCAGGTGCTGGGCTCATGATCGGAAGGTTGTGAGTTCAATTCCCGGCTGTGGCTACATGACTTTGTGTCCTTGGGTAAGGCACTTCACCCTACTTGCCACAGGGGGAATGGCCCTGTACTTGCTGTAAATCGCTTCGGATAAAAGCTTCTGCTAAATGATTAAATGTAAATGTAAAGTTCCACAGTGAGCCAGGTGAACGAGAGTGTGGCTGTAGGGATATGGGATGAATGAGAAGATAAGGACAGAGAGAGGAGAAAGAAGAAACAACTGGAAGCCACAATAATACCAGAAAATGTTAGTAGACTAAAGGGATGTATGCAAACAGGGGAGAGAGATAGTCAATAAGAACCTCAGATAGAAAGATTGTGGGCAAGGTGTGAATCTAGTGTTCTGTGCTGGTGGCTATTGAGAGCAGGATGACAGTATCTCATAATAGGACCCAGGGTAATTACCAGAGTAGTTGATTACAGTAATTAACGCCTGACAAAGGATCAATAATGTAACAATCTCCCCTGGATGCTGTATTGGTGGAATTCTTGGAAACCAGAAATTGAATTCTGTCAATACAAAGTCTAAGATAAGGGTTATAGGCAGCAACAGTGGGTGGAGCCTGGAGCGTGGAGCCTGGAGAGGCTCCGATGTTACCTTGCTGTGGGACAGTGTTCTGATGTAGTTTGTTTGGAGTTCACTGTAGGGCTGGTAAGGGATCATCTTTCTTTCTATAACTGCACAGTGCTGCGTGTCACACATGGGATATTTCTCCCCATCGTTGTCGTGCTGTTCTCAGATCCTCATTCTCCAGAATTTGACGTGCAGCTGGTGTTCAGCCGCAGCGTTGAATAGAGGAAGTTAGATCAGGCAGAAGTCTTAACCCAAAGTGGTTTCCCATTTTACTGTAAGATGGCCTCGTGTTCTGTAGTGACATCTCCTCCTAGTGTTGGTCAGAAGTTGCATGTTCTGTATTTGGGAGGAGACAGGGAAATATTGAATCAGATAGTTGGTTGGTTTGTGCTTGCCCTCAGGTCAACACGGTCACAAAAGACACACGAAAGATGGTCATAAAGATCAAGGTCAACAGTGCGGAAAAGGAAAGGCAGTGGCGCACTAACAAATAGGAAGCTAAGACTAGAAAAATTAGGCCTTTACAGTCAGGCACCAGCCCCCGCCTGCAACAGGAAACAATTTTTCTCTACGTTGCGTTATTGCAATGTAGAGAAACCACGTCTGTGCTTGCTGTATCTGCCTGTCATGCAGCTCAGACACCCGTTTCCTCCAGGATCACAATGACTCTTATTGAGGGACTTGTTTCTCTTGTTGGTCAGTTGTAACTGATTCAAAATTATTGTACTCGCTGTGAGGTATATTTTTGTTGCTGCTTTCCTACAGGTACATCCTTGCACTTTTTGAGGTTCATGTTGTTTTATTCCCTTTGGCACTTGTTTGTTTTCTCACAATGTATGCCTCATGTTCTGGCTACCTGCAATGGCTCATTGTTATGATCAGTGACCTATGCTCTTTTATAAAGCTCTCTCTTGGAAGTGGCTTTGGATAAAAGCATCTGCTAAATGAAAACATTTAAATGTATGTTCCTGTGAACAGAGTGGGCAGAGAGTCCAGTTACTTTGTGAGGGCCATAGCTCAGCATAACCCAATTTATCGTATCATTTACTGGAGTTAAATCAATTCAAATCTGCACACATCTCTTCAGGCTGGGTAGCATCACGTAAAAAGGTTGGGTTGCAACCAGAAATTGATTTCCTGTTTCCCATCGCAGTGCGACCACTACAGGAGAGGCATCATCTCAGGGTCATCCTGCAAGGCACTGTGTGACCACCGGACCCTGACGCTACAGCGCTGCATGTCCAGCTCCTCCACGCACCAGGTCAAACACACGTGCACAGAAATAACGCCAAGGCAGTTTTATCGGTGGCAAACCCCATGTTGTTGCTGTGTGTAATATAGAATTTTACAGGTGCCCCATGTAGATCAAAATACTAACAACATTGTTAACATGGTCTGTGTGCGTTTCGGGTTGCAGGTGTACAGCGGGCTGTGGAAGGAGAAGCCTGTGGTGATCAAATGCGGGATTGAGGAGCCCTTGAAGAGCGACGGCAGACCCGGGTTGTTGCACCATCAGGAGATGAGCCTGTTTGACAAGCCCTCCCGTGGGACCTCCATGGACGAGTTCCGAGAGATGCTGCACGGCTTCCTCAAGGTCCTCCTTTGTTGTTGCCCCCCCATCCCCCCCTTCTGTATATAGGTCCCCCCCTTCTCCCCATCTAGCAAGAGACTGCAAGAATACCGTATATCCTTAAGAATTTCAGAACACATTCCTTTTCAAGTGCGCTTTGAGTTTGTTCAAATTGAGACAGAAGGGAGACAAAGGGGTGTCAGTGCTTGGTAGGAGCTATGGAGGGGGTGGGGAGAGGGAGACGGAGAGAGAACAGGAAGCTAGGGACAGAAGCGCCTTACCAAATTTAGACCAGAAGGACAAGGCCCGAGGCCACTGTCAGCTCAGTGGCTGTGAGTGCCATCCGGAGCGAAAGTCAGATTGGATGGGCTTGTTGCCAAGCACCCAATAGTTTTTACAATGTGGGATGTTTGGTCTCTGGATTAGGCTTTGTGAAAAATGCTATTAAGATCTACCTTTTGACTTTTTAAACACTTTTAGCTCTCCCTTTCTCCCATCTGATTTCTCCCATCATTCAGTCTAACTTGGGGGAGCAGCCGTCGCTGGGCACCCTTGTGGGCCGTGTCATCACCCTTGCAGATGTCAACCAGGACGGGAAGGTGTCCCTTGCGGAGGCCAAGTCTGTGTGGGCGCTTCTCCAGATCAATGAGTTCCTACTCATGGTGGCGCTGCAGGAGAAGGAGCACACCCCCAAGCTGCTGGGCTTCTGCGGGGACCTGTACGTGACGGAACGCGTGGGCCAGAGCTCCCTCTATGAGCTGGAGGTCCCCAGCTACCTGCAGGCGCTGGTCCCGGAGGCCCTAAGCTCCAGCATAAACCGCTGGCTAGCCCCTGCCTGGCCCCGGAGAGCCCGCATCACCATAGGCCTGCTGGAGTTCGTGGAGGAGGTTTTCCATGGTTCATACGGCAGCTTTCTGATGTGCGATGCCAGCCCCCGCCACGTGGGCTACAATGCTAAGTACGACTGCAAGATGGCCGACCTGCGGAGTGTGGCCTCCGAGGCAGCCGTGCGGGGCTTCCTGAAGGGGCGGCGTTGCCAGACCAACGCCGACTGCACGTACGGAAGGGACTGCACGGCAACCTGCGACCGGCTGGTCAAGCAGTGCAACACAGAGGTGGTGCAGCCCAACCTGGCTAAGGTGTGCGTGCTGCTCCAAGACTTCCTGTTGTTCGGGGCACCGGCAGAGCTGCGTGGTGACCTGGAGAAGCAACTGCGCACCTGTGTTACCCTCAGCGGGCTGGCAAGCCAGATGGAGGTCCACCACTCGCTGGTCCTCAACAACCTCAAGACTCTGCTGTGGAAGAAGATTTCTAATACCCAGTATTCCTGAGATCCACCCCAAGGTTGATGCCTTGACTTTTAGGGAGTTGAGGACTAAGGAGTCAAATTTTTGGTCTACTAATGTTAAAAGCTAACTTCAAGGATAGGATTACAGAGAAATTGCATCCCTTTTAAGACAATCCAACCAGTATATAGACAGAATAATGGTTTGGCCAATGATGATTCATTTAATACAGTGCTATGATGCAACAAATAAGGCAGTAATTAACCTACTGTAGAAATGTTGACTGGAAAAAGGGATAGTTTTGTAAAAATTACATTGAGAGATTCATATGGCCTGCTGTTGATAAGAATCATAACACATTGTTCTCAGGACCTACCTGTTTTAAAACTCTGCTGGCAATAGATGCTTTGGAAACCCCAACAGGGAAGATTACTTTGAAGGGACATATTTAGAAGTCTTGGCATACCCTAGGCTGTCTTAGAAATGAAAAGTATGGACGTGGTGAACTCTCAATAAAAGGATATAAATTCTGTAGACAATACCTGATCTCCCTTTATTCCAGCATTTAATACTGTCAAGCAAATGAACTACCGGTACACAAGTAATCATCCAAGACTTACACAACAAACATTTTATGGCAAAGAAAGCCCCCCCACCCCCCCGCCCCCCCCAGGAAAAGCACAAACAGGAAAGCAAATCTTTATTTTTAGGCTTATACACAGACTTTAGAATTCATCCCATCAGCCCTAGTGGCAATTAAAGACAATTGAAGAAACTGAACAATGACTGTCACTGCATTACATTAACCAACTAGAATTCCTATACTTACCAAGTTAAGATGATCACACCTGTGAAGACCAGAAGAAAGATGATTACCATCTGCTCAGAGCCAAAATACTTCAACCACCTACACAGACAACTTTGAAAAATGGCACACTTGACCAGTTGTCGGAGCCATTAAATCACTCCAAGAACCCATTGTTTAAGTCCCTGGTGTAGACATGACCCTGTTCATCTCTGCCCCTTGTGACACAGGCTCAACACGAAACAGTCGGACTGCAACGCCTCAAGAGGCAGATGGAAATGAGTAACGGGTGCATGCAAGTGATCATAACTAGCAAGACCAACTGCCATTTGTTTTTCTGTTCCTACCGTGAATCATTGGCTCCAAGGCCTGGTGGCTGACCACCAGTTAACAGCTCAGTCAGGATCCTTGCCTGAACAAAACCAAAGTGAGCTCAGAGGTTAGCACCAAACACAATGTCATAAAAACAAACTGATTGTGAAAAAAAAGAACATGCACAAGTTACTCCAGTTTTTATCTATAGGTCTATCTGGCTCAGTTCCATACCCAACACCCACTGAACAGGGCAAGCCATTTAAATCAGTTATTGTTCGCCCCATTGGCAACTAACAGTGGCATTACAGCCAGTTATATCTTATGGGGCAAGAGACAAACCAACACTTCATGCCTGAAACTGTAGTTCCAGACTTAAAAACTACAGACAACCTTGAAAAATGGCACACTTGACCAGTTGTCGGAGCCATTAAATCACTCCAAGAACCCATTGTTTAAGTACCTGGTGTAGACATGGCCCTGTTCATCTCTGCCCCTTGTGACACAGGCTCAACACGAAACAGTCGGACTGCAACGCCTCAAGAGGCAGATGGAAATGAGTAACAGGTGCATGCAAGTGATCATAACTAGCAAGACCAACTGCCATTTGTTTTTCTGTTCCTACCGTGAATCACTGGCTCCAAGGCCTGGTGGCTGACCACCAGTTAACAGCTCAGCGTGGATCCATGCCTGAACAAAACCAATGTTAGCTCAGAGGTTAATACCAAATGCAATCTGAGATGCATCAATGTCATAAAAACAAAATGATGGCGAAAAAACAACATGCACAAATTACTCCAGTTTTTATGTATAGGTCTATCTGGCTCGGTTCCATACCCGATGCCCACTGGACAGGGCAATCAAGCCATCGTGAGTCAGTTCTTGTTCGCCCTCTATTGGCACAACAGTGGCATTACAGCCAGAGTTACGTCTCATGGGGCAAGAGACAAACTAGCACTTCACGCCTGATACTTAAGTTCCAGACTTACTTTAGATAAAGGGCATCAACTTCGATTAAGTAGATGACTTTCGCATTTTTGGGCATTCTCCAAAAATCCGGGAGACACCTGGGAAGTAATTTACTTAATGAATGAGCACGTGATTACTCCCTCTACAGCCCAACAAGAGTGAAGCAACGTAGCGACTTAAGAATAACCGAATAAAGGGCACAATGCTTAGTGGCAATCATTATCCAACATCCTTGACCTGTTTTACTACAAGCAAAATGATCACAAAACTTCCTACACAACACAAACTCAGCTAAGAAATGGCAGCAACACAATTTATCCAGAGAACCTCTATAGGACTTGCCAAGATCCATGCTGGCCCCACGTAAACACAACTTACCATAATTGCGCGGTAACTAAATATCCGAGTGGTAGTAAATACAACTAGCTGAGCTAAATGCCGTCACTTCACTCGATCTAACTCATCCAATACCCCGCTAAAAACGTTCTTTTGTACACTGATAAAAATCAGTTTGCATTAGAACGGTTAGCAAAGCATACAATCGGCTGAAATACATGCACGAGGTTTACAGATGTTGAACGTTACAATGATTACAAAGGTTAGCTTCGATAACAACAAAAACATTATTCACAATTTAAATTTCTACTGGGACAAACTCAAGTCAAATTTCAGCACAGTACTGCACTAACCATCACACGAGTAAAGAAGGACAGAAAATGTGGCGTGTCGAGAGCTTATAGTAAGACTTACGGCAAACATTGAGGGACAATTTTAACGACACGCCTAGAAAGTCGCCGAAGTAGCTCCAAGCAAGGCACAGTTCAACATTGGCGTCGTTAATCTTTTGACCCTTTGAGGGGGAATAGGTTGCCTCTGCAGGAAAATCGGGGCCTAAGACAAACACCATTGGGAACAGTGATTATTAATATACACCAGCTTCGTTAGGACTCTTATTAGGAGAGAAGGCGTGAGAGAACATACGGTACGAAAACACTGCTACACCTGCAGCCCTCTCAGTGAACCACTCCTTCTCCCACTCTCAGCGCCTCACTGGACGAGGAGGGGGCACAGGCCTTCTCTTGGCCCCTCACATCAAATTCTCATCCTCACCGCTATCCCCTACTGCCAAAGCATTCGAACACCATCATGTGATGCTCCTAGATCCCATCAAAGCCCCCCTGGCCCCCTAGCCGATTTTGTGGAAGAACTGGACATGCTCCTCACCACACTCCCAGACGATGGAACTCCACTAATAATCCTTGGTGACTTCAACATCCACCTAGAAGGAACTCAGGCCGCTGACTTTCTGTCCCTTCTGTCCTCGTTCGGCCTGGCACTACTGGACACACCAGCGACCCACAGGGCAGGAAAAAACAGCTTGATCTCATCCTGACATGAGACTGCATTGCTGATCTAACATCAGTAACCCCACTACACATTTCGGATAATTTCCTCATCCAACTCTCCGTCTCACTCCCTCCAACCCCTCCCACTGCACCTTTGCAGCCTGTCTCCCTCTCTCTTCTCTTCTGTGGTAACATCATCGCTTGCTCCCATTGATGAGTTCACCTCTCATCCAATGGACGCAGCCACTGATGCTCTGCTATCAATGCTAACTACGTCCCTTGACACCATCTGCCCCATGGCAACTAGACCTGCCTCCTCTCCCCCCTGCCCATGGCTATCAGAGGTCGGTCGGAAAGAGCGCTCCTCCCTCTGGGCAGCGGAGACGATGTGGCAAAAGTCCAAGGATAATCATGACCTCAACAAGTACCACTCTAATTATCACATTGCTATGCTCAGTGACCGATGCTCTTTGTAAAAGCTCTCTCTTGTAAGTCGCTTTGGATAAAAGCGTCTGCTAAATATATCGGACGCTTTTATCCAGAGCGATTTACAGCAAGTACAGGACATTCTCCCTGAGGCAAGTAGGGTGAAGTGCCTTGCCCAAGGACAGAACATCGTACCGCCTGAGCCAGGAATCAAACTCACAACCATCCGATCATGAGCACAATGCCTTAACCTGCTGAGCCACCAGCTCATTCAATGGGTTTTCTTTATTTTCATGACTATTTACATTGTAGATTCTCACTGAAGGCGTCAATACTATGAATGAACACATGTGGAGTTATGTACTTAAGGACTCTCTTGCTGCAGGTATAATCCGGCCTTCATTGTCACCAGTTGGAGCCAGTTTCTTCTTTGTCTCTAAGAAAGATCCTACCTTGCGACCTTGCATTGATTAGAGAGGTCTGAACAACATCACCGTTGCCTTGCCTCTTATTTCCTCTGCCTTCGAGCCTTTACAGGGAGCCTCCATCTTCACCAAACTGGATTTACACAATGCATATCATCTTGTCGGCATCAAGGAAGGAGACCGCATTCAACACGCTACTGGGGCATTTTGAGTACTGCTGTGTTTCAAGCTCTGGCAAACGATGTCCTCCGAGATTTCCTAAATCGATTTGTTTTTGTGTACCTAGATGACATCCTGATTCTTTCTGAAGACCCCGTTGAACACCGCCTTATGTTCGTCTCGTCCTACAAAGGCTTCTCGAAAAACAGACTGTTTGTGAAGGCTGAGAAATGCGAGTTCCATGTCCACACTACCGCTTTCCTTGGGTTCATCATTGAGAGTGGATATGTTAAAGCTGACCCTGAAAAGATCAAGGCAGTCTCAGAGTGGCCTACCCCCCTCACCCGGAAACAACTACAGAGATTCCTTGGTTTTGCTAACTTTTACAGGAGGTTTATTCGTGATTTCAGCAAGGTTGCTCTTCCACTTACAAGACTGACATCCCCTAAACTTCCGTTTGTGTCCGGCCTCCAGCATCATTTTTGGTGGCGGACTATGGAGGCTGATACCCGGAGGTTCGTACCGTCTGTGCCCAAAACAAGTCCTCCGATGCTGCTCCTTCAGGTCAACTCTGCCCACTGCCTGTGGCACACCGCCCCTGGTCCCATATTGCATTAGACTTTGTCACTGGCCTTCCTATTTCCAATGGGCGATGTTGATCGCTTCTCTCAGTCTGCAGTCTGCTCGAGAAACCGCTGACCTCTAGGTACAACACGTTGTCCGCCTTCATGGCATACTTGCAGACATTGTTTCTGACCGTGGTCCTCAGTTCATTTCCCAGGTTTGGAAGGCGTTCTGTCAGTCTCTTGGCACCACTGTGAGTCTGTCTTCGGGTTTCCATCCACAGACAAATGATCAGACGGAGAGGACCAACCAAGATCTGGAGTCTGCCCTTCGCTATGTGGCCTCTCACAACCCCTCTTCCTGGAGTACACACTTGCCTTGGGTTGAGTGTGCACAAAATGTCCTAACTTCTTCTTCTACTGGTCTGTCCCCTTTTCAGTCTTCCCTGGGATACCAACCCCCATTGCTCTCCATGGATGAGACTGAAGTGGCCGTACCTTCGGTACAAGCTCATATGCAGAGATGCCGTAACATCTGTAGGGAGACCAGAAGAGCTCTTTTACATATGTCATCTCGGAATAAAGACCTTGCTGATTGCCATCGTCGCCCAGCACCCAAGTACACTCCCGGTCAGAAGGCCTGGCTGTCTTCAAAGCATATTCCGTTAAAAACCGACTCTTAAGAAATGATCACCATATTATATTGGACCATTTGAAGTGGAAAGGTTGATCAACCCTGTTTGTGCCCGCCTTAAACTTAATCGGACCCTGCGTGTTCACCCGATTTTCCATGTGTCCCAAGTTAAACCTGTTCTGTCCAGCTCCCTGTGCCCTCCCTCCGAGCCCCCTCTACCCCCTGGATTGTGGACAATCATCCTGCGTACACGTGGAGTGTGCGTGAGGCAACAATCATCCTGCGTACACGTGGAGCCTGCGTGAGGCGGCTATTGGATGTCCGTCGGTGCGGATTCCAGTATCTCGTCGACTGGGAGGGGTACGGTCCTGAGGAGCGGTCTTGGGTTAGTCAAGCCCTTATTCTGGACCCTGCCTAGCTGACTGAGTTTCATTGTACTCATCCGGTCAGACCGCATGGGGCGCCTTCCCTATTTTTCTCCTCCTGTGCAACCAACACCTGGCCCTAACTCCGCCTGCCACATCTAACTCATCTGCTGTGCCACTTATCCACCCAGCCCCCCTCCCGGAACCAGCTCCTGTTCCTAGCCTATTTTTGTTCTTAATAAATAACCTTGATTCTGCCCACTTGGGTCTTCCTGTCTCGTTCTGTGAAGGAAACTTTTGATAGAAGGCGACTGCACAGTCACAAAAGTGTAGTTGTTTGTTAGATACAAATGTATTGAACCTTTCACAAGAACAGAGTATTGCAATAAGAACACATTAAACATGAAACAGACAAGACATACATAAAACAGAATTCTGTGACCTGGTCTCGCAGACACTGTTAGTTCTGGAGGGAACAGGCCCCGAGCCTAGTCAAGGCATTGCATATATAATCCCCCAACAGTTGTGACCTCCCCCTTCTCCATCCCATTGTCCTGGTGTGGGGAGGGGGAAAGGCCCGAGCCAAAAGGTAGTCTGGCCAACCCCATTCCACGTCTGGGTGGAAACGTCTTGTTTGAAGTTGTCCAGGGGTGTTACATCTCCAAGGGGAGGAAAGGGGGGGACCTGTTGTCTCCCAGCCGTTCTTTGTCTCCAATCCACTGTGGGTGTGAGGTGCCAGTTTGGTCAGCACCACCATTTGCATTGATCAAATTAGCAAATCCTGTTTGGCTTCATTGTCCTGTCGGGGGAAGGTGTTCTGACTTTGCCATTTGTTCTCAAAAACATCAAACCAAGTTATACAATTTAATAATCTGACAGTACAACTATGAAACATCAAAATATTCTATCACAGTTCCTAACAGTATATTCTGCAAAGATCCTGTATATCCTGAAACACAACACTGTATATTTTGCAAGAGCAATACTTAAATACTTATACTTAAAATGTATAGTCTGTACATAATAATTTATCCCAGCCTTTACCCCTTGTGTGCATTCACTTATTTTGCCCCCACTCCTTTATCCCTGTGTGCACTCTTCTAATATTTTACCTCACACCCTTACCCCTGTGTGCTGTGTGCTAAATTTCCCCTTGGGGATTAATAAAGTATTCTGAATCTGAATTCTGAATCTGAATGCCACACATGAAAGGTTTTCAGGTATTAAATGATTGTGAAGACAATCAGAAGATGCTACAAAAGCTCCCTGATTGGGTGACATCTCGCTGGAATCGACAAGTAACAAAACAGCTGCCAGAAACAGATAAATATCCCAGTTTCAAAGAGTTTGCCAACTTTTTGGCTTATGAGGCAGATGTGGTGTGTAACCCTGTAACGTCCCTCTATGCCGTGAAGTCACCTGAAGAAAGACCTTCCAGAGACATGAAGCGGCCAAAAGCCAATGTGTTCATTATGAATACAAAAGAATCACAAAAATCCAACACAGTGATGGAAACACAAGGCTCTGTGGGGAACAGTACAAAAGAGACAAATGAATCAAAGAGAATATGCCATTCAGTTCTTTAAGTCCAGTTAAATGCATGTACTGTAGTGAAAGTCACTCTATTAACAAATGTCAGATATTCACTAATAAGTCACCAGAAGAAGAAAAAAAGATTAATATTGGACAAAAATCTGTGTTTTGATTGTCTTAAGAGAGGACACAACGCAAAGGACTGCAGAAGCAAAGCAACCTATGGGGTATGCAAAAAAACATCATCCAACACCGTTGCATGAACACTGCAGCACTTCTCCAGACACATCTCCCCATGCTGATGTGCAGGCAGAAGAAAAGTCATCTTCACTCTCTTGCTCCATAGACAAAGTTGATGTTGGGAGCACAACAATGATAGTGTCTGTGTGGCTCTCATCAGTTACAACTCCTGAAACAGAGACATTGGCGTATGCTTTGTTAGATACGCAGCGTAGTACTGCTTTTGTAGACAAAAGAGTTGTGTAAGAAGATGGGCATAGGTTTAGAGCCAGTTAAATGAAAGCTTACCACTATAATGGGAAAGGATTCCATTAGAGCGACAGAGTTACTGGTCAGAAGGTTTTCCTCACATAGCTTTGTTAACTTGCCACCTGCATATACCAGAGATTTCATCCCACTCGAACACATACATATTCCTACTCCTGCAACAGCTAAGAGGCGGAATCACCTGAATGCTGCATCACAAGAAATACCAGTTGTTGAACTGCGAAGTCGGACTCTTAATAGGCTATGACTGTTGTAGAGCACTAGCACCACAACATGTTATTACAGGTGGTGATGAAAAGCCATATGCCTTTAGGACTGACTAATCCAGGGCCCCCGCGTGGTATGTAGGGCTGGGCAACATATAACAGTTTTTCGATATCTGGCTGTACTCAAAAGGCTTAATAAAAATAAAGACGTGCTTGAATCTGAAAAAATGCTGCCACGTTTGGCCCTGGTAGCTCTCGAGATGACTCACGGCAACCAGGGTCAAATAAATCCAAAACTAAGGAGACAACAGCACGCGCAAGAACCATGTATTGGCCGGTAATTTAACTAGGGCCCCCCGCGTGGCAGGCAACAATTCTACCGCTGAACCACCAATGCACCCACGACAGCTCTCAGCAAAGTCACGTGACACAAGGCGCTCACGCCAAAAGGGGAGGCGAGAGGAGAGAGCTGTGCCAACTCACGCCAAAAGCCAGACTGATGCACAATGTCTTGTGACGGGGCTTTCCCCTGACTTAAACAGATGTGGTTCCATGGTGTAATGGTCAGCACTCTGGACTTGGCAATCCAAGTTCAAATCTCAGTGGAACCTGCCCTAACTTGTCCTTGACTGTGGTTGCTGCTCCTCTCTTGTGAAAAGGAGGTGGTGTACGAATCAGGGATTTGTGAGAAACTGCAGGCTCCTCTAGGCATGGTTGATGTCAGCCGTGGATAGCCAGATGGTTCAGTCAAGACACTCACGTGATTGATTGAATAATACAATATTTATTGATAACCATGACATGGAATATTTGGCGGAGTGGAATGTCTAAAGGGGAAGCGCTCCCTACCGCCTCGAGCGACACATACGTGCATACATATATGACATGAGGCATGAAGCAATAGATATATAATCCCCCTGATAGACAGAAGAAAGATATACATACAGTTGTGTTCAAAATTATTCAACCCCCACTGAAATTGATTGTTTTGGTTGGTTTGACATTGATTTTGATCATTCAGTCATCCTGCTTGGCACGTGTAGGTCAGACAAATATAACATAATATTTATAATGAAATAATTACAAATGTATTTTCTGAGCTCACATCTTTATCAGTTTTATTCAACCCCCAAGTAACATTCAATCTTAGAACAACATCCTTTTACAGTTATAACAGCTTTTAAACATGAAGCATAGCTTGACGCAAGTGTCTTGCAGCGATCTACGGGTATCTTCGCCCATTCATCATGGGCAAAAGCCTCCAGTTCAGTCACATTCTTAGGCTTGCGCACTGCAACTGCATTCTTTAAGTCCCACCAGAGGTTCTCAATCGGATTTAAATCTGGTGACTGCGATGGCCACTTCAAAATGTTCCAGCCTTTAATCTGCAACCATGCTCTAGTGGACTTGGAGGTATGCTTGGGATCATTGTTCTGTTGAAAGGTCCAACGTCTCCCAAGCCTCAGGTTTGTGACGGACTGCATCACATTATCATCCAATATTTCTTGGTACTGAAGAGAATTCATGGTACCTTGCACACACTAAAGCTTCCCAGTACCTGCAGAAGCAAAACAGCCCCAAAGCAGCCCCATGCTTCACAGTAGG
Organism: Protosalanx chinensis; assembly: GCA_030340685.1. Lineage (NCBI taxonomy): Eukaryota > Metazoa > Chordata > Actinopteri > Osmeriformes > Salangidae > Protosalanx > Protosalanx chinensis. The sequence continues at coordinate 4,213,001 of CM059329.1, forward strand.
CAAGGTGTTATTTTCTTCATAGGCCTTGTTCTTCCTCCTCCAAACATAGCGTTGCTCCATGGGCCCAAACAGTTCGCGAACTTTGTTCAATCAGTCCACAAAACACTATCCCAAAAATTCTGTGGTTTGTCCACATGACTTTTGGCATACTGCAGTCGACTCTTCTTATTTTTTGGAGACAGCAAGGGGGTGCGCCTGGGAGTTCTGGCATGGAAGCCTTCATTACGCAGGGTGCGCCGTATTGTCTAAGCAGAAACTTCAGTATCCACATCTGACAAATCTTTTTTTCAGTTCCTCAGCAGTCACACGTGGACTTTTCTCCACTCTACGTCTCAGGTAGCTCACAGCAGTCGAAGTCAGCATCTTATTGGAGTCAGATGGCTCAACGGGTTAAGGCGTTGGCCTCATGAACAGAAGGTTGTGAGATCGAGCCCCTGCTGTGGCTATATGACTTTGTGTCCTTGGGCAAGGCACTTAACCCTACTTGCCTCAGGGAGAATGTCCCTGTACTTACTGTAACTGCTTTGGATAAAAGCGTCTGCCATATGAGTAAATGTAAATCTTCTTTCTGCCACGACCAGGTAGCGTTTCAACAGTGCCCTTTGCCTTGAATTTGCGAATGATGCTTCCTATGTTGTCTCTTGGTATGTTTAACATCTTTGCAATCTTATTATAGCCATTGCCCTTCCTGTGAAGAGTAATCACCTGGGCCCGGTTTTTCAAAAGTAATCCACTAGGATTTTGGATAAAGGATTGGAGCAAATCTTGAAAATTTGTTTTTCAAAAGAAAAAAACGATTACATAATCGGATCAGATCCCTTAATCCAATTTTGGTTTTGATCCAGATCAAACCTTTAGTTTGGGTTTTTCAGAATTTTCTTTTTGATCCAAAAAATGTGGATTAAACTGATCCTATCAGAAGGGTGGATTCAGCATGGATTTCATGGCCAAAATGTTATGAAAACTGTATCAAATAATACTATATTTGGATCATGCAGTATCTTACAAGATATTATATTCATTCATAAGGTTTTAATTGTATTTGTTCATCAGTCAGGTTACAGTGATTAGGTATGCTTTAACGTATTCAGCCTTTCAGTATAGGCCTACAGCAAAGTAGAAAGAGTTTAGCCTCATAAAATAATCCCCCAAACAGCTGTCAAAATTTAGCAAAAACATTACGTTTTATTCTGTCACTAATTGATATATATATATATTCATCCCAATCACAACATTTTGGTATATGACCCAACACTGGCTATTATACTTGTTGCTCTTTACATATCTATAGTTCTACATTGTGATTTCCTATCTTTTTTGAGCACTGGTTATCCAGATTTGGTGATCCTGTAAAGTTCCTATCCGGATCAGATTGATCCAATCCGATGTTGCTTTAAAAAACTGGCTCCAAAAGTAAACTGGATTACGTGATCATGGATCACAAAAAAAGGATGACTAAATCCGGATCAATTTTATCCGGATTAAACCTTTTGAAAAACCGGGCCCAGGGGCCCGTTTCAGAAAGGAGGTTCAACCAACTCTGAGTTTAAACTTGAACTCTGAGTTGCCAAATCCCAAGGTGGGAAACTCTGGGTTTTCGGTGTCAGAACAACTGAAAATAATAAGTAAATTGTAAGTAAGTTGGCTGACTCTGATTTAGGGCACCCGTGTGAGACAGATGCGGATACATTTAGAAATTCTAGGCAGCGGGTAAACCAATAGGAGCAGAGCTCCCCTATGGGGCGGAGCTCCACGAAATAGAACAAAGCCAAGCGATCAACAATTGATGACGTCATAGTCTAGCCTTGTATAAATATCCAGCTGTGTCGGTGTAGACACTCATTCGTTCAGGTGTCTCATAGTTCAGTCATCAGCAGTTTATCTTGCGGTCATGAACAAGAAAGGAAAGAAAACAACTTTAGCCACCAAGAAGCTGAAGTTACCTGGTAAGAGCAGCTCAGTTCTGGGGTCTGGGGCTAGGGTAGTCATGCCTACTTTCTCCCTCCAGAACCAGCATCTGGAGGAGCCTTCAGCCCAGGACGACTGTGGAGTCACCTGCCAGTCGCCTGAGAGAGAGCCTGAGGCTAGGGTCCCCCCGCTGAAGCTGCCCCCGCTGAAACCTCTGCCCCCGCTGAAGCGGCCCCTGCTGAAGCCTCAGGCTTGAAGCCTGCTAGACCACCAGGGGCCCGCTAGACCACCAGGGGTGCGCTAAACAACCAGGGGTGCGCTAGACCACCAGTGGCCCACCAACCACCAGGGGCCGGCTAGATCACCAGGCGCCTGCTAAACCACCAGGGCATCTCTAGACCACCAGAGGCCTGCTAGACCATCAGGGGTCAGCTAGACCACCAAGGGCCTGCTAGATCACCAGGGGCCGGCTAGACCACCAGGAGGCCGCTAGACCACCAGGGGCCCACCAACCACCAGGGGCCTGCTAGACCACCAGCGGCCTGCTAGACCAACAGGGGCCCACTAGACCACCAGGGGCCTGCTAGACCACCATGAGTCCGCCAACGATCAGGGGTCCACCATCCATCAAAGGACTCTTAAGACCACCAGGAGCCGGCTATACCTCTCTTTCCTCGCCCATTGTCAGCACTTTTACAAAAAAAAGTTGTGTGGAAAGATTACAAGGTTAAATGCCAGACCAAGTTCTTTGTAGTTTATTAATAAGAAATTATACAATCAAACATGACTGCAACACACCAAGGTGTCTGTACATTGGTCACACCAGTCAATGCTACCAGTCTTGCTTTGCAGAGTAGAGAAAGGCCTTCATGAGAGTAGTCTTGACAGAAGTCAAAGAGCGTTCTGCCCATTCTAGATCCTTCCTACCTCTGCACAGTACACAGATCTACCCCTCCTGAGATGATGGTGTTTGTTAGATGATGAATCAGAAGGCCATGGGGAGGGGATCTACTCATCCAGTTAGATCTCCAAGGAGGACTAGGTGACCTGAAGCAAATGCACACGCAGAATGTGGAATCATGGCTGAACAAAAATACTTCTCAGACAAAAGCCACAGTCTATGCCCATCCAGACAGAGAACAGACTGCCTCCTATCAACAGTCTCTGGTAGACTGTCTCTGCACCAGCTGGCACACAGCAGACAACTCAAATATGAATGTGAATCGAATACGCAAATCTACACATCACATTTGCCTGCCGTGCAAACGCAAAACTTAAATTTAGTAAAAAATGTGTCATATTTGGAAACTTTAAGGTCTTAAGGGCTTCATTATTTGGCAAAATATCTTGAAAATAATGTCTTTTTCAGGAAAATAATACAACTGACTTCACCGTAACTAAATCCCGTTCTTACTACTGTTCTTTGCTTTAGTTTTGCGACACTCTAAAAATAAAAAATGTAGTTACAGGTTTCACTTGACCTAGATTAGAGACTAAAAGTCTCTCATAGGGACTGGCTATCAGATTTGGCCCCACAATCGTTTGTAATTTGTTATAATTCCTAACCGTTCACCGGATTTTTATGTTATTACCCTCAAATTAAGGTTGTCCGCACCTATTATATATTAATTTTCATTTCAAATCCAGTGTGGCGGTGTACAGAGACATAATTATGAAACTTTTGCTAATGTCCAAATATTTATGGACCTGACTGTAAGTCCCGTAAGAAAATACGTCTTTCTTTTGAAACAAGTACATTTATTTATTGATGTAGGTGAATGTATTCAGCTAAATAGTTATGATTATATACTGCCATGTCTTTAAATTTCAGAGTTGATTTCATAGTCATAGGACATTTCTTGCCCTTGCTCTCGTGGAGGCGGTCGCAAACTTTTTCGCTTCCTTATCTTTTTTCCTGCTCTATCGTCTGCCTGTCTGCTGGAGAGACTAACTGCATCACCCTTTTAAGATGAAACATGGAATTGATTAGCTGGTCAAGTACTATTGACACCATATATTTAAAGAGATCTAGGGGCTGGGGGGACCCAGCATGTCCCCGCATGGGATCGTCTCCAGCGGGATACATGATGGACGCGTGGGATAAGAGGCGTGTCGTGTGCCTGTCGGAACTTTCCGTCGAGGACTTCGAGGATCTCTACATATTGGGATTTATGATGGCCGGGCTTCTGCTGATTGGATTAGGCGTTGCCGTGGGATATCGTCAAATTATAAGAACTGAGGCAGCCGTTAACGGCCCCTTTAAACTGCCCCACTTGATTGATGTGATGGGCAGGGCTGTTGGTGGCCAAAGTGTGACTTTACGCGCATCGCGGGAGACTGATGGCTCTGCAGGGGACGGTGGAACGTATTGACCAACAAAATGGAAGAGTAAGAGACATTGAGAGACATTGAGAGACATTGAGAGACATTTGAGAGACATTGAGTGAGACTTGTTTGTAGGGTGTAAATTAACTCTACGAGACATGAGTATATGTTTCGGCTCCAAATTCCTGTACAGCTGTCTGGTACCGTGCAGGGCTACTCCTCCCCCTACCTGTTTCTATCTTGCAAGATTGAGGTCGTACGTCTCTCTACACCCCCTCCCCCACCCCAACCCCCCACCCCATTCCGTGAGAGTTGTCTGGCTGGAACAAGATGTCCTGACCTCAAGGCCATGAGGCAGATTGTTCTGTGTTTTGGCTACGAACACAGACTCATCCAACGCCTCCACCTGCTTGTTGTTGTTGCTGTTTATCTGTCTGCTGAGTTTTTTTTTTTTTTACATGCTCAGGGGTCTCATTTATAAAGCTTGTGTACGCACAAAACTGGGCTGAAAATGTGCGTACGCCAGTTTTCACGCAAAGTCAGTGATTTATAAAAAACAAACTTGGCGGTAGAATGTGCGGTCCTCCACGCAAACTATGACCCTCCCGTAAACCTACGCACTTTTTGGAGACAGTGGGAATTGGAGACACATACTGCAAAAAATAAAAGTCGGAAAAGCGATTACGAGTAATATTTATTTATTTTGATGTCCTCACACACATTGACTCATTTTATGATTATAATGAAGATTAAATACATCAGTGTTATTTGAGCTTGAACTGCGTGATAATTGTTCCATACACATCTTGTACAATGCAACTCAAATTTTTTATCAATATTCAGTGCTGTCTGTCTCACAATCAGACGTCCTTTTACCGCAGTGTAGGAGGCTGAAATGCATGTAACTACAGAACACAAAGTATAACTAAATATATTTCTTTAATACTGTGCATATATCATATGTCAAAAACGGGAAATACAGTTGTTAAGCTCCCTCGCAATCACTACACTCATTACACTTCAGAATCAGAATTCGTTTTTAATCACCATGCAAGATACATAAACACAGAATTTACTACCGCTTCTTCTCCGGTTCTGCCACTTGGCGCGGTCGCACTATTGTGTGGTTTTTTGTTTGCCTTCATTCACCGTGAAGAAGAATCACCTGCCATGTTCATGAGAATGATAATAGATTAGCATTCAGGAGGTCCTTTGCATTGACCATTTATGGTAAAAAATGGGCGTGTTCAGGGCGGGGTGCAATGATACTTTACGTACGCAAACTTGTGGTTAAGATGTGATTTATAAAGCGAACATTGCCTACAGGTGTGCATACGCACGGTTTTATAAATCAGAATTTTTGTGTGCATACGCCAATTTACGCTTTTGGGCGTACGCACACTTTTAGTACGAATTCTACGCACTACGAATTCTACGCAAAAAGGCATGTATCCTTTTTTTCTCCTCGAAAATCTATATGTGTTTTCCCAATTTCAGAAGGCTTGTGCGCAGATAATGTACTTTGTCGTGTTGCCTCGGTGGGCACTGTCCTGCCAAAGAGTTTCCCCAAGGGGATTAATAAAGTATTCTGAATCTGAATAGCCACATTTATTTATTTACCCATTTATAATTTTTCCGTATTATTTAGATTTTAATGTCCATTTTACATGGTGAATTGTTTGTATCTATTTCAGTTGAAAACATAGTGGACCGAATTAAAATGTCAAGGTCCACTGTGGGTATTTAGCTGGCAACTTAGTTGCTGTAACTGAGAGAGGGAGGGAAAGGGGAGTCAAAACTCTTATTTAGGTCACACATGCTCACACACAAATGCACGCGCACATACATACATACACTCCTTTTCAAACATACATCTGTATGCATTTAAAACTCCATAAAGCTACACGCCTGCTCAGAAAAAACTATCATTACTTACTGTTGCTAGCTATAGCCATTGAAGTGGCAATATACCCTCACCGGACACTTTATTAGGTACACCATGCTAGTAACGGGTTGGACCCCCTTTTGCCTTCAGAACTGCCTCAATTCTTCGTGGTATAGATTCAACAAGGTGCTGGAAGCATTCCTCAGAGAGTTTGGTCCATATTGACATGATGGCATCACACAGTTGGCGCAGATTTGTCGGCTGCACATCCATGATGCGAATCTCCCGTTCCACCACATCCCAAAGATGCTCTATTGGATTGAGATCTGGTGAATGTGGAGGCCATTTGAGTACAGTGAACTCATTGTCATGTTCAAGAAACCAGTCTGAGATGATTCCAGCTTTATGACATGGCGCATTATCCTGCTGAAAGTAGCCATCAGAAGTTGGGTACATTGTGGTCATAAAGGGATGGACAGGGTCAGCATCAATACTCAGGTAGGCTGTGGCGTTGCAACGATGCTCAATTGGTACCAAGGGGCCCAAAGAGTGCCAAGAAAATATTCCCCACACCATTACACCACCACCACCAGCCTGAACAGTTGATACAAGGCAGGATGGATCCATGCTTTCATGTTGTTGACGCCAAATTCTGACCCTACCATCCGAATGTCGCAGCAGAAATCGAGACTCATCAGACCAGGCAACGTTTTTCCAATCTTCTATTGTCCAATTTCGATGAGCTTGTGCAAATTGTAGCCTCAGTTTCCTGTTCTTAGCTGAAAGGAGTGGTCTTCTGCTGCTGTAGCCCATCTGCCTCGAAGTTCGACGTACTGTGCGTTCAGAGATGCTCTTCTGCCTACCTTGGTTGTAACGGGTGGTTATTTTAGTCACTGTTGCCTTTCTATCAGCTCGAACCAGTCTGGCCATTCTCCTCTGACCTCTGGCATCAACAAGGCATTTCCGCCCACAAAACTGCCTCTCACTGGATATTTTTTCTTTTTCGGACCATTCTCTGTAAACCCTAGAGATGGTTGTGCGTGAAAATCCCAGTAGATCAGCAGTTTCTGAAATACTCAGACCAGCCCTTCTGGCACCAACAACCATGCCACGTTCAAAGTCACTCAAATCACCTTCTGCTCGGTATGAACTGCAGGAGATTGTCTTGACCATGTCTACATGCCTAAATGCACTGAGTTGCCGCCATGTGATTGGCTGATTAGAAATTAAGTGTTAACGACCAATTGTAGGTGTACCTAATAAAGTGGCCGGTATGTTCAAATATATGTAACTTTTTTTCAGAATATACAACAATGAAATGCATTATACAGACAGATGAGAGACAAGGTAAGCTGTTCACATGTTCAGTACATCGAGATTCCTACATTAGTTTCTTCTCACGACAAGCGTGCAAATCGGATGCTTCTCCACCCTACTTCAAAACAGTTAAAGCAAGGATGGCCAGTCCTTTTTTTTGTTGCTGATTGGTTCTTGCCATAATATGAATTTGAACAGTTGTCCAATAGGGCTGTCGGCTGTGTAGTAACCTGACTTCTGCACAACACAACTGATGGTCCCAACCCCATTGATCAAGCAAAAAATTCCACTAATTAACCCTGATAAGGCACACCTATGAAGTGAAAACCATTTCAGGTGACTACCTCTTGAATCTCATGAGAGAATGCCAAGAGTGCAATGCAGTAATCAGAGCAAATGGGGATTATTCTGAAGAAACTAGAATATAAAACATATTTTCAGGTATTTCAATTTTTTTTGTTAATGTAAATCGCCACGGCCTCTCTCTCGGGTCGGGATAAATTGTATAGCCGGGCAGGAGGTCAATGGCACAGTCATAGGGCCTATGTGGTGGTAAGAATTGTGCCCTCTCCTTGCTGAAGACCTCCCCAAGAGCAGAAGAGCAGACTGCAAACAGGATTTATGACAGAACAAACTCCAGCTAATAATCTTATTATGGCGCTTTTCCACCGCAAATGTAGCTCGACTCGACTCGGTTTGGTAGTAACACGGGTGGTTTTCCACCGCAAATAGTACCGCAAATAGTACATCCTTGAAAGGGCTGTGACGTATTTTTGTACGCAACGTAAATAACACCAACGCAACCCACACAACAACAACAATGGAGGACATCGATGCGATGGTATTCGTGCTGCTCGGTCTGGTGTTTTTTGTCTAGTCTATGGTTATGACTTGCTGTGCTCTGCACAACCTTTGTGAAAGTCATGGAGAGACTTATGAGACCGAGTTGGATGTACAACCAGCAGCAGCTGCTGAGCCTGGGGTGGCAGTGGCACATGATGTAGAGGGCATCAATGTACGGGAGGGTCTAATGCAGTTCTTGTTGGAGAATAATTAAGATATTAGAATTTACCATGTAGGTATATACACCTCACCTTTTGTATTTTATTGTGAGAACATTAAACTTTTTGTACTTTTCATATATGTCTCCACTTTTGTTTTATCATATTTGTAAAGGTTACCAAGATTTACTGGCATTAAATGCTAAAAGATTAAAACATTTAAGAATAATCTAGTAGTGTGATAAAAACATTTGACGGGTAAAATTGACTAAATACCTTTAAATAAATGTGAACTTGGTGCTGGTTCCTTTCTGAACCGTAATGAATATATTAAGCCAGTGTAATGGCAGATGAATTACAAAATCATGAAACAATCACATAAGTCACATATAATTTATTAACAAACAATAAGAGCAATGTTTTACGGTTGGACCCACTCCTGCCGTTCTGGTCCTTAATGATCTTGTAGTCGCTTTTAAGCTTTTTAAGCTTTCCACGACACTGCGCGTACGTCCTAATGTAACCATGCTCCTCCATCAACTTGGCGACCTCCTTGTACACCTTTTCATTGCGGGTGGCTCCGTCCAGCTCTTTTTGTTCCTTCTCCTCGGCCACAACACACAGAAGCGTCTGCACCTCAGAAGTGGACCACGGCGAAGACTTATAATTAACTTTAGCTGGCATGTTGACCTTATGATATCTATGATGTTGACTAACTTGGCTCGACTCAGCTCGACTCAGCTCGCTTGGTACCTAGAGCGAGGTGTTACAAAAAAAAGTACCCGCTACCAGGTACCAGGTACCATGAAATTGCGGTGGAAATGCCACTAAAGCGAGTCGAGTCGAGCTGATACCATGCGGTGGAAAAGCGCCATTAGAGGACCAGTCAATTACAGGGTTATGTTTCTTCAGCCATGGAAAACCCACCATAGGGGTGGCAGGAGCAGAGATAACCAGGAACCTAATACAGTAGAAACTCTACTTACAAATTAATTCGTTCTGGAAGCCGTTTCGTAAACCCGAAAATGTTTTATGTAGGGGCGCATTTTACACTATAAATGCTTAATCCATTCCAAGCTCCCACAAAACTCGGACATAATATTTGGATAAATTATAAATAATGGTTAAATCCTGTAACAAATATGTTAGAATTACATTACCGCATAATACAGTAAATAGAAAAAGTACACATGGAAAGAAGAATTTTTTTTTTCATTTTCTTTTGATTTAACTGCTACACGTCTTCTCTCGCATTCTTCGATCCAAGTTCAATCTCACCAGTGGCTGTTGACTGGCGTTTTGTGAAGAATTGATCTAATAATGTTTGTCTAATAATGTTTGTTGACTTATTTTTTTTTAATCTGAAATGCGTGAAGGCATACATCATCGAAGTGAGAGATAGCCCGATTGATAAAAACCTTTTCTGGGTGATTCTTTTCAACTTATTCAGAAATGTCATGGAATTTTCCAAGAATGTATTTTATTTAGGCTGACGGGAAGGGGCATTATCCAAGATGAGGAGACTCTTGAGGGAGAGATTGTTCTCCTCGAGGTATTGCTTCACAGAAGGGCCGAAGACTAAATTCACCCACTCAACAAAAAACTGGCAGGTCTTTGCATTAGCCCTCCTAGGACCTGAAGTTTCTCCTTCAGAATTTTGTGAGCCTTGAATGCTCTGGGATTCTCCGAGTGGTATACTAGTAGAGGCTTGATTTTGCAGTCCCCACTGGCATTAGAGTAAAGGGCAAGGGTAAAGCGGTCCTTCATGGGCTTGTGGCCAGGCATTTTCTTCTCCTCTTCTGTGATATATGTACCGCGAGGCATCTTTTTCCAGTAAAGGCCCGTCTCGTCACAATGAAACACTTTCTGTGCAATGTAGCCTTCATCTTTCACCAATTGTTCAAATTTGTGAACAAATTGTTTGCCCCTTTTCTGCCTCGCCGTGACGAATGAAAGAATGGATTCCAGTCCTCCTTTTGAACTTTTCAAACCACCCCCTGTGATGCCTTAAACTTTCTCCTCCTCTTCTAAATGATTGAGAGGCCCTTGGAAGGAGTCGCGGCTTTTAGGGCATCCTTTTGTTTCAGAATCGTCCCAATTGTTGATGGGTTGCGGCCATACTCTTTCGCCAAGATCAACCAAACGAATGCCTTTTTCGTACTTGTTAGTTATCTCTTGCTTTGTTTCAATTGACAACAGAACTCTCTTTTTCTTCTCTGCACTTTTCTCCATCACTTTCTTAGGGCTCATGGTGAATAAACACTTGTCGTTCGCTAGCAAATGAAACTCAGGGAAACTGTGGGAAATAAACGAGCCAATGGGATGGCAGGAAGTTGCTGGACGTCAGCCAATGGCAGCAAGTTTTTTTTAAATATATTTTGGTTTTCGGCCTTTCGTATGTAGAAGCATCTTTCGTTAGTCGTGGGGCAATATTTCGGCGAAAATAAATTTTGTAACTTGGAAATTTCGTATCTAGGGTCTTTCGTAAGTAGAGTTTCTACTGTATCTTCGTGATGATTACCAGACAAAATTAAGTGAAGGGGAACAGTGCGATGAGTAATACGTGCGAGGAAGGAACCATTCAACACACTGACTTGGAGGGGTTCCGAAAGGCTCTCAGTGCGGATCATGGACCTATAATATTAACTGGATACGGTATTGAAAAATGGCGGCCGTTGATTTCAATGAAGTTGCTCACCTAGCGCATGTGCCGAAAAAGTTTTTTGACTTCCTGGTTTACTTCCGCGGTATGGGGAATGGAATGATGGGAGGCTGATGACGCTCTGGGGCAATGTGAACAAGCAAATCTCGTTCTGGACAAGCGCTGCGCGCTCATGAGTGCTTGTGGAAGAGTTTGACCGATAATGACGAATCTACACAATCAAATGATGGATTTATAGGACACATAAACCGATTATGTTTTCATAGTCATGGTTATAGAATATACGAGGTTAATTCGTTTTGTTTGTTTGTTTTTTACGTTTAAGTAGGGATAAAACGAGTCATTTTTTATTAAGGTTAATCTAAAATAAGAAATAAGGGATTCTCCACAATACAAGCTGTCATTTTTATCAACCAAATGCCAGTAGTCAAATCTGTTTTGTCTATCAATGATCCCGTATGTGATATAGCCTACTTGTCAGATTAAGTTTAAAGTTATTATCGTTTTATAGGCTATATTGGCACATTCAAACAGGCAAGTCTTTCGTTAGCGTTATGCAGCTTCTCTGTTTCTTTTACAGCTACGTGATATAGTTTGGAGGAAGGAGCTCCTGGACATTAAGTGTAATTCCTAGCCTGATATCTTTTTATAGTCCACCCTAAAACACTGTTTTCTCCTGTAGTGAGATGTCAGAACCTATACTGAGCCACATGCTACTGAATAAATAAATACAAACTCTGTTGTGTGGTGTATTTAACATAATTAGGTGTTCCTATGCAAGGCTTTATAATGAAAAAAGTTCAAACTTTTCAAAGTAATAATGTGATTTTACTGAACATTAACTATTTACAATATAACGAACATAACATAACAAAAACAATAGACTTCAGAGTGGCTGAACAGTGTCACGTTCCGAGAACCTGCGGGACCGCGCCATTGATCTATTCTATTAACTGGATACGGTATTGAAAAATGGCGGCCGTTGATTTCAATGAAGTTGCTCACCTAGCGCATGTGCCGAAAAGTTTTTTGACTTCCTGGTTTACTTCCGCGGTATGGGGAATGGAAAGATGGGAGGCTGATGACGCTCTGGGGCAATGTGAACGAGCAAATCGCGTTCTGGACTGGACAAGCGCTGCGGGCTCATGAGTGCTTGTGGAAGAGTTTGACCGATAATGACGAATCTACACAATTAAATGATGGATTTATAGGACCGATTATGTTTTCATAGTCATGGTTATAGAATATACGAGGTTAATTCGTTTTGTTTGTTTGTTTTTTAAGTTTAAGTAAGGATAAAACGAGTCATTTTTATTAAGGTTAATCTAAAATAAAAAATAAGGGATTCTCCACAATACAAGCTGTCATATTTATCAACCAAATGCCGGTAGTCAAATCTGTTTTGTCTATCAATGATCCCGTATGGGATATAGCCTACGAATTCTTGTCAGATTAAGTTCTTATCATTTTATAGGCTATATCGGCACATTCAAACAGGCAATTCATTCGTTAGCGTTATGCAGCTTCTCTGTTTCTTTTACAGCTACGTGATATAGTTTGGAGGAAGGATCTCCTGGACATTAAGTGTAATTCCTAGCCTGATATATTTTTATAGTCCACCCTAAAACACTGTTTTCTCCTGTAGTGAGATGTCAGAACCTATACTGAGCCACATGTTACTGAATAAATAAATACAAATTCCGTTGTGTGGTGTATTTAACATAATTTGGTGTTCATATGCAAGGCTTTATAATTAACTAGTTCAACACTTTTCAAAGTAATAATTAGATTTTACTGAACATTAACTATTTTCAATATAACGAACATAACATAACAAAACTAAAAAAACAGACTTGAGATAGAGTGGGTGAACAGTGTGATGAAAAAAAGGCACAAAAAAGAGAGGCCAGCTTCACTTCGCCTGGTCTATTCGTGGGCTTAAATATATTTAGACCAAAACAATAAAAAGGATATTGAACTTCAGTCAAGGTGAGACCGAGACCCTGGTGACACATCACCTAAAGTATCACATGCATGGTAAATAACTCAAGTGCAATAACTGTATATGTCTACTTAACTTACCTATTTTGTATTTGTTATACTGGACTTTATCGTGCCCCCCTATCGTTATTATTGTTATATTACACTGCAACTCTGTGTGCTGTACTTTACCCTGCTGCTGTTGATAACTGCAATGTCCACCCCTGGAGGACAAATAAAGGTTTATCTAATCTAATCTCATCTAATTTTTTATTTTTAAACAGCAGTGACACTGGCAGTAAGTGAAAATTTCATTATGCGTGTAATTTAACGCCAATATACATTTAAAATAGCATTTAGAAATACATGCCGTTCAAATATGAAACTTGTATCACAACTCTGTCTCGAAAAAAACTCACCCTGGAGTCGTTTAATTCACTTTACCGACCACGTTTAGCCCCGTTCAGAGCTGTCATTAAGCCAACAGGCATCCTCGTTCCCGAGACACAGCGAGACCGCGCTTGGGAGTGCACGTACACAGCTGTGACGTCACCATTAGAATAAGACTTTACGGGGGCTTTTCTGGCCTTTAGAACAATTTGTGACTTTTTAAAAGTCCATGACTTAAAAATATGGAATAAAAAGATTTGCAATTAATAGTGGTTACAGCTGTATGTGTCCTGAGAACCTTTTTACAGGCTTCTCTTTTACTATTACGGTCTATGGTAAAAATGCTTTCTGGGCCCCATGGTTATTTTATGTTGCAATACCACAAGTGGCCACCGGGATGAATCGGCACAGCTGCTGAGAGGCAGACCCGGGGCTTGGTGCGGATACCTGCTTGCTTGATCAGATCAGAGTCAATAAAGTTCTGTTCAGCTCGGGAATCCAACAGTGCTTGTAGGGGTAACGTCTGATTGTTGTGACAAAGGGTAGCAGGTAATACCAGTCGAGGTTGTTCAGTGGGGGATTTGGATACCCCGCCCATCATATACAGTGTTATGTTACAGGATGTTATGTCACATAATATACAGGTTATACAGTTGTACAGTACTGCATACGTTGTTGAGATGCAGAATAAAAGATCCATCCATCCATTATCTTCCGCTTATCCGGGGCCTGGTCGTGGGGGCAGCAGTCTGAGCAGGGAAGCCCAGACTTCCCTCACCGCACACACCTCCTCCAGCTCCTCCGGGGGGATCCCGAGGCGTTCCCAGGCCAGCCGAGAGACATAGTCCCTCCAGCGTGTCCTAGGTCTTCCCCCGGAGCGCCCAGCCACCCTGCGGAGGAAACTCATTTCGACCGCTTGTATCCGCGATCTTGTCCTTTCGGTCATGACCCAAAGCTCATGACCATAGGTGAGAGTAGAGATGAACCTTTATTTGTCCTCCAGGAGGTGGAAATTGCAGTTCACAACAGCAGCAGGGTAAAGTACAGCACACAGAGTTGCAGGGTAATATACATAATGACAATAACATAACAATAGCAATAACAATGGCAATAGCAATAGGCGAGCACGATAAGGTCAGATATTAAAAAATGAGAAAATAAGTAATTAAGTAGTCTGGTTAAGTAATCCAGTGTACAAAATAAGTAAGTTAAGTCGACATGCAGGCAGTTATTGCACTTGAGGAGTTACAGAATTACAGTATTTTGCAAAGAGTATGATACAAAAATCAGTTAGGTAGACATATAGACATATAGACAGTTCTGGAGAATGGAGATTTACAGCATTACAGTATTGCAAAAAGATATTAATATAACATGAGTATTGCACGTGAGTGAGGTAAGTAATAAAAAAATATAATACAGATAAAGATACAATAAAGGAGTAATAAACAGTAATACTGCATGGTGGTGAGGTAGTGAAGGTAATAGTTACAATAATAATGGTAAAGGTGTAGCACATGATAGTGGCTATGGACACCAGTATTTAGTGATTATTGTTAAACAGTCTGACAGCAGCAGGAAGGAAGGACCTGCGGAATCTCTCCTTCACACACCGAGGGTGAATCAGCCTATTGCTGAAGCTGCTCTCCAGAGTGGACAGTGTGTCCTGCAGGGGGTGTGACTCGTGGTCCAGCATTGTTGTCAGCTTTGCCAGGACTCGTCTGTCACCCACCTCCTGCACTGAGTCCAGAGGGCAGCCCAGGACTGAGCTGGACTTCTTGATGACCTTGTCCAGCTTCTTCCTTTCCCTCTCAGTGATGCCGCTGCTCCAGCAGACCACACCGTACATGATGGCAGAGGCCACCACTGAGTCGTAGAAAGACTTTAGGGGTGCCCCCTGCACTCCGAAAGACCTCAGCCTCCTCAGGAAGTACAGCCGGCTCTGACATTTCTTGTACAGTGCGTCAGTGTGGTGAGTCCAGTCCAGTTTGTGGTTCAGGTGAACACCCAGGTACTTATAGGACTCCACTCTCTCAATGTCCATTCCCTGGATGTTCATCGGTGGGGGGGGGAGGTCGGTGTCTGCGGAAATCCACCACCATCTCCTTGGTCTTGCCCGCGTTGATGAGGAGGTGGTTCGGCTGACACCAGTCTACGAAGTCCTGCGTCAGTTGCTTGTACTCCGTGTCATCATCGTCACTGATCAGTCCGACGATGGCGGAGTCATCAGAAAACTTGAGCAGGAATTGTGTCTGAAGTCAGCAGTGTAGAGGGTGAAGAGGAAGGGCGCAAGCACCGTCCCCTGTGGGGCCCCCACACTGCAGGTCAGGAGATCAGACACACCATCCCTGGTTCTCACAAACTGGGGTCTATTTGTGAGGTAGTCCAGGGTCCAGTCGGCCAGGGGTACATCCACACCAGCCCGCACCAGCTTATCCCTCAGAAGCACTGGCTGAATGGTGTTGAACGCGCTGGAGAAGTCGAAGAAGGTAATCCTCACATTACTGCCAGGCCTCTCGAGGTGGGTGAGAGCACGATGAAGCAGGAAGATCAATGCGTCGTCCACCCCGATTCCAGGTCGGTAAGCGAACTGCAGCGGGTCCATCTCTGAGCTCACCTCAGAGCGGAGGTGGCCCAGAATCAGCCTCTCCAGTGTCTTCATCATGTGTGATGTGAGAGCCACTGCCCTGAAGCTGCTGAGGTCCTTAGCCCGCGGTGTCTTAGGCACTGGTACCAGGCAGGAGGTCTTCCAGAGCAGTGGTACCCTGCTCAGCTTGAGGCTGAGGTTGAAGACCTGCCCCATGATCCCGCACAGTTCGTCCGCGCAGGATTTCAGGAGCCTGGGACTAATTCCATCCGGACCAGCTGCTTTTCGCGCATTGATCTTTCTCAGCTCTCTCCTAACTTGGCCGGGTGAGAAAACTAGGGGGGAGCACAGGGGGTGGGTGACGGAGAGTCCATGGGGTTGTGATGGGTTAGTGGAATGCATGGAATGTAGGGCGTGGCCAGGTGCAGGCAGGGCTGATGGGGGAGGAGGGCATTGACCAGGAGACGGGGCTAGAGGCAGCAGCTGGGGGGGGGGGGGGGGGGGGGGGGGGGGGCAATGGGTGAGACATTAAACCTATTGTAATACAAGTTCAAGTCGTTCGCCCACTGTAGATCCTTCTCAGCCTGGGGGAGGGGTGTGTTGAACCCAGAAATGGTCTTCAGTCCACGCCAAACTTCCCTTAAGTTGTTCTGTTGAAGCTGAACCTCCATCTTTCTCCTGTATTTGGCTTTGCCCTGTTTGATCATCCTTCTCAGTTCCTTCTGCACAGTCCTGAGCTCCTCTCTGTCCCCTGACTTGAAAGCTCTCTTCTTCTCCTTCAGAAGAACCTTGATGTCAGGGGTAATCCATGGCTTGTTGTTAGCAAAGCACCGTACCTTCTTGGAGGGCACGGTGTTCTCAAAACAGAAGTTGATGTAGCATGTGATAGTGTCAGTAATGGCATTGATGTCCTCCCCATGTGGATCGCAGAGTTCGGACCACACCGTGGTGTCAAAGCAGTCCCTCAGAGCCTCCTCGCCCTCAGTAGTCCACCTCTTCGACACGCGCCGCTCCACAGGCTGTCTGTGCACCAAGGGTGTGTACACAGGCTGTAGGTGGACAATGTTGTGGTCAGCTCTGCCAAGGGGGGGCAGGGGGGATGCAGAAAAAGCCTCCTTGGTGTTGGCATAAAACAAGTCCAGAGTCTTATTGTTCCTGGTAGTGCAGGTGACGTACTGTGTAAAAGTTGGTAACACAGACGAGGGTGGAGCATGATTGAAGTCTCCAGAGATGAGGAAGAGGGCCTGTGGGTGCTGTCTGCTGGTAACTGAGAGCAGTGTGTCACAGGCAGTGTCCGCCTTAGCAGAGGGGGGAACATACACAGCTATCACTATAACCTGTGTAAACTCCCTCGGCAAGTAGAAGGGCCTCATGCTAACCGCTAGCAGTTCGATGTCCTTGCTACACATCTCCACTTTCACTGTACAGTGTCCTGGCTTGCACCATCTCTCATTAACAAACACAGCCAGGCCTCCTCCTCTCCTCTTACCACTGTCCTCCGTTCTGTCCGCCCTCAGCAGGTGAAAGTAATCCAGTGCGACTGCAGAGTCTGGGATTTGAGGGGTTAACCACGTCTCTGAGAAAACTATAATTCCACACTTTCTATACTCCCGCTGGTGTTTGATCAACGCTGCCAGCTCGTCACTCTTGTTAGGGAGCGATCTCACGTTCCCCATGATGATGAAGGGGAGAGCTGAACGCTTTGAGCATGCCTTTCTCTCTTGTACCTTCCGACCGGCTCGATTGCCTCGGCGAGTCCGTCTTTGTATTTCGGCCGGAATATGATGTACATCTCCTGGAGGGGCAGGCACGCCTTTGTTCAGCTGCAGCAGCTGATCTCTGCTGTAGGCGATACGGACAAGAGGCAGCGTGGGTCCGACACACATCAGCTCCTTCTTCACCACGACAGTCCGGTACAGAGACTGCATCACTGCAGACGCTGCACCGATCCGCCTGTCAATCTCACGTTCCGTCCTTCTTTCACTCGTGAACAAGACCCCAAGATACTTGAACTCCTCCACTTGAGACAAAGGCTCCCCACCCACCCAGAGGGGGCAAGCCACCTTTTTCCGGTCGAGTACCATGGCCTCGGATTTGGAGGTGCTGATCCTCATCCCAGCCGCTTCACACTCGGCATCAAACCGCTCCAGAGCATGCTGGAGGCCCCGGCTCGAGGAAGCAAACAGGACAACATCATCCGCAAACAGCAGAGATGAGATCCCGTGCTCCCCGAAGCGGAAATCCTCCGCCCCCTGGGCGCGCCTAGAAATTCTGTCCATATAAACAATGAACAGAACCGGTGACAAAGGGCAACCCTGGCGGAGTCTAGCATGCACCCGGAACAGGTCTGACTTATTGCCGGCAATGCGAACACAGCTCCTACTTCGGTTGTACAGGAAACGGACGGCCCCTAACAAAGGGCCCCGGACCCCGTACTCCCGAAGTACCCCCCACAGGACACCACGAGGGACACAGTCGAATGCCTTCTCCAGATCCACAAAACACATGTAGACTGGTTGGGCAAACTCCCATGAACCCTGGAGCACCCGGTAGAGGGTGTAGAGCTGGTCCAGTGTTCCGCGGCCAGGATGAAAACCACACTGCTCCTCCTGAATCCGAGGTTCGGCCGGATTCTCCTCTCCAGTACCCTGGCATAGAACTTACCGGGGAGGCTGAGGAGTGTGATTCCTCTGTAATTGGAACACATCCTCCGGTCCCCCTTCTTAAATAGGGGAACCACCACCCCGGTCTGCCAATCCATAGGCACTGTTCCAGACCGCCACGCGATGCTGCAGAGGCGTGTCAACCAGGACAGTCCCACAACATCCAGAGACTTCAGGTACTCAGGACGAATCTCGTCCACCCCCGGAGCCCTGCCACCAAGGAGCCCATCGACTACCTCAGTGACTTCAGCCCGGGTGATAGGCGGGTCCGCCCCGAAGTCCCCAGTCTCTGCTTCCTCCTCGGAAGACGTGACGGCAGGATTGAGGAGATCCTCAAAGTATTCCTTCCACCGTCCGACAACATCCCCAGTCGACGTCAACAGCTCCCCACCCGCACCGTAAACAGTGTTGGTGAAGCACTGCTTCCCCCTCCTGAGGCTCCGAACGGTTTGCCAGAATTTCCTTGGGGCCGACCGATAGTCCTTCTCCATGGCCTCCCCGAACTCCTCCCAGACCCGAGTTTTTGCCTCTGACTACCCGAGCCGCGGCACGCTTGGCCTGCCGGTACCGGTCAACTGTTTCGGGAGTCCCACAAGCCAGAACGGCTCGATAGGACTCCTTCTTCAGTTTGACGGCATCCCTTACTTCCGGTGTCCACCACCGGGTTCTGGGATTGCCGCAGCGACCAGCACCAGAGACCTTGCGACCACAACTCCAGACTGCCGCATTGACAATGGAGGTCGAGAACATGGTCCATTCAGACTCGATGTCCCCAGCCTCCCCCGGGATCTGTGAGAAGCTCTCCCGGAGGTGTGAGTTAAAGAGACCCCTCTGACAGAGGGGTCCGCCAGGCGTTCCCAGCAGACCCTCACGATACGTTTGGGCCTGCCAAGTCTGTCTAACTTCCCCCCCGCCAGCGGATCTGACTCACAACCAGGTGGTGATCGGTTGACAGCTCCGCCCCTCTCTTCACCCGAGTGTCCAAGACACACGGCCGCAGGTCAGAAGACACGACAACAAAGTCGATCATCGACCTTCAGCCTAGAGTGTCCTGGTGCCACGTGCACTGATGGACACTCTTGTGCTTGAACATGGTGTTAGTTATGGACAAACCGTGACTAGCACAGAAGTCCAAAAACAGAACACCACTCGGGTTCCGATCAGGTGGGCCGTTCTTCCCAATTACCCTTCTCCAGGTGTCACTGTCATTTCCCACGTGGGCGTTGAAGTCCCCCAGTAGAACGACGGAGTCCCCAGTCGGCGCACTGTTCAGTACGCCTCCCAAAGACTCCAAGAAGGCTGGGTACTCTGCACTGCTGTTCGGCCCGTAGGCCGCCACAACAGTGAGAGACCTGTCCCCGGCTTTTAGGCGCAGGGACGCGACCCTCTCGTTCACCGGAGTAAACTCCAACACGTGGCGACTGAGCTGTGGGGCTATAAGCAAACCCACGCCAGCCCGCCGCCTCTCCCCACGGGGAACGCCAGAGAAATGAAGAGTCCAGCCTCTCTCAAGGATAATGGTTCCAGAGCCCAAGCTGTGCGTGGAGGCGAGGCCGACTATATCTAGCCGGTAACGCTCGACCTCCCGCACAAGCTCGGGCTCCTTCCCCGCATTCCATGTCCCCAGCGCTAGAGACTGTGTGCGCGGCCCTGGTCGTCCGGGCGCCTGCCCCTGACCACCGCCCAAATCACACAGCACCGGCCCCTTACGGTCCTTCCTTCGGGTGGTGGGCCTGCGGGAAGGTAGTCCCACGTCGCCTTTTCGGGCTGGGCCCGGCCGGATCCCATGGGAAAAGACCCGGCCACCAGGCGCTCGCCTGCGAGCTCCCACTCTGGGCCTGGCTCCAGAGTGGGGCCCCGGTTTCGCCGATCCGGGCGACGTAACAGATTTCGTTTGTTTTGTCATCATAGGGGTTTTTTGAACCGCTCTTAGTCTGGCTAGTCACCTAGGACCTGTTTGCCTTGGGAGACCCTACCACGGGCATAATGCCCCCGACAACATAGCTCCTAGGATCATCAAAATAAAAGATATAATGCAAAATACAAATTAGATACAAATAAGATCTAAGTAAAAAGTAAAACGATGGGGGATGGGGGATATAACTATCGTAGGAGAGTGTAAAAGTTGTATTACAAGTTGTAAGAGTGTAAAAATTGTAATAGTTGTGTTTATGACTCGATAAAAAGGGATTCATCCTGAACCTCCGTCCCAAGAACATGATTTCATATGAGAGAGGGCAGCACCAGACCAACTGTTCCCACCACCACCCCAATGTGGTAACGCTATAAGGAGGCAATCGCTTTTCTTAAGTCACTACACTTGGACAATAATGGCGCTTTTCCACTGCATGGTATCAGCTCGCCTCGCCTCGGCTCGACTCGCATTTTTGGCGTTTCCAGCGCAGTTCCATGGTACCTGGTTCCTGGTAGCGGGTACTTTTTTTAGTACCTTCTCGCTCTAGGTACCAAGCGAGCTGAGTCGAGCTAAAAGGTGACGTCGGCAGACGGCCGGCCATTGATTGGCCAGAAAGTGTGACGAAGTCACAAGAGCGACTTAAAGCAACAGCGCCGCAGCTAATACTTATTACTATCAGATACACTCCATTACACCAACAGTCTACAAGCTTTTTAAAAGTCAGATAATTTACAAAAGACTAGTTCGTCAACATGGCTAAAATTAATAATAGGTCTCTGTCCACTTGTGGGTTGCGTTGGTGTTAATTACGTCGCGTACCAAAATACGTCACGCCCCTTTCGCCGACAACCAGGAAGTACTATTTGCGGTGGAAAACCACCCGTGTTTACTACCGAACCGAGTCATTCGAGTAGAGTCAAGTCGTGCTACATTTGCGGTGGAAAAGCGGCATTAGTGGGAGACAAGGAACCATCTGGCTAGCCAGAGACCCACGATTTGTACCTCACCTCCTTTACTTGTTTGCACAGGTTCCACTGAGACTTGAACTCAGATTGCTGGAATCTAAGGTCAGAGGGCTGACCGTTACACCATGGAACCGCATCTGTTCAGATCAGGGGAAAGCCCCATCACAAGAGTCTGTGCTTCAATCTAGCTTTTGGCGCAAGTTGGCACGGCTCTCTCCTCTCACCTCCCGTTTTGGCCTCAGGGCAAAGCCCAACTGTGTCATGTGACTTTGCTAAGAGGAGGCATTGGTGGTTCAGTGGTAAAATTATTTTGGGGGATTTATTTGACCCTGGTTGCCGTGAGTTACCTCGAGAGCTACCAGGGCCAAACATGGCAGTATCCTCTTTGTTCTCGCTGGGCAGTTTTGTCGAGCATTAAAGGTAACTTTGCAATCGCTTTGACGACCGTGTCAAACGTGAAAATATTGCGGACGGCCAATTTTTTTGATTCAAGCACTCTTTATAATTTAGCAGACGATTTATCCTAAGCGAATTACAGTAAGTACAGGGACAATCCCCTGAAGGCAAGTAGGGTGAAGTGCCTTACCCAAGGACACAACATCACATAGCCACAGCCTGCAATCTAACAAAAAAAAATCCAATCATTAGGCCAACGCCTTAACCTGCTGACCCATCTGACTCCCTCCTTCCCCACTGGTGTTCTGCTCCTCTCTTTCACCAACCATCCCTGCAGGAGAGGCTGCCTCACTGAATTGCTCCTCCCAAGGATTCTCACATTTACATGTATTCATTTAGCAGACGCTTTTATCCAAAGCGACTTACAAGAGAGAGCTTTTACAAAGAGCATCAGTCAATGAGCATAGCAACGTGATAGACCCCGAACACAATCATGTAATCTTTCATTCTTCTTTACTTAACTGGTTCACAATGGAGTTTGGGGGATTAAGGAATGGCATAAAAGATGTCGCGTGTGTTAAGTTTCATGATGCAATATATTAAAATTAAATATTATTTCTTCAACAAACATCCAGGCGGAGAGAGAGAGAGAGAAAAGCTTTTATTATGTCTTCTTCCTAAAGAGAGGCTGGCTGCCTAAGGAGGAAAGGCTGCGCCTGCTATCAGTTTGTTTCATCCGTCATTAATTAGTTAACCCCACAATTTCCCCAATAACTAGTTGGTTTGGTTTAACCCTCTCTAATTGGGGTGTGCCTGCCCACGGAAGCGTATTGTTGTCACCATAGAAAAAATGTTACACCTTGTAACATAATTACAACAAAAGATCTCGTAATAATGCGAAAAAGTCGCGTTAAACTAAGATGTGTGGCAAATTATTTCAAACTGACTGAAACACAATGTGTCTTCTACCCTTTGTTTTGCGAGCTTTTATTTTGAAATTGTTGCCAGAAATCAACAGGAAGTGAGACTTGGCTCATTTACTGAAATTGGACATCAACCTTTGACCACTCTGCTGTTATCAGTGCTGCCGTGAAGTGAATATCAGGATAATACTGTAAATCTAAACTATCCGGAGGTCTGGAGACATCGATTGCGAGATGAAGTCAAAAAGAGTGTCATGGTTGTTTATTATGTGGACGCTGCTGAATTTCACTTTGATTTCAACGATTGATCCCATCAGTACCGGCATAGCGGTTGGCATGGCTGCCACCCTCACCGGCATCCTAGCAAACTACAGAAGTATTTTCTACTTATTCCACGAAGGCTGCCGACCAGATTGGATCGCCTTGAACACGTCAGGTAGGATGAGGTGAAGCGAGCATGGTATAAGGAGCATAGTCAGCTATAGATTCTAATTACCACCAAAATGTGAGGCCTACTTTTCGCATTTGTCTTCTAACTACTGTCTTCTACGACCATCGCTTTGTCACAGTGAAGGGAATCACCCGAAGCAGTCATCATTAAAGTTTAATTTAAAGTTGTTATGTGTAATCCAGACAGGCAGGCAGATAGCAAACTACCTTTTGAGCTTTCTCTTCAGCGTTGTCTCCCAAGCGACGCCTTCTCATTACACATACAGTCATACACTACATGTCCACAATATACATTAGTTAAATACTTCATCGCATTAACATACTATTTAAGAAAACACATTCAGTATAGATGCAGGCCGCAATGGTGGGTTCCTCCTCAGCATTGCAAACCATCAGAAAACTGACATGACACAGACATGTCTTTGACTACAACTGGATTTCAATACAACTGGAGCAATGGATGTTTAGTGACAGTTCATTCATTCATGCAGAACTGCAACAACTTTAACTCAGCCGTTGCTCCAGTTGTATTGAAAAACAGTAGTATTAAGAAACGTCTGTGTCATGTAAATTTTTTAATGGTTTGCAAAGCTGAGGAAGAACCCGCCATTGCTGCCTGCAGCTATATTTTAGTCTTAGTTTTTTCTCTGTATATTCCGCTTCTACTACCCGTTTTACACTTCTGGTTTCTTTACCCTGTACTTGTACGTGTGTAATGACATTAAAGTTTAATGTAATCTAATCAGCACTCATTAACATCTGGCGCTAATGGGTGCCTGAACAAGTTACCAGGAGGTGTGCAAATATAATGTTTTTCCTGCCTGTCAATCTATCGTTACGCTCGGCCGAATGCAATGATTGTTCAGTAATTTTTTAGTTCTGTCACTTCCACGGAATATATATTTTCACGTACAGACACCATTAAAGTGGTTCACAATGCATGTAGTGCATAGTAAGATATTGTGGTTGAACTGAAGCCACTGATGTGCCTTTTGGAGGACCGATGTTATTGTACTTATGGTTCTTACTGCTGAGGGCTTCATTCAATTGAAACATCATTTTTAAAACGAATTGATCGGCCCAATACATTTTTGAATCAATTTCCCATATTAATTTCCAAAGCGTATTTGTGGTTTAATAAAAGTCTTTATTATAGAGTTTCTGAACCTCTAATACAGTTGTTCTTAACCTTGTTGGAGGTACTGAACCCCACCAGTTTCATATGCGCATTCATCGAACCCTTCTTAGTTGGTCGTGTCATCACAAATCATATGAGTCTGATGTGTGCCGAACCCCTGAGACTGACTCACCGAACCCCTGGGTTTCGATTGAACCCGGGTTAAGAACCACTGTGAGTCAAGTTGGCTTCATGAACATTTACAGCGCAACAATGACGGTCGCAGTCACGTCTAACCTTACCAGGATCTGACCAGGATATATGGGATGTCTCTCTGCTTACAAATGGGCATCTAACTATGGAACAACCTTAGCAACCCTTTATTTCAGTCTTACTCTGCGAACATTTTAAACCTCCTATAGCTTGCTATCAGGCTAAATTATCTCATTTAGAAAAATGAGAGTGACTTGCAAAACGCTATTACGATGTGTGATGGCTGTATGTGTAACGTTTCATGGTGTCGAACCTTTCCTAGTTGAAATTCTTGTAGGTGGCGTTGCTATGTGGTGGGGTAGCCGGGAAAGTTGTAACCCCAAATGGGTGGAATTCAATTCAACAGGTTGGATTGCATGTCTTGATGATTAGTAAATATGATTCGTTTGTCCATTTACCTACCATGCCATATTGTCTACTGTGTAGCCGACTTGTGGGTTAGCTGCTTGAACTAAGCTAGTAGAGCTAGCTCTAGCTTTGCGCCTTCTTTAGCAAGTGTACGTACACCTGCCTTATTTTCATGTCTAACCCACAAGCGATATTTGCGGTGAATTTGTCTGTTTTATTGATTGTATCCCCTGTTATTGCGAGGGACCGACGAGATCTCTAATACAGTGGTTCTTAACCTTGTTGGAGGTACTGAACCCCACCAGTTTCATATGCGCATTCACCGAACCCTTCTTAATTGGTCGTGTCATCACGAATCATGAGTCAGATGTGTCTTGACCTCCGCAGAACCCCTGAGACTGACTCACCGAACCCCTGGGGTTAGATTGAACCCAGGTTAAGAACCACTGCTCTAATACATACATGTCTCCTCTTTTTAGGACTGGAAGTAGACCTGCAGCGGAAAATGTTCGGTCAACATTTAGCTTCCAAAGTCATATTGAAAGCAGTGACGGGTTTCATGAACAATAAGAACCCCAAGAAGCCCTTGGTCCTGTCGCTTCACGGGTGGACTGGCACGGGGAAGAACTTTGTCAGCCATCTCATCGCCGAGAATATCTACAGAGAAGGAATGAGAAGCGGCTTCGTCCACATCTTCACATCCGAGCTTCACTTTCCTCATCTGAGTCAGCTTGATACATACAAGGTACTCAGACCACCCTTCGTATGAAGCCAACTCCACTTTTGGGGGAGTCGGGACGTAACTACTCTGTGTGCATCCTTAAAAAAACAAACCCAGATGTTTTGTTTCACTTACTCAGTCCCAGTTGCAGCAGTGGATCAAGGGTAACGTTACCAACTGCCCCCGATCCATGTTTATCTTCGATGAGATGGACAAGATGCAGCCTGGGCTTATTGACAGTATCAAGCCATACCTGGACTACTACGAAAAACTGGATGGCGTTTCCTACCGTCAAGCCATCTTCATCTTCCTCAGGTGGGACACTCACCACCTTGCCAGATCCTAACAGGAAAACACTTGAACGAATGACACACACTTCTAAAGCTTTTGTTTCAGTGTAGTTCAACAGTGGGATTGCAGGGTTCGGGAGATCTAATTTGAAAATGTATTGTGTCCATTGTGTGTAATTACATTGAAATAGTTTTTACATTACAATAGTTTTTACATTACAATAATGACATTACATAGTAATTTAGCAGACGCTTTTGTCCAGAGTGACTTACAGCAAGTACAAAGACATTCCCCCTGAGGCAAATGTGGTGAAGTGCCTTGCCCAAGGACACATGGTCATGTAGCCACAGTCAGGAATCGAACTCACAACCTTTCGATCATGAACCCAACACCTTAACCGCTGAACCACCTGACTCCCCATTTTTTCATTAACAGCAATGCTGGTGGAGAGCAAATCACAGCGAAGGCCCTGGAATTCTGGAAGGCTGGTGCGAACCGAGAGGAGATTGAGCTGAAAGACCTGGAGATGGCTCTCTCTCTTTCAGTCTTCAATAACAAGAAAAGTAAGCTTATGTCCTACTTCTGCCATCCAAACTCCAGGAGCAGCTAAATTAATGGAGTTAATACCTTGAATGTCACCTGTTATACTGTGCTGGTTTTTACTATTTCTGTTCCTCTTTGTTTCTGTAGGTGGTTTATGGCACACTAGTCTCATAGATAAGAATCTGGTGGACTACTTTGTTCCATTCCTGCCTCTGGAATACAGACATGTGGTCATGTGTGCCAAGGCAGAGATGGCTAGCAAGGGACTCAAGCCTGACCCTCATATTGCAGACAAGGTGGCGAGCGACCTTGTCTACTTTCCTAAGACAGAGAGGGTCTTCTCCGTCAAAGGCTGCAAGACAATTGGGCACAAGTTGGACTACTACACATAAGTCAAAAGCCTCCAATTGGTCGAAGAGAACATTACAGTTGCCTCCTGTTTGCACTTTCTTCTGGATGGTCTGTCAGTCCGAGGGATGAAGTCAGTAACTGAACTCTAAATGAGAGGGTTTTCTCCCTTGCTTTGACAGTCTTCCTTATTCTCACTTGGAGGACATCGACAGGTGACTTTTGATGATGTTACATCTCCATGTAGGTAATTCAGCAACTGACTTGAATTATAGAGAAAAAGAAGCAATACCTGAAGGGAAAGACTATACTTGTAAGCAATCGAGGTGCCTAAATATCCCTGCTTTTAATGTTTTGAATCTTGGAATAGTTTCCTATTTTAGAGGGGGTTACGGAACTCTCATGAGAGATTCATGAAGTTTAGTCATGTTTTTAAAATAAATGGGGTAACTGAGTTGGAGAAAAAGCACTCACAAATTGTGCATTTGTGGTTTCGCTGGTTGATAATACTTTGTGTACCTTTTGGGACCTTTTATTCCGACATGGAAATATCTGCCTTGATACTTAGATGTGCCTATATTTTTGACAGAACTCCTTAAATCATATCAGCATACTCCTGATCAAAGTGTTTCAAGTTATCTATTGGTCAAGTGATATTTTCCTTTTTTAATTCAGTCGGTAATGTACACTTCCAAGTCAGTACACTGTGTTTATTTAAAATTATAAAATAATTTGCCCCATACATTTTATCATCACTTCCACTAAAGGCCTCTTGGCGCAAATTTTTTTTGCAGGAAGCTGACAAATTTGTTTTGGGTTGTATTTAATGGATATCAACATGGTTGTTCTGCAAGATGGATTTTGTCAGTGCAACTGTCAAGTTTGCGTGTACCCAAGGAACATGTACTGTCAAGTCTAAGTTTTGCTCAAACTAGAAAGTGTAAACCCAGACCCTTGTAAAGTGATTGTGGCCAAAGCTGAGAGGTTGGACTATTCACTGTTCTGAGGTCTTATGTATGGAAAGTATGTTCTGTCACCTTCTGTAAGCCATTATTGTTTGATGCCAGTCCACAAAGACTCGAGTGCTAATATACCCAAGTGAGAGTTTCTCCACTACTGTTCTGGATATCTAGTTGTAATGTGCACAAATCGGAAATCCAAATAAAGCCTTATGATTTTTTGTGCGTTTCATAAATCTTTATGAAATATGTCAATCTAATTGTCAAAGCATTTATTTTATTTTTTACAATTAAGAGTGGCATCTTATTCCAAGCAATTTTTTACCACACTAAATTTGTCTTACCAACCATACTAAAGGACCCATATTTTTCTGATAAAATGATTCCCATCCAAGTCTACAAATGACAACTTTATTTGACAAATCCACCCCTTTTTGTAGTACACTAATCTTAGTTACAGCAAGACACTGACACAGAGAGCTATCTGAACACTGTTCGATAGTTTTTAGGCTTGTTCAGACTTAACCTTGGTCTGGTCCATCGCTCAAAGAGAACCAGGAATATCTCTGGTGATGTGGAAAATCAGACAGGCACAGTCCTTAAGAGTCTTTTTTTACACAAGCAGAACAGCATTAATGCAGCCGTCGTTTTCTGGGTTATTTGTCACCTGGGCGTATTTACCTAGGGGAAGAGAGAAGGAAGAAATGTTAAGTCACTGTTCCCACACTGATACAGATGTGTTATACATGGTTCAAAAGGGTTTCAGCAAAGTAAACAAAAGCTTGTCATGCGACATTGACATCACTCACCCCAGATGACCTTCCCACCCTGCGTGACCAGACCCAGCTCGCTGACGTTGACCTCAACGACGGTTCCCTTGGTGATGACCCCCAGTGTGGTGTAGAGGGGGGACGAGGGGTTCTTCTTCACCCCCAAGATGGGCAGGCAGAATGTGGCCTTCAGCTCTGGGTGAGTCACATGGGCCTTTTTGAAACGTAAACCCTGGAAGACGGAGTTAGATACATTGTTAACATAAAAAAAGAAAGTGAAAACAGCAGAATCCAATTTTAGAGGATGATCATTTAAAGTAATACAATTAAATGATCTTCAACAACATCATTGTCATTAACGTAATACAAGCAAAAAAATAAAATACATTAAAAAGTACGAAAAGAACACGATTATCAGCTTTACCATGGGTCGGATGAAGCGCTCGTACTTGGGGGGCTTACGGGTGAACCCTTCTCCGACGAAGCAAACCTTTGTCACCATCCTCTTCCAGGCCTTCTTCTGCCTCTTGCCCGTGCGGATGACCTTGAGCACCTCCGTCTCTCCCTGTGCTCTGACCTTAGGCAGGGGCACCTCCCATTTCCCCTGGAGGGATGGAACAGACATTTCATTAAATTTTGTCATTTAGCAGACACTCTTATCCAGAGCGACTTACAGAAAGTGCAGGGACATTCCCCCTGAGGCAAGTAGAATGAAGTGCCTTGCCCAAGGACACAAGGTCATGTTGGTATAGCCAGGGTTTGAACCAGGGACCCTCTAATTACTAGCTCGACACCCTCACTGCTCAGCCACCGGACTGGCACTCAACAGAGGATGGACTGAACAATCAAAACACTTTCTCTGGCTCGAGATGTCAGAGGGACACTGGGCTGCTTTTTATTTCTGCTATAACGATTAGACTTTCCATTAGTTTACCTGGGCCATCAATGCTTGTTTTGTTGAAACCACAGACTGGGTGGGGCATGGAGGGTGTCAATGCTTTCGGTACTCACAGCTTTCTCTTTCCTCTTCTGCTTGATCATGTTGGACAGAACCTTGGCCCTCGACTGTCCTTCTCTGTCTAGCAGGTAGGCAGGTACAGCTCCCTCTGGCGTCTTGTCGTCGTTCTTCTGTTTTGTCTTCCTCTGTTCGTGCATTTTGATGCTGCGCATTGGCGCAAAATTGTACAGAGGTCAGGACACTCTTAAAAATAATTAGCATCGGCGGATTATGTTAGTTAATTATGTTAGTAAAAAGTATTTAAGTGACAAAAGCGTGAATTAAACACGAGGTGCTTGGTGACGATTCATCTTTTGATCAGGAAGAAAATCCCTGACGGTCGCCAGAAGGCTACTCACGTTTTCTTCATCTGGATCTTCTCGGAATGCCTCTGCTTGTGGTACAGCTTGGCCTTCAGACCGATCATCTTCTTGGCCTTGTGGGAGCGTTCGTGGACCTCACGGCTCTCCTTCTTTCTCTTCCTCTCGTGGTGGTCCAGGCGGTAGCCATGCCGCTTGCGGTGCAGCTCTATATGCTCGTTCTGGGGCTGGGAGGGGGAGAGTGTGTCAATGACTTGCAACCAAATCGCACAGTGGAACTCTTGCCTAATGCATTAGCGAGACTTGAGCTGAGCTAAACTTTGTTTTTTTTGACCATCTACAACCCACACCGGTTTTAAACCGTTATATAATATAGGCCTATTGGTCGGGAAGTGCATGACGATCGTAGTATAATGATTCAAGTAATTCAGACCCATTTGCCATCCTGATGAACCCTATAAATGACATTAGATTTTGCAACAGTGTATGAGTTATCTACATTACTTACTACCAATACATAATATAATAAATACAAAATAACATAATGAAAAAATAGCAAATCCTGGTTCATAGGCTTGAACAGATTTAACTACACCAAAACAATAATATACTTTAGTCAGTTTGTTGTCAAACAATGTAGTAAAGTGCGTTAGTATGTCATCGCTACCACATGTTCGCTTAGCATAGTAGGCTAACACTATCTTTCGCTGAATACAGCGCACAGATAACTATTACATAAGTAAAAAACCTACCATTTTGTGTCTTGAAGGTTACGTTTTCCTGTAAAAGAGACTTGATGGGATTTGTTATAAACAATGTAGTTTTTTTAGCCGTTAATACGCTTCGGGCTTGGGTCAGTGGTGTTATTTTCCCAAAGCCAACCGTTTAAGGGAAGTACGTCATACGCCAACGTCTGATTTGACGGTTCCGGTATGAATTCATTGCTAACACGTCCTTTCTAAAGACACCTAATTATTTATTTTTTCAAGGATATAACATGATACTTAAGCGCCTTGCATTATACCTACATTTATGTTCTTTGGAGAAACCTAGAATAAGGTTTAACGCTGCAGGAACCGTTAACACGACAAACGTCTTTTAGGGGAAGTATTTGTTCGACGCACTGCACTCCACTCCACCAGGAGAGAGAGGTAGATGTAACTTAGACATTTAACTGAATTAACAAACAAAATATAGTCGTCAGTGATAGCTCATATATTTGTCGTATGGTAAAGAAAGATCTATTTATAAATAATGTGCTAAGTTTCTTGCAAAGTCAGTTTAATAGCAAGGTTGATGGGTGATGTATTACATTAACCTTCATATGGTGTCATGTCAGTGACAGCAAGGAAACTATTGGTTTGTAAAGGCAATTTAATGGCAATATCACGTTGAAGATGCGACTCAAAGTGGCCTTTGGGACGTGCAGGGTGGTGGTTGTGGTAAGTGCTGTAGGCTGACAAAATAAATCTGACATGGCTGACAAAAGAAATCTCCATAACATAAAATATTTGGAAACAATGAATCCTGTGCTGATTTCAACAGTGTAGGGGTTTGTTCAAAAATGGTCTGCAAACCTGCACGTGGCTGTATCAGGGAGAGAGAAAGTACAGTTTCATGCCAGGTGAATGGAACAAATTGCATCAAAGTTAAGTTAACAGAGGGCTAATTTTGTGATGAGAATACCTACGACCATATGTTCTGCTCATTGTCACAGATGATGTCAAATCATTACGATCTGTGGTGAACCCAGACACATCCAAGTAAGTAGCTCAATGACAACCAGATGCATGATGACTCATGGAAGTTATTCGTGGGCATGGCATACCTTTTCTCTCTGTTGTTGTTTGTCTTCAGAATCCGGAACATTGGCATCATGGCCCACATAGATGCAGGGAAGACCACCACCACCGAGAGGATGCTGTACTACTCAGGCTACACCAGGGCTTTAGGAGGTGGGCTGAGGGCTTTTGGATAGTTCATATATTGTGTTTGTTTTCCGTCCACTAAATGTTACTAGGGTGTGATGAAATGCTTGTAGGAACATGTTCAAGTTATCTGTGTGTTGGCTGGTTCTCGTTTTAATACGTATCTGCAGGTAGATGTTTGCCTTCTCTCCAGCTGCCTCTTTCTTTCACTCTTTCAAGTCCCCCCCCCTCTCTCTCTCTCTCAGATGTTGATGATGGGGACACTGTGACAGACTTCATGGTCCAGGAGAGGGAACGGGGCATTACCATCCAGTCAGCAGCTGTCACCTTTGACTGGAAACAGCACAGGATCAACCTCATAGACACCCCCGGTATCCAGCCTTACGCCGTGCTGACGATCAGCTCTAGTATCCAAACAGGAGGAAGTAACAGTTAACACAAAGCAAATACATGGACATTGCTCAAGCCCACTCCTGTGTGTGTGTGTGTGTGTGTTTCAGGGCATGTTGACTTTACCCTAGAGGTGGAGCGTGCTCTTCGTGTTCTAGACGGCGCGGTGGCAGTGTTCGATGCCTCTGCCGGTGTGGAGGTATGTCCCTGGTACTTGTCAATCAAATGTCAGATTTTAACCAGGTTGCAAGGTCTTAACCGCCTTCTCCCTGTGCGTTGTGCATGCCAGGCTCAGACTCTGACAGTGTGGAGGCAAGCAGACAAACATCAGGTGCCATGTATTTGTTTCCTAAACAAGATGGACAAGCCAGCTGCCAGGTAACCCTTCCCACTCTGTAATTCTTGTGAAACGACTCCTGGTCTCCAGTGGCATCCTGCTTTTTTACCCAAGATTCTTAAGGGAATCTTACATTTTTCTTTTAATGTCCTCTTTTAAGTGTCCTCTTCTCATTCCAGTCTAAGTTTTTCCATTGAGAGCATTAAGAAGAAACTTAAAGCCAATCCTGTTCTCCTACAGGTACATGTGCTTATTTTAATGTTATGTTAAACCCGATGATGACAAGACTTCACGGAACTGTTTTACGAGTTTTCATGCATTACGTTATCTGTTTCACAGATTCCTGTTGGTAGTGGGAAAAGCTTCGTAGGATTGGTTGACTTGATAACAAACCAGCAAATTACATGGCAGGGAAAGACCAGGGAAGAGGATGGGCGTGTGTTTGAGACCAAACCTCTCAGCCAATCAGATGATCCAGAGCTTCTGCTAGAAGCCAACGAGGCCAGGGTAGCTTTAATTGAACAGGTACAGGATATGACATCATTATTCCAACATTCAGAGCGACTAACTTAAAGCCTACATACTGTATGTAAAAACTAAAATAGCAAAAGGTTCAATATTTGTATAACATTTTGAGTCTCTCTCCCAAAAAACAGGTTGCTGATCTGGACGATGAGTTTGCTGAGTTGTTACTTGGTGACTACAGTGAAAACTTTGATGCTGTTCCTCCTGTAAAAGTAAGAACTACAAAAAATAATTTTGATATATTTAGGACTGAAATCCTATAATTTTTGTGCTGATCAATGTAAATATTTCTTCATAAATGGATGAAAAGAAGTTTAGCTGTACAATTATGACCCCCGTTTTCCTTATGGTGGCGCTATAATAACAGTTAAAAATTAATAAATTTAAAAAAACTTAAAAACGTAAAAACATAATTTTTACTTTCCCAGTAGCAAAAAGTTCTACCAATTACTATTGACATTCCAGTAACTAGTCAAATATGAACACAAAACAGAGTTTCCGATTTAAAGTTAATATGATTATTATTCCACCTGTCTCCTCCTCCAACCCCTACGCAGCTCCAGCAAGCTGTGAGGCGACTGACCCTTGCCCGTAAGGGGGTGCCTGTTCTCTGTGGCAGCTCTCTGAAGAACAAGGGGGTCCAGCCACTGCTGGATGCCATCACTGCCTACCTCCCCTCCCCTAACGAGAGGCACCACGACCTGGTGTGAGTGAACTCACCCCATGCTCATGCGGATCTCATAAGAGATTTAAAAAAAAGTTGGTCCGCAGAAAGACCTTACTTAAACTATGGCCCGAGTGACTTTAGTGTTTTTTGTGTTCGTAGGCGTTGGTATAAGGATGACCTCTGTGCCCTGGCCTTCAAAGTGCTCCACGACAAGCAACGCGGGCCTCTGGTGTTTCTCCGGATCTACTCAGGGACCTTGAAGCCGCAGTCGGCCGTGCACAACATCAACAGGAACAGCACGTAGGTAGAGGACGTCACACACCTAGTACAGATGTAGCAATCCCGATTCATGGTCAGGCTCTGGATATCGCCACTGAATTTGCGCTGGTGTGACCTTTGCGCCCCTGGTTGTGTACAGAGAGAGGATGAGTCGGTTACTGCTGCCATTTGCTGACCAGCATGTGGAGATCTCCTCCCTGACCGCAGGGAACATCGCTCTCACTGTGGGACTCAAGCAGGTAGCGCTCCGTCACGTTTTATCCAACGGGGAAATATTTACAACAAAACTACTGTTGAGCATGCTAATGCTGCACAGGCTAGCCGTATAAGACAAGTCAAATTCCAAACTCGTATATATGACATTCCATTTAAACCCTAGTACTCCAGTGTGTCACTGCTGTCCCCCTCCATCCCGCCCTCAGACGGTGACAGGGGACACCATTGTGTCCTCCAAGGCCTCAGCTGCAGCTGCTGCCCGCCGCGCCCAGAACGAGGGAGAGGGAGAGGGAAAGAGGAGGAGAGGAAAAGGCGAAGGGGACCAAAGCAGCCTAGTCCTGGCTGGAGTGGAGGTCCCTGACCCTGTGTTTTTCTGCTCCATAGAGCCCCCAACCATGTCCAAACAGACAGGTAGATATCCCGTACCAACTCCAATCTCCTGCACACGCTGGATGTAAAAGCTCTCATTTTAATGGGCTTGTGTTACAGCATAGTTGTCAGCATCCATAACTGCACATTAGTATAAACCCATGTTCTTTATCATAGTAAACAATACTCCATGTTTGAAACAGATCTGGAGAATGCCCTGGCCTGTTTACAGAGAGAAGACCCCAGTCTTAAGGTCAGGCTCGACCCAGACTCTGGACAGGTACAAGAACACGCTATATCCAGTATTTGGTAAACAGTGTTCACTAAAGTATGCAACTAAGCGCTGAGGTAGATAAATCTTTTCTTAATTCATTTCTTAGATTGGATGAGAGTATGAATTTATGCAAGACTTTATCATCTCAGATCTTAGATTAGATTCAACTTTATTGTCATTACACAGGTACAAGTACAGGGTAACGAAATACAGTTAGCATCCAACCAGAAGTGCAAAACAGTTAATCCAACAGAATATAATAAATATAGGTATACTCAGAATATACATAGTATGAACAGTATAATCAGAATATACAAGGTATGTACAGATTCAAGTGATTTTAGACAAATGTGCAGCTGTATAGTACAATATGCTACAGTATTAAACAGAAATTACCGGGTTGCATGTATGTACAGTTAGTGCAAATGATGCAATGAGCAGATGTGTAAAATGAACAGATGTGCAAAATGAACAGGTGGTGCAGTAACAGATGTGCAGATGTGCAAAATGGACAGAAAGTGCAATAACAACTCACTTATGCAGGTGGTGCAAAATGAATAAACAGAAATGTGCAAATATAGGGTGGCGGGGGTTCTATGGGGGGGGCGGGGGTTATATAGGGGGGCGGGGTTCTAGTGGAGTTCAGGAGTGTCACAGTTCTGGGGAAGAAGCTGTTCCTCAGTCTGCTGGTTTTAGACCGGAGACTCCTGAGGCGCCTGCCGGAGGGCAGGAGGGCAAAGGGCAAACTTGTGCTGAGTATTATTGTTTTTGTATTACCTGACTTGCCTTCTAGAATAATATATTTTGATGGATATTAAACCTTACGTTTCTAAATATGTTGTGTGGATTAAACGTCATCTTGTCAGACTATCCTGTGTGGGATGGGGGAGCTGCACATAGAAATTCTGCACGACCGCATCAGAAGAGAGTATGGCATTGAGACCCACCTGGGGCCCCTCCAGGTGGCCTACAGAGAAACCATCCTCCAATCAGTCTTCACTACAGGTACACCCAACTGCCAGGTTTTCCAATCAAAAGCCTGGCAATCAGACATGCTCTATTAGCATTAGCTTCCCGTTAGCATGATTTTATTAGCGTCCAACTGCATTGGCTTGACATTTCAGACACACTGGACCGGACCGTGGGGGAGAGGAGACACATGGTAACGGTGGGCCTGGGGGTCAGCCCTGCCGCAGAGCTATCGGATGCAACTTCCTGTGACATCACCTGGGAAGAGGAAGTGAAAGGTCACCTCTCAGAAGAACTCCGGGAGGCTGTCGAGAACGGCGTGCAGAGTGCCTATCTCCAAGGTAACCGGGTTCCCTATGAAAGTACATTACATTTACACTTAGCAAA
The DNA here is from genome assembly GCA_030340685.1 of Protosalanx chinensis. NCBI lineage: Eukaryota > Metazoa > Chordata > Actinopteri > Osmeriformes > Salangidae > Protosalanx > Protosalanx chinensis. Next base: position 4,249,396 of record CM059329.1, read on the forward strand.
CGCTTTTATCCATAGCGACTTCCAAGACTTCCAAGAACTTCAGGGTGTCAGATAGCTCAACGGTTAAGGTGTTGGCCTCATGATCGGAAGGTTGTGAGATCGAGCCCCGGCTGTGGCTGTATGATGTTGTGTCCTTGGGCAAGGCACTTCACCCTACTTGCCTCAGGGAGAATGTCCCTGTACTTACTGTAAGTCGCTTTGGATAAAAGTGTCTGCTAAATGAATAAATGTAAATGTAAGAGAGAGGTTTACAAAAGTAACATTGGTCACTGATATTAGCAATGTGATAGACTCAAATATTGCAGGTTTATAGATTATGAATGTACCTCACTGCAAGTACCAAACATTCAAAGCAGGTTAGGAGCGGGTAAAAAGGGGAACAGGTCCTCCAGTAGGAGTCATTATAATTCTGGGGGGGAAATGACTCAGCAGTCGTTCCTACGTACCGTTGAAATCCCAGAACAAGTTTCTTGAAGGTGGGGAGACCGTCATTGTCTCTGATGGAGGTGATGAGTTGATTCCACCATTGAGGAGCCAGGAAGGGGAGGAGTTTGTAGGCCATACTCCTGTCCCAGTGTTTCTCAATCTGTAGTTTGTTTTATTAGTTGTGTTCTTGTTGTGCAATGTCAATATTGTCAACTCAACAAAACAACATGGGTGTGGGTAACTACTGGTTGTCTATAGCTCACTAATCCCCTGTTTTTGCAGTAGTAGCATGGTCCGCTAATGGACCCCAACAAAGCTCTCTTTTCTATCTAAATCCCAGGCCTTCTGTCACCAAAGGTCACTGTGAGTGTCCAGTCCTTATGACTCCAAAAGTAATTGTGTGCTTGTCCAATCCCAGGTCCGTTGCTTGGTTACCCAGTGCAGGGTGTTTCTACAGCGATAAAGAGTGTGACCATGGAGCCAGGGACATCGCTAGCCATGGTCTCTGCCTGTGTGTCCCGCTGTATGCTCAAGGTACTGCCTATGCGCACGCACACACGCGCACACACACATCGATAAGGTGTATGTTAGGTTTAAAAGTGACCATTAATATTGCCAGTACCATGGTGTATGTTGATTAAGTAGTTAGGTTGTGGACAGTACGACTGTGTGGAATTTAACAATGGCAGTTAATAATGTCCCTGCAGGCTTTTAAAATGGCGCAGGGTCAAGTGTTAGAACCAATGATGTCCCTGGAGGTCACAGTGGAGGAGGAGTACCTGAGCCCTGTGCTGGGTGACTTGGCCCAGAGACGTGGTGGCATCAGGGACATCCAGAGTCGCCATGACAACAAGGTGCTACTGGCCTCTGTGCCCCTGGCCGAGATGATGGTGAGTGGCTGGGGCCGGGTATCAAATATAATGACTTTAGCAAACAGACGGACGAGCGGGATTTTAACCTGTGGCCTTGACCACTGATCTTGTCTCAATTTGTAGGGCTACTCTACAGTGCTCCGAACTTTGACCTCAGGAAACGCCACCTTCTCCCTGCAGCTAGACTCCTACCAGGCCATGAATCCCCAGGAACAGCATTCCCTGGTCAACAGGATAGCGGGACTCTCGTGATACTGTCCTCTTCCTGATATTAGAATTGTATTTTCTGTTTTTGACTGGAATTTGTTGTTCGATATCGATAACTTCCTCTGTAAAATCATAAATACCACACAGCCATGTGTCCTTTCAAAGGTTGAATCATTTTATTGAATCATACATTCATTCAAACAAGTGTGAATTCACAATAGATACGACCAGATGGAAAATGATTCTTGACCGATAAGAGCAAGGTATAAAAAAAAAAAAAGATGGTCCAATGTGTGACAATGTACGCACTTGAAAATGAGCAGTGCTGGACAAACGTGTTCTTGATCTGAAGTTAGATTCATATAAAACATTGGTACAAGGATGTACTCTTCCCTAAAATTTCCCTTGATTATCCTTCTACCCATCCTTGTTTTCCTCTTCCGGGAACACCAGGCTCCCCATGGCCCTCAGATGCCATCGTATTCATGGGGACAGTAGCCAGTAACCAGAGACTGCGCTGCGATCCCACGCCTGTTTCAAAACAGAAATTCTGTTGCGCATCGTCTACAAAACAACCTCGTCTTTTTCACAGATCATAATCAAAAGGGCACAAAGGTAGTTTTGTGCGCTGAGTTTACAAAAACCCTCCGATATATTCTATCGTGCCTGCCGAGGTTTTATGGCTTTGTGATGTACAGCAGGGTAATGACTATGGTGACTTACTCAACCATGCGGCAGCGGTGCTTGACCAATCGAGTGTAGGCATCGCCAATGTCGGTCACATCCTTGCTGCTCCATAAACGCTCCGCCACCGCGCTGGCACGAGGCCTGGCACACGCACACACACACACACACACACACACAATGAATCTGCCTGACATCGTTTCTACTTGATTTCAAATTCTAGAACTGGAGCTTGATCTTCACCAAGCTGAGGGACCAATCAATATGGTCTGTAAACGAGTGAAATGTGATTGGTGGGTGTTGGGTGCAGTAGAGCCTCCTACCATAGTCTGGGTGTCAGGTTGGTGGCGTCCACGTACTCCCCCCATAGACAAGCCTCTCCACCAATCACCAGCTTCTTCTGAGCGTCAGTGCCTGCAACACAATGTGTTGTTATTCGGCGGTCACAAGATCATGGACACAGCTAAAGATGTAAACCAGGGGTGTCCAATCCTGCTCCTCAGGGGCCAGTGTCCTGAAGGTTTTAGATTTTTCCCTGCTCTAGCACACCGCCGCAGAGCTTGATAAACAACCCTTCATTAGAATCTGGTGTGCTGGAGCAGGGAAATTTCTAAAATCTTCATGACAGCGGCTCTCGAGGACCAGGTTTAGACACCCCTGATGTAAAATGTAAAATAGTTATGAGTATTAGCAGGTCGTAGCTAAGTTCAAAGGGTTTTCTCTTTTGCTTTAGTCAACAGGCTTACACTTGTATAGAGTCCAGCATGAGAAAAAAACAGATGGTAGAATCATTCTTTGACAGGTTTTTTTTGGCAAGACAAACGTTTGTTTATTGCGTTCAAGGCTGGTGGGTTGGAGCTCACAATGGCATCACGTGACCAAGCTAATCAGTCTTAGGCAGAGGGCATGACAGCAAAACCGTATAACAATATTCCATCGGTCCAAAGTGCATCAAGAAATGCTGCGGTATGATCGAGCGAGGACTCTCAACAGACATGATAAAGGTTTCTGATTAAAACAAATGGCCATATCAAGACACAAACACACCCTTGAAGTTCTGGGGGTCCGCCTTGTACACAGCCTGCCAGTCCTGCCCGTAGGCAATGCGGTTGAGGTACCAGGGCGTGGAGAGAAGGGTCTGGAAGCCAGACAGCGTAACCCTGGCCATCTCATCCTGGTACTGCTGCTCGTTGCCTTTCCACACGTGGATGAGCGTGTCTGGTTTCAGCTACGACGCAAAGCCACATACAGATGTGAGCACAACCTGCGTGTAGTACAGCGCGCATGGACGGTGCGATCGGGTTCCATCATGGTACACTGTCCTCCTGACAAATTAGCTTGTCTAAGGGTACATTCAAAGTGTGAACAGGTGTGGAGAGTGCAGTGGTGGTGTGTTGCTGATCTGTGATTGGAGGTGAAGCATCCAATGGAGTTTCCTTAGTGTGTCAGTGATGTGTTTTTGGGTCTTCGTGGTAGGACCTACAGCTTCATTCAATAGGAGGTTTGGCAACATCTCGGTGAATAACAAGATAGCCTTGTTGTTGATCCTGAATGTAACCCAGACATGGCAGGACTGTCGTGGTTCCATGTTGCAAAAAACGTATTTCAGCCGGGATGCAAAAAAGAGATACGTGCTATCAAGCGTTTGATAAGTTAGTAGTTGTATGGACTAACTTTTAATGTAGTACAGGTGAAAATAACATAAGTAGGCTATACCCTTGCTCAAAGCATTGGCCAAAAATTCTCGTACTTATATCAAGATGATCAGCGATGAAGATCCCATAATGCACAAGCCGCAAGTCAAAGCTCCCCCGACCCAACCAAACCGAAAGGAAACGTTCTTCTGCCAAGTGCAAGTCTGTTGAAGGAAGCAAGGAACGCATACAATGCGTTTCCTATTTCACCTTGCGTATAATTTTTTCTTTTTTTACTACAAACACCTAAACACCTACAACATGAAGTCTCACAGGTGTTCTGTGAGACTCTCAATCGACAAAGCTTTAGTCCTATTCTAGAAAACTCAGACACTACCACAGCAAAAAACTGACCCTTGAAGTCGAGCGGTTCAACTTTGTAGTACTTCTGCCAGTCCTGCCCATAACTTATCCAGTCCAAGTACCAGGGGGAGGACAGGATGGTGGTGAAGCCCGACCCTGTCACGCTCTGCATCTCTTCCTGGAGCTGGTTGCTCATCCACACGTGCACAACTGTGTCTGGCTTCAGCTGCAAGGGTCAGGCAACGTGAGGGATGCAATGGGCTTTAGGTGTTTTCTTTTGGTCTTCATGGTGGGCCATGAACATTGTAGCTACATCGAATCCAACTATGCTAATGTATGGTGAATATACATCAGCATGGTAGAAACATGATCTTGAATATACCCCTGACACTGCATTTTTGCCGAGTATCATGCTTGTAAATTTATTTTTTTAATAAAATACAAAAAGCTTTCAAAATAATTTGTTTGTCAGAGCGTTAAGCAAATATTGCAAGTATTGAGCATTTGGAATGACCCAACTAAGCCCAAAAGAATCACATGCAGTCAAGTGTAAGTCTGTTGATGGAAGCAAGGAGAATTTTGCTGTAAGCATAAAGAAATACTAGGGTTCCCTAACTTCATGAATACAAATGTATGCTTGTTCTAATTTTATATTGAAACACGTAGGATACAAGATTTATATCTCTATACAAGATTTATAGTTAAAATGTTGGCTCTGGCCTGAAGAACCACACCACCCCTCCACCTCTCAGCAATAACTGACCATTGAAGTTGAAAGGTTCAGCTTTGTAGTAGTTCTTCCAATCCTGCCCCCAACTTATCCAGTCTAGGTACCAGGGTGAGGAGAGGATGGTGGTGTAGCCTGACCTTGTCACATGCTCCATCTCCTTCTCAAGATCACCACCCTTCCACACGTGCACTACCGTGTCAGCCTTCAGCTGGAACAGTCAGGCAAGGCCACACACTTACTTCTGGATTGTACAGAATATTTAGCATACTAAAAAAAGAACTTCAAGGTTTTTTATAACAATAAAAAACAATGCGGTTCACACTACTTGCCATTGGATTTATGCTGTAAACTCCAAAAAGTCATTTTAGGTTTGGGGTTCTAGAGACATGTCTCTATATTCTTAATCTATTATTCCAGTTTGATTGGTTTGTCGAAAATATTATGCATTGGAGGTCCTTAAGAACTTAGTTGGGAAACCATTCTAAAGCATAATCATGCAGAGCCATGCATATAGCATCCAAGTCAGAATATTTCATATTATTGAACACTGCATGCATCTGATTTCTAATGGATGGTGTATAGTTATGTTGTAGAAGAGTAAGCGTTTGTTACCTTGACGCCATTATCATACACCTCTTGCCAGATCATGTATCCCTTGTTGGTTGTTGTGACGATATCCAGAAGCCTGACATACAACACATGAAGATCGGGATCACCAAGCCATAGTTAGGGAAAGTAGAACAGTGGTTCTCAATCTTGCCCTCAGGGACCCCCTGTCCTGCAAATTGTAGATGGTTTCCTGCTCCAACACACCTGATTCTAATGCATGTTTGTCACCAGGATTCTAAAGAGCTAGATAACGACCCATTCATTATGTGGTGTGTTGGAGCAAGGAAAGCTCTAAAATGTGCAGGACAGGGAGTACTTGGGGGCCAGGGTTGAGACCCACTGAAGTACAACATGACCATGATTTTTCCTGATGTTCTGGTTCAACCAATAGAGATCTTAACAAAATCCTAAATCCTTTTAGACACTAGGTCTCATTTGTGTTTAACAACTAAAGCAGTGGTCTCAAACTTGTGCTGAAATCACCAGCTGATTTCACCAAGTAGAGAAACTTGTTAGTGAAATCAGCTGGTGTAGTGCTTGGTTGGAAAACCTGCACCCCCTTGGCCCTCGATGGCAAGAGTTTGAGACCCCTGAACTAAAGTATGGCATGAAGAAAACTACAAATCCCACCGTTGTATGTAGAATGACTCCAGTTTTCTGTAGTCTTCACCAAAGCCCTGCTGAGACATGAACTTCTGTATGTCTGGGTTCGACTTCCTGCAAGGTCAAAAGGTCTTTCAATCAATATCAATCAATATATACATTTATTCATTTAGCAGACGCTTTTATCCAAAGCGACTTACAAGAGAGAGCTTTACAAAAGAGCATCGGTCACTGAGCATAGCAACATGATAAACCCCAGATTTAGCAGGCTTATAGATTATGAAACCTACATTGTGAGAACCAATAAGTGCCAAGGGAAGAGCTATAAGAGCTTTTAGCCAAACAAATTACAAATTTAAGGTGAGTCTCCGACAGACAGTAGTCTACTTATGGGATGCGAACAATAAAGCAACAACACTAGCGAGTTTCCGCACGGGATTAACAAGTAATTCTGAACAACAACAACACTACCTATTTCTAAATCCCTTAATATTTAGAATATAATATCTGCTTGTGTGCTCAAAAATCGCAAGATGGTTTTGAGGCCCCGTTCTTGGTTTCCAGGTGTCCGAGGATCATCTCACCAGCAGCTGAAGTCCACCTCGTCTCCTCCCAGGTGGATATAGGCGTCAGGGAACACGGTGCTGATCTCCTTGAAGAACTGGGCCATGAAATCGTAGGTGGTGTTGAGGATGGGGTTGACTGGTCCAAAAGTACCGGAGGGGCTACTTCCAGAGTAGCAGGGGGTCAGCAGGTCCTTCTGGCCTAGGGGGAGTATGTGGTGGGAGGGGGTTGGTCACTGGAGGGAACCAAGTACTGAAAGACACGCAATGCCACTGCCACCGTGTGACCTTTCAAAGACTCACTGACCTTTACCCCATGACTGGGTGTGACCCGGGGTGTCAAACTCAGGAATGACCCGGATGCCCCTGAGGCGGCCAAACTCAATGACCATCTTCACGTCGGCGGGGGTGTACACGTGTGTGTAGGGGTGATACGCTCCCTGCCAACATACAAATTAAGAATGTACAATGTTCGCTTTTGCGCTCAGGAACCTATCGAGAAGCAGACTGGGTCGACAGGTTTTGCCACCCCTGTAAAACGCAGATGAAAAAAATCTCTGCTTCCTCACCTGTTGGCTGAGCTGGGGGAAGGTGCGGCTCAGGTAGGGGAAGGAGGGATCATCCACGATGTGCCAGTGGAAAACATTGAACTTGTTCATTGCCATAGCTTCCTACAAATATAAGAAAGGAGAGGTTGCGCAAAGGTGAATTATTATTTACTCATATCTAAAGTATGTATTACACTGAAACAAAAAGAGCCAAATAATGATCCTGCAAACTCACCAGCTGGGCTAGGATGACTTTAATCGGCAGGAAGTGACGAGAGCTGTCCAATAGGACACCTCGATGTGTAAACCGAGGGAAATCACTGACCATGGAGGCATTGAGAGTTTTCTAAGGAAACCAGATAAAAGCAGGTGAGGTGGGAAAACCTTCATTGCTGAGTATAGTCTTGCGAAACCACTTTAAGGCAAAACTAAATATATTCATATCAGCACAGCAAACACAAGATCTTCCTCATTCCAATGACTGCTGCTAAAACACACAACTTAGTGATTTACAGTGGCCTGGATATTTAACAATTTCACGGCTCTTGGGTTTTAGGTAATGAACAGAAGGTAAACTTACTGCTCCATATTCATCTTCATAGACCAGCTGGCTAAATGTCTCAAGACCTGATAATATAAAAAGAAAAAACACACACACACGGTAAACAGACAGTCGTGATACTAAAAGTTCACAAGAGGCGTAGATAAGCTTATCAGGGAAATGTTAGGATTATACCAGTACCTGTATACAAATCAATTCATGAAATGCCACAAAGAACATTATGTCAGTGATTTCCACACAACCTGTTTACTCACACATGCAAATCCACACCCTGCTAGCTGTATCCTCTTACCTCTCAAAGCTCCCCAGACCTTGGGGGCCTTCAGCACAGCATAAGGCTGGTCCACTGTGAGTTCATCTGTGGACAGAAAGAGATAAGAGTTAGGGGGTTACGACATCTGACTGATCCTAGTGCAGATTTTAAGAGTTAGGACATAAAAATATCCTACACATTGCCAGTGTTTAAATCTCTATGTGTAGCAGGTCTGGAATCAACTGCAGATTAACCCTTCATTAACCCTGCTCCAGACTCCTCCAGTAATCTCTCTCCATTGGAAGTAAGGAGCAACGGCAAGTTAATACACTACAGGTACTGGGTAATACCAGGGTCTACTACGGTCGCTGGAAAAAAAGTAGCTAGAAGCCCCAAAAAAGCACCATACAGTCAATATCTTGTGTTCACGGTAGCTGCTAAATGACTGCAATGTAGGTTCTAAATGGAAGCAATTTGGGATGAGAGAGGAACTGTACTTCATTGTGCAGTGTCTTTGCCAGGGACGTTTCTAGGATTGAAAGAAAGGGGGGGCTTAGCCCCTGGTATTTTCTGTCGACGGGGGGGGGGGGGGGGGGGGGGGGGGGGGGGGGGGGGGGGGGGGTAGTCGCACTGTAGTCCGATGCGAGCTAGCCAGCGATTCCCAAAGACGTCAGTTTTTTACTCGTTTTTCGAACTTGTGGGTTACATTTTTGACGCTCAAGTGACCGACATTTAACCGAGAGCATCCGGTAATTTTCTAAATAAAATATTGTTATTAATTATCGTTTTTCTTCGGCGGCCCGATTATAATCCCCATAATTATTTAGGGGGGCTGAAGAACATTTAAGGGGGGCTTCAGCCCCCCTAAAACAGGGCTAAGGACGCCCATGGTCTGTACTTTCAATAACTTGTTGAAGGTGTCAGTCAAACTCAAAACTTGGGTTCCTGGAAGAGGTTTAGCAACAAAGCACTCACATGACTCATCAGAAGACACACTGGGGTGGCTGTCACATTCCGAGTCAGCTGACGTGATCCACACCTGCAGCTCCGCGATCTCGGAGGGAGCCTTCTTCTTGTTGTGTCTCTTTTTCAACGTGGCGAAGATGTAGTCGTAATACCTGCGGCACAAAACGCAAACTTGTCAACTGCTGGAGTGTTGAAAGGTCAAGGCAAGGGATTTGGCTTATAGTTATTGTCCCTGAACAAACGTCATGAAGTCCACAACAACTTACTAACATGCGGTATTTGTGTTGTCATGATGACTTAAATTTGATACATGAAAAGAGGCCAGTTTGACGAATAGCTATGTAGTTTTGACAGGTACAATGAGCTCAAATGGAAAGTTTAAACAAAAACATTACAAATGTGATAAATGAGAACGTGATGAAGATTCACTTTCAACCCATACTACAGGCCTACTTTAAATTGATATTTATTTACCTTCGAAATGCATTCTGTAGAAGGCTGCAGCTTGGATCAGCAGACGAGTGTTTAGAGTCAACGATTTGGAAACTACCACTGCTCAGTTTGAACGCAGTCTCTGATATTTTCACATTCTGGGGCAACGGCCACAGAGAGCCGTACTTCGAATCGTCCGCTGGTAATTCCTCCAGATCATTGATGTCGTTATACTGAAACCCCTGACTGACAACTGCCGTGATCAACAAAGTCGCGAATTTAAGTGTAACCATCCTGTCGAGGATAGAGACAACCTTGCTGTAACCGTCCGAATCCTGCCGATAAAGCCGTGATGTTCCTATAAAGCCGTGATGTTTGTAAAGCTGCTTGAGGGCAGGGCTTCAAATGCGGAAATGGATTGTAATCATGGAGCGAATCATAAGATCGCTCACATGACTTCATCAGAAGGTAACAAAGGGGATTTCTTATCAGTCAGAATATATATAACACATACAAACACAGAATTTACTATGGCAGTAAAGAGCATACATGGAACATATAAAAAATACAAATAAAAAAGGGATTAAAAAATGTAAAATACAAATAAGATAAAAGTGAGATAAAAGTGGGCACTAGCTTTGCCGGTGGGGGGGTATTACTATAGTGAGAGAGTATAGAAAATAATGTATATATTATGGCATGCCGTTCAGGAAATTAATCCTTTGAATATATATACAGAAACCTTGAAATTTAAGTGTAACCATCCTGTCGAGGACAGAGACAACCTTGCTGTAACCGTCCGAATCCTGCCGATAAAGCCGTGATGTTCCTATAAAGCCGTGATGTTTGTAAAGCTGCTTGAGGGCAGGGCTTCAAATGCGGAAATGGATTGTAATCATGGAGCGAATCATAAGATCGCTCACATGACTTCATCAGAAGGTAACAAAGGGGATTTCTTATCAGTCAGAATATATATAACACATACAAACACAGAATTTACTATGGCAGTAAAGAGCATACATGGAACATATAAAAAATACAAATAAAAAAGGGAATACAAAATGTAAAATACAAATAAGATAAAAGTGAGATAAAAGTGGGCACTAGCTTTGCCGGTGGGGGGGATATTACTATAGTGAGAGAGTATAGAAAATAATGTATATATTATGGCATGCTGTTCAGGAAATTAATCCTTTGAATATATATACAGAAAACATGAATATATATACAGAAACCTTGAATATATATACAGAAACCTTGAATATATACAGAAAACTTGAATATATATATACAGAAACCTTGAATATATATAAAGAAACCTTGAATATATATAAAGAAATCTTGAATATATATAAAGAAACCTTGAATATATATATACAGAAACCTTGAATATATATACAGAAACCTCGAATATATATAAAGAAACCTTGAATATATATACAGAAACCTTGAATATATATATATATATATATATAAGAAACCTTGAATATATATATAAAGAAACCTTAAATATATGGAATGAAACTTGACTGACGACAGACGTCGCGGCAGTGCTTGCGGCTATCTTGTGTGCAAAAGTGTGTAAAGAGACATGAGTCAGGCTGCCCGCAATCTAGTTGCAGCAATTTTAAATAATGAGCAAATGATAAATACACTGGCGAATGCATGTCAAAATCTTCCCGATACCCCTGCCCAATACCCTGCCCGTTCTTCTGACGAAGTTCGCTAAATATTTTACCGTGGCAGACCAACAACAGCCCAGGCAGCTGCCTATCGGGCCAACCTGAGCATGCCCTCCACTTCTCAGGAGTGCCCCGGAGAAGTGCCGCGTCAGAGCGCAGTGCCACTACGCACGGCCATTCACTGTGTTTCACCTTTATTAAATCACCTGAAAACGATATCAAGTTAACGGGTGGAGATTGTACACGGGGTGTTGTGGGGCTCTCCTGTGAGGCTGAAGACATGCTGAGGTTGGCCTGATAAACAGCTGCCTGTTGTAGTAGATCTGCCACGATTAAAAACGGAGCGAACTTCCTTGTCGGTTGAACTGTATTGGGCAGGCTATCAGGGTGATTTTGGGCCGTACACGCTTTCGCCAGTGTGTTACTGATGTCCTCAGTTTAATATTGCTGTATCGAGATTGTAATCGGACTAACTAATTGTCATTCACTTTTTGCTGTAGCATCCATACGTTACATAACAGCGCAGACACTGCGGTGAAGTCTGACATCAGTCAAGTTTCATTCCATATATTCAAAGTTTCTTTATATATATTCAAGGTTTCTGTATATATATTCAAGGTTTCTGTATATATATATATATTCGAAGTTTCTGTATGTATATACACTACCGTTCAAAAGTTTGGGGTCACCCAAACAATTTTGTGTTTTCCATGAAAAGTCACACTTATTCACTACCATATGTTGTGAAATGAATATAAAATAGAGTCAAGACATTGACAAGGTTAGAAATAATTATTTGTATTTGAAATAAGATTTTTTTTACATCAAACTTTGCTTTCGTCAAAGAATCCTCCATTTGCAGCAATTACAGCATTGCAGACCTTTGGCATTCTAGCTGTTAATTTGTTGAGGTAATCTGGAGAAATTGCACCCCACGCTTCCAGAAGCAGCTCCCACAAGTTGGATTGGTTGGATGGGCACTTCTTGCGTACCATACGGTCAAGCTGCTCCCACAACAGCTCAATGGGGTTCAGATCTGGTGACTGCGCTGGCCACTCCATTACCGATAGAATACCAGCTGCCTGCTTCTGCTCTAAATAGTTCATGCACAATTTGGAGGTGTGTTTAGGGTCATTGTCCTGTTGTAGGATGAAATTGGCTCCAATCATGCGCTGTCCACTGGGTATGGCATGGCGTTGCAAAATGGAGTGATAGCCTTCCTTATTCAGAATCCCTTTTACCCTGTACAAATCTCCCACCTTACCAGCACCAAAGCAACCCCAGACCATCACATTACCTCCGCCATGCTTAACAGATGGCGTCAGGCATTCTTCCAGTATCTTTTCATTTGTTCTGCGTCTCACAAACGTTCTTCTTTGTGATCCAAACACCTCAAACTTGGATTCATCCGTCCACAACACTTTTTTCCAGTCTTCCTCTGTCCAATGTCTGGGTTCTTTTGCCCATCTTAATCTTTTTCTTTTATTGGCCAGTCTCAGATATGGCTTTTTCTTTGCCACTCTGCCCTGAAGCCCAGAATCCCGCAGCCGCCTCTTCACTGTAGATGTTGACACTGGTGTTTTGCGGGTACTATTTAATGAAGATGCCAGTTGGGGACCTGTGAGGCGTCTGTTTCTCAAACTAGAGACTCTAATGTACTTATCTTCTTGTTTAGTTGTGCAACGCGGCCTCCCACTTCTTTTTCTACTCTGGTTAGAGCCTGTTTGTGCTGTCCTCTGAAGGGAGTAGTACACACCGTTGTAGGAAATCTTCAATTTCTTGGCAATTTCTCGCATGGAATAGCCTTCATTTCTAAGAACAAGAATAGACTGTCGAGTTTCAGATGAAAGTTCTCTTTTTCTGGCCATTTTGAGCGTTTAATTGACCCCACAAATGTGATGCTCCAGAAACTCAATCTGCTCAAAGGAAGGTCAGTTTTGTAGCTTCTGTAAGGAGCTAAACTGTTTTCAGATGTGTGAACATGATTGCACAAGGGTTTTCTAATCATCAATTAGCCTTCTGAGCCAATGAGCAAACACATTGTACCATTAGAACACTGGAGTGATAGTTGCAGGAAATGGGCCTCTATACACCTATGTAGATATTGCACCAAAAACCAGACATTTGCAGCTAGAATAGTCATTTACCACATTAGCAATGTATAGAGTGTATTTCTTTAAAGTTAAGACTAGTTTAAAGTTATCTTCATTGAAAAGTACAGTGCTTTTCCTTAAAAAATAAGGACATTTCAATGTGACCCTAAACTTTTGAACGGTAGTGTATATATTCAAGGTTTCTTTATATATATTCCAGGTTTCTGTATATATATATTCGAGGTTTGGGCAGGGGTATCGAGAGGATTTTGACAGGCATTCGCCAGTGTATTTATGATTTGCTCATTATTTAAAATTGCTGCAACTAGATTGCGGGCAGCCTGACTCATTGTCTCTTTACACACTTTTGCACACAAGATGGCCGCAGGCACTGCCGCGACGTCTGTCGTCAGTCAAGTTTCATTCCATATATTTAAGGTTTCTTTATATATATATTCAAGGTTTCTGTATATATATTCAAGGTTTCTTTATATATATTCAAGCTTTCTTTATATATATATATTCAAGATTTCTTTATATATATTAAAGGTTTCTTTCCTTCAAAACAGCTGCCATTACCCCAATTGTGAAAAAACCTGGCGCCGACCCCTCCAACTTCGACAACCTCCGCCCTATCTCTAATCTACCCTTCATCTAAAAAATCCTTGAAAAAACAGTTGCCTCCCAGCTCCATTCTCACCTATCCCACAATAATCTGTATGAAGAGTTCCAGTCCGGCTTCCGCCCACTCCACAGCACTGAAACAGCACTCGTCAAAATCACCAACGACCTGCTTATGGCATCTGACTCTGGACTCCTCACCATCCTCATCCTCCTCGACCTGAGTGCAGCTTTTGACACCATCTCTCACACCACCCTCCTCAGCAGGCTATCCTCCATTGGCATCACCCACACTCCCCTGGACTGGTTCACATCCTACTTCTCTGGCCGCACTCAATTCATCCAACTCAAGTCCCTCAAATCCTCCCCCTCCTCTGTCACCTCAGGTGTTCCCCAGGGCTCCTGGGGCCCCTCCTCTTCATCATACCTCCTTCCCCTTGGAAACATCCTCCGCAAATGCAACATCCACTTCCACTGTTATGCCGACGACACCCAGCTCTACCTCACCACTAAGCCTTCATCCTCTCTCCCGCCCACCTCCCTCACCGACTGCATCTCAGAAATAAAGACCTGGTTCACCCAAAACTTCCTTAAACTAAACAGCAACAAAACAGAGGTTCTCCTCATTGTCACAAAATCCACTCTATCCAAAACCGACAGCTTCTCACTCAATATCGACAGTTCCTCCGTTTCACCCTCCCCCCAGGTTAAGAGTCTGGGTGTCATCCTTGACAGTTGACTATCCTTTCATTCCCATATCAATAGCATTACCCGGTCTGCGTACTTCCATCTACGAAACATCAACCGCCTCCGCCCCTCCCTCACCCCTCACCCCCCACACCACCGCCATCCTTGTCCACAGCCTTATCACCTCCCGTCTGGATTACTGTAACTCTTTACTCTTTGGCCTTCCTCACAAATCACTCCATAAACTTCAACTAGTCCAGAATTCAGCTGCCCGCATCATAACAAGAACCCCCTCTAACGACCACATCACCCCTGTCCTTCAGCAGCTCCACTGGCTCCCGGTTCATTTCCGTATCCAATACAAAGTCCTCTTGGTAACATTTAAGGCCATTCACAATCTTGCCCCCCCATATCTGTCAGACCTCCTCCATGTTCCTGCTCCCTCCCGCTCCCTCAGATCCTCCTCATTCATACACCTGTCTGTCCCCTCCGCCCGGCTCACCACCATGGGGAGCAGAGCATTCAACCGCTCCGCCCCCCGCCTCTGGAACTCACTCCCACCCCAACTCAGAAACATTGAATCACTCCCCGACTTCAAATCACTACTCAAAACACATCTGTTTAAAATGGCCTATTCCCTCTGATGCCACTTGCCCTGTCTCATCCCTTAATCCAATTTTAATTGTTCTTATTTTGTGTGTTTTTATTTATCTCTATTCTTGTATGTTGATATTGGTGTTCGTTGTTGATGTGTTCTTTTGCCTCATTTTGTACGGTGTCCTTGAGTGTCTAGAAAGGCTCCATCCAAATAAAATGTATTATTATCATTATTATTATTATTATTCAAGGTTTCTGTATATATATTCAAGGGTTCTGTATATATATATTCAAGGTTTCTGTATATATATTCAAAGGATTAATTTCCTGAACGGCATGCCATAATATGTATATACACTACCGTTCAAAAGTTTAGGGTCACATTGAAATGTCCTTATTTTTTAAGGAAAAGCACTGTACTTTTCAATGAAGATAACTTTAAACTAGTCTTAACTTTAAAGAAATACACTCTATACATTGCTAATGTGGTAAATGACTATTCTAGCTGCAAATGTCTGGTTTTTGGTGCAATATCTACATAGGTGTATAGAGGCCCATTTCCTGCAACTATCACTCCAGTGTTCTAATGGTACAATGTGTTTGCTCATTGGCTCAGAAGGCTAATTGATGATTAGAAAACCCTTGTGCAATCATGTTCACACATCTGAAAACAGTTTAGCTCCTTACAGAAGCTACAAAACTGACCTTCCTTTGAGCAGATTGAGTTTCTGGAGCATCACATTTGTGGGGTCAATTAAACGCTCAAAATGGCCAGAAAAAGAGAACTTTCATCTGAAACTCGACAGTCTATTCTTGTTCTTAGAAATGAAGGCTATTCCATGCGAGAAATTGCTAAGAAATTGAAGATTTCCTACAACGGTGTGTACTACTCCCTTCAGAGGACAGCACAAACAGGCTCTAACCAGAGTAGAAAAATAAGTGGGAGGCCGCGTTGCACAACTAAACAAGAAGATAAGTACATTAGAGTCTCTAGTTTGAGAAACAGACGCCTCACAGGTCCCCAACTGGCATCTTCATTAAATAGTACCCGCAAAACACCAGTGTCAACATCTACAGTGAAGAGGCGGCTGCGGGATTCTGGGCTTCAGGGCAGAGTGGCAAAGAAAAAGCCATATCTGAGACTGGCCAATAAAAGAAAAAGATTAAGATGGGCAAAAGAACACAGACATTAGACAGAGGAAGACTGGAAAAAAGTGTTGTGGACGGATGAATCCAAGTTTGAGGTGTTTGGATCACAAATAAGAACGTTTGTGAGACGCAGAACAAATGAAAAGATGCTGGAAGAATGCCTGACGCCATCTGTTAAGCATGGTGGAGGTAATGTGATGGTCTGGGGTTGCTTTGGTGCTGGTAAGGTGGGAGATTTGTACAGGGTAAAAGGGATTCTGAATAAGGAAGGCTATCACTCCATTTTGCAACGCCATGCCATACCCAGTGGACAGCGCATGATTGGAGCCAATTTCATCCTACAACAGGACAATGACCCTAAACACACCTCCAAATTGTGCAAGAACTATTTAGAGCAGAAGCAGGCAGCTGGTATTCTATCGGTAATGGAGTGGCCAGCGCAGTCACCAGATCTGAACCCCATTGAGCTGTTGTGGGAGCAGCTTGACCGTATGGTACGCAAGAAGTGCCCATCCAACCAATCCAACTTGTGAGAGCTGCTTCTGGAAGCGTGGGGTGCAATTTCTCCAGATTACCTCAACAAATTAACAGCTAGAATGCCAAAGGTCTGCAATGCTGTAATTGCTGCAAATGGAGGATTCTTTGACGAAAGCAAAGTTTGATGTAAAAAAAATCTTATTTCAAATACAAATCATTATTTCTAACCTTGTCAATGTCTTGACTATTCATTTCACAACATATGGTAGTGAATAAGTGTGACTTTTCATGGAAAACACAAAATTTTTGGGTGACCCCAAACTTTTGAACGGTAGTGTATATATATATATATATATATATATATATATAAATAATAAGGGGGGGGGGGGAGAGTATATACATTAGTGCAAACAGTGGTACAAAATCATAGTAGTAAGTTTTAGGGTGTCGTGTGCTTATACATTTTACTTATGCATTAAATACGAACTATTTAAATGCACAGTGCTACAAACCATAAAAACATATACAAACCATAATAGAAGGCAAATAATATAAACTCACTTGGACATAAAAAGAAACATTTGGGGGTTCAGAACCAGGGACGTTGCTAGGACTGAAAGAGAAGGGGGGCTTAGCCCCTGGCATTTTCTGTCGACGGGGGGGGGGGGCTAGCCAGCGATTCCCAAAGACGTCCGTATTTTTTGTCTTTTTTCGAATTTGTGGGTTACATGTTTGACGCTCAAATTACCGACATTTAACCGAGAGCATCCGGTAATTTTTCGAAATAAAATATTATTATTAAAAATATATTGTTATTGATAATAATAATCCCGATAATTATTTAGGGGGGCTGAAAAACATTTTAGGGGGGCTTCAGCCCCCCTAAAACAGGGCTAACGACGCCCATGTTCAGAACCAAGACAAGAACGAAAACAATTCGGCATTAATAGGCTGACTTTTCGTGGTGCGTTTGAACCATTGTATGGCTACAGTTCTAAATGGGCGTAAGCCCATTGTATTATCCCAGTAAATTGGCTTTAGTATAGTCCAGAATCATCTACATAATATTACTGTAGCTCATTACCAATTTGAATTTGTTCGAGGTACATTGTGGACAGCTTTGAAGATGTATTGCAATTAAATCCACTAAATTGTGAAACTCCAAAGTCCAAAAATAGATATCCAGCAGATGGCGCTGCAGGTCTAAGAAATAATGTTTCTGGCTTCACATTTTTTCTCTCCAAGCCAACGGGACAATTATGATAAATGGCATACAACTAGTAAACAGTTTGTAGCACCCCTCTCCAATTCATGCAAATGATCACTGTGCTTGTGCTTTACTTAAGAATATCCCATTATCAAGTCAGTAGTATACTTAAGGACCTTTATGTACATGTCTTTTTTTCTAATTTAGTTATATATTATCTTATGTATGTGTATTTTGTTCATAACCATGTTCGCAGAATGACATAGGCTCATAGCCTGATGAGGACAGACTAAAATAAGCACTAGACTTAGTGCATCTTCATTTAGAATGTCAATCTGGTTTGATTACAGTAAATAAGTACTACAAGTCACTACCATCATAGAATAAATGTACATGTTCGTACTTTGCGCAAGCATCCACGAAGGCCAAAGGCCATTTTCTCCCAGCAGAAACCACACTATTTTGCATAACCCTCCCACTTCTCGACATAAACCCTTGAATGTTCCTCCCCCTTGCTCTTATAAACACACCCATAGATTTTATTGAGGGAAGAGTAGAGCGCAACGCGTACCCAGCTACAGACGCGCAGCACCTTGTCAGGAGCGAGTTGAGGCCAACCGTTACGCGCTAAGATTTAATAAATTTGCACAGAAGACTTTATTTAAACCGGAGCAGTTCGTTGTGTTAAGGTGCCACCCTTTGGATTCATTGTCAGAGGAGTCAGTGATACATCCAAAGAGATAAATCCCGTATAAACTAAATCTACGCTTCGATTCCTCCGCCCAGGCGACTGAGGCGAGAAACCAAGAAGCGCTCAATCCCAAGCACAGGCTTGGCTGATCCATCATTGTGGCTCTTCCAGCGGTGGCATGTTCGAGGGAAAAAGCGGATAGAATTGAACTCCTACTTTCACCTAAAGAGGTAAGGCATTTTCATACAGTTCACTGACAGTTATGTTTAACCTGTACCTTACATGCATCAAGAGAACCGGTGAGATCCTTACAGAAAGGATCTGATTCTAACTGAAAACATAGGTATGAATTGTTGTGGAACAGGAAACGCCCCATGTATTTTTACCTTTACGTTTAAATGTTTTTTGTTTGTTGCTGCGATCATTTACTTCTGTAACCGTAGATATTAAACAGTTCGTCACAAACGAAATTGTTAAGGAATTGTCGCTTATTGAAGTGTTACGACCACCCCTCTACGTGAAAGATGGGTTGCACTGTTTTGAAAGCTCCCATCAACTGATTTTGATTCACGCTGCATTGATTCGCTGCATTGATTCAGTTGAATTTCCAAAGCCTACATCTTATATTTAATTGTATCATATGATCCCCATTTTACATCTGTCTAGGCAACGGATTGGATTACCATTGTAAGTAGCCTATAACACATCAACCCACACATTAACCCCATCACCCCAGGAGCCCCTTTCCTTGTATGCAGGAAGGACATTTGGTTCTAATTCACACTCAGCAGTGCCTGCTCTCACTTTGCCCAGATGCTCCTTGTGTAATTGGATTAACCAGAAGGCATCAGGTGCGATGGATCAGCCATACTGATGTGTCATTAATGTCCCAAATTCGCTAAGCGACAGTTTCAGCGCCAATTAACCTACAGCTAGAGGAAGAGGGGTGGGAAGGACAGCCGGCTGGGGACCGGAGCCCCTGTATCAGTTACATGACAATCAAGACTGATTAGATTTGAATATGCACTTTCAGACAAGCAGATGGCAGCCGTTTACTTTGCGAGACATGTTGAAGTCCTGCCCGGTGATAGTGCTCATTTTGCTCCTAGTCCTCCTCATTGGGCGGCTGAGCTACCACAGCGTTTACTTTTGAAAGTTATCTTTAGTATCTCTATTTTATCCCAGACTCTCTTCCTATATGTCTCTTACCCTCTCTCCTTCCATATGTCTCCTAACGTCTTTCTCATTCTCTCTCTGTCTCTCTCTCTGTCTCTCTCTGTCTCTCTCTCACTCTCTCACTCTCTCTCTCTCTCTCTCTCTCTCTCTTTCTCTCTCTCTCACTCTCTCTCTCACTCACTCTCTGTCTCTCCCTCCATCTCTAGTCGACACCTGGTAATGATTAGTCAGCTTCCAGCCTCACATCGGTCAGGATGTGTGTGTATGTGCATGTGTAGGTGTGTATGCATACAAGTGCATCTGTATGTGAGGTCTGACATCATCCAGCACCTCTGTTTCACACGTGAACATCTTTGGCATTTGCCTCCTGCTCTCTGGGCAGTCCAGAGAGACCCTGCTGATATTGATCGTATGAGACAAGCGCCTGTGGATTCAGAATGAGATGAGGGAAGTAGACGCCTCGCTCTCCCTCCTCTGGACTTAGCATAGGGATGAGTCATACAGTATAACAGGGCTTGGCTCACTTCCACATTGCTCCAGTCTATGTCCCCATGTTTTTATGGTATAAGACCCTTTCAAATGGTCTCGTGTCAGTTTTGTGTATTACTTGTTGAAAAACATCTGCATGTTTTTGTGTTTTACGAGCAATGTTACCGAGCGCTTCACATTTGCCCATGACATGTCACATTGCACCCGCTCAAGACAACCCCTCTTTTCTCTAATACCTTTCAGGATTCAATGAAAATGTCCGTCTGTGTCCATGAGAACCGCAAGTCGCGTGCCAGCACCGGCTCCATGAATATCTACCTGTTCCACAAGTCCTCCTACGCCGACAGCGTCCTCATGCACCTCAATGCCCTCCGGCAGCAACGCCTCTTCACCGACGTCCTGCTGCACGCCGGGAGCCGCTCTTTCCCCTGCCACCGCGCTGTGCTCGCCGCCTGCAGCCGTTATTTCGAGGCCATGTTCAGCGGAGGCCTGCGGGAGAGCCAGGCCAACGAGGTGGACTTCCGGGACTCCATCCACCCCGAGGTCCTGGAACTCCTCCTGGACTATGCCTATTCCTCGCGTGTCGTCATCAACGAGGAGAATGCCGAATCGCTGCTGGAGGCCGGAGACATGCTGGAGTTCCAGGACATCCGGGATGCCTGTGCTGAGTTTCTGGAGAGGAACCTGCACCCGTCCAACTGCCTGGGCATGCTGCTGCTGTCTGATGCCCACCAGTGCACCAAGCTGTCGGAGCTGTCCTGGGGCATGTGCCTGAGCAACTTCCCGGCCATCTGCAAGACGGAGGACTTCCTCCAACTCCCCAAGGACATGGTGGTTCAGCTGCTGTCCCACGAGGAGCTGGAGACGGAGGACGAGAGGCTGGTCTACGAGGCTGCCCTCAACTGGGTGAACTACGACCTGGAGAGACGCCACTGCAGCCTGCCGGAGCTGCTGCACACAGTGCGCCTGGCGCTGCTGCCCGCCATCTTCCTCATGGAGAACGTATCCACGGAGGAGCTGATCAACGCCCAGGCAAAGAGCAAGGAGCTGGTGGACGAGGCCATCCGCTGCAAGCTGAAGATCCTGCAGAATGATGGGGTGGTCAACAGCCCTTGCGCCCGCCCCCGCAAGACGAGCCACGCCCTGTTCCTGTTGGGCGGCCAGACCTTCATGTGCGACAAGCTCTACCTGGTGGACCAGAAGGCCAAGGAGATCATCCCCAAGGCGGACATTCCCAGTCCTAGGAAGGAGTTCAGTGCCTGCGCCATCGGCTGCAAGGTCTACGTGACAGGGGGGAGGGGCTCGGAGAACGGCGTGTCCAAAGATGTGTGGGTGTACGACACCGTCCAGGAGGAGTGGTTCAAGGCGGCGCCGATGCTCATTGCCCGGTTCGGCCACGGCTCGGCTGAGCTGAAACACTGCCTCTACGTGGTGGGAGGGCATACAGCAGCCACAGGCTGCCTCCCGGCCTCTCCCTCGGTGTCCCTCAAACAGGTGGAGCAGTTCGACCCAGCGACCAACAAGTGGACCATGGTGGCCCCTCTGAGAGAAGGTGTGAGCAACGCAGCAGTGGTCAGCGTCAAACTCAAGCTCTTTGCGTTCGGGGGCACCAGTGTCACGCACGACAAACTACCCAAGGTGCAGTGCTACGACCCACAGGAGAACCGTTGGACGGTGCCCGCCTCCTGCCCGCAGCCCTGGCGCTACACAGCCGCGGCTGTCCTCGGAAACCAGATCTTCGTCATGGGTGGGGACACCGAATTCTCAGCATGCTCGGCCTACAAATTCAGCAGCGATAGCTACCAGTGGACTAAGGTAGGCGACGTCACGGCCAAGCGGATGAGCTGCCAGGCGGTGTCGTCCGGCAACAAACTTTACGTTGTGGGCGGCTACTTTGGCACGCAGCGCTGCAAGACGCTGGATTGTTACGACCCAACACTGGATGCCTGGAATAGCATCACCACAGTGCCCTACTCGCTTATCCCCACAGCCTTTGTCAGCACCTGGAAACACCTGCCTGCTTGAGCAAGGCATGCTGGGACTGCCCAAGCCATCACCCCCTGCCTGCATCCCATGAGGTATGGAGATCAGTCGATTGCAGCTTCTTTTGTGTTGTACCCTGTGTTATCTGTCAGAGGAGAGAATGAGGATTATGCATAATGTATTAGCGACACTGTTAGGTTTCAGACTGGCTCAGCTGGGGAGAAAAACATGAAACAATATCCTGTATATTCCCATGTAAACATGGCTGAATAAAGATTGGCTGCTTCGGTTCAGAGATTCACACAGGGGAGGAAAGAATGGGATACTGCAACTCAGGCACAGGTCAAATAGAGTTGACATGATAGCTGCCGGACAGCTGACCTTTTAACCCTGTCAAAACGTCACTGTTTACAAGGGACAAAGATCCCTATTGAATCAGGCACATTATGTATTGATGTAGTAATTAGATTGGGATGTGGTTTTGTCCAACTTGGAACCAGAATGCCAACCAATCAGCCGGTATTCAACTACTTCCTTTGTTTACTTCCTCTTGACATCTGGTTGGTTCTCAGACAAACCACCAGTGACTAGGACTGGATGTGTAGCCCCACCAATGAGCAAGTAGCCTCAGGTACAAAAAGGGGCTACGTTCATCAGATATGATAACTATGATCATGAAAACAACAATGTTAACAATAATGAGGATGGTGATAATCACGAGGAGAACGATGACGACAATCCCGTCGATAGCGTGGTACAATTTAGAATGCGCACATGCACCCAGATATACTGCTGCGGTTCGCACATTCACAGGATAGCAGGATGTGTAGACAGCGTCACAGGGAACGGCAGAGGAGCGATAAAGCAGGGGAGTACATTGTGCTTTACCCACACAACTCACCCCACTTTGTTCTTTATGCATTGTCTGCATTGCCCTGGTACTAACTATAGGCTAACACGGATTCACACTGAACGGTTCATTCTTCCGCTGTAATTGCGGAAGATGCTTGTGTGCGTGCAGTATTGCGTGCGACTGCATGTGCAAGCGTGCGTTAGGGTGTGTGTCTGTCTGTGCGTGCAGACTAAAAGGGCACACATGAGACCTAGTGAAGTGGGGGGGGGGGGGGGGGGGGGGATCGAGTGTGTGAGAAGGTTAAGTGAGTTATGAGCCTGTGAGGTTGGATGAGGGGCAGAGTGCGGTAATTGAAACAGAATAGAATACTTTTATTGTCCCTGTGGGGGAGATTTCCCCCACACGGAAAGGAGGGAAGCCAATTAGATATGCTACATGCTAGCAGGCTACACAAATTCTGAGGAGACTCACCCACAATCAATCATTTTCTGATGGGTTTATGGTGCTTAGGAACTAGACTGGGATGGACTAGGCCAAACTATTCTACACACACGCACAGTCAAATGCCTGGACTGGAAGTTGACTGGGATTTTGCGCTGCTCCTGTAATACCCTGTTTGCTCTCACCCCTACACCCATCTTCCTCAAAAGTATAGCTTTATCTCTCTTTCTCTCTCTGTCTGTCTTCCTGTCCCCCCTCACTAACTCTCTCCCTCCCTCTCCTTTTCTCTTCATCCCTCACTTTCTCTCCTGCTCTCTTTCTCTCTCTCTCCCTCCCTCTCTGATGATAAACAGGCCAGACGGATGTGGAGCACGGCCGGCGGGCGGCCCTGCCTGCTCACTCTGTAGACTGCAGGCTTTGGTGTCAAAATCCTACCCTTGCTTTCCACCCCACACACACTTACTACCAGCACACGTGCTTTGCATGCACACAAGCAAACAGCAGCCCATATCACTTTGCAGACCTTGTTGAAATGGCATCCTAACCTTAGTTCATGAAAACAAAGTGAGAGTGAGTGAGTGAGAGAAAGAAAGAGTGAGCAAGAAAAAGAGTGAACGAGAGAAAGAGAGTGAAAGAAGGAGAAAGTGGGGAGAGGGTAAAATAGATTTGGAAAAGGGCAGAAAGGGAGAGAGGGAAAAGAGAGAGAGAGAAAGGCAGAGGTAGCTGGACAGACAAAGCAAAGAGAAGCCCAGCTGTCCAGCCCGGCCGTGTCTTCTACCGTGTGTGATGAAGCCAGCCAGACAGGGAAGGCAGCTCGAGGTTAGCTTCACTTCACTGCTTAGCTACTAAGGCTCTGCCCTTCCAAGATGAAATACTCACTGTAATACCCTTTTCCCTCTGTGACTCATTTCTGTGGAGGGAGAGAGAGAGACGCAGAACGGAGGGGGAAGGGACAGAGAGGAAGGAGGGGGAGGGAGCTAGGGAGAGGGAAGGGGAGGGGGTTCGAGATAAGGGAAGAAAGAGAAAGAGAGAGAGGGAGACTGTCGGTAGAGAAGGGTTTAACCATATTTAAGTCACGACAAGCTAACAGCAGCCAGTGCAGTCTCTAAGCCAGCTTATTTCCTTCTAAATGTCTTAATTGGTGGTCTGCCAGTCATGACGGCTGACAGAGCCTAGACTGTGAAAGGCTGTCTGCGCGTAAAGGGAGAAGCCCTTGTCAGTTGTATTGTTATTGGCCTGTCATTAATGTTTTAAAGCTGCACAACAGCAGTGGTATAGTCCACTACAGGCTCCAGAACAAAAACAGGGAACAGGAGAAAAAGACAGTTGTGTTCTGGTTGTATGTCTTCCAACTTGTCCTTTCACTCAACTCCTTCTGCAGTCCTCCTCTTCTTACCACCGGCACTGGGAATCGAATTATGCTAGTTCTCATCTGGTAGCTAGCCCCCTCATTCATTTAACAGATGCTTCTGATAAGATAGAGGTAGAAGATGCAAAGGTCTGGTGGGGACTCCGTTCTTCTTTCAGTGAAATTGGAATCTTCCTGGAAATGGATCTCCATGGACACCAAGCTGGCATGAGATGTCTTCTCGTGTGTGCTGGTGCATTCAGGGGTGTGTGTGCGGGAGCAAGCGGGTGTGTGTTTGCATGTGTCCATATGCACGCACATGCGTGTCCGGGTACCGCCGTCAGTGGAAGATGAACTGCCCCCCTGGGACAGCACGTTAAGGAGGAGAGATGGTGGACAATCTGCCTCTGAAATGGATATCAGCCTCACATTACATATTGGTCTGGGAGGCGGGGGGAAGAGGGGAGGGTCTGGGGCCATAAACCATCTGTGCCATGAGGGTTGAAGATGAGAAAGCAGAAAATCTTTTAATGCACAAAAAGGTCATTATGAACAGGAAAGAGACCGTTGAGATCTGAGGAATGTGACCGGCTGAAGGAGAGCGATAGACTGTCCAAACAGGCAGTGGGGGAAAAAGTTGATACAGAAAGTTCCAGACTCGTTCAAAGAGAAGGCCCATTAGTCCCTAATGTGTGATGTCTCTGGCACATGGCTTAGGAGGAACAGGTGCTAACATGGGATATCGTCTCCGGTTTGACTCAGGGAGGGAGAAAAGAAAGGGGTGGGGAATGAGTTCCTTGAACTTTTGACTGCTGAGAAATGTGTTCAAACTGTTCGGTTTCCATCGTGGTTTTGTAGTTATTTCGAGTGTGGTGGTTAAATAAAGAACAGACGATTTTCACAAACCTCTTAAGTAAGTTGCTTGTTTTCATGTGGACACACAAATCCCTCCAGTTATTCTAATGTTTGTTGTTTTTCTTCCTCTCTCTACTATTCCTCCTCTTCCTCCTCAGATTTCCCTGTTTTGCATCAACTGGATTCAAACTGTGAAGACAACAAAGCGGCAGCACTCTTAAACTTGCTGTGCAATCAAAATAACACAAACAATGTGCCCCCACATACATACACTCTCCCCCCCACTCACCCCCCCCAAGCACACGCTTGTCTCGCAAGTGGCATTTGGCCGCCCCTGAAATCAATGGAGCCGCAGAACCATCATATCCCTGTGAAGACCCGTGACCAGATGTCTGCTGTCATCTTCCATTTCAGCCGGTATCGTTAACGGTTTGAAGTTACCGACCCTGAAGCAATTCTGAGGGGAACCTTTCGGATGCTGTTTGTTTAGAAAAACCAAACAACTGGCTGCTTGTTCTAGAAAAGACAAACCCGTCATACTGTTGACATCAGGCTCTTCAGCCTTTAATAGCAGCACCCTTCACATATCGCACCTCCCCCCTTCCGCCATGAATGACTGCTGACCCGCTAATGGTTATTCACTGCACTATATTAAAAGTAAATAAAATTCAAAATACACCTTCTGCTCCAGGAAGGATGAAGAATGGGGAAATAAAGGACCGGTTGCCATCGATCGGTTGGGATGGCTGATAACAGCACAATTACAAAGTTCCCTTCCTACCCTCCCCTCATTCGTTTGTCTGAGAGCCTCCAGGAGGTATCAGATCTGTCCCTACCAGCAAACCATGCAGAGAGCTGGGCTAGTCTGACTGGCCCCGGGCCCCAGCCCTGGCTGTCAGTCCAGCTCCTCAGAAGCATGGAGGCCCGGTACCATTCACACCCCCACTCATGGGAGGTGTGGTGGAAAGGTACATAAAGGGAGGATGGTCATCTCATCATGCCTTGACATGCCTCTTAAAGTGTGCCACCACCACCTCGCTTATCCCCCCACCTCCCCTCCAGCCCCTGTACAGGCAACACTGAACATTCACTCTCCAGACAAGTGCACAGCAGAATGGACAATACCCAGGATGGCACAAGACCGCTCGCACGACACTGCAATGACTGCCAGGTCGCATGAAGCTCAGATGAAAGAAACGGTCTTGTCGACTACTGATGGACGTTTCCCGTGGCTGCGGCGACTTCTTCCAAGCTATCCGCACACGAAGTGGAAGAATCGGTTTACCGTGGTAACCAGACGGAGTCCTCTTAATTTATATGAATTATTCATTTTGTTTATGTTAAAAAAATGTTTCATCCTATTTATTGTTTTATCTCTGCCTGCATTCATACATAAGTGAATGTCTGTTTGGGGCGTTACATGCATGGCCCTGTTTTTTTTGTACGTGTTTTCTCAAACTTTATCGATCTGCTTGTTTTGCACAGTTCAACTGCTCCCAAGTGGAACTTGTTCATTTTCCAAGGTGGCGTTGCTGATCTCCTGTCTCTTTAGCCAGGGGGAGTGGGGGGGGGGGATCAGTATGTGGGCCGACGAAGGGAGGCGGAAATTCCTCCGATTACCTAGGGTGCAAGTGGCCAGGTCAGGAAGTGGCAGGCCAGTTGATGGCCTTATGTGGGTGGAGCCTACCTCAAGCTCCCATTGGCGCCTCCTCGTACATTTTCAATGCTCGAGTCTTCTGCTGAAGCTCTGTTTCATTCAAAGGCCCATATTCACCTTTGAGCCTGTGCAAACGAACACTAACAAATGTTAGGGAACAGAGTTTCCACACAGTACAACTAACAACCTTGTGGGCGCGTCCTGGGAACAGTAAGGGCCATCATCACCACAGCCGAGAGAGCCCGGCTCTGCTCCTGACACAACAGCCCCTGCTGCTGCAGCCAGTATGTCAGGAATGCAGAGTGACAGCAGCTGTCCCCAGGAACAGCTAGCGCTGTGTCACATGTGCCTGAACTCCAGGCCGACCTCTGAGTCACATTGAGAATGAAGAAAGGGGGGGTTGGGCTGCAGAAGGAAGAGGAAGGAACAGGATAGTCGGTCTTTGGACCCTGCTCGCTGTGTTCACCAAGGGCAGACACCGCAGTGCTTTTTCACCATTGTGTTACTGATGCACGAAAGAGGAGAAAAAAAAGACCCCCACCCCCCCAAAACCAAACTGAGAATGTCTTTTTAATACTTGCATCTAAAAACGAAGTACCTGTCATGGAGTCCTGGGGTTCTTTGCCTGTTACTTCTGTCTAGCTATTTATTTCTGTCAAGTTTATTAACGCTTGGTATGCGAGTTGAGGATTATTCTTTTTGTGGTTGCGCGCACGGAGGGACTCAGCAAATCCATTCACCCTGCTTCACAATTTGAAAAAGGTAGAACTCAACATTCCTAGCTGATTGTTGGATCACCCCCCCCCCACCCCCCAATAACTTCCAGAATATTCCGGAGACCTCTTAGTCTCCCTTGATGTCAGCCCCTGAAATGCACCAATCAGAGAGGGGGGTGGGGGGTTCTCTTTAGAACACAAGTTACAGAGATGGTCTACGATTAATGCCCCTGCTATTCACATGCAAGTGTTAAGTGATGTTTTCCTTCGTGGCCTTTATCTCTTTGAGCTTCTCACCCAACTGACTCACCAAACATAGGATGGCTCTCTGCTCCCTGTCACAGATCGGCTTTCCGTACACACAGAAATATTGTACTTTCAGACCGTATGCTTATTTAAAAACACCGTCTAATGTGCTTTGCTTTCTTTCATTGTCGTGTCAGGATTTGATTTGATTTAAAAAAAAAATAATTGCGTTTTGTACGTGTGATTCTTTTCACAATGTGAAATTCATGGCTAATAAAAGAGTTTTTCCTCTTAACGCGATTGTCTTTTTTGGAGTAATTCAGTTGTACTGCAGACTATTAGCAACTCTTGGGTTATAACTTAATGGGATGAATAAACAATCATGTGGCTCAGCGGTTAAAGTGTTGGTCTAGTGATCGAAAGGTTCAATTCCCGGCTGTAGCTATGTGATGTTGTGTCCTTGGGCAAGGCACTTCACCCTACTTGCCTCAGGGGGGAAGGAAGTTACTGTGGAAGGACGTTAAGGGCATCGTAAATGAGTTCCAGGAGGACTAAAGATGGCATTAATTCCAAAACACACTCCTAGTTCTGTTTTTTTATTGCATGTTTCAAATAGTCAGGCAGCTTTACATGGAATGTGGGCTTAGGTTTGTCCTGCAATATTAATACCTTAGTATTATCCCCCTTACCCATTGTTTGGTGGAGGACAGAGAGTGAAATCATCTTATCCACGCCTCTGGCTTCTGTCTGCTTTGAGGATGAGTTGCATCACCAGGTTAATTGGTGTGTAGACCCTCATTCGTCCAAAAGTGTTTAAATTTAGAAAGGGTTGTAGAAAAGGTGGAAATTTAGACCTTTCGACTCCCATCCGGAAGTGATTTTCAATCAGAGAAAATGGTTTAAGAAACTAAAATCATATCAACATTCATTTGTATAGCCCTTTTTACAAGCAATTTCACAAACAGCTTTACATATGCCCATAGAACTGCCACTTAACCAAAATAATTATAAAACCATGGGAGGAACAATTCAGTGAGGGTTCCCCTCCTCCAGGGACGGTTGGTAAAAGAGAGGTAAAGGTAAACTTATTTATGCTACTCTGTGCTGCATAAGCCCTGCCCTCTGTGTGTATCTCTGCATGCATACAAAATAAAAATGGTCTTCCAGGACATGGGTCTTGCTCCTCTTAACATACTAGCTGTAATCTGCCTTCACCACCAGTGAAGTCCTAACATTCAGTTAATCTTCGCAGCGACGATAAACAAAAAAGGTTCATCATCTTCGGGAGCTTAATGATGCTCCCAACCTTGGGCTTTCACTGGATCCCTGCAACCCATAAACAAACAAAACAATGTCCCCTCATTTCACTGTCACCAGGTTGCCTAGCAAGTTTGATGCACCCACGCGCACTCACGTGTAGACTCCTGTCACAGATTATTTGAGTCAAGACACCTGGCCTCTGAATAGCATCGTGCTAACTCTTACTCTCCAGTTACATCACCACAAAGTGACAGAGCCAAGTCAGCCTTGCTACCTGCTGACACCATCCCACTGGAAAACACTGCCAGAATTCTTCCAGGAGTTAGTGAGACTACTTCTGTGGACGAAACCGACCGCTGGTTGAAACCTTGAAGAATTCCAACATCGACTACATTGTTCACATGAAATTGCTTGGCAGGCTCAGCAGATATTATCAGGGTGGAGGAGGAAGAAACAGGAGTACAATACATCCAGATCTATTATTGATGAGGTGAGGTGAGACGGATCTGTCAGCCAGGCAGGCTGGAAGTCCTGCCCCTAAGCCCCTGGACTGGAGGGCTCCCCCTGCACACCTCCAGATAGACGGCTGCCTGGGCCGTGCTTCGCTCTGAAGCTCCAGGCTGGTTGCTTATCTGGCTCACCTGACAGATGTAGAGATGACATCCAGAGACGATAGAGAGAGAGGGGGAAAGAGACAGAGAGAGAGAAGGACTGAAGGTGGGAAATGGAGAACATGGAAGTAAGAATCAATGGAGAGGGAGAGAGGACGAGACGTCTGCTGCAGTGCGCAGCCTCCTTGCCTCTCTCTCTCTCTCTCTCCACTTCTTCTTGTTTGTCACTCCATCGTTCTTTGGTTTCCCTTCTGATTTGACAGCTCGTCCTCCTCTTCCACTTTCACTTGTACTCTCTGATCTCTCATGTGAAGGCTGTGAATTGAGCTCCTCCAATCAGAGAACGATTTACCCCTTCAACTTTCCCAGAAGTGATTTTCAATCAGGCCGAGGACACTGGTAATTAATCAAGCTCCGTCAACCAACAAACAGCCAGCTAACCTTGGCTGACTCTTCTCTCACTGCCTCACTCGGAGTGGTTTCAATACTCAAAAGAGCATTGAAAAAAAAAATCATTATAAAAGCATAGACTTTTCCTGCCTTTATGTGTGCCTCTCATATGTAATGGGGAGGGGGTGGGATACATGTTTTCGCGTGTGTGTGAGTATGTGCGTGTATTTCCATGTGTGTTGGGAGGGAGGGGGGGTTATCAGGAGAGAGGAACAGGAGAGAGTGTGTCATGGGGAGGACAGGAGGAGGAAGAAGGAGGAACATGGTTCTGTTTCTCCGTGTCTCCCGTGTTTATCGGTGTCATGGTTGACGCTGGCTAAACCCCCCAGGATGCTCCTTAATCCCACTTCGCCGTGTCCCAGACACCACCGCGGCTTCGGAGACGTTGCGTGTGAACGGAAGCCCTAATTCGCTGTCAGTCAGGCAACCGGTGGCCACCAGTCTGCATACACAGGCATGGACAGGATGTTCGCTGCACCTTGTTGAAGAGAATCCCAATGGTTTCTTAGAACGTCATCTTGAGAAAGCTAAATTGGTCGGAAATTCCACAAACACGGCCAGGCTTTTCACAACTGAGAAAGTTCTTGATAAGTGGGCAATTGACACCTTCCTTAAAACAGTTTCCCAGTTACCACCTCACCAGCTATCTTGAAATAAAGCTCAGGGAAAAAGATTTCCAATTATTTTGAAGGTCTGAAACAAAACTCGCTGATAATCATCCGTGGTTTCTGTTAAGTTGTGCGCTCCATACCTGCGAACTGCAACCTAAATAACACAAGCGCATTCCTTCGACAGCTGCACATTTAAAAGCCCCCTTTTACCTCATCAAACCCCAAAACACCACATGAACTGTGGAATATGATAGGGCTCTTTATCAGACCCTTTCATGTTGACAAAACGTGTTTAGGGTCGTCAGGACGTAATTATTAACGGCTTAAAGAATGGCTTTTAGTGCCACTTAGCTTGGCTCAGCGCTCCCGGGCATATCTCACCGCTGGGACGGGGATGGAAGGGAGATGAAAACCAGCTTGACTTCACAAGGTGGATATAATAACAAGTTGGGGACGGAGTCACTGCAGGCGGTGGGCTCATAACCTTGTTAGCTTTGAAAAACAGACTGGGGTGTGGGGGTGGGGTGGTGGGGGGTGCAGGAGCAGGAGTGGGGAGGACTTTTAATCAGTGTCAGGCTACCCCCCCCCCCCCCCCAATAAAACATGGTCTCTGGATTTTCTTCCGCTGGGGTGCGGTTGAGGTCAGGTAAGGAGAGGTGGGCTACTTGCCTACTTGCGTTCTTGTCGTCAGTTCAAACAGTAAACATCCCACCGCCTGCCCTCCATAGCCACGTCCCTGAGGTGAATATAAGAGAGCCGGAAAAACCCCTAAGATCAATCAATCGCGCCGCCTGATTATGGATTGGAATGTGCCAATGAGGCGGTGGTTTGGAAAGGGGACATTGCATTGTTATCTGCCCCCTTTGGGTACTTTCTAATGCGACACCAGTCAGCTGTAACACTGGGGAACCTGCGGAGGGCGTGTCAATATTGACCCTTTCTGCTCCGGTGCTCGTTGCCTCTCTCCATCAGCCGCCCTGAGGAGGAGAGTGAAAAAACGACCAATCGGATCCAAAGGAAGGTCAGGGAGGTTGAGTAGGGAATGCACAATCTTCCCATATCACACAACATTGATTTGTTGAACGTGTCTTAACAAAGAAAATACAAAATCTTTACAAAAGTGTGGGTTGAAGAAATACAGCTCAAGAAGGGCTATCCGAGCGGTGGCGGCTGCCCGAAGCAGCGCAATCAATATTCTTTGCGAGGTAGGCCAAGCCCCACTCCGCACACACGGCAACCTCTGACCTCGCCCCCCCCCCACCCCACCCCTCACTACCCCCACACACACTGA
Source organism: Protosalanx chinensis (assembly GCA_030340685.1). Taxonomy (NCBI): domain Eukaryota; kingdom Metazoa; phylum Chordata; class Actinopteri; order Osmeriformes; family Salangidae; genus Protosalanx; species Protosalanx chinensis. The sequence continues at coordinate 4,282,039 of CM059329.1, forward strand.
CAGAAGGGGAGGCCTGTCAGCTTAAATGTCAGATCCGCCTCGAGCTTGTCTAGCCTGGTGTGCACAAACAACAGCTCCGAGAATCCCCCCCCCCCAAAACCCCTACCCCAAAACACACAACAAAGAAAAACAGAAATAAAAAAATACATAGCCACAGGAGACAGGGTCCATGGCGGGCGTGCTCACCACGGGCGCGGCACTAATGAACGTGGTTCGACACATGGCAAGCTATCCGAGCCTAGCTTAGCAGAAACAGATTCCACTGGCAATTTTGCTAACCGCCACGAGGTTTGAAGTTCTGCAGCGCTTCGCTCTCTTTCATCAATTCATCAATTAAAAGAGCCCCCCCCCCCACCCCCCTCCCACCCTACCACCACCACCCTAATTAAACTGCTCGCTGGCAGATGGAATGGAGGTGGGGGGGGGGGAAGAGAGCAGCGGGCAGGCGGGCCCGGGAGGGGTGTGGGGGAGGTGGAGTACGGGGAGGACTAGGATGGGGGTGGGGGTGGGTGGGGGCTGGTGTTGGGTAAGGGGGTAGTGGATGGTGGGGTAGGCTTGGGTGTTTGGGAGAGCAAACATATTGAGGGTGTCGTGTGCAGCAACCTACTGAGTTAGTAATTAGCTGAGGTAAGCAGAATAATAGCTGGCTGGGATCTGGGTTGGGTGTATCCTTTGCCCCAGGGTGTAGACCCCCCCCCCCCCCCCCCCCCCCCAAGCTTATTAGCTTGTTGAAAACAAGAGATTCCTCTTGCTCTAACACTCCCTGACCCTGCACCACTCCACAGGCATCAGCTGCTGACAGCTTCTAACTTCCAAACAAACACTCACACACAACCTCCAAACACACATACACACGAACTCCAAACACACATTCACACACAACCTCCAAACACACCTACCGTATTTTTCGGACTATAGGGCGTACTTAAAAGCCTTTATTTTTCTCAAAAAAACGACACTGCGCCTTATAATCCGAAGCACTTTATATATGGATTCATTCTTTTGTTTACTGACCTCTAAGCGATTTTTGTGTGGTACAAGGCGCTCACGGTGCTAAATCAAAATGTTTTTGTACGACTTTGGTAAACTACAAAGCCGCACCGCTTGCAGCATTACGGCTACCGTAGCCAGGAGCGTCGCGGAGTGATACATACTGTGCTTCACCATAATATTATTCGACTGATTTATCTGACTGTTTTTTTCCCGCTTAATGCGCCTTATAATCCGGTGTGCTTTATATATGAAAAAATATCGAAAATAGACCAATCATTGACCAATCGCATTTATAATCCAGTGCGCCCTATACTGCAAAAAATACGGTACACACAACCTCCAAGCACACATACACGCACAACCTCCATTTACACATACACACACAACCTCCATTTACACATACAAACAAATCTCCAAACAAACAGTCACACACAACCTCCAAACACACCTACACACAACCTCCAAACATACCTACACACAACCTCCAAGCACACATACACACACAACCTCCATTTACACATACAAACAAACCTCCAAACAAACAGTCACACACAACCTCCAAACACACCTACACACAACCTCCAAACACGCATACAAACAAACCTCCAGACACACCTACACACAACCTCCAAACACACCTACACACCACCTCCAAACACACCTACACACAACCTCCAAACACGCATACAAACAAACCTCCAGACACACATACACTCAAACTCCAAACATACAAATTGTAGCAGAGACCACAACACAACCAACCAGGAAAGGACAAATCCACGCCCACAGGCCTGGATTCAACTGGTCCAAATACTCATCAAGAGGATTTCCAAAAAGACAGACACTTTACGGATTTCAAAGCATCTCATAAACTCAATAACCATGGATACTAAAAGGACGTCAGGACTTCTTTGTGACCTAATGTATGATGTAATAATGATGTTTAATGTAAACCCCTTTCTCCAAAACACAAACAGATCATTCTTAGTATTGAAATAATCGTGTAGAAACTAACAAGAACACTCATTGATAAAGTATTGCTAGATATGGATCTCAACAGAGCCCACAGACATCTGGAGAAATCCAACACTGAACAAGGACCCCCCGGTGAGAGACCACAGGAGGCTGTTGTCTTAAAGCCCTGAGCCAATAGACAGAGGTCACAGCACAAAGACGAACCCCCTTGGTCACGATATAAAACACTGCTCAGAGACATTGCTCATCCTCTTTCGACGGACAACACCTGAGAACATCAGTCTTTCGTCCCGTCTGAAGCAGAATTCTCCCCCCCCCCGGACCCTAAGGAACTATCCTGTGTTTTTCCTGATTTGATCAACCAAGGAGAACACGGCTGCTTTCTTCAACTGCTACACGTAACTGGCTAAACTAAATTCTTACTAGTGAACTTTGGCATTGTCTGTGAACTGTAAATGTTGCTAACTAGAGAATATCCTAACCTCATTGTAGCAAAGCTTAGCATCATCGTCCCTTTGTCTCTCTACTAGGCCAGACCTAATTCGTTCAACCTTGTCCCCTGTCCTTCATTTGGTATAACACACTGTATCAATTATCCAACTAACATACATAGATTCTAGTATTTGTTTCCATCAATTCATTTGCCTTAAATAAACCTTTGTATAAAATTCTCTGTCATCGGATCTGCATTAATTCTAATGAACTACTACGTCAGGTAATGAGACTGATCATTCAAGAGGCTATTTATTCGTTAATTACCCATAAGGTTTTCCTCAATTCCTTTCCAAAATAGAGGTGGTGCCCCGTTTTATTCGATAATTCAACAAGATATGAGATACCCTTAATTCCATTTGTAACACACTCAAAATACCATTTAGCTCCCCGCTACAAAATACACACACATCCTCCAGACACACATATACTCAAACATACACACAACCTCCAGACACACATATACTCAAACATACACACAACCTCCAGACACACACACAACCTCCAGACACACGCAGACACACAACCACCAAACATACACACGCAGTGAAACACAACCCCCTTACCACCCAACAAGGTTGGCCTGCTCGGTGCTCTCATCCCACCGTAGGCCGCTGCTTTGTTCAGCGCCAGCATGTGGCCCCCACAAGGCTGTCGGCGAGCGTGGAGCTGCATGAAAGACTCCACTTCCCAGTTTGGAATGTGGCACCCACCCGCCAACGATGCTGAGGAGCAGTCTTTTTCCGTTGAGCTACAGACGGACCACACACGTGGACACCTACGTAGACGCAGGGGCGTACACACACACGCGTGAAGGCTGTGGCACACGCTGCCTGAAACACCCTGCGAACGCGTTTGGTCGTCCACATGCAGCCTGACTGCAGCGTCCGAGAGACGGAAGGTTGTGTCGTTCAAAAGCACGGAGGGGTTTCAAGGCCAAAATAAATAATTAAATAAATATTAATTTAGCAGATGCTTTTATCCAAAGCGACTTACAGCAAGTACAGGGACATTCTTCTTGTGGCAAGTAGGGTGAAATGCCTTTCCCCAGGACACAACACCACATAACCACAGCCGGGAATTGAACTCACAACCTTTCGATCATGAGGCCAACACCTTAGCCCGCTGAACCATCTGACTCCCCTTATAAGATGCTCAGCCCATCCAAGTTTAGGAACTGAGGAGGGATTGAAAGATAGAGATAGAAACATAGAGACAGAGGAAAACATGCAGAAAGAGACAGACAGAGCGAGACAGAGACAGAGTGTGAAGGAGATAACGCAGTGTAAGAAGGCGTAGCGCCTCAAAAATACCTGTGATGACCCCCCATCACCTCTGTTACAGTCTAGTAAAGACATATGACGCGTCAATGTAATCCCCCACACACTGTCAAGTGTGAGTGCAGTAGGAACAGAAATACAGCACCAGAACTAAGTGGGATTAGTGGAATGAAATCCTGCTACTAACTACAACAACTGCTTGCGAAACTGATCAAGTGGGCAGAACTGCAGAAAGAGAAGAGATCCTTCGCTCGAATTGTTGATGTGGTTTTTAAACGCAGTAGAGGGGCATCGCTGTTGCCGGGTATCAGATCAATCTAGCTGGAGTTGCTAACAGGCACGCCAATTAGGTTAGCTAAGAAGACACATCGTAGCATCGTTGGTAACCTTGCGGGGGGGAGGGTGGGGGGGGGGGGGGGGGGGGGGGGGTTCCAGTGTTTGGATTAGCCTGGCAGTGCCCTGCTTTGTAAAAGCGGTAATTATAATTGGCCCGGGCCGCTACCCCTCTAGACCCTGTCATCTTAATCTGTGCTAATCCCCCTTTGTGTTTGCAGAAATTAGTTTGTGAAGTGGGCTCAATCTAGGTCAATCCTCTGGGGCGGACCGCACAAGGTCTGTCAGGGTCTCTTAATGTGTGTGTGTGTGTGTGTGTTTGTGTGTGTGTGAGCCCGCTCTAATTCATGAAGGGATGGAATGGTTTGGGAGGGTGGGTACTAGATTACACTAACAGTTTTTATCTCTGTTTTAACTGAAGATTAGTCAAGCAGAGGAGTCTTAGAGCGTGTTGGAAGGGAACAGTAACTCATAAAGAGCCCTTTGCTTGATGTGCATGTCTGTGTTTGTCCATACATAAACTAAAAAAGAAATGGGAAAGCAAATTGACTGTATGCCTTTCTTCTTCTCTCTCCCTTCCTGCCCTTTTCCCCATCCGTCTCACAATCTTTCCTCACCTTTTTTCTCCTTCTTCCACTTTTCTCTCTCTCTCTCTCTCTCTCTCTCTCTTCCCGCTGGCCCCCATATTTTCCCCGGCAAAGCTCAGACATGATAGACTGAAATGACGAAGTATTCCAATTACGGTAGAAAATGACTTTGCCCTTCCACAAAGTCGTGGCCCGTCCAATCCTGCTGAAGATTGTCCCTGTGCTGTATGAAACATGGCGGGAGGCGGCCCTGGGCAGAAAGGATGGGGACAGAGCGAGAAAAGGGAGAGACGGGGAACTGGCAAACCCGTCGCATACCCGTAAAGCTGTTTCAATTTCAGAGAGAGGTATAGACATTGAGAGAGAGGGGCAGGACGAGAGAGAGAAGGAGGGAGAGAGAGAGCGAGAGAGATGGAGAGGGAGAGAGAGAACAATGAGCGATAGGGTGGAGAGAGAGGAGACCGATCAAGGAGAGAGAAAGAAAATCAAGGAGCGATCAAGGAGAGAGAAAGAACAGGACTGTGAACTTGAAAGGGAGAACAAAGGGAAGAAGTCAGAGGGAGAGTCAAAAAAAGGAGAACAAGTTTTTTCTTCCAGATGCCTAAAGCTTGGTGAACCCATGTTCTTGGTGAGCACATGAACCATGCCTACTAATGACAATCAACAGTTGTTCATTCCAGATTCCATTTCCCCCTTTCTTCTTCCTCTACAGGGGGCAATACCCCCCCCACTCGCCCGGTGACCATGACGACTCATTCTTAATCTGTAATGTTTGCATTGTGGGAAAGGGCACCGTCGTAAGAACGCGGCAGGATCCTTTTTGCTTTTGGCAAAAGTCCCTGGCCCTAAATGTCAGCGTGTCAGGAGATGATAACAGCCATGGCCTCGCGCTTTAATGGCTAACAGCTAACGAGACGGAGGGAGGGAGGGAGGGCTGTGTTATCTCGATGTACTGCTGCTTGACGCGGGTTAAACGCGCTCGAAGGAATGCTCTCCCTTATCTGCTTGGCGTTTGTCCTCCCCACATCCTACATCTTTCTCCCCCCCTTTTCCTTCGCCTGCTCCTAATCTCCCTCCCTCCTTTTTGCGCACGCTCCCCCGCCACACTGCCCCCCCCGCCGACTTGGCTCCACTAACGTTTTAATTTCACAAATCGAACTGCGGTTCCTGTGAGAAATGTTCCTGGTTGCTATGAGAACAGGGCCAACTTAAGCTGGATTCGAGCAGGATGGAGCTCATCTCCCTCTATCGTTCGGTCTCACCTCAGGGAGAGCGGTTTCACACTGAGGCTGCTGGACCGTTACACCTCTCTCCCGACTCCCCCTGCAGACTTTTCTCATTTACACAGGACAATGTCAGGAGCAATTTCCGACGGCACCAAAAGCCTAATGGTTAAGAGGAAGCATTGTCGCCTCCTTCAGAACCTGCAAGAGACCATTTGGAAGCAGGCACTTTGAAACAGACAGCCATTTTCTCCTCTTTCCTTTCCGCACGTCCTGTCCAGAACATTCTTGGAAGTGGAAAGAAAGAAAGAAGAGGAAAGAGAGAGGGAAATAATAGACATCGTTGTAGTAACGCTCTCTCTCACTCTCTCTCTCGAAAACACCTACCTACCTCTGCTATCACACTACTTTAGGGGTTCCGCAGCATCCTCCTACATCATTATCTTCGGCAGCTTCTCTCCGCTTGCCGTTCCCGTCCCTCTGAGACCCTGACCCACTTTTCAACTTTCAACTCTGCTTGACTCCTGCTGCGTGAGCAGGCAGACACTCACTGTCTATCAGATCCCTGCGAAATACAGAAACCCCTGCCCCTCCCCACCGAGCAATCATCCGGAAGATTGCTCCTCCCACGTGGAGAGGATTCTCTCTCTCGCCCTCTCTCTTACTTTTCCCGCTCCATCCATCCATCTATTTCTCGCCAGATCAATTCAGCTGACTCATACATCTGCTCTAAGCAGCCGTAAACAAAGACAGTTCTCCCATGCCCTGTGACTGATGCAATATTCCCACATTATATATTAGCCCTGCACAGTCCTCCCATGTCTTTCTACAATCATTGTAGTGCATCGCCTGTCCGATGTCCTTCCCCACGTCTCCTCTCCTCTTTCCAGGCATGACCCTTCAGATCAGGTGACATCCCGACGGTCACCATTTTGGATGGGGCCCAGTCCGGATGAGTTGGGCCTGGATTGCCTCCCCCCCCCGCCTGGCAGACGTCCAGTCAGGAAGAGGCAAGCCCCGCTGTCTCTCGGGTCAGTCAAAGATCAACTATTTAGCATTCCCATTTGATTTCACATTGCGTTAGGCACTTAGTTGGCTTTGCCTTTCAGGTAACGTGTTTTTCCGACACGCGTGTGTCTGTGTTCCCGCCTGCGCTCAAGGCTAGAAACAGGAGAAACAAAGAAAACGGGAGACATATTGCTTGTCCGAGAGGGTTTGTCTGTACTGTTAACTAATGGGAGTGGGTCAAAGGTTGAGAGCGTGGTCGGATGACTGCCCAGTCTCCAGGCCTCCCTCCACCCAGCATGCCTTGAGCCTTTGGGTCGCGTCAGCCACGGGCCACAGCCCTGTGAAACCACGCTGGAATGTTAATTGACCCAGAAATAAGTGTGTGTTTTTCCTCTCTGCCAAAGACACACAGACACATACACACACACACCTGCTTCTCTCAAAAGCCCTCCAGGCCATTGCGTCTCACTAAAATTGAAATTCCTCTGTGGTACTTACTGCTTGGATGGAAATTGTGGACTTTGAGAGAGTGAATGACATAGGTCTGTAACAGGGAGAAAGACACACATGAGACAAAAGAGAGAGTGAAAGATGGAATAGAAAGAGAGAAAATCTATAGCGAGAGAGAGACGGAGGAAGATAGTCAGAGGTTTAGTTGGGCCCACCAGTTACATTTTAAGTAGCTAGTCTCTCTATCCCCATGATCCTTCACACACACTAAAACCCCTAACGACCCTCCACTAACGCTGCAGAGACTGCTTTTAATTTGCGTTGGATCGAGTGGAATTTATATTCTGTATTTTTTTTCCTGGATATTTGGCTGTAATGAGATTTCCACTGTGTTGTCACCGCTTTGAAAGTTGTGTGAAGTGAAGCGGAGCCGCAGTAATAATCCGGGAACACAATCTGGGAGAAATAAAAATAAAGATGCTCACTTTTATGTCGGCTGTGCTTCACGCTGTCCTTCCTTCAGATGCCTGTTCATTGAAAGAGAGAGAAAGGAATAGAAAATAAAAAGGGGGGGGGGGGCAGTTGTCAGAAAGCACACAAGATAAAGATTTGGATCGGAGCTAAAAAAAACATTGAGAGAGCAAAACCAAGTGAAGGTAAGAAACACCACCTGTTTGCCCATCAGCAGTGATGTGCAGCTCCTAGGAGGAAATGTGCTGCTCCCAGCTCAGCTCCACACAAGTCGTTGGCACTGGAGGATGACCAATGTTTGTTTATAGGGAACAACTCATGACTACTGTAAATAGGACACCCTGTCTGGCACAGAGCTACACAGGAAGAGGCAGACGGAGAAAGAAAAACAGTCCAACACACAAAGATGGACAGGCAGGCAGGCAGGCAGACAGGTAGGTAAAGACAGGCAGACAGCTAAGTAGAGACAGACAGGCAGGCAGCTAGGTAGAGACAGACAGACGAACAGACAAAGACAAACTGACACAGACAGATGGGCAGTCTTGTTGCTCAGTCATACCAACACGTCAGCTCAGAAGCGGTGACAGAACGAATCACACTTCCTCCAGCTGAGCTCCTACTTCCATAATTGCAGTCTATCTGGAACCCCCTATTCCCAGCACCTTGGGCCTCCTTGCCCCCTCTCACCCACTCCTCCCGCCCTTGCTGAGGTAATCACTCCCACATCTGTTTGGAAAGGGGGCTCCTCTGCGGAGCTCTGCAGGCACCCTAACAGATCCTGCTCTGCTGATTAATTCCCTGTAGAACAGACATGCTCTATGAGGCCTAACACACACACAGACACACACGCAGATTAGCCCCTGAGTGAGGAAACAGACCCCCTACTAGTCTCTCTTAACCACGCTCCCATTCATAAAACGGTACAAGTGTGAGTGTCTGTGTGTGTGAGCGAGATAGTGTGTGTGTGTGTGTGAGTGAGTGAGATAGTGTGTGTGTGTGAGAGAAAGACAGAGAGAGAGAGAGAATGTCTGTGTGTGCTGGAGATAGGCAGCTCCAGTTCACTTACATGTGAGGAAACTCATAAAGTCTGGCTCTTGTAAGAAGGCACAGGGCAACTGTCAAGCTGCTCAGCAGGAGATCCGTCGTGTCTATTGATTCATGAAGGGAGGGGGACCGTCGCAAGGAGGGAGGAGGTGAGTGTAGTAGTAGAAATTGAAAAGGCTAAAAACTCACTTATTCCAAGACTTTAATGGCACCTAGAAATATTATGGCACTTAGAAATATCACCTGTTGTTGTTCAGAATTACTTGTTAATCCCCGTGCGGAAACTCGCTAGTGTTGTTGCTTTATTGTTCGCGACCCACAAGTAGACTACTGTCCATCGGAGACTCACCTTCAATTTGCAAAACACTTCTCACGATGTATGTTTCATAATATATGAGCCCACTATGTTTGGGGTCTATCACGTTTCTATGCTCAGTGACCAATGCTCTTTTGTAAAGCTCTCTCTTGTAAATCGCTTTGGATAAATGTGTCTGCTAAATTTATAAATGTAATGTAAATGTAACGTAATGTAGTAGTACCGTCTCCAACCTTCCATTCATCCTCTCCATCTCTCCAACCTTTCCGCCCCTTCCGCTCCTCTCCACCTCCCCTATGTCTCCGTCCAATGGGACCGAATCGCCTGTCGTCTCTTCTTTGTTGCCACTAAGTGGCAGAGGTCAAAGGTTCAGGGTAGCCTCTATCCCGGCCCCTTGTCTTCGCAACCCCTCCCCTTTCCACCTGTTCCTCATCCCTAACCACAGCCCTCCCTCTGTCCAGCTCCCCCCCTCCCCCGGGTCTACCACCCTCTCCTTGTTGGAGTGTGTCAGCTCCACTTGCCACTCAGAGTTTAATTGTCATCTGGTTAGGATTGGGAGGTGTGGGGGTGTGTGTGTGTGTGTGTGGGGGGGGGGGGGGGGGGGGGGGCGGTGGGATAGGATCAAGGTTATAGAGGCTTCCCACTGCCTGTTTGACAATGATCACTGTTGTGGGCCTCACCGTTACTGTGCACACGAACGCGCCCGCACAATAGTTAGGGACTCAAAAGAACCAAATAATGGACTGTGGATGTCATTAGCTAGTGTGCAATGAATAGCGAGGGGCAGTGCGCCGCTTCGTTTCTCTACTCACATGGAGGTCGAAAAAAGGTTTCAAATCAGTATACATCAGTCGAAAACCATTGCAAAAATGCAGTGTTGTCCCACAATCTACTGATCCACGATCTGTGACCTGTGTCCAGGTAGGGGCGGGTGGGGTGGGGGGGGGGGGGGGGGTGGGGCATGGGTCTTTATTGTGATTGGTGCTCACGGGAAGTGTGGGAGACAGGGAGGAGCGAGCGCCCGTGTTTGATGGCCCCTGGTCTGTCCCCGGGTCCTGCTGATCGATGGCCCCTGACGGGAGAGGGTGTCAGCATCGTTCATCAGTCGAACAGAGGGAGAGGATGAAAGAGACAGACAGGATGAGATGGAGGACAGAGAGAGAGAGAAAATGAGATGGAAGGACAGCGAAAGAGAGAGAGAACGAGAGATTAAGATGGAAAAAGAGAGAGAGTGAGAAAGAAAGAACGAGACGAAGGCAAGAGAGAGAGAGAGCCAGGGGGGAGATCAGGGAGATCGTATCAGGACAGACTCATCCTTTTAAAAGTCACCCACAGTGATCAGTTGTATTCCCCTGAATAATACAACGTCCTACATCAATAATTCACACCTGCACTCCTGTCAGTCTACGGGCTTTGTGCCACGTTATGGAAAAATATTGTTAGCCGGGAAAAAGTCAATGAGCAACTTCAATTATTTATGAACTTTCCCAGGCAGCCATGGATCCCAACTTTACTGAAGAGGCGGAGCTGATGAACGCACGGTCGACAGTCTTGTCTTGCACTTACCATCACCACGAAAACCAGCAAACATGCTGTCATTGGATAGCTTTACCCAACAATGCCTGGCTGTCAGGCCTTAATGTCAATACACTGCCCCCCCCCCCCCCCCCCCCGACCCCTACACCCCCATCCAGACGCACACGACCCTTCGTTTAACCCCTGGTCACTCACAGCACCACCACCCCCGACCCCCCAAGGGTAGTTTGTCATCCCCCCCCCATTCCGGTTTAGGTTTCCTCAAATCAAGGCCCTTTGTTATGACAGGGTCGGACATATTTTCTCAGGTTTTTTACGGGATCACATTTTGTCGCCGCTGCTGAAAAGACAAACTGCGTCTGTCGAGTGATGCAGTGCTGTAAAGGAAGGATATAAAAGAAAAAGACAAGAGCTCTGAAATGAGAATGATGTATAGATGTGCTGTATTTTTTTTAATGATTGTTGTACAACAACAAAAAACATTATTTTCCTGGAGAATGTGACAGGTCTGCCAGGGAAGTCATGAATATTTGAATTGTGGCACCAGTCTAGCACAGAGCTGTAAAGACAACCTTTTCTTTGCTAGATCATTATCCAATGATAAAGCTCTCCAAAGACCTCCAGAAAAGAATTGCTGCCCAATATTAATCCTTGCATTTTGTGTCTTATATTTGCATTTTACACGCAAGACTAAGGACTGAGAGCTGTTATATAAAGCTTGATGTTCATTCATCGTAAGATTTAGAGTATAGGTAGACTCAACTAACTCATTTCCTCCTGAAAGACTGACTGAACCAGGAGAAATGAGGTGACAATAGCTCTTGTCCTGACAAGAGAAATCACTGCATGGACTGCCATGAGGTAAGATGGCAAGGAAACATGAGTTAGAGACAGAGAGAGATAGGCATCTATAAAGTCCCAGATTAATGTGTGAAGGGGGGGGGGGAGACAGAGCCAGGAAGCAATACTAATGGAAGTATTAGACAGACCTGGCCGGTCACCTGGTCTAAATCAGCATTAGCTGCAGCGTTTGTTGTTCAGGGAGTTCAGCTCTGCCTTCCCCACCCGCCCACCCCCAACCTGACAGCCAAGGGATCAGACTGTCTGAAAAAGTTATCCGAGCCGTCAGAAAACGGGATTGGGAAAATATTATCCCTCGCGCCACTTTGCAGCCCCCCTTTTGGTGTGTAAAGCTGTAGGCGTGTGTAAGGGTGTGTGTGTGTGTGGGGGGGGGGGGTGTCTGCGTGCATTCGCTCAGAAGTCTCACAGTTCTATGCCTGCTCGTGTATAAAAAAAGGTTTCACATAATCACCTGATAAGGAGCCACAACTCCCCTTCACATTGACACTACATATGACCCCCCCAACCCACCCACCCCCAACTACAAAACCCCCAGGCCTTAAATGTACTCTTTACTACCCAATAACTCAGTCTTTGTCAGACATTGGCTAGCAGACACTCTTGGCCCATCCTCTTTAACTGCACTGTGTCTATTTAACGATGTTGTGTCTGGAAGTACACCGTCTGGGATTTACAGTACAGAGTGCAGACATTTATTTTTTATAAACGGGTGCCATTCCTGAACGTTCTTCATCAGTGCGCCTTTCAAACATCTGTGCCTGTGTTTACCTTTCCTAGGGCCTGGTTCCAAAGTGTGTGTTCATTTCTGAACTGGTGCATGTACAGTATATGTGTGTGCGTTTGACTAGATAGATAGATAGATGTTTAAAAGAAGAAAAGTCAGACCCATGGGTAAACAAATTCCATTGTGCTTCATTCAAATGAGAACACGCGCACACTGAGCGATGCCAGGCCGTGGTTTGTCAACACAATCAGGGAGCGTGTGTGAATTGGGTCCTATAGTCCAGAATGAAAACTGTCCAATCAGAGTGCGCACGTGCGTACCAAGTATTCACTCTGATCTCATTTAGGCTATCACACAGTGAACATTCCAATAAAGCTTGACTAAACATCCTAATTCCATCATACATAAACAGGAAGCAGAACTCCCTGAACACACAGATTCAGTCATAAATGCTACATTATACAAGCGCCTCTGGCAGCAAACATAATCCATAGGTACACAACAGCGCCAAACTGCAACGGTTATTCATTGCTGAGACATTGAGTTATAACCTCACGGCCCTGCGAGTCGGCCCTTGGCAACAGCGCAATAACCTGAAATGTGATTGGCTCTGGGGTTTCATTAATAGTGGGACTACAGAGGCATGGCTGACATAATTGGATCAGAGCCGTCACGACCAGGGCCTCCTTGGGGTGGGGGTGGCGGAGGGGTTGTTTAAAGAGGGGGGAGAGAGGAGTTGGGTTTATTACTGTAGCTCAGACGTGCAGCTACGTCACACAAACGATAACACGCGTTCGCGTGCCTTTGTGAATGAGCTGCGCGAGGGTGGGGGAAGTGGCAGAGCGACAGCCCACCTCGCATACCGCTATATCAGCCACCTTTTTTTCACACACCCCTGGATCACTAACCCCATTCCTCTGCCTTCCCCGCCTCCCCCTCTCCACCCCCCACCCCCCACCCCACCCCCACGGTTTAACTTTAGATCCAAGCCATCTAGTTTGAAACCCATATTCATGCTATATGATGATTTAGGTTTTAAAAGGCTTTTCAATTGAAATATATATTTTTGGCAAGATGCAAGCCCTTAGTGATGGTGAGTTCACAGGGGTATCCAGGTATAGAGATTTACTGTACAGATAAAAGCCTTATTTACCCTTTGTGAATTTGGGTAAAATCCTGAAATTCAGTCTAGGAAATTTCAGTTACTGTATGTCATCGAGCAACATCGTTCTAAATGAAATACTTCAGATATTCTCCAATGATGCACAATTGTTACGACATTTCTCTAATTATAGACTGCAGTTTAATCAACACCTTGTGAGAGTTCTGCCTAGAAAGCTGGCCACCTGTGAAATGAACCAATTGGAGGTGAGATCTGGCTGGGCGTCATGACAACTCTGGGATTGTGAATGAGAACATGGGAATCTTAAATTACCTAGGGAAGAATCTGTGAACCAACGTGTAGACAAAGCTAAGCAATTAAAATATAATTGATAGCCATTCATAAAAATCAAAAAAAGATTCGCTGTAATTTATAGAGCGAGACCTGTTGTATTTTGCAATGCAAGGGAGAACAGTCTTTTTTTAGGAGAACAAATGCCAATTTATTCTGCCCCACCTACCTCTCTCCTTTTATCTCTCTCTGTCTGTTATTGGCCAATAATTTAGAACCATGGAGTCCCAGGCCAAACTCTCGCCAAACAAAAGTTATTTGAAGCCTTGCTCGCGCAATTAATCCGGAAGTCAATCAGACTGCCTTGACCTTGAGGTTGGAATGATGGTCATCGCTTCTATGACCATTTCATTGCACAAGTCACTTTGGTACAAGCCACTTTTACACTTGATCACGCAATTGCACTACTATGTACAGTAGAACAACCATCTCAAATGAAATACGTGCCACTGTATTGGACCATGTTCTAGTCCACGGAATGACAATGAGAGAAGCAAGGCTGAGAGTACAGCCAAACCTGAGCCGTTTCACTTTTGCCTCAATTTCCGGACTTTCAGGGATGAAAACAGGTACTATATTATGAAGTTGTACTTTGTACTACCGGTATGTACCATGAACCAATATGCATTACAGTAGAAGAAGCAGAAATACAAGAAATTGACATGAAGTTGAATATTTACAGTATATTGACCATTTGTGACAATGTCAAACACTGTTGTTTGTTTGAAGAATTGAACGTCGACCAGTTGGTGGTGTTAGACCAAGTATGTTTACTGATGTCCTAGTCAATGCCATCGTGAACATGGTTTTGGGAAACAACCTCATACGCCTCAGAGAAATCCAGGCAAGAATAATTGAAGACAAAGACACAATCAAAAATATTAAGAGCATCTCAACTATTGATCGCCTCCTTCAACTCAACCATATGCGCATGAAACAAGTGTACCGGGTTCCATTTGAGAGGAACTCAGAGAGAGTGAACAAGTTGCATTTTCAATAGGAATTTCAATATGCCCAGATTTTTTTAACATGTATTCCATAATTTGTGTGTAAATATCTATTGGACTGTGTAGGCTTCATGTTGTAATACTTTCCTTGGCCTACTGTAACAATACTGGATGAACTGTGTTGAAATGTAAAGTCATCAAATCTCATACAGACAATACTTCAGCTTGATGCCTTGCATGAGTTGATATTTGTGAATGAGACAGGATTCAACCTTACAGAGCTCAGACGAAAAGGGCGCAACGTTATTGGTCGACGTGCCCTCGTGGATGGGCCTGGCCAGCTTGGGGGTAATGTTACACTCTGTGCAGCCATCAGAAACCATGGTGTCCTTCACCACCATGCTACTCTTGCTCGTTTTCAACATGCCCAGAGAGAAGTGCAGCCTTGTTACATTGTTGTTTGGGATAGCGTACGTTTCCACCATACTGTTCTTGCCCAAAACTGGTTCATGAATTATGTCCATCAATCCATTATCTTCCGCTTATCCGGAGCCGGGTCGCGGGGGCAGCAGTCTGAGCAGGGAAGCCCAGACTTCCCTCACCGCACACACCTCCTCCAGCTCCTCCGGGGGGGACCCTGAGGCGTTTCCAGGCCAGCCGAGAGACATAGTCCCTCCAGCGTGTCCTAGGTCTTCCCCGGGGCCGCCTCCCGGTGGGACATGCCTGGAACACCTCCCGAGGGAGGCGTCTAGGAGGCATCCGAAACAGATGCCCGAGCCACCTCAACTGGCTCCTCTCGACGTGGAGGAGTAGCGGTTCTACCCCGAGCTCCTCCCGTGTGACCGAGCTCCTCATCCTATCTCTAAGGGAGCGCCCGGCCACCCTGCGGAGGAAACTCATTTCGACCGCTTGTATCCGCGATCTTGTCCTTTCGGTCATGACCCAAAGCTCATGACCATAGGAGAGAGTAGGAATGTAGATTGACCGGTAAATCGAGAGCTTTGCCTTGCGGCTCAGCTCCTTCTTCACCACGACAGTCCGGTACAGAGACTGCATCACTGCAGACGCTGCACCGATTCGCCTGTCAATCTCACGTTCCGTCCTTCCGTCACTCGTGAACAAGACCCCGAGATACTTTAACTCCTCCACTTGAGGCAAAGGCTCAGATTTGGAGGTGCTGATCCTCATCCCAGCCGCTTCACACTCGGCATTAAACCGCTCCAGAGCATGCTGGAGGCCCCGGCTCGAGGAAGCAAACAGGACAACATCATCCGCAAACAGCAGAGATGAGATCCCGTGCTCCCCGAACCGGAAACCCTCCGCGACCTGGGCGCGCCTAGAAATTCTGTCCATATAAACAATGAACAGAACCGGTGACAAAGGGCAACCCTGGCGGAGTCCAGCATGCACCCCGAACAGGTCTGACTTATTGCCGGCAATGCGAACACAGCTCCTACTTTGGTTGTACAGGGAACGGACGGCCCCTAACAAAGGGCCCCGGACCCCGTACTCCCGAAGTACCCCCCACAGGACATCACGAGGGACACAGTCGAATCCCTTCTCCAGAACATGGTCCATTCAGACTCAATGTCCCCAGCCTCCCCCGGGATCTGTGAGAAGCTCTCCCGGAGGTGTGAGTTAAAGACCCCTCTGACAGAGGGGTCCGCCAGGCGTTCCCAGCAGACCCTCACGATACGTTTGGGCCTGCCAAGTCTGTCTAACTCCCCCCCCCCGCCAGCGGATCTGACTCACAACCAGGTGGTGATCGGTTGACAGCTCCGCCCCTCTCTTCACCCGAGTGTCCAAGACACACGGCCGCAGGTCAGAAGACACGACAACAAAGTCGATCATCGACCTCCGGCCTAGAGAGTCCTGGTGCCACATGCACTGATGGACACTCTTGTGCTTGAACCTGGTGTTAGTTATGGACAAACCATGACTAGCACAGAAGTCCAATAACAGAACACCACTCGTGTTCCGATCAGTTCCCATCACCCTTCTCCAGGTGTCACTGTCATTTCCCACGTGGGCGTTGAAGTTTCCCAGTAGAACGACGGCGTCCCCAGTCGGTGCACTGTTAAGTACGCCTCCCAGAGACTCCAAGAAGGCCGGGTACTCTGCACTGCTATTCGGCCCGCAGGCCGCCACAACAGTGAGAGACCTGTCCCTGGCTTTTAGGCGCAAGGACGCGACTCCAATCACATGGTGACTGAGCTGTGGAGCTATAAGCAAACCCACGCCAGCCCGCCGCCTCTCCCTGCGGGGAACGCCAGAGAAATGAAGAGTCCAGCCTCTCTCAAGGATAATGGTTCCAGAGCCCAAGCTGTGCGTGGAGGCGAGGCCGACTATATCTAGCCGGTAACGCTCGACCTCACGCACAAGCTCGGGCTCCTTCCCGGCCAGCGTGGTGACATTCCATGTCCCCAGCGCTAGAGACTGCGTGCGCGGCCCTGGTCGTCTGGGCGCCTGCCCCTGACCACCGCCCAAATCACACAGCACCGGCCCCTTACGTCCTTCCTGCGGGTGGTGAGCCTACGGGAAGGTAGTCCCACGTCGCCTTTTCGGGCTGGGCCCGGCCGGGTCCCATGGGAAAAGACCCAGCCACCAGGCGCTCGCATGCGAGCTCCCACTCTGGGCCTGGCTCCAGAGTGGGGCCCCGGTTTCGCCGATCCGGGCAACGTAACTGACTTCGTTTTAGTCGTCATCATCAGGGTTTTCTGAAAACCCTGAATTATGTAAGCTTCACAAATGTGTTCCTCCCACCATACTCACCTTTCCTCAATCCGATAGAAGAGTTCTTTTCAGCATGGCGTTGGAAGGTCTATGACAGAAATCCCTATGTTCACCTTAAATAATAAATAAATAAATCTTCATTTAGCAGACGGTTTTATCCAAAGCGGCTTTCAGCAATCACAGAGACATTCCCTCTGAGGCAAGTAGGGTGAAGTGCCTTGCCCAAGTACACAACATCACATAGCTACAGCCGGGAATCCAGCTCACAACCTTCCGATCACGAGGCCAACGCCTGAACTGCTGAGCCATCTGACTCCCATCTTGACCTTCTCCAAGCCATGGAAGAAGCTTGCGGGGACATTTCTGTGAGTCTTCTGTGAGAATGAGTCTTGTCAGGGATGACTCATTCAATAATTTCCTTGCTGTTTAGCTCAAAAAAACATTGCCTGTGATGTGGATGAGAATCTCCGGCCTGACCCTGATCAGAGACAGGATGCTGACCAGAATGTAACCTATTGTCCTTAAGACCTAACTTACCCAAGTGAAAATGCTTTGTTTATTTCCTTGTTTTCTTAGCCTTTGTTCTGCCCAATTTCAGTTGAAAGTAATACATTTGTGTTGACTAACAGAGTCAGGGGGGTCAGATGGCTCAATGGTTAAGGCGTTGGCTTCATGAACGGAAGGTTGTGAGATCGAGCCCCGGCTGTGGCTATGTGACTTTGTGTCCTTGGGCAAGGCACTTCACCCTACTTGCCTCAGGGAGAATGTCCCTGTACTTAATGTAAGTCGCTTTGGATAAAAGCGTCTGCTAAATGAATAAATGTAACAGAAGCCTACTATTATATGTATGTATGTATTATATGTGTATACTGTGACCCCTACAGTACAGAAACATTGGCGAAAACTGTACAAGTATGAAGATGTCTGTTACGAGTTTCAAGATTACACAGTACATATTCAAGAAATGTGTCTTAGCAATTGAGAAAAGCTGTAAGTCCTGTACATGTTCTTTGTTTACTCCATTCTGCCACAGTAAATTCTGTGCAACTTAAATGGCGAATAATGTTTTGGGGGATTCTGCTTCTAACAAACTTGGTCGCAGTGTGGAGGCTCGTTAGCCACTGATAAATATTCGGATGGGTGAAAGTGGAAAGTGGAATGGGAGACGAATGAAGGGGAAAGGAGGAGGGAGAGAAAGAGAAGGGGATCTGAGCAGGAAGAGCAGGAAGGTGAGAAGAGAAGGGCTGAGAAAAGGAGGAACGAGAGAGAGAGAGGGAGAGGTAGAGAGTGAGAGAGAGGGAGAAATAGAGGAGGGAGATGGAGAGAGAGATAGAGAGAGAGAGAGAGAGGGAGAGAGAGAGAGAGGGAGAGAGAAAGAGAGAGAGCGAGAGGATTTGGACAGAGGAGAGGAGGAGAAGAGACAAAAGGAAAAAGCTATCTACCCAAAAACAAGACAGACACTTAAAAAGAAAAAGAGCGAAGATAAGAGAGAGAGAGAGAGAGAGAGAAAGAGAGAGAGACAGGCATCCCCAAAGCTGCTGGTCTCTCTAATCCAGCTCTGGTCTGAGGGCTGGGTCTTCCCTGAGCTCCCAGTGGCACTTGGAAAGAAAGATCAGGTCATAAAAATGATGCAGCGAGTCTGCTTCAGCGGCGTCCAGCCCCGCATGCATAATACATGGCCCTGCTTTGATTAGGCCCAGCACGCTCGCTGCAGCCGTCCATTCTCCTTTCCCACACTCCCTCTTATTGGCCCCATTCATCAAGCAGGAAGAGCCATTAGAAACCGACCGCACAGCAACTCACGTAAGTAACTTAATGGACACAGGGTGAAGTTGGGAAGGCGCGGTTGAGTACAATGTGTGTGTGGTCTGGTTGGAGTTGTGCAAGGGTGATGTGTTTGTGTGTGTGTGCGTGTGAATGATGTGTCCGTATCTGCGTTTGCTGTGTGTACTGTGGTGACGGATTTTGATGTTCTATAAATTGTGTTGATGTTTTGAAACTGCATGGACATATGGCAAGTTACATTCTGGTCAAAAGTTAACACCTCCCCACAGACATTGCTAATTGACTTGCTTATTCTATCAAATCAAATCAAATCAACATTTATTTGTATAGCCCTTTTTACACAGAGGGCTTCACATATGCCCATAGAACTGCCCCTCAACCAACCTAAACCCTCAAAGAAGACAAGGAAAAACTCCCAGAAGAATTCACTAGGAACCAAAAAATTGAAGAAACCTTGGAAGGAGCAATTCAGTGAGGGATCCCCTCCTCCAGGGACGGTTGGAGAAAGTGAAGAGCAGAACACAGGCTAAAACAGTCATAACTCTAGAGAGAGTTAACAAGTTGTTGAAACATCAATACTCAATGCTCAACTTGGGTCTTAGGTTGCACAAAGTCAATTTAGGCAGTCACTGGGCTTGGGCCCATGATTGGCGCAGCATCACACGCAGGGGGGTGAGGAAAAGGACCGGGAACTCTCTCCTTGTCCATCAGGGAGACTGACGTCCGACTGGCGAACAGATCCGGGGTTGGAAGACCATCTCAGATCGATGTCCACTGGCGCCAGGTCCAACATTGGCCGATGACCACCCATGTGCTGAGAGCTCAGTCCCCCCATACCAAAGGGAGGTATGGAGGGGAGGACAGTGAGACGGAGTAGAGGAGATGTTAGAGAGTGCAAGGAACAGCTAACAGTTATAGCAATATTCAGAATGAGGTCCCCACCGGTCAGTGTGGGCTAATGCAGCAATTAAAAAGACCCAAAAAAGGGGCTATTGACACAGCCTTAGACACCAAGACAGCACCAGCCCCCCTCAGTTTGAACATAAAATCTGTTCCAAGAAAGAAAACTCTAAGATATATATATATATTTTCCTCCAGTCGTCTCTAACTGTACGGTTTTAGAATCAGAAACAAGAGATCGCTATCATATTACAACAAATATTGAATAACTTCACAGTACAACAGATATTGAATAACTTCACACTAATTAACCCAGCACATCCACACACTTTAACAGTCGTAGTACTGACTGAATACAAAAATGTTTAACTTAACTTTGAATGTCGAGACGGTATCAGCCTCCTTAACTGAAACAGGTAATTTGTTCCAGGGAAGAGGCGCTCTATATGAGAAAGCCCTACCTCCAGCAGTTTTTCTGTTAATTTTGGGAATCACCAAATAGCCAGCATCTTTGGATCTTAGTGTCCTTACAGGGTGATAAGGTGCAAGAAGGCCAGAGAGGTACAGTGGTGGTAATCCATGTAGAGATTTGTAGGTTAGTAGTAGAACCTTAAAATCAGCCCTGGCTTGGATAGGGAGCCAGTGTAGAGAGATTAGAGTAGCTGTTATGTGATCATACTTTCTAGTTCTGCTTAGTAGCCTAGCAGCGGCATTTTGCACCCGCTGTAAGTTTTGTACGCAGGTATTTGGGAGGCCGGAGAATAATACATTGCAATAATCCAATCGGGATGTAACAAAGGCATGTATCAATTTTTCAGCAACATCCTTTGAGAGGAAGTTTCTTATTTTAGCTATGTTACGGAGATGGAAGAATGCAGTTCTGGTAATTTGCTTGATATGATGCTCAAATGAGAGATCAGGATCCATTGTGACACCTAGATTTTTTACCAGCTGGCTTTGAGAGACTTTGAAGCAATTTAAGTCTAGGGTAAAATTGAATAGATTGTTCCTGTACTTCTTTGGTCCAAAGATTTGCATCTCTGTTTTATCAGAATTCAGAAGTAGAACATTTGCTGACATCCAATTTCCTATCCCGGAGACACATTTTTCCAGAGCATGAGGCAGCTCGTCAGGCTTAAGGGAGAGGTATAACTGGGTGTCATCTGCATAGCAGTGAAAATGTACACCAAAACGTCTAATTATAATTCCTAAAGGTAACATGTATAGAGAAAATAGCAAAGGGCCTAAGACAGAACCCTGTGGTACTCCATATTTCACAAGGGAGCTCCTGGATGAGCGGCCATCATAGTGGACAAACTGTGATCTATCAGATAGATATGATCTAAACCACTGAAGTGAAATTCCAGAAATTCCAACATAATTTTCCATACGTTCCAGGAGAATCTGATGATCGACAGTGTCGAATGCTGCACTTAGGTGAAGAAGAATCAGGACAGAGATAGAGCCTGCATCAGAGACTAATAGAAGATCATTGACTACTTTAGCTAGTGCAGTTTCAGTGCTGTGATGAGAACGGAATCCAGACTGGAGAGGTTCATATAGCTGATTTACGGTAAGATGTTCAGTGAGCTAATGTGCTACAACTTTCTCAAGAATTTTCGAGAGAAATGGCAGGTTTGAAATTGGCCTATAGTTGCAGAGACATCCAGGATCCAAGTTTTTTTTTTTAAGTAAAGGTTTGATAATAGCTTTTTTCAAACATTCAGGGACTTGGCCAGTTTCAATAGATTCATTAATAATACTTAACATAGGTGGTCCAATAATAGGCAAGAGTTCCTTGCGTAGTTTGCCAGGAACGGGGTCAAGAAGACAACTGGTCGGGTTTGACGACTCTACTAGTTTTATGAATGCTTCCATAGAAATAGGGTTGAAGTGCCGAAGAGTCTGAACATGAGGAATGCTTGGTATAGAGGAATATGCAGTGTTCATGGTGAATTGGCCACAACTAGTCTGCAGCTTGTCCCTAATTGCATAGACTTTGTTGTCAAATAACTCCAGAAATTTATTTGGAGAAAGATCCGTGCTCTCACTGTGTGTACTTTTACTTGTGAGTTTTGCAACGGTATCAAATAGAAATTTAGCATTGTGCTGGTTCTTACTGATCAACTTAGAAAAGTATGCTGATCTGGTCTCATTGAGGATTTGCTTATAGTCCAGTAGGCTGTTCTTCCAGGCCAAGCGGAAGACCTCCAATTTAGTGGTCCGCCATTTACGTTCTAACTTTCTAGTGGACTTTTTTATAGTTCGGGTTTCCTCTGAGTACCAAGGTGCAAGTTTCTTATCCTTCCTTTTCCTCAATTTGAGAGGGGCAACAGAGTCCAGCGAACACTTAAGAGCTAGATTCAGATCTCTAGTTTTATCATTCAGGGATCTATCTGGTGCAACAGGTGCTTCTAGTGCTGCAGGTAGAATACTTGCCATTTCCAGAGTTGTAGTTGGAGTTATGTGACGGCTACTAGAAATGTGCATAGCACCTCCTAGGTTCTGGCAAAGGTTCATTCTAAAAGTAACAAGGTAATGATCTGAATATGTAGGATTGTGAGGATGAACAGTGAGATCAGTAATCTCAATACCCCATATGAGGACTAGGTCTAAAGTATGTGAATGAAGATGGGTAGGTTCGGAAACTACCTGTGTGAACCCCGAAGAATCTATGAGGGCATTGAATACCTTACTTAAGGGATCTTTTGGGTCATCTACATGAATGTTAAAGTCACCCATAATTAAGATGTGATCAGTGTACATCACAAGATCCGAACAAAATTCAGCAAATTCTTCCAGGAAAGGGGAGTAAGGACCTGGTGGACGATACAGCGTGGCTATACAAAAGAGGGTGGAGGGACCGGAATGGTAGCATTATTCCTCTTCAGTGTAGTTGGTGGCTTCATGCAAATTATTTCAAATGTTTTGAATGTGTTCAGAGCTTTTAGCCTTAAATTGAAACTGGCTTTATAAATCATAGCAACACAACCACCTTTTCTAGAGACACGAGGGATATGCGAGTACATGCAATCCGGAGGTGACGCTGCATTCAGAGGAGAATATTCATCAGGTTTTAACCAGGTTTCGGTGAGTCCAATCAAGTCCAGGTTACATTCAGATATCAGATCATTAATCGAAACAGCCTTTGTGGGTAGGGATCTGATATTTAGGAGTCCAATATTCCAGTATGGCTTTACAACAGCTTTAGTCTTAGATGCTTCCTCTGAAGATATAACATTCATAGCAGCAGCTTTAGGAGCGCTGACAACAGGAGAACAAGGCTGTACATAAGATAGGTTGGAATAATTCCTAACAATTTCAGGCCGAATATTTTTTGAAAAGTAGCGGGGGACCGACACCGTCTCAATGGGAAAAACTACATCAGGAACCCCACTGGCTACACTACAAACTAAGCTATCGGGCCCCGCACACATCGCCCCAGACCTATCAGCCTCTCTAAGAGACTGTAGACTGGCTTGTTCTAATGAGTGTCAGGTCTGCACTAAACTAGCTTCAATGTTTCTAGACAAAAGAAAAGCACCTCTCCAGCTCGGGTGTAGTCCGTCACTTTTCAACAAGCCAGGTCTGGCCCAGAAACGAGACCAGTTATCAACGAATCCTAAATTATGCTCCATGCAGAAGCAAGCCAGCCAGCGGTTAAGAGAGACAAGTCTGCTGTAGATTTAATCACTCCCCCTACTAACAGGTAGTGGACCAGAGACTATTACTCGACGCCGACTCATCTTTTGAGCAAGGTCACATGCCCGGGCTATATTAACCTTCGTGACCTCTGACTGCCTCAGTCTAACATCATTGGTGCCAACATGAATGACAATATTCTCGTAAGATTATCTTCTATGTCGGTAGCTCTGGCCCCAGGTACACAGTAAACTGTCGCTGGTGGCTCTAATCTAATGTTGCGAGTGATAGAGTCACCGATGACTAAAGTCTGAGGAGTGCCATCACTCCCACCATGCTGCAGAGGTGAAACCGGTGAGGCTAACCTAGAGCCCTCTCTGCTAGAACTCCCTATGGGTGATGGTGTGAGTAGATGCAGTAGTGCAGTTGCGTAGACAAAAGGTCTGGGAGATCACTCTCCTTTGGAGATGATAATCAACTGGCCTATTCTACCAATGCAAATGCATAGACAAAAGGTCTGGGAGACCACTCTCCTTTGGAGATGATAATCAACTGGCAAAGGTTTGCTCCTCACACCCATAGTGGATTGGAGACAAAGAACGTCTGGGTTCACAACTGTTGGGGGATTATATAAACAGGTGCCGAGGGTAGGCTAGGGGCCTTGCTCTCTGGAGATTCACCATTCTCCAAGGGACAAGGTGCAGAGCTCTGTTGTGTGTGCGTCATGTTTGTTCTGTTTGTTTCATGTTCCATGTGTTCATATTGCAATACTCTGTTCTTGTGAAAGGTTCAATAAATTTGCATCTAACGAACTATCAAACTTTTGTATCTTTGCAACATCCTTGATCGAAAAAGTTTCCTTCACAGTACTCTGGCAAGTACTCAGTAGCGCTGTTCCTCCAAGTGATCAGGGGGGTACCAAGTGATCAGGGGAGCACCATGTGATCAGCGGGGTATCACGTGTTCAGGTGGTCTTTTTTTTAAAGACTTAGACGTAGTCCCACACACCTGCCCGCAGCGGAATACGACTGATAACGACTCACACACACAAACACACATGCTTGCACACCTGCCCAAAATGGAGCCGGGACAGAGAACAGCTGTCTCAGACGTTCATAAAAGAGCAAACACCAACGCACACACTCCTTATCAAATCCTACCTTGCAGCTGCTTGTTTACCTATCATGCCAATGCACAGTACACACCTCATGGAGCTTGGCAGTTGCTGTTCACACAGTGTTCTACCTGACGCCCAGAGTATCTCTCTGCCTGCGTGTCACACGCTTTCTCCTTTCAGACATGAATGGAATTTTCAATTCTGCTGCGCTCCCCTTTGGGAGTTTGACTTTCCTCTCTTCATGCAGAGCGCAGAATAAAAAAAAATTGGGTAACGCAAAAAACACCACAGAGAAGAGATTCAGGGGGAGCACTGGTGTGAATGTGAACATAGTCTATTTCCATCTGGATTCTACTGTTCTCTCTCTCTCTCTTTTCTCCTCCATTTTCACTAGTCTTCTCTGTCTCTCTGTCCTAGAGAGCAAGCAGAACAGAATCAGGCCAGATGCCTCAATCAAACACTCGTCTCCTGTTGCTTGGTTTCACCAGTATGTACGGCTCACCTGTGGCCGTGTGTTGTTTATGTGCTATTCCTTCCCCAAATGTTGACAGGAGACATAGAGCAAGAGCAGGAGCAAAGAGACAGACTTAGAGACACGGAAGAGGGGGAGGCTGAATTGGAATTGAACTAAAGGTTCAGACAGGGTTAGAGGCTCGTACAGGGGGCTGAGGCTGGAAACCGAGGCTCGTTTGTGAGGATTGGGAAAAGGATCTGAGGCGGAACGAGGAGATAAAGACTGGATTCGGAGGCTGACGCAAAGGCTGGAAAGCTGGAAGTTCAAAGCTAATCTACGGTCTTATAAGTGCGTCTGGAACTTGAAGCAGAGGTTTGAAACAAATACTGGGTGTTAGCTGAGTGGGTGTTGGGTTAGCTGAGCGGTAAGGGGGTCGCGCTGGTAATCAGGAGGATTGTCCGTGGCAACATGACGTTCTGTCCTTGGGCAAGACACTTCACCCTACTTGCCTCAGGGGAGAATGTCCCTCTACTTGCTGTAAATTGCTCTGGATAAGAGCATCTGCTAAATATAAATGTTAGATCAAATCAAGATGAAAACTGATGGTAGTATGGTAGTATGAATGGTTGATGGGCTTGAAAGGTGGGTGGAGAGGCCATGGCTGAGACAGGGTTTGCTGGAAAAATGATTAGTCTGGAAGGTGAGATCACCACAAGACGGGGCCGAGCTAAGGTTGCTGACGATAGGGATTGTAGATGAGCTTAACCTGCAGTGACTTCACTAGAAACAAAGAGCTCTCACGGTTCACGGTCGTCTGGTTCACCCGCACAAGCACGCGCACAAGCACTTGTTCCAAAATCACAACCGCATTCTTGAAATACGCACACACACTTTCTTTTGTTAGGCCAGTCCCGCTTGAATGACACCGAGGCCCTTTCAAAGATTGTTATCAGCGTGCGATATAAACGTCCCTCATGTGGTCACACACAGCCGCCTCTCTCGATCTTCTCCAGTGCGTTCTCTTGTTAGAGTTTCCTTGTGCGTGCGTGCAGGGGGCTTGTTTTCTCAAGGGGAGAGAGAGAGCGAGAGACTACGGGGTTTGACCTTCTCTGGCACAGCGCCAGGGTGGAGTTTCTGGACTTAATCCAGCCCTGATGAAGTGGTGACCTCGTCCCGCTGCTCTGAGGAGGCGGAGGCGGAGACCCATCTCAGGCGGTGAGATGGGGGGGCGGGGGGGAAGCCAAAACAACAACGTCGGCCCCTGGAGCGGGTGCTGAGGTTGCAGCCCAGACGGACCACTGAGACGGGACCTGAGGGTGGAGGCAGGGGCATGGATAAATTATTATGTACAGACTATACAATTACAATTATACAAGTATTGGTCTTGTAGAATATACAGTGTTGTGTCAGGATGTACAGGATATACAGGGTTTTAACAGAATATACATAGTTATGTTACAGGATGTTGTGTCAGAATATTGCCAATATACATTGTTATATTACAGGATGTTACATACATCTAATGATGTGAGGATTTGTAAAGTTTGATGGCCACAGGTAGGAATGACTTCCTGTGGCGCTCCGTGGTGCATTTCGGGAGGATGAGTCTCACTAAGTGACCAGCTAATCAAATCCATGTTTCTGCTTAGAAGGGTGATGCAGTTTAGTCTCTCCAGCAGACAGGCACGACGAGCAAGCAGGAAAAACAGGGAGAAATAGAGCAGAGCGAAAAAATATGCGACCGCCTCCGTCAAGAGCAAGAGCAAGAAGGACCCTCTGGACTGCCATGAAGAATAAATAAGAATTAGTCTATCCTGCTCGCCCCCTCTCCGTCATCTTCATGCTGATTTTCGTTTGGTGTTAGTGCTGGTTTTTGCCCTTTTTTAATAAAAAGATTACCCATTGTGCCCGCATCTCAAGCTGGCTTGCTCCATCCTCTGTCCGTCGTCAATCCCCACTTGGTGCGTAACGGCGCGCGGGTTTGCAGGCCGGCCGTATTCACATGAGACCGCAGAAAATTACTTAATTTATAGTTATTACTTATTAAGTATTATGCAGATGTTTGTGTTTGTGTTCACTGCACGTTTATGTAGCACATGTTTTTGTTTTTTTGGGCTGTGTTACCATAATGCTATAAGCTAGTATGCCAGTGCGAGCCACCAATTAAAGCTTGACGAGCCGCATGTGGCTCGCGAGCCGCGCAATGAGTATCACTGCTCTGGAGACTCAGGCTCAGGTTAAAGATGTACTGTAGAACTCCACACAGCTGGGGGGCACCCTAGGGCTGACTTCATCAGTTTCAGCAGTTGTCCTCTTACCTGGTCCACAGTGAGGCTCACAGCCGAGGTCACGGGGGGGTGGGGGGGGGGGGGTTTCCACTCTAGTTTCCCCTTGTACTTGTCCTTGGCCTCTCTGATCTTCACCTTCAGATCAGCCTGGATTTCCTTTACCTCCTCCCTATTGCCATCGTTAAAGGCCCTCCTCTTGGTATTCAGAAGGTCCTTGACGTCCTTTGTTACCCACGGTTTGTTGTTAGGATAACAATGGATCGTCTTGGTAGGGACGATGGAGTCCACACAGAAGTTGATGTAGTCAGTGATGCACCCTGTGAGCCCATCAATGTCCTCTCCATGCGGCTCGCAGAGTACATCCCAGTCTGTAACCTCATAACATTCCTGCAGTGTCCCATAAGCCTCCTCTGACCATCTCCTCACAGTCTTTGTGGTCACAGGCTGCCGCTTGACCAGGGGCACATAACAGGGTCTGAGGTGGACCAGGTTGTGGTCTGACTGACCCAGGGGGGGGGAGGGTGGAAGAGTCATAAGCGTCCTTAACGTTGGCATACAACAGATCCAGTGTCCTCTCCTCCCTAGTTGGGCAGCTCACATACTGAGTGAAAGTAGACAGTGTTGATGACACACTGACATGGTTGAAGTCGCCTGATATTACTATCAGTGCGCTGGGGTGCTTCGTCTAAAGTTGTGCAATTTGCACGCCGATATCGGGTTTGTAGAAGGTGGGATGTAAACAACCACCACAATGGCATGTGAGAATTCACGTGGCAGATAATATGGGGTCAGCCCTATGTTCCCACAGCCCATTGGTCCCACATTACTAAGATTTTTTCCCCTTAGAAATTAGGCCCATTGATCCCTCGATTTATTGTTTGGTCTTAGTTTAATAATTATAAAATGTTATTTAATGGCAGCTTACCACCGGCTTATGAATGATACTGTGCAAGTGCGCCACCCCAGTCTATGGCTCTTCATTCATCACTGTGACAGACTGTGACAGAGGAACAATTAAATACGTTGGATTGTTCGTTTAAATAGTTAACTTTTTGCCTGTTCCAGCCAGAAAAATAGGGCAGTATTTGCCCTTTTTTTGTGGCTGTGGGACCATTGAGCTGTGGGACCAATGGGCCTTGAAAAGTAAGTCTTAATGCTGTGGGACCAATGGGCTGTGGGACCAATGGGCTGTGGGACCAATGGGCTGTGGGACCAATGGGCTGTGGGACCAATGGGCTGTGGGACCAATGGGCTGTGGGAACATAGGTACGCTCCCGATAATATGGCCGGAGTCCCACGGCTAACAGTTCAATGTCCGGGCTACAGAGGTTCTGTTTGATGGTAAAATGACCGGGGTTAAACCATCTGTTGTTTACAAGCACAGCAAGCCCTCCGCCTTTCCGTTTACCCGGCGTGATCCCTGTCCGCCCGAACAGTCAAGAAGCCGTCGATGGAGGCGTTGTGGTCCAGGATGTCCTGGTGTAGCCATGTCTCAGTGAAGCACATCAGGCTACACTCCCGGAACTCTCAGAGAGCTCTGCTAGCTCATCCATCTTGTTTGCCAGTGATCTCACGTTGCCCATGACAATGGAGGGCAGACACGGCTTAAATCTCTTATTCTTAAGTCATTTCCTCGTCGTTTCGTTCCCCTTCTGCATCCACGGTTTGCTCTCCTCCAGATTTCAGGTGGGATATCTGCAGCCCTTGGCTCGGTGCAGACCGGCCTCAGCGTAGTCAGCTGCTCCTTGGTATAAACAATGTCCGTGAACAGCTGATCCCCGGAGATGCATCGATCGAACAGTAGAAGGAGAACTTCCACGACGAAGAGAACCACCAAAATACTTACTGCCTTCATTTTCGAACAGAGCGTAGTTAACGTAGAACATATTTATACAAAAGGTCCAAAGTTCCAAAATAAATAAGTTAGAAATTAAGAAACCTAAAGGTCGGCGAGACGGAGCCGGTGCTACACTAACTAGACCCCACCCCCACTCTGCCCTTCCCCATAAGGGTAAGGGTTTAGTAAATAAGATTATGACTTCTCTGAACTGATTGGCTGGGCACAGCACCATCATACACAAACTAGATCTGTGAAGACTAGAACCATTTCATCAACAGCTAAACTGATAGGAGGGGGATTTAAAATGAAGTTATTGTCTGTATCATGATAACAAAATAGAGTAACTTCTCCATTATATTGAAAAGCACCTTGTGGGATCATACTATTAAAACGGCCATTATGTCATTATATCAAAGGATATTGTTCTAAAAACCAAGGATATGGGTCTTACTCAGAGACCCCCAACACACATACACACGCATCCTGTCAGCAAATCCCCATGCACAACAGAGTACAGGCTGGCTCTGTTAATGACTCCTCCTCCCTCCCTGCTATCACTGTTGTGAACTGTAGTTCCTTCTTATGTGGGTCCCAGGGGCCCCACAAATAGATTTTCGCAACAAAAATAAAAGGACTTTGTCCTCTTCCTGGTTTATCTCCTCGGCCCCTCCCAGACTTTGGGGCTGGGGAGCTGCAAAAGGCAACATAAATCATAGCCACAGAACAGCAGTAATGAAGAAAACGTTGAGAAAAAAATAAATCAATTTAACGTCAAGGACGTTTTGAATGGGTGTGAGGGGGGCAGTGTTTACCCTGTGTGTACTGTGTGGCGTGCATGTGTGTGTGTGTGTACGCCCTGCATGTCTCTATGTGTGAAGGTTTACAGTTAGTGTGTATAGGTGGGTGTGTGTACCAAAGGTCTGCATATGTGTGTGTGTATGTGTGTTTCCACCTCCCTCCCTCCCTGCCTGTAAACCCTGGTTTCTGCTTGCCCGGCCGGCCACCTGGTTTCTGGGCTGCCTAGAGTGGAGCCCAAGTGATTTATGAACCCAATCTAGACTTCTCCCCTGCAGGATAATGCATTAAGCTCTTATCTGCTCTCCCTTGTAAGAAGGCAGCCCTCGTACTATTTAATAGTAGCCGCTCACTCCGCACAGTAGAACCCCCCCCCCACCCACACACACATACACACAGCACATTCACACAGTCATCCGTCTCCCTCGCCTCTCTCGCCATCTCCAGATCATCGGTGGAGAAGGACTCCAAACAAAAACTGCTCGTTATTGATGGAAACGCACCATGAGCTTGGCTCGAGAGTGGTGACGGCCGTAGATTGGGTTAAAAAGGATTAAAGCTTTAATCTGCTCCGGGAAGTTCCGCTTTACAGATTGTGGATGGGAGGTGCAGGATGGAGAAAATGTTAGCCTGTGAGATGAGATACGAGGGCTTATCTGGTGAATTAGGAGATGGTGGGAGAGATACTTGCGTACCAATTGGAATCTTCAAGGAGGCTTTGTTGTTTCAAAGCCAGCGGCAAAACAGGGCTGGTTTTAATCAAATTTGAATCTAATAATGGCTGATAAAAGAGCTTAAGGTTTCACAACTGCGAGGTGACTTTGTTCGATCTTCAAACTTTATTCCAGGCTCAAAGAAGGCTTTGTTGATTGATGGGAAACTGGACACAATCTGGAAGTACCCATCGGGCTTTTGTCAGTCTATCTGTTCACTTCCTTGTGGAGCAGTCACCTGCAGCTGCTCCTGTCAGTCACACGAACAGTGTGTGTGTATGTGAGTGAGGGTGTGTTTGTGTGTGTGAGTGTCTGGGAGAAAGGAACCTTAGGCGAGTACCAAAAGCCTGACCTTCTTCTGACAGCTCTACCGTTAAGGTCTTCAGAGTCCTGGAAAATATGCAAGTTTCCAGGTTCAGTTTGTACCAGTCAGAGATGGAGCCGCTCCAACCTCGCGTAATTAGTGGCATCCTCGTGAACCCGTGCTCCTCCTGTCTCTCTTGAAGTGTTCAGGGTTGTCTGCTCATCGTGGCTTCCACTGCCTCAATGCGATTTTTCTTCTACGCTCTGTTTCTCTGTGCCTCCTGTGGTATCGTCTTTTTCTCACCTCTCTCCCCTGCTTCCGCTCTTTAGATTTGTCTCTCTGTATCTGTCTCGCTGTCCTTCTCTGCGTGTCTGCCTGTCTCCGATTCTTTCTGTCTCTCTCTCTGTCTCTCTCAAACACACGCTCTCTCTCTATCTCTCTCTCTCTCTCTCTCATGCTCTGCTTTTTGCAGTACTGGTTGTGTCAGCGGGGACTGAGAAAGGGATGGGGGGGGGGGGGGTCCAGATGGTCAGCTGACCTGTGCATGACTGGGCCCTCCAGTGATGTGATGTAAACTCACATTTACATGTATTTATTTAGCAGATGCTTTTATCCAAAGCGACTTTCAAGAGAGAGCTTTACAAAAGAGCATCGGTCACTGATCAAAGCAACGTGATAGTCCCCAAACATAGCGGGTTTATAGATTATGAGACATACATCGATAAGTGTGAAGCGAACAGCCATAAGAGCATTCAGCCGTACAATCTCCACCCTTGGGAAGACAGCTCAATCCTAGTTGAGATCCCTTGATCGGTTGGAGGAAACAACAGGTATAGCTATAGGTATGGGTAGGTACAGGTATTGGTATGAACCAGGACAAGTCATCAGCAAGTTATGTTTGGGATTTAGGGGAGGGGTGGGGGGGCGGGGGAGTACTGTTTTTTGCACCTGCAGCACAGTGCGGCACCTGCCGCACAGTGCGAGATATACTTCTTCGATCATCTGAGTCTCTGAATGTCACCTCAGGTGCTTCTCAGCAATGCCGGCCAAGAAGATTCTGATGACGAGGATCCTTATAGATGTCCTGGTGGATTCCCTGAGTGAGATCATTGAGATATTTGCGGACGAGCAGCAATAAGCACGAGGACACTTATAAGACACTCTGCTGAATGAAGAGGAGGATGTGGAGAGCCTGTGGAGGAAGACACGCATGAGGGCGCTCACACACACACACACACAGATACACAGAGAGGCTGATACACACACACACACAGGTACACACACACACAGGTACACACACACACAGGTACACACACACACAGATACACATAGAGCCAGATACACACATAGGTACAAAGGCACACAGATGCAAACACAGATAAGCAGACAGATCCAGACACACACACACACACACACAGATACACCAAGATATACGGACAAACAAAAAGACGCACACTCAGATCCGCAGACAAACACACACACTCACACACACAGATACACAGACAGACACACACACACACACACACAGATACACAATTGGATGCGAGGAGACAGATCCCAGCACACACAGATTTTCAGAAAGACACCCACACATACACACCAGAACACACACACACACTCTAGTACACGCACAGGCAGACACAACACTGTGCACACAGTGCGTTCACCCCATACCTGATACAGCTAAATAACATGTGGGCTACTCTGAGGAGTTTTAGAAAACGCAAAATAAACACTATACCTCACAGATATATTTTTGTTTAGTTTAGTAACATTTGTGTGTGTATGAAGTGCATATTAAAGTGCATATCCTCAGGTGTCAGGGAGTCAGGTGGTGGAACGGTTAAGGTGTTTGGCTAGTGATTGGAGTTCCATTCCCGGTTATGGCACCATGATGTTGTATAATAATAATACCTAATTGAGCAGATTTTTTTATCCAAAGCAACTTACATTAAGTACAGGGACGGTTTCCCCAAGGCAAGTAGAGTGAGATGCCTTGCCCAAGGACACAATATCACATAGATACAGCCAGGGTTCGAACTCATAAACTTCCGATCACGAGGCCAACGCATTAACCCGTTGAGCCATCAGACGCCTGACCTTGTATCCTTGGTCAAGTCACTTTACCCTACTTGCCTCAGGGGTAGTGTACCTGTACTTGCTGTGAGTCACTCTGGATAAGAGCATCTGCTAAGTGTAAAAGGCTCAAGATGCACTTGTTCTAGGAGTACAAAGGAGGGAGGCAGGTGATTAAAGTGTTGAGCTCATGATTGGAGGGTTGTGAGTTTGATTCCTGGCTGTGGCTATGTGATGTTGTGTCCTTGGACAAGGCAATTCACCCTATTTGCGTCAAGGAGAATTAATATAAATGTATTCAGTACTTTATCAATGGTACTTAGGAATGACTGCTGGACCTAATGTTAGTGCCTCATTGCTCCTTTTTCCCAGTTCTAACCCAATTTGGAATTTTTGTACTCACAGTGAGGATATTATTTGGGTGTGCCTGCCTTTGGCAACAGCACAACCTATTGTAATCTGGTAATGTTTATTCATTTAGCATACGCTAAATGCTTGTTGGAATCGTGATTAAGATGCTGCCAGTGAGTCACTGAGTGACAACGTTGTTACACTAAGATTCAAAGGGATTGAGAAGGCAAAATTCCTGAAAATATCACTAGAAGGGAACACCTCAAGGCATGTTGACATGTTGACTTCTGTCACAGAAGTTAGGACAATTTTTACAATGGTTTCTCCAACCTACTTGTTTTAATTCTACTTACCAACTATGAGTCTGCAACAGCCGATCACCATTCCTTCTTGAAGGGGAAATGAGAAGAAAACTTTCATTCCATTCTTCACTCTTTGTATTTAGAGTTGTAAATGAGCAGCAACACACATGCATGCTTTTACATATATGTTATCATAATAAATAATAAGCATTTATTTTGTGTAAAAAATATACAGAAATATCAGTTGTCCAATTTTCTTAACAAAAAACGCATGCATCCGCAAGCAACTTGAGTCTAAATTACATTTAGCTGAACGATTGAAAAATCGATCAAATTCAAATATTCAAAGGCATAAATCACCGACTAACAATAAGAACATGACCAACATGTTGACCCAATGCAAGACCTCAGGCGTCTCGGCGGGCAGGTGTAAAGGTGGTGAAATAGCAATGTAGTACGTGTGGGATCCTAGCAGCAACTTTGCTGCCATCAAAGTACATTATCATCGCGCAGGCGAGCGCAAGGTGCTACTGTGCGCTTCACGCATTATTTGTGTACAGTTACGCGTATTAGACCTCACAGTTGACACGCGTGAATACTCTCTAAAACACTCTCACTCTCTCAATCTTCCACTCTCTCAATCTTTCACTCTCTCTTTCCCTCTCTCTCTTTCACTCTCTCACTCTCTCTCTCTCTCACTCACTCTCTCTCTCTCACACACACACACACCCCCACACACACACACACACACACCCACACACACACACACACACACACACAGGTAAGAGTGCGTCCCTCAGAAGTGTCCTTAGGATTGAGGACAGGCTGCTGGCAGGATGCTGCTTGACATAAAATTAACACCAAAGGCTCCCACAGGAAACGTAACAAAGTCTGAGAAAACAGTATCTACTAAACACACACACACATGCACACAAACATCTGCTGTGGTGGATGCTGGCCTTGGCCAGTAATTAACTTCACTGACAGAGTTTTGAACGAGAGCCACGCAGAGTATTAGGTTCCAGGTCCTGTTCTCCTTCATTAGAGGAGTGGCAAGTACTTGTTGAAGGGATGGCATGTTGAATTCAAATGTAAATTAAAAGGCGGAAGGGGATGGAGAGATGGAGGGGTGGGGGCAAGATGAAAACCTCTTAGTAATTTATCAGACGTTCTGATCCAGAGCGACTCACAGCGACCGGACCAACTCTGAGACACGTCAATCTCCCAGCGTGTGCATGTTTGTGTGCTGATTGATTGGTGCCTGGATCCTTGTCTGTATTAAGAAGGCTCACCTAACCTATACTTTTACAAATGACCTCTGAGATGGGATACACAGAATGGAGCGTGCAGTGCCAAATACACACGTGGACGTACCATTCACACACACACACCAGGATGAACACACACAAACCTGAAGCCACACGCACTTGGACTTACACGGCCAAACAAACACGCACGCGCAGACACTTTACATGCTTACCTTGTAATTACCCGTAAATGACGTCCTTGACAACCGAACAATGGTTCCCTAGATTCCATAGAAACACCTGCTCCTTTTATAGAGCGCAAACAGCATCAGTTCATCAGCTGCCAGTAATTTTTAACACCATCCTCACAGGTCAACCACGCATGGGAATGTTATGAAGAATGTTTTTTGTTTGTTGGTACGAGGTAAATTAATTGCCCATCCAAAACACTTGACGGGAGTATGTTAGTTTCACTCATCAGTGCACCCCTGTCCTTCCCTTGAACCATTGGACCTTGTGCAGGGTTATTCGACCAGAATTGTTCCACCATAGCAAGGTTGAAGGTTCAAGCATACCTCATCAACCACAAATGCTTGAGCATGCAGTGTGGGCCTATTGACTGAGCAGGGGCCGTGTTTTTAATGGAGGGGAATGTTTTCAGCCATTCCATCTTCTTCCCCTCTTTCTCTCACTCTGATGTGTAATACAGGTGAAACACACAAGGTCAAGTGATTGTGGTGTGTGTGTGTGTGTGGTTGTTGGGGTGGGTGTCTATGCACATTCTGATTCTGAATACGGGGGGGGGGTTTGCGCGCACGTGTTTCCTACTCTACCGTCGGCACGTTATCTGGTGTTTGAACGAGCGATAGCCCCTCGAGGAAGGAAAAAAAGTGGCTGGAATGAAATGGAACCTGTCTGCCGCCATATTTCAACTCGTAACTTGCCTGCCAGCCAGAGAGCCTGTCTGCTTGCTTGCATTACCGCCTGCCCGTCTGCCTGCCTGCTGACGCTTACATGCCAACGTGGCGGAGGTTGCTTCGAAGATTGTGGTCAATGGACGGACGGACAGAGGGAGGGAGCAGAAGGAATAGAAGGCACAGAGGAGAAATGGAGAATGCAAGGCTGTAGATACGACTCCCAGGTACTTCGAAACGTTCGTGGGTCATTCCTGCCTCTCACTACCCTTCCTGTGTCCTCCACAGACACAGCACTGACATATCAGCGGGAGAATCTGAATCTAGCCTCTTCATTCGTCAGACAATTGACTTCGGTGAGACGGTGCATACATTCAACATATAAGAATCTTACATGAGTAGTGTATAGATCAGGGGTGGGCAATCCTGGTCCTCTGGTGTGCTGGAGCAGGGAAACATCTAAAACCTTCAGGAGGGCGGCCCTCGAGGACCAGGATTGCCCACCCCTGGTATAGGTTAAACTGAAGGAACTAGGGCTGAAATATGTTTTAAAATGTAGAATAGGCTCCAACTGGTAGGATGGTGGTCCATGCCGTGACTGGGCCACTGTGTTCCACATGGTATGCAGATCATTGCTGCTAATACCAGTATGCAGTGTGACAACGTCTTTCACACTCTGAGCCTCTGAGAAGCTTCTGCGCCAACTGTTTGTGTTGACAGTGTTGTCGAGCAGGGCTCGTGCTCTGACTGCCTGGGTGTCAACATTGGCTCCTGAGAAGAACACAAGCAGACATTACAAAAGTCTGGTAACAAAGTAGACCGGTCAAAACGAACGGAAAGCACAGAAAGGCTCACAGTCCAACAAAGACAAGAGACAAGCCAGTCAGGCCACCAGCTGTCTATTCATTCATCCATCAGTCAGCCAGCCAGCCATCTGGCCAGCAATCAGCCTGTTAACTTACCAGGAATCAACAACCAGCCAACCCTTCATACATCTTATCATTCAGTCAGACAGTAAGCCAGCCAGTAACTCAACCAGCTAGCAAACAGTGGTTTGGTCTTTACTGGTTCCGCTGCCAGCACCAATCAATGCGTGTGTGTAATGTTTTAATGTGCGAGGGTAATGTATCTCTGTTCATCTAAAGAGCGCTGACAAGTAATTGGCTGGTGGCCAGGTGTGTCACTCCCCTCTCTCCCTCCCTCTCTCTCTCCCTCTCTCTCTCTCTCTCTCTCTCTCTCACACACACACTCTTATTCTATCTCTCTCGGTTCTTCTCTCATTACAGTTTTATCCGAACTATTAATCTCACATAAGTGTTTCACTCAGCAGGTCTTACTGTGAGAGCCACCTGTCCAGAGGAGGAGGGCCCCAAACACAAAGACCCTTCCAGCCCTCTGACTCACTCAATCCTCTCTCTCTCCATCTCTCTCTGTCTCCCCTCCCTCCCTCCCTCCCACTCTCCCTCCCACTCTCCCTCCCATCTCCCTTTGACCCTCCGCTCCCCTTCCCTCTACCTCTCTCTCACTTCCCCCCTCACTTACTCCTCTCCCCCCTCCCTGCCGTCTTGGAAACCAGCACATCCAGATCTCCTCCAGGGTGTGAGGTGCGTTAATGCCCGCTGCGTTAATCCTCAACCCATGGTCCGGCGCCGTGCATCTCACCTCGTTCCCAAGTTATCCCCTTAACACTGCCTGACGACGCCTCAGCTCCCATCGCAGGTCTGATAGTGATTGTGGGAAGCACCTACTAAGAGGACCTACTAGGGTTTACCGGGGTGGAGAGGACACTATCTCTGTGTTTCATACCTCAGACGAGTTCACAGCTCATTTGACACGGGATTGACTTTGTTTCTGGAATATCGTGACCGATGTTGCCACCAAGCCCTCGACCCTGGCACTGGGTACATCCTTAAGCAACAGATAATGGCGTTTGCGATTGTTTGCGATGGCTACTTTGTGGACAGTTGTGTTATGATCATTGCGGTTAGGTTGTGGTTGACCTAGGACAGGAGAGGGACCCCTCTTCTGGAGGCCAGAGGACCTTGTGGAGCGTGAGTTACAATAGGGCCCATTCAAAACTCCCAAACACTCAAACTGGGGCTCACAGTCAGACATCTAATACTTGAATCACTCCCTTAAAGTAAAGGAGCAAAACACCTGCTCTCTTTCTCTCTCCCACACACACACTCAACAACTCAATCACTTCACTGTGCCAACCCCCCCCCCCCCCCCCCCCAAACACACACATAAGTGCACTACTGTGCAAACACTTAAATACTCATCTCTCCATTTTTGGTATGACAATGTTCCATGCCTTCGCTTTGTGCTGACAGTCCCATAACAAGCATCACAGAGACACTCAGCCCTGGGTATTATCAGGGCTTTAATGGTGTAATTGCTTGTGCTCTTTGGCAGAAATTGTCACCGTGGGGGAGGTCTGTACAGCTTTGCTGCAATGTGAGATGTGTGCGTAGTGTGTGTGTGTGCGGTGTGTTGGTGTGTGCGGTGTGTTGGTGTGTGTGTGTGCGCGTGTGTGGGTGACCCTGACAGTTCAGCTGTGACAGATATAAATCCTCTGAATCCCAATTTCTTGAACGTGTGTACGATTTGCAGACCCCCCCCTGCCCCCCTCCCTTCCCCCCGCCCTCCCATCCACAACCCCTCCTCCTCCTCTACCCGGCCGAGCACACAATGACGGGGTTGTTGTCACAGGCTTTTAGTCCTGTGATTACCCCCAATCTACCCTTCAGGAAGCTGCATAAACACCCGGAGCCTGACCAGACCCCTTCCTACCCTGGCCCCCTGCCCCTGAACCCACCATTGCCCCCCACACCTGTAGTATTTGCAATGAACCAGTCAATGACAGACACAGACCCCTTCAACCAGCAGGCAGACCTACACCCCCTCCCCGCCCTCCCCGCCCCACAGACACTCACAGGCGCACATTCAGCAGTGGCCGGAGAGACGCGAACCGATAATTATGAGATGGATAACAAATTGGCGTGGCTGCTTGGCTGTCGACACGATGAAGACTCATGCATGCGAGTGTCTTTCCAGAGGATCCTAGGATGAGCCAAGCAGAGTGAGACTGTGTGGCCCAAAGGAGGGTGACTAGTCATGTTTGAAAAGAGAGAGAATGTGAGAGAAAAAGAGACAGTCAAAAAGGAGTGTGTGAGAGAGAGAGGCGAGAAAGGAAGAAAAAAATAATAATTCAGCATTAAACACTCATTTTTGAATCTGGCAAGAATCTGGGTACCTTTTATCTGTTGCCAGGTTTGGTAAATACACACTTAATATCGTTACAAACGAATCGCGATTCTATCATTTAATAGGGTTTGATTGATTATAAACAAGCTGTCAAAATTCTAGATAAAAAAACATGATCTTTCCAGCACTGTGCAATATTGAACAATTATGGGCTTCTAAGCTGGAACAATCTCGTTTTGTTTAAGAATTGTTGTCTTGTATATAAAAATCCAACACAGTTTAGCCCCACCACCACTTTGCAGCCTCATGCAATTTAGATAATCTGTAACTAGTGCTACTAGAGGGGCTGCAAAAGGTGATTGTGCAGTCAGTGTCTCTCAAGAAATCAACTTTTGGTCAGTCAGTTTTCATTTATAAAGCCGCTGCTGAGTGGAATATAATACCACAAAACATAAGAGAGTCCAGTTCTTACAGTTCATTTAAACAGATTTTTAAGAAATGGCTGATAGACAACCAAGGCTGCCAGCATTAGGCGGGGTGGGGTGGAGTAATGTGTGACTCTGGGGTGTGTGTGTGTGCCTCTGGTGTGGAGATGTGTGTGTGTGTGTGTGTGTACCTCTGGTGTGGAGATGTGTGTGTGTGAGTGTGGTGCTGATGTGTGTGTGTGTGTGTTTGGGTTGGGAGGGAGTGCATCTGTTATATATATATATATATATATATATATATATATATTATGGCATGCCGTTCAGGAAATTAATCCTTTGAATATATATACAGAAACCTTGAATATATATATACAGAAACCTTGAATTGAATATATATATACAGAAACCTTGAATATATATACAGAAACCTTGAATATATATAAAGAAACCTTGAATATATATAAAGAAATCTTGAATATATATACAGAAACCTTGAATATATATAAAGAAACCTTGAATATATATAAAGAAATCTTGAATATATATACAGAAACCTTGAATATATATATACAGAAACTTTGAATATATATAAAGAAACCTTGAATATATATATAGAAACCTGTATATATATTCAGTCCAGCATGCACCCGGAACAGGTCTGACTTATTGCCGGCAATGCGAACACAGCTCCTACTTCGGTTGTACAATATATATATTGTGATGTCATGAGAGGCTGTGTCCTGGAGGGGCGCTACATCCGAAGGAGATGGCTCCACCCTTGGTCGGATATGACCCATCTGGTGGTAGAGTTGGACAAAGGCACACCTCTCCACTTCAACACAGGTGTAGGAAATTAAGGCTGATGACTGCCTAAATTACTGGAGGCATTGAAAAGAAGCTCAGTCTGCCTGTGTGTGTGCGCAGTTTGGGGGGTGTCCCTGGTCAGCATCTGTTCTCTGTAAAATGTCAATTAATGTACATTGTCCCTCTATAACAAATAAAGAAAAAAATGTGATAATAATAATTAACTGCCAAACCGTCATCGCTGTGTGTACTTGTGGTGTATCATTTCACATTGCGTTGAGTGAAGTGGTGTCAAGTTTGATTGTGAGCTGCCTTTGTGTATGTGTTTATGTGCGTGTGTGTACAGCGTGCCGATGCATGAATGTGAAAGTGTACCTGTATGATGTGAGTGTGTGTGTATGTGTATGTATTTCTACCACTGTTGGTATAAACAATGTCACTGTCACCATTACATGCATACCTCTCCAGATTGCAAATCTAGCTTGCATCCATCATTCAAGTATTTGCTTCCTTTGTTGCCCCTTCACAGATCTAGGTCAGTGCGGCCATTTAAAAGCCAGAGCTCTCACAGTCAGACAGATAGTGACATTTGCTTGGGAATTTGCATACTGGGCGCTGGATGAAAATACTACGGTAACCTTTGGTTTAGACCCTGAGGTGAATTGTTTGCGTTCCCAATTTACACCTTGAAAATCCTGGCATGTGAGTTTCTGGAAGTGACACATCGAAAATAGAGATAGAAGGGTAGTGGCGGGGGGAGCAGAGAGACTAGAAGCTTCCGAACTAAACAAACACACCCACAAGTCATTCCATTTAGTCAGTCTGCTCCAGAGCAACTTACAGCAAGTACACGGACAATCCCCCTGAACAAGTAGGGTGAAGTGCCTTGCCCAAGGCCACAACGTCATGTTGACACTGACAGAATTCATACCAGGGACCTCCTGATTACTAACCCGACACCCTAACTGCCTGCGCCACATGAATCCCTACAGAATCATCAGCATCTGGATACGAATGCTTACGCAGAAGAATGCCTTGACTTGAGAGGTTTTCATATCCTGGTGTGTTCCTGTCAGTTTATATGAGGTTGAAATAATTAAGCCTCTTTCGTGTCCTTGGAAATGTACCGGGATGTTTCACTCAGACGTGAGGAGGGAAGTCAAAAGGAGAGCGGAGGAGAGGCGGAGGACGCACAGGTGGATAATGTCTGTCTGGACATGGTGGTGTCAAGAATCAAGCCTGCTTGAGAGAACTTTAAAAGCTGGACCACCCAGTTAACACACACACATGCACACACACACACACATACATACACGCATGAGTAACCCACTTGGTTAGCATCATTACACTCGCTGTGCTCAAAGTAACCAAACATTTACAAACATGTTCCTACTCGCATGAAAAATGCAGGACCTCTGGGAGGGATTAGCATTTAGCAAACATGAAAGCATATTCTGGATCCAGCTGACATTCACACGGTCTGCGTGTTTTCGACCCACATTTCCTCAAATACACACGAACGCAGCAATCAGTGTCCGAATTAGAGGATTTTCTATCAACGTACACATCTCTGCAAAAAGAAACAGGCTGTGCCGTATTCTTTCATTATTAAAACTGTGGAGAATAATTTTGTATTTATTTATTTTTTTCCGCAGTGGCCTCGCAAAACCTGGCCTTCTGTTCCTCACTTGTAATTGGCCTTCTCAAGTGTATTTAAAATGAAGGAAGAAGGTTCAGCGGTCTCTACTTTTTCCAGAGACGTATGTAGACGGGCGTGGCGAGGGCCTAATGGAGAGCGAGAGAAAGAGCGAGAGAGAAAGACTGGAGAAAGCGAGAGGGTCAGCAGGATCGAGGAAAACGGAAATAGAGGGAGAGAAAGAGTGGCAGAAAGCAAGACCCGTTCGTTCAAGGTCAAGGCTCATGAATATTAAACAGTGGCCTTTGTGGCCCATTGCAGGAGAGACCATGGAAAATGCAAACGGTAGCCTGACAGAGATCTTGACTCTCATCCACTTAGCCCTCGCTCTGTCACCTGAGTGTGTTGGTGAAGCGCGCAATTCTACTTTGGCCGAAGAACACTCCTCGTCTGTGCGAGGAGAGACATTTTCTTCATTGCGGACAGGTAGATTGTACATGAACGTTTTCATTATTCAAACCTGAACTGCCACACTGCCAACATCTTGTATTCATATAGTCCCTTCCCCACCCCTCACAATGTTGAAACGAGGGTGATCTATGTTGCACCTCAACCGGCTGTTATTCGGCT
Source organism: Protosalanx chinensis (assembly GCA_030340685.1). Classification (NCBI taxonomy): domain Eukaryota; kingdom Metazoa; phylum Chordata; class Actinopteri; order Osmeriformes; family Salangidae; genus Protosalanx; species Protosalanx chinensis. Next base: position 4,324,895 of record CM059329.1, read on the forward strand.
CAAACTTTTGCCACCACTTGGCCTCTGACCTCCTCAAGCCCCTAGCCTGCTGGTGAGTAGTGATTGGTCGGAAGCTGGTAACTTAGAGCATTTAGTTTGGAGCAGCTAGCCCGGGTGTCCTCTCAAACCTCCTGGGCACGATAACTAAATTGTGGAATGGAATTCGTCACCTGCTTTCTTAATGTCGTAATGTTTTGTGCTACAAGTTCAACCATGCCTTGCGTAGCTCCCTCCCTAACCCATCTCCCTGTCCACCAAACGCTAGCTCAAATGCAGCGAGTTCCCTTTGTGACGATTCTCCCGGAAGGGAAGAGAGAGCAGAGTCAATGTGATTTGATTCAGTACAGCCGCAGAACTGGGAGAGATGCAATGTGATGAAAACGTTACACTCACAGATACCAGCAAGCAGTGGGATCCAATTTCATCCAAGCTGTAGGAAATTGCCATCGCCCTGCATAGCTTATGTAGGTCCTTGTGACAATAAAGGATGCACTGAAGGACGGGAGACTGGGGTTCACGAAAGGCTGAATTGAACTTGTCCTGTGATGTTTGGCAATGCAACAACGCGGACGAGACATCCACTCCATCCATCTCCATCTCTGCCTCTCTCGCCGTCGCCTACAGCGAGGTTCAATCACCTGCCAAGGCTGCCACATAGAGGAGCTGAGAGGAATGGAAAACCAAAACAAAGCAGCGGTGCAAATGTGTGATGGATAAACAGATCGCGACGTGTGCGTGCGAGAGACGTAGATAGAGAAAGAAAGAGAGAGAGAGAAAGAGAGAGAGAGGGGAAAGGCGGAAGAAAGAGGAGTCAAGAGGCCTCCCATCTGATGCAGAGTCAGGCCATGTTCCTGGGTTGAGTTCCTTCAGTAGTGGTGGACTTCACACAAGGCTCCAGTGTTGGTGGGGGGGGGTGGGGGTGGGGTGGCCGGCCCAGGGTACAGCCCAGCTGTCTGTCCAGGCATGGTAAGATAAGCTTGAACCTCCTCCCCTCCACCATAACCCCCCCCCCCCCCCCCCCCAACTCCACCCCACCCCCCCAGCTGTCAAGGCCTGGAGAAACGGCCAATTCACACCCAGGACATTGGGCCAGTGTTCAAGGCCTGGGGGCAAGATTGATGGGATACAAATACTCATACATAAATACACACAGGCACATGTGTGCAGGGGACATACACCCTCTCACACACACACAACACACACACACAAACAAAAACAAACCATTAGGTGCCCAAACATAATTTCTATCCAATAGGCCTCTGTATACACTATGGTGTAATCTTACAAGATAAGCTCCAATGCAAAATCACACTTTTCTTATCATTAACTGCATCGTAACAGCCATCACCCAAGACCACATTGTATGATTGTGCTGGGCTGTTTTCTTATCAGTCTCTTTTACAAAGTCTGTCTGCTGATTTAAGAATGAATAAAAAAAAATGCTTTAGGATAAAGGGATTAATTTTATCAGCCATCGGAACATCTGCACATAACATCTGTCATCTGAGGTGTACAGGAAACAGATTCTGCACCATGCACACACACACTCAAAATCACACTCATAGTCATGCCTGTACCATACACATACACACACGCAATCACGCTTTCTCACACACAAACACGCTCACAAACTTCTCCACCTACATTAAATACTGGGAAACTAGGAAGATCTAGCCAGCAGGCACTTGTCTCTCCAACCTCAACCCCATACATTTACATGCAGCCTTCCTTCCAAACACACACACACTTTTGAGATATGCCCCTAAATACAGTCGAACCCAATTTCATGCCCTTCACGTCCTTAGATTCTCTACATCAGCTCATCTCACACCGCCGCATGACTCACCCTGCATTTTGAGAACGCTATTTGCATGTTTTTGCAGACTGTCTCCAAAGACACGTATGTGACCGCCTCACGGAATGACTTTTGTCTCACACAGCTGGATGAATTATATGGTGATCATCGCGGACCAATGAAGGAGCGGCGTCCAATCTCACACCTTCCGGAACATGGCTGGGTGTATAAACGCAGTGATTTTTGTGTGACAACTCAAGATACTTGTCAAACCATGAGAACATACATTCTTCTCTCTGAGAGCATATAGGCCTCCATAGCCTATCAGTATGCCGGAGGAAAACTCCATATGTATAAACCAGGTGTGTGTGTGGGGGTAGGTGTTTTTTGCTGGTGGTGTGTTTGTGTGTGTTTTTCAACTGAAATGCGTAACCCCCTAACGTTATGCCCCAAGAATTCAACAGATGTTTCTGGAGTGCAAGCGCGGACAAGATGAGAGAATGCACAAAAGCTTATCGGCAGAAATGTTGGAAACTCCCCCTCGCCACTGGGTGAGCCCAGGGGGCACAGCGAGGCAGGGAGGGTACCAGGAAACAAACACAAACAATCTGTTCTGATTGAGCATGGAAATGTGCGCGTGTGTGTGATGCATAGGTGCTTAGTGTTCCTTATCACTCGCCGGCACAAGGGAGAAGCCTGGGAGAGCAGGCGGCCCTTTGAAATCCACCCAGCGCGTTTGTTTATGTCGAGCACTATTCGTGTTTCAGGGATTACATCGTTTCTTTTCATCGTTTCCCCCCCCTCCCCCCCGCCCATGCTCCAACCCACTATCCTGTCTCCCATCGCTCCTTCGCTCCCCTCCCTCCCTTCCTCCACCCGTTCCTCCCCTCACACCCCTCCCCACTCCAGAAAGCGGAGGATGAGTCGGATTTAGTTTTGAATGCAAATAATGCAGCCCATTCTGAAACTCCCTTTCTCTGCCTCGAGGTTAGGGGATAAGGGGTTAGGGGGTAAGGGGTTATGGAATAAGGGGTTAGGGGATAATGGGAAGTCGACGGAAGGATTACTTGGATAGCAAAGAAAATGATGTGGAAAGAACTGAGGGCTTGATATCCGCTACAGATGTTGCCGTAGACCAAACATTCACATTTCGACAGCAAGAGAGTAAAACAGACAATTTAAACGCCAGTAAAAACACCTTGGATTGTCTCAGTGACATTGTAGAGGTTTCTTACGTCCACCTTAAGAACCGTTTTTAAGACGGTAAAGAGGTTTCTTTCAGCCCTTTGGTTTCATCCCAGTTCAGCGGCCGAACGACTGCGGCCCTGAGCAGACAGCTGCTGTTCCTTGAACCACCGGAGGGGTCACTGAAGGGCAGCCCAAAGCCAGAGGTCATTAAAAGCCGACTGGATCCAGTCCACAGAAATACTGTCTAGATTGGCCACTTCAACCTTTAACAACCCCCATGACTGCAATTGTGTACATCCAGGGTCATAAATATACCCTTGTCCATTTCAGTCCATCTCCCTTCCCATTATTACCCCAAGCTAGCGTGGGGTATATGCTATTGCAGCCCAGTGGAGAAGAAGAGAGATACTGATAAGTCTCTTTTAGCATCTGTAACCTGAGCCTGTTGAGGTCTTGCAGGACTTACTGAGTCTGGTTGTATGGGATAACGAGGATTAACTCCATGCAAGCTATGTGTGTGTGCTTGCGTGAGGGGTGTGAGGGTAATGGGTTACTCCGAGCCAGACGACCAGCTCTCATTTATGTGTTGCGTGGAGGATAACTGACCAGCCACCAGCGCAAGGCTAATGGTTTAGCAGCATTTGGAGTTAGCATCGCTAACTGATGAGTTAACACCCCCAGGGGTAATGGACCATTTAGACTCAATGCAGGCTGCAAGGCAATTGCGCCTCGAATCAGAAACACATTAACGGACATTCATTTGAGAACCTGGAGGAAGGATATTGCTTATTGGCCTGATAAGGATGGGCAGTTGGATGCATGCAAATACACATTGTAAAGTGTAAGCCTTTCACAATATTCAGGCGAGGACTTCACAATGAATCTTTGCTCCACTAGACTGACCAGACTCATCTTCCTGCTAATTGAGCTGTGAAATGTTTAGCGTTCGGGCACAACCTTGAGCTGGGGAATCAGAGCTTTCCCTGGACATCATTAAAGTGGATGCTGGCTTATGAATATGTATTAATTTATGCTCATACAGAACACCTTAGAATACACAATCACACGTTAGTTTCAAAATAATGTGGTTGGAGAAAGAAGACAGCAATGAAAGATAATTAAGAGCCTGTTTTAGAATATAGCTATTCCTGTGTCACAGAGAGAGGAATATATTATATTAGACAGTTGAACTGTAACAGGCAACTCTTATCTCGTGATCTTATCTCCTTGAGGGTTTAGGTTGGTTGAGGGGGAGTGTGATGGGTATGTGAAGCCCTTTGTGTCATTGTTTGTAAAAAGAGCTCTACAAATAAATGCTAATTTGATTTGATCTAAACAGAAACAGAAACATTTACATATCAAGTGAGTCCATAGCCTGTCGTTTTTCCAGTCTTGAAAAATAAACATTTCCTTTTTTGTAAACTTCCCTTTTTCCCTTCCTTTTACAGTTTTGTTGATGTCACGAAACAAGAATGTCATTGTTAAGTCTTGTCATTTTGATCTGGAATTTCCCCTGCGCTTGTTGTGAGACACGTCCTGGGATACCATCATTACTGGGTCAATCGATAATCTTTTTTCGGAGAGGGTGTTGTTGAGTCACATGGTCACATTATCTTTAAAATGATTAATGTAGAAAGTTTGTAACATCTTAAATCCGATGGTAACATTCCGTTAGCCTAATAGCATATTTGAAAAAAAAGAAAAATGGCCAAATAGACTTTTGCAACTATGCTATGAGGCTAACGATTTGCAGCTTTCCGTGTCTACTGTGTTTACTTTGGGATATCCTTCCTTCTTCTGTTCTCTCTCTCTCTTTTAGTCTCTCTCTCTTGGTTCTGTGCCATGGTTTCTGTAATAAGCCACCTCTTGTCTGGTGTGATGAATACTTTATGCAGATGTATCCAATGACTCTGTGTTTATGGAGACAAACATCTCTGCCAGGTCCCAGTGGTGTTTAAGACAGAACTTCCTCATCCATCTTGTGCTGTTTTGTCTTAAAGTAACTCCCAGCCAAGACACATATGGGAGCAACTCCAGGCTGTAATAAAGGCCGGATGTCTGTCAGTATCCTGTCTGAGTATCGCACAACTCATCTTTTTTCACAATATCCTCAAATAAACGATAGAGCACGTCTTGCTTTCTCCTGCCGTACCTTCCTGCTACTGCTGGACAAAGACTAGCGGTTTGCGAAGCATGTCTTGGCAATGGATCTGGGTATCAAACTAGGCAAACGTACACGGGGGCATGTTGCATTAACCCTGAGAGCTAAAGCTAAAAGGCTTGAGATCAACCCCATTCATCAACAAATCCCCTTGTTCGACCATCCTCTGCCACGGGTTTCGGATGTCTCCGTTGCTATCCTCGTGGTACAGGTTTGTATGAGGACATGCCCTTGAGGAGGGAGATACCAGCTGTGAATTCCTCTTTGCCAAGGGCAGACAGACCCTCAGATAGCAAGAGCTCTGCAAACATCACACGGCTGCAAGAGCCAAGATAGGAAATCGACTGGCCCAATCACCTCACTCTGTTTTTAGGGGAAACAATAAACATTCTCATTGATGTGACCATAGCAATAGGATCTAATGCAGGCCCAGCAAGGACAAATTTATATTAGATTTATTTATTTTGAATATCTGGAATGTCTTCTCATAACCAAAAACAGATTATTCTGAAGATAAAAAAAATTTGTACCAATCCTTGAAAAAGCCATTTTCGGAATGAGCTTGTTTTATAGTCAGTGTTGCATATGCAATTATCAAAACAAGAGAGATAACTTTGCCAAACTAAGTTGCAACAAAGACCGCACTTCCTGAAAACAAATTACCATCCCCCTTGTGTAATCAAAAGCAAACATTCCACTCCTTCAAACCCCTTGATATTTCACTATTGAGCTTTTGGCTGATTTTTCCAATTCCTTTTTTCCTTCGTTTCTTTAATTCCGTCGAATTAGATGTCAAGGCTTCTATAATGGCCCCCTGGAGGCACGGAATTATGAGCGTCAGAGAAAGAGAGAGAGTGAGGTAATTACCATCCTGGCCCTGGGCCTCCACCAAAAGCACATTACCTACTTCAAACCCAGAGCAGGGAAAGGCAAACATTGGAGGAGGAGGGGGGGGGGGGGTGTACAAATAACCCATGTGGTAGTGGGAGTGACCCCAGTTGTCGTCGTCGTCCCCCCTCCCCCCTCCCCCCCCCTGCACACACCTCCCCGCTCAAACAGTAGCGTTCAAGCAGAGTGCTTTCATAAAAGCATCCGCTCCCTTCATCACATTTGCTGATGGATGCATATGGCTGGCGCTACTGCATTGCGGTTTTTGCGGATAGAGATGGGGTCGGGGATCTATTAATATGGGCCTCGGAGCCCCGCTCACTTAGCCAGTGATGTCGTCCTTCTACGCGACCTGCAGATGTGCCGTTTGCGACAAGCTAGATTGCCAGATCTATCGGCACTAATACAACATGAGCTTGCAGACACATCCGGTTCCCAAACAAGTGTTTGTTAGCCTGATACTAAAAGAACAGGTCATGTGGCTGAGTGGTTAGCGAGTCGGGCTGATAATCAGAAGGTACCGTATTTTTCGGACTATAAGCCGCTACTTTTTTCATAGGGTTTGAACCATGCGGCTAATAAAAAGGAGCGGCTATTCTGTGGATTTTTTTCCACCGCTAGGGCCGCTCTAACCGGAACTAGAATCAAAACTAAGATAAAATAAATGCAAAGAAGAATACGCTAGCTCCTCTTTAGGAGATATATGGTATATGAGATATATTTAAGCGCATTACTATGCCTAAAGAACAACTTCCGAACAACTTCCGAACTTCCGAGTTAATGCCAAAGGGTGGATGATGGAAGGCGTGATGAAGGAATGGTTAATGGAGTGCTACAGCAAGCGGCCGGGAGGATTTTTTCACCGGAAAAAAGCACTGCTTGTTTTGGACAGTATGAGGGCGCACATCACAGAGTCTGTAAAAGAAGCGATCAAGAAAAAATTCCAAACTCAATTCCAGTTGTGATTCCTGGAGGTACAACCAAGTATTTGCAGCCACTTGACATCTGCGTCAACCGGGCGTTTAAAGCTGCACTCCGGGTTGAGTGGGAGACATGGATGACAAGTGGTGAGAAGTCATTCACTAAAACCGGCCGCATGCGCAAAGCATCCTTCACTGATGTCTGCCAGTGGATCCTGACAGCGTGGAGTGCAGTTAAAGAATCCACCATCACCAAAGCGTTCAGAAAGGCTGGACTGCTACGCCAAGAGAGCGACGCACCTCTAGAGCCAACCTCACCGAAGGATGACAGTGACATGGAGAGCGAGACTGATGGAGACAGATGTGACGAAGCGCTGCTGAGCTTGTTCAACTCTGACACTGAAGAGGAGGACTTCGTGGGTTTCACCGAAGATGATGAAGATGATTAAGGTGATGTGATTTCACACACAGGAGAAATGAAGATAAATAAATACCTGTTATTTTCTCTTGGTTCTGTCTCGGTTTAATCAAAGTTGCTGTCGTGTTAAAAGACAGATTAGGAAAGGATCTATTTAGGTACATACATGTTCATTTACAATTCAAAATCGTTTTGTACCTGTTGTAAATATCTAATCTAAAAACATAAATATCTGTGGCTCGCGAAACTTTTTTTAATGAAGTGGATGCGGCTTGTATGTCTTTTTTGTTTTTTTTGTAAATAGAGCGGATGCGGCTTATATGCAGGTGCGGCTTGTATGTCTTTATTATATATATTTTTTTTTTATAGCGCGGATGCGGCTTATATGCAGGTGCGCTTTATAGTCCAAAAAATACGGTACTCTGTTTGAATCCTGGCTTTGCCAACATGAGGTTGTGTCCTAGGGCATAGCACTCCATCCTACTTGCCTCAGGGGGAATGTCCTTGCACTTGCTGTATGTCACTCTGGATAAGAGCGTCTGCTGAATGACTAAATGTAGAACAGATTGCAGCACCTACTGCAGGACTGCAGGACCTACTGTATGCAAACATCAAGGATGCATACACTTCATCCACCCTCCCCCCGCTGGGTCGCTCAGATCACAATCTCGTTCACCTCATCACAGACTACACCCCTGTGGTTAACAAACAGCGACCTGTGAAGAGGCTTCTGAAGCAGTGATCTGAGGACAGCAGTGCTAGGCTCAGAGACTGCTTCGAGACAACAGACTGGGAAGCACTCTGCAGCCCCCATGGCAGTGACATCGACAGCATGACCGACTGCATCACAGATTACATTAATTTCTGTGTGGAAAACACTGTGCCCTCCAAGTTGGTACGGTGTTTTCCCAACAACAAACCCTGGGTGACCTCCGAGATTAAGGCCCTGCTGAACGAGAAGAAGAGGGTATTTAGTTCGGGGAACAAGGAGGAACTCCGGCTGAAGATCAGGAAAGGGAAGGATGGCTACAGGACGAAACTGGAGAAGCGGCTGGAGCAGAACAACGCCAGGGACGTCTGGAGAGGACTGCAGAACATCGCAGGACCTCCTGTGTGGTCCCGGTACCGAAGACGCCGCGCCCCAAGGAGCCTAACCACTTCAGGCCTGTTGCCTTGACTTCTCACCTGATGAAGACCATGGAGAGGATCATGCTACGACACCTGCGACCCCTGGTGGGCACACAGCTGGACCCCCTGCAGTTTGCTTACCAGCCTGGGATCCGGGTGGACGATGCAGTAATCTACCTACAGCACAGATCGCTGCTACACCTGGAGGACAGCAGGATTGCTGTGAGGGTCATGTTCTTTGACTTTTCCAGTGCTTTTAACACAATCCAGCCTTCACTGCTCAGAGTGAAGATGGAAAGTGTGGGAGTAGACCAACACCTGGCTGCATGGATTACAGACTACCTCACTAACAGACCAGAGTTTGTGAGGCTCCATCACTGTGAGTCTGACGTGGTGCTCTGCAGCACAGGTGCCCCTCAGGGGCCCCTCTCCCACTTCCTCTTCACCCTCTATACCTCGGACTTCACCCATAACACCACCCACTGCCACATCCAGAAGTTCTCTGACGACACAGCCGTTGTTGGATGTGTTTCTGAGGGGAGAACGACCTGGAGTACAGGACGGTCATGAGGGACTTTGTCAGCTGGAGTGAGCTAAACCAGCTTCAGCTCAACTTCCGGAGGAAAACAACCAGACATGATGGAGAGTAGAGCTGCACCATATATAGTAAAAAAAACTATTTTTCAAATGTTGCAATACCTGCCATGTACGACGAGAAGCTGGCAGCTGTCGAGGCCAAATTAAGAGAAGTAGAAACTTCTCAGCAACATCAGATCTGTGGTCCAGTTGGACCATGGAACCTTATACGAGTCTGACAGTCCATTTTATAGCGAATGACTTCACCAAGAAAAGCAGATGCCTGCAATATTTATGTTTGCTGTTAACTATTTACGTGTCGGAGTTGTATTGTTTATTGGGTTAGTGGTGAGAAGTTCAAGTGGGCCCCAAGTTGAAAAAGGTTCCTGTTCAATATTAAGCCATTTGTGCTTTTTGTGAAAAAGCTTGTTTTGCACTTAATGAACAGCTAAGTAGCTCAATAGTACCGTATTTTTTGCACTATAGGGCGCACTGGATTATAAGGCGCACTGTCAATGAATGGTCTATTTTAGATATTTTTTCATATATAAAGCGCACCGGACTATAAGGCGCATTAAGCGGAAAAATAAATAATTCAGTCGAATAATATTATGGTGAAGCACAGTATGTATTACTCCGCGACACTCCTGGTTACGGTAGCCGTAATGCTGCAAGTGGTGCGGCTTTGTAGTTTACCAAAGTCGTACTAAAACCTTTTTATTTAGTGCCTTGTACCACACAAAAATCGCTTAGAGGTCAGTAAACAAAATAATTAATCCATATATAAAGCGCTTCGGATTATAAGGCGCAGTGTCGTTTTTTGAGAAAAATAAAGGCTTTTAAGTGCGCCCTATAGTCCGAAAAATACGGTAGTACAATCATTTTGTTATGCTAACTGCAAATATGCAAATGTTGGATTTAAATAAAGATGTAACTTTGTTTTTTTTTTTATGCAGAAAATTGTGATATATATTTTAATCGCAAAAAATCGCGATACGCATTTTTTCCAGAATCGTGCAGCCCTAGTGGAGAGCTACAAATTCCTGGGTGTTCACCTCAACAATAAACTGGACTGGACTGATAACACCCACTCACTTTACAAGAAGGGCCAGAGTCGTCTCCACCTGCTGAGGAGACTGAGGTCCTTCGGAGTGTGCAGTGTTCTCCTCAGGACCTTCTATGACTCTGTGGTGGCCTCGGCCATCTTTTATGCTGTGTAGAGGGGGTGGAGGGAGTTGGAGGGGGGTTTATGCTGGAGAGGGGGCGGCACGGACAGACACAGGAGCAGGCTCAACAGACTTATTAGAAGAGTGAGCTCTGTCCTGGACTGTCCTCTGGGCTCCATAGAGGAATTGGGTGAGAGGAGGATGTTAGCAAACCTGACGTCCATCATGGACAACACCTCTCACCCCCTACACGACACTGTGGGGTCCATGAGCAGCTCCTTCAGCAGCAGACTGTTACATCCATGGTGTAGGACGGAAAGGTTCCGCAGATCCTTCATCCCGGCTGCTGTCAGACTCTATAACACCTGCACCACCTGATCATGTTGTAGTCTCTGCTCATGCCATGTTGTTTATCTGTATTTATTTTTATTGTATTTTAATTTATTCTATTTATTATCTGTATTTGTTTAGCCTTTTCTACTTTTATTCTGCTGCTGTAGCAAGTAAATTCCCCCGTTGTGGAATTAATAAAGTATATCTAATCACAACTGTAATTCTAACTCACCGCAGTTCAAAACAACCCCATAATGGATACAACAGAACTTGGAAATGATTTAAGACGGTATCTTACATAAAACTTTGATTTCTTCTGCATAATGTATGTTCTCCCTGGAAACTCAGACACAGTAGGAATACTGGGATAATACACCTTTAAATCAAATCAAATCAAAATTTATTTGTATAGCCCTTTTTACAAGCAATGTCACAGAGGGCTTCATATATGCCCATAGAACTGCCCCTCAACCAACCTAAATCCTCAAGGAAGACAAGAAAAAACTCCCAGGAAAAACTCACTAGGAAGAAAAAATTGAAGAAACCTTGGAAGGAGCAATTCAGTGAGGGATCCCCTCCTCCAGGGACGGTTGGAGAAAGTGAAGAGCAGAACACAGGCTAAAACAGTCATATCTCTAGGGAGAGTTAATAAGTTGTTGAAAGATCAATACTTAATGCTCAACTTGGGTCTTAGGTAGCACAAAGTCAATTTAGGCAGCCACTGGGCTTGGGCCTATGATTGGCGCAGCATCACACGCAGGGGGATGAGGAAAAGGACCGGGAACTCTCTCCTTGTCCATCAGGGAGACTGACGTCCGACTGGCGACCAGATCCGGGGTTGGAAGACCATCTCAGATCGATGTCCACTGGCACCAGGTCCAACATTGGCCGATGACCACGCATGTGCTGAGAGCTCAGTCCCCTCATACCAAAGGGAGGTATGGAGGGGAGGACAGTGAGACAGAGTAGAGGAGATGTTAGAGAGTGCAAGGAACAGCTAACAGTTATAGCAAAATTAAGAATGAGGTCCCCACCGGTCACTGTGGGCTAATGCAGCAATTAAAAAGACCCAAAAAAGGGGCTATTGACGCAGCCTTAGACATCAAGACAGCACCAGCCCCCCTCAGTTGTTTATTGGTTGTACTTGTCAATATACTGACAACTATATGCAAGGCCCAGCAATTTCTACCGTTAAAAACCTCTGCAATTCAAAGCAGCTCACAGCTGTTCGAGAACATGAGTCAGAAAAAATTGTGACGTCAAAAAAGTTTCCCAAAAGTATCTCAATGCCTCATCTGTATTGTTCAGCCTTGGATCGATCCGGCTATGCAACCATTAAGACCTGGTTAGGATCGATAGCTCGCAGAAAGGCATTCATCAAAAGCTATGATGAGATGATCTCAGAGAGTTCTCCGCTGAATCTAACCTCTCACTCTGTCTCTGTCTCGCTAGGGTTGAAGGATCTATAAACAATGCAAACGTGACCATTAATGATGATCAGATAATGAATCCATCATATTCTTACCCAGTGATTAACTGGAGATTAATATGTCAAACCCACCAAGTTGCCCATGAAAAATGAAGGCGATTGATTAAGTACCCCCAGTGTGAGCATATCTTAACACCCTACCTCTTCTCCCAGCCCCTCTCCAACACTCTCACCTCTTTCAGTGTCTCTCTATCTTTGTATCTGACTCTCTCCAGCTCTTTTCACACACCCCCTCCTTTTCTTTTTTTCTCTTTTTCTTTCTCTCCTGCTGTCTCTATCTCTCTTGGTGAGATTGGGAGCTGTTCCAGTTTCACCTCGCTGATTTCATTTTCATTAGCCTGAAATTGGAGCAGGAACTGTGGATGGCAGAATCTGCCAGGCCCCTGTCAGCCCCAGCTGACCCAGCTTACCCTCCAAGCCGGTAAAAGCCCCTCTGCAGTGGGGGTGATCACCAGACCAGCAGCTACCCCCCCACCCCCACCCCCAGCCCACCACAGACTGGTGCATTGCTTTCTCTCACTGGTTGGAAGAGTGTTATGATCCACTAAGGCCGCTTTTCCACCGCAAATGTAGCACGACTCGACTCGACTCTACTCGACTCGACTCGGTTTGTAGTAAACACGGGTGGTTTTCCACCGCAAATTGTACCGCAAACAGTACTTCCTGGTCGTCGGTGAAAGGGGCGTGACGTAGGCCCTGACGTCTTTTTGTACGCGACGTAAATAACACCAACGCAACCCAAAAGTGGACAGAACCCACATTATAATTTTAGCCATGTTGACAAACTAGTCTTTTGTAAATTATCTGACTTTTAAAAAGCTTGTAGACTGTTGGTGTAATGGACTGTATCTGATAGTATTAGCTGCGGCGCTGTTGCTTTAAGTTGCTCTCGTGACTTCGTCACACTTTCTGGCCAATCAATGGCCGGCCGTCTGCCGACGTCACCTTTTAGCTCGACTTAAACTCGCTTGGTACCTAGAGCGAGAAGGTACTGAAAAAGTACCCGCTAGCAGGTACCAGGTACCATGGAACTGCGGTGGAAACGCCAGAAATGCGAGTCGAGGCGAGGCGAGCTGGTACCATGCGGTGGAAAAGCGCCATAAGAGTACTCCAGGATTTACTAAGGGGCCCGTGAAGTACGTGGCCCCCCGGCTCATCCTCCCCTCCTTCCCCCCATACCCCTTCCCATCCCCCATACCTCCTCCTCCCTCTCCTCCTGCTCCTCAACCTCCTCCCCATTCACTTTCATTTCCCAGCTCTACCTCCTCATCCTGCCAGCTCCTCCACCTGACAGGAGCTGGGTTCTCCACGTTTACCCCTTATCAGGGACCTCCACTGGAGATCACACAAGCTAGAACCAATGCATTTGTAGTGGGAGAAAATAGAGAGGCGGCCAGAGAGGAAGTAGAACTAGAGCAGAAATGTGATAACAGAAGTTGGAAAAATAGAAAACGTTGGGAGGTGGAGCATTTATTTTATTTACGCCATATTAAAAAAGATAGAGGGAGAGCTAGTTTGACGTGGGAGCGATAAGGCCTCATTTTCATGGTGGACATATACAGATTAAAAAGGTGAGACCATCAGATTGCCAATGTTGACACTTCAAGAACACCAGCAAAACTCAATATGCACCGGATGACATTCATTATACGCTATGGAAGGTTTGCCAAATGGTATTTTAATGAAAAACTGCCAATCAAAATGAGTTCTTCCAGCCATTCCTGTACTATTAACCATTTCACATATGTATGGTAATACGGTCTTTAATTAGCTGGAGTACATCTGGAGTTGGCAAAAGTCGAAGCTGAAAAACAGACAGGGATTCTCTATTTTGGATGGTTCCAAATTACATCCAGGAAGAATCGGCTCAGTTCCCCCCGTCTGTGAAATCTCATGACAATAAACACCTTTTAAACAAGACTTCCCTCTAGGAGGGGGTCAGACACTGGTAAGGCCCCAGTTAGTTGTCTTTCCCACATCGCGTTCCTCCTACCCTGTTAAAAAGAACCTCGTTCTCACTAACGAACGCTATACTTGCTGTTTACTTTGGACAGACATCAAACCAAGTCCACATACACCAAGCTTAGAACAGACTGTAGTTTAGTTACAGACCTTCAGAAACAAATTAAATAAAGTGGACACCTGGGCCGGGGCCCAACCCAGGTCCAAGAACCCAACAACAGGCCTCGTCCCAGGCCGCATGTCAGGCACTGCTCTTCCTGTTGGTTTTATAAACTAAGTGCCAAACATCACCTCATTTAAATGCAGTGAGTTTATGCTCCCTCGTTGGCACTCTGTAATTCAATGTCTCATTAGAAATCACATTCCAACTCCTGCTGGCGCCAGTGAGCTAAATCATCCGCTGAGTGGCAGGAGAGTGGGGGTGGTGATAGGTTCCAATTGAGATCTCATCACCACGTTGCATATTGAGTCGTAAAGCGTTTGCGTGGCTTGTGGCGGGTTTGCGATTCATAAACAATGACGCTTCCGGGTGCCGTTTCTGCTGACGCGGTCAGAAGGCTCACGGAACCCATCGAACGTCTCCTTGGAATGAGAAATATGATCGCTGCGTCCGTGCGTGCTCGCACAACCCCTCCCCCCCACCGATAGTCCCTGCGCACGAAAATACAGACAAGCTCGATCGCAAACTAAACGCCCTGTTTACGACCCCCCCCTTTTCTGAGCACCAGCCCCTGGCCTCAAACAACACCACGTTGCCATAACAACCTAGTAAACACCAGGGGTTCTCGGCCTGGTGTTTTGTCCAGCTGACCAAGTCTTTTTTCCTCGCCCCAGAGGAGGAAACACCCATGTTGACGTGTTGGGGCCAGCAGGTCACACTCATCCTCTAATGACAGAGTAACCCCTCTCTGAACCGCCTAGTCCTACTGCATCCGCCCTCATCATAGCAACAGGCACAGACCCTGGCTTGAACTAGCTTGTTTACCAGAAGTGTGTGCGTGTGTGCATGTGTGTGTGTGCATGCGTACGTGAGCATGTGTACATGTGCGTGACCCTGGCTTGAACTATGTAGTGTACTATGTACACTATAAGTGTGTGTGCGTGTAATGCGTGCAAAAGTGCGGGTGCGTGTGTGTGCGTGCACATGTGTGTGTGTGGGTGGGTGTGTGTGAAAGGTGTCAAACCTCCCAGAGCGTTGACACTCTGCAGCTGTGCAGACCAAACAAAAACACTCCATGACAGGCTTGATGAGGACGACCATGAGAGCAGGAGAAGCGGCCAAAGATGACCCCAGTAAAACACTTTCCAGAGCCGTCCAACTCCCCCGGCCAAGGAGACATTGATTTTGCAAGAAACTTCTTGGTTTCGCACTATGTGAAAGCTGTTGGCTTTGGGTTCCTTACACACTTGTTTCAGATTCAGATTCAGATTACTTTATTGATCCCGAGGGAAACTCCTTTGTATCAACGGCACACCGTCTCGCAAAGCACACAAGGACAAGGGTGTGAGGTAAAAGATTAGAAAGATTTACAGACGTCTTTACTATTTTGCACCATCTGTACATACAACACTGTAAATACTGTAAAAATACTGTACATTTCTGTACAATACAGCTGTAAATTGACTTTTGATACCCTGTACATACTATATAAGGGCGATTCTTCAACTACGGGCACTTTTGGCCTTGTGAACTTGAGGGAAAAAAAGTGTTCAAATGAAAATAGTCTCAGTCTAAAAGGTTAGTATAACTAATTAGTTTGATGATCCATAAGAGAACGCACTAATATTACAAGATACATTTGTGTTTTTTTACAGATTTCCCAACCCGGCCTGCACGAATGTAATTTCCATCACATAAATATTTAACATTTATTTTAAAATAGTAAGATATACATGTTTTCTCATCAATGTAAGAGAATTTTCACATATGGTTTTACCAGTTTATGCAAATATTTCAATTACCATACATTTATGGATTAGGTAAATTCATTGAGATGACGACCAAACTCAAAGCTTACATCCACCACAACCTTCTATATGATATTGGAATAGTTAGATACATTTCAGGGAATAACTACTCGTGTTTTTACATTAAGTGGAACATTATCCCATAAACTATGCAAAAGATTTAAATGAGTGATAAGAATTTTGTAACAATTGTTAAAAAAAGTATGGGGTGGTGGAAATTACAATGAATGGACCATATAGAAAAACAATACATTTATTTTAATGTTATTTAGGCCACACCAGTATGGAGTGAGACCTGGTGATGCAAGTCCAAAATGTACTTGTGTCGCGCCTAGCAGCACGCTCAAACACAGATCCTCCCAGATCACAGACAATACCGAGACAGAGTAGATGTATACAAGTTTATTACAAAAAGGCAGACTGTGGCACAGAACGGTTGTAATTGGGACCCCACTAGGTGCTGGACATAGACCCCCCCCTTACTGGCCAGCTATGCTTGACCAGCAAGCCCCCCCCCCCCGCAGAACAATATCACCCCACAGCAAGGTACTTAAGGACCCACAACAAAGCCACGGCAGAGCACAGCAAAGTCACCACAGAATCACAGCAAAGTCACCACAAAGAGGGGGGGTAGTCTTGGGCTGGGCAATAGCTGACCATGGTGGGCCCTGGGACGCCTAGCAGTCCCTTGTCCTCTCCAACAGCCTGCAGTACTGGTCGGTCGGTCAGTCCCCCCCACCGACCAGTATTAAAAACACAGAAACAGGCAGTCTATGCAGCAGCCTAGCGCTGGATACCGTCGGTGAAGCGTGCTGTCACTGTCCCGTACGGCCAACACACGCCTTCGCCGCTCCAGCGCTGACCCGGATCTGTGCCCCGCTGTCCGTTGCGGCAGCCTCCGTATTGGCGCAGGTGACGTGCTGCTCCGCGCCCCTCGAGGACTCCTCCAAGCTGCAGAGAACGGAAGTGCAGGACAGACTGCTTAGGCCAACCACACCCTTCAGACTGAGCTAGTGGGAATGGAGCACAGTGAGGTGGAGTAAGGAACTTCCCTTTGCAAGGCGAACGTAGAGCAGATTGAACGTCAGCCTCGACACCAGACCAGGCACTGCATCCGGAGCCTCCCCAGGGTCCTTTCTTATTCCGTTGATGCCAGAGCTGTCCAATACTAGTGTTCCCATCCGTTGTGTCAATCTCTCCCACGTTCATCCACCGCCCCCTCTTATACAGGGAACGGACCTATTCCCACACACTACACCACTCCCTTCCCATCAAGCCAATTGCCTGGCAATTGGCAATTAGCCAATTACCTGATAATTGGCAATTAGTGTTGCAGCAGTCCATGTAGGCCATTGCAATGTCCCAGATACAAACACATTCAAGACATGAGCCCAGCACATTATACACATGGCATTTACACTAACAATACAGTACACTTGACACTTGCACTGGAAGTTCTCTGCTAAATCAATATGCTGAATGAGCTCGTCCTCTCTCAAGTTTTCTTTTGAGCCACGGAGAACTGCATACTGATGCATGATACACATGCTTTCCAAGTTTTTGCTTTAAATCTGTAGAGAAGTCTTCAAGTAAAGTATGCATTGTGCCCTCTACTTTCTCCTTAACAGTGAGATTAACTTTTGAATTTCTCTTTGGTTCCATCTTTTTCTCTCTCTCTCCTCAGCTTTTGCCTTCCATGCATGCCAAAATGTCTGGGCCCCAGGGTCAAAGGCTGAGGTTTGCAATTCTTTGTCCAAACAGCTGGGACAATATATACATACACTCCTTAGTGTAGGGTGAACAAATCTTCAATTTAGCTGCTGTTGATGACTTTGTGCTGCAACAGTTTGTCTTCCATTAACTGCAGATTGGCATGCGTCTTGCATGTGTCTCTGTCCTTAACAGTAGGCTTTATTAGCCAGAAAGGACGTTTTTTGCAGAACTCACTGTAAGAAATGTTTATGTCAGGGTACTCCTTCTTAAATTTGTCATGTAGTATCTCCATGGGTTAATTAAGAAACTTCTTCTGTTTTTCTTTTCTTTTTCTGTGTCACAGTCTCCTTTTTACCTGTTGTGGCTCTGCTGTTCTCATCTCTTTCAAAATATTGCTTGATTTTCTCCACTGTATCTGTGCTGACTCAATTAATTTGCTTCTTATTTTGCTGATCTCTTTTAATTATTTCTCTTTCTTTTGGCTGCGAAGCCAAATTCTGTTTTAGCCACTGTGAGTAAGCAATACTTTTTAAGGATCTTTCCTGCCATTATCTTCAAAATAATCTGTTTTTTTTCTCTCTGAGGACAGATTTTGATACCTTAACTCGGCAAGGACAGCATTGTGAAAAACCAAAGTTTTTCTCAGTTTGTGTGGTGATGATGCCAGCTGCATTTTAGACTTGGCATTTGGGAAGTCAGCCTGCCTCACTTTTTTCAACAATCGATCATACCGTTTGCGGTACTTCTCTGCCTTTTGCAGAGCCTTCTCAACAGGGCCGGTCTCTCTGGCTTGTAACGCTGCTGCTTGTTCAAAGTTTTACCGCTCCGTGGTGAAACCTACCTGACACCACACTGTCAGGCTACGTCTGGGCTGATTTGCATACTGAAACAGCGATATGAGAGGGAAGCTGTGTCCCTTTTTCGGCTTACTTTTTCTGCGACTGCAGATCGTTTTCTCAAATTGTAATATGTTAATTTTGTGAGCGTATTAAAATGTGATTTCTTAACAGAATTTTTTTTGATTTGAGGGGGCAAGACATTTATTTGAGGGGGCGCTGCCCCCTCTTGCCCCTGCTAGAGCCGGCCCTGCTTCTCAAGCTTAGCATTGCTTTCTTACAATGCTGCATACACTTTTGTTTGGTTTCTTAGGACCTTTTTCCTTCGTCTTTGTTTTTGTGTGAAAGGTTGGGCAGAGGGTGATAGTGAGGGCAGTGTGGGAGGTGGAGGTGGAGCTCCTTCTCCCTGCGTTGTTCTCTCTTTGGTAATTCTGCAATTGGCTTTACAACCCCCCTATCTTTTTTCTCTGGTATCTCTCCCTGTCTCTTTTCAGTCGCTCTTCATATTTGACAGGGTCCTCTTTTATTCTGTCCCTATAGGCCTGAGACCTTTCCTTTGTAGACTTCCGTGGCATCCTAAAAACAGGAAAATGCATTCCAATAAATACAGAATTAATACTTAATATGTAATAAAAACATTAACATTGAATATTTTTATAAATAAATTGCACATATGTATCCTTACAATCTTTAAATTGCACCTGTAAGCATAAATGTACTTTCCACCGCACCTTTGTAATTTCCATCCGAGAAGGCAATGTGTTGGAAATTACGGTGGTGGAATTTACAATCTGACAGGATTTTGTGAAAAAAAGTTAGCCTCACATATTAGCTATAAATTGGTATCTAGGACATCATGCACGTCAAAAACATCTATGTACATTAAAAAATCTACTTATTTACTGTAGCTGCGAGCTAGCTAGCGGGTAAGCTAACTGGTAGAAAAGGGTACTGCAATTAATGGTATTAATCTATTAATAAATTTTATCTCATAACTGTTTGTCTCGAATAACACGGGGGCACCACCTTTGTTTTTGGTAAGGGATAAAGGAAAACCTTATTGATTAATGAACAAATAATAGCCTTTTGATCAGTCTCTAACTTAAAGTCATGAGGTTCCTTAGAATCAATGCAGATCCGATGACCGAGAATTGTACACACAAGGTTTATTTTAAGCAAATGGAAGAACAGACAGGGGAAGACGAGGAGAAGGGGGGTTATTGGGAAGGCCTAGAGCAGGACTAAGGGATAATGATGCTAACTGTGCTAGCATGAGGTTAAAAATATTCACTACTTAACACAACATTTACAGTTCACAAACAGCCAATGTCTACAGTAAGAAAATTAGTCAGTCCGTTACTTTTGTAGCAGTTGAAGAAAGGCATCGTCGTGGTTTCCTCCGGTGATCAGTCAGGGAAAAGCACTGAATATTTCTTTAAGTTTCTGGTGTAGGTTCTGTCTCAAAACGACGAATAAACTGATGTTCAGCTATCGCATGTTGAAGAGGTAGAGTTGATCTTCCGTGTGGTGTCCAAGAAATCAAAGGAAGTTTTCCTTAACTTCCGTGATGGTCCTTGGTTCAGTTGAGAGGGTTCAGGTAAATCCAGAGGTTGCTCAATATACAGACACCCGAGGTTGTTCCTCGGAATGGTCCTGACGAAAGAGGGGGTTTGATTCAAGGTTTGGGCTCTTATACTAAGGGGCTTGGTCATTTCTTATCTAAAGATGGTCCCATGCAGAGAGAATGACTTGGAGTGGAAATAAACCAGAGTGGTCTATTATCTGCAGGATCAGGGCTGTGTCCACACAAACTGAGTACATCGCAGAGCAAGCTTCCACAAGCACACTCTTAAATGACATATGTCTTGATTAATGAACTTTGGCCGTGTCTGCCACACATGACTGATGCTGACTTGAGACCTATTGTAACAAAACCGAGGGATTACATTAAAACACATTTAAAGAGAATTCACACAGTTCCAGTCCTTTCAGTGTCCAATAAGCAGTATTGTCTTTGTGAGATGTTTGTAATCCATTAAATGTCTGTTTTGGGATAAATCCTCTGTTCAGACTTGTGAACCAGCTATTCCAAGGCCTTCCTGACCTTTCAGCACTGGTTTGGAAATCCATAACCCTGGTTTCGTCAGTGTGTCTCACTGACGAGGGAATGGTTGTGGAGACTCTGCTACATTACAAACTCAATTGATGTTACAACACGTTTGGAAATTACATACAATAAAAATATTTTCATTTCAAGCGATATTTACCTTAGGTTTTCTTCAAAAGTTGTTGGATAAATTCCAAATTTCCTCCATATCAGACATGTGCTGTGATGTCACTGTTCATCTCCATACAAACTATTCAAACAATCTTTCATACATACTTTTTAAAGGGACATTACAGTGTTGTGGTGGAAATTATGGCAATACTGTGGGACAACTACATTTGGTAACAAAACTCACATAAATATTTGTATGACCTTGAATACCCCAATTATGTTTTGATTATTTTACTGATACTCTATTCAGTCACGTTTGGAAAAAAGTTGAAAAATCATTATTTTACACTTAATTTTCATTATTGAAGATCAGAAGTCTGGGTGTGGGACAGGCACAAAACAGCAATATTTGCATATACAACGATGTTGCAAAAGGTGTAAAAAGTAATCGTAGACTACCAGTAAAAATTTCCTACAACACTTTCATTGTTAAGATAACTGTGAAAGTGTGAAATTTCCCTTTTTGTCATTTTTTTTATAAAATATGATCAAAGGACATGAAAGTGCCCGTAGTTTAAGAATTGTCCATAAATATTCCGCATATGCTACCTGTTTTGCACTTCTGGTTGGATGCTAACTTGGGGGGGGGGGGGGGGGGGGGAGTGGGGGGGGGGGGAAGGGGGGTTCTTCAGCAGTCACCTGGGGAATAGAAGTTAAGTTTTTTCATTTCAACACTTTTTGGTCCAAATACACAATCTCACTGCCCTGCACACCAGCAACCGTTGCATTGTGGGCTACATTACTGAATGCAATCTAAGTGTTATTGAGTATACAGTTTCATATTTGTGATGGATGGCGTTGTTGAGAGGCCTATTTTGTGTTGTGGTGGAGGGATATTAATCATGATTAAAGGCGGTTTAAAGGCTTTCCCTATGCGGCGGACTGATCTAGCCTCCCTGGTGGACATAGTGTATATTACCTGACAGGACCTGCTGTTGCTGTTCTACATAATGAAGCACTTACTCAATACGTAATGTGGGAACTCTGTATTACTGCAAGCTGTTAGGTTGAAAATGTTGCAAACCCTGCTCAAGGGCACACACACATACACCACGCACACAGTCACGCGCAGGTACACATACTCACTCAAATACTTGTACACTTCAGTACACACACCAGCAGATCTACCAGTATCACACACATACATCTGTGACACAATTTTCCCAGTAAAACAAAATTCCCATTATAGTCTCTCCTGTGTGAAATAGCAGATTGATGGTACACACTCTTTCTGCTACTGAACCAAAGGCTCATGGATAATTTTTACCACGAGAACACACACAGAGGTACGGTTGAATGAAGTTATTCCAAAACACAGGCATACACAGCACACACATTCACGTGCACACACACGCAGACAAACACAGTCCTTTTAATGAAAAGATGGCAGGGGAACAGCTTCAAAGTGACAGATCAATGGAGTTCAGCGCAAATTTCTGAGGGGTGTTTGCATATGTCATTACCTTGGCTCCCGTTAAGTCAATAAGGCACACGAGATCTCCCATAGATACACATCCCCACACAGACAGATGTACGCACACACACATACAAACAAACACACGCACGCGGCAACATGAAAGCAAAATTTGATTCAAACCCCATCAGCAGATGCAACAGCGATTCCATCACTTATGGTTAGGAGGGGAATGGCTTCTTTGTGCAGAAATGGAATTAGGTCAACTTGAAAGCCCTCCTACATCTGTCTCACATCTCACCCAAGCAGCACTAGAAGGTTCAGGTTTACCAAGTGGTTTTTAACCGAGCCGCTTTTGTGACAGCAGAAATTGCGAGCGATCGGCACCTGCTGTGGTTGTCCGAGGAGGAACCACGCTGAGCTGCTCATCGCCGTTCCGTCTGCGAGACGCCAGGTCTGGGAGTGATGGAGGGCGGAGAGTTGGTAGAGAAGCAAGACTGTGTGAGGAAACTGGAGCTTGGCACTGAGAAAGAGGTAGAGAAACAGAGATAGAGGGTGAGATAGCAAGACAGACACAGAGAGAGATAGAGGGTGAGACACACAGAGATCGAGGGTGAGACAAAGAGAGATAGAGGGTGAGAGAGAGATAGAGGGTGAGACAGAAAGAGATAGAGGGTGAGACAGACAGAGATAGGAGGTGAGACAGAGAGAAATAAAGGATGGGACAGAGATAGTGGGTGAGAGAGACAGCGATAAAGGGTGAGACAGAGAGAGATAGAGGGTGAGACAGAGAGATAGAGACAGAGAGATATAGGTTGAGACAGGGAGAGAAATAGAGGGTGAGACAGACACAGACAGAAAGAGAGAGATATAGGGTGAGACAGAGAGAGAGAGACTTAGCGAGACAGAGAAAGACACAAAAAGAGACATGGAGAGAAAGAGACAGAGATGGATTGGTGAGACAGAGAAACCGAGACACACAGAGAGAGATAGAGACAGTGCGAGAGATATGACGAGAGATAGAAACAGAGAGAGACATAAAGACAGAGAGAGAAACAGATAAAGGAAGAGGGCCTTCTCAGCTGTGCCATTGGTGAAGGTCAGTATTTAATGAGTTGACAACTGCTGAACTGAGAAGAGAACATTTCCTAGCTGTGAGACACTGTTCTGAACCGCCATAACAACCAACACAGCTGACCTTCTCATACTGCAGACTGGAGGTCACACACCAGGGTTGACAGGCTTGGGGTCAGGTGTCAGGAAACCAGGGTCAAAAATACTTCTATGGAATATTGCAGGGTGCTATAAATAGACTCCTTGACACCGAACACTGTGGAAAATCCCAACATTTCCTATCTAAAACGTTTTCATGTTTGATTGTAAGATGCACACGAAGGCCTTGCAAACATGGACACGTGAGGTTCTTTTGAGAGGTGTTTTTGGGTGTGTAAGTGGCTGAGTACAGGAAGTGTGCCGGGTTGGGGATGAAACCCTGTCATGGACGCATTAGACAAATATGTTTCAGTGAGATCACATTTTCGCTGCAATCTCCGTGACATTGTAGATGTAGCAGCCGTCTGGGGAAAATAACACCAGGCCTAATTTGTCTGAAGTGCTCAATTCAGTCTAACAGTGGAACTGTGTTTTTCCTTAATTGATATTCCAGGCCAGTCCTTTCTATTTCTCTCTGAGCTGTGTGTGTGCGTGTGTCCGTGAGCCACGTTTGATCCGCCTAGTGCATGGTAATTGCCGTCCAGACGTGGCTTGGTTCGTGACACAAACCCATAACCCACCGGCCTTTTATTTCCGCATTAGCCTCTCGTCGCCAAGCCCCAGCCACCCCATCACCCGCACACCGGCCCTGCAATCCATCACGCTCTACAGGATCATGCAACCCCCCTCCTCCGCCCACCATCCCCTCAATCCCGTCACCCAACTCACCCTCCTCTACCTTCCTTACTCCTCGGAATCTATCACCAATTGACAACTGAATTGAGTTGAATTTCTCCATAAATTGGCCTTCCCATTATGGGGTTGCTGGATGGCAGCAGACCCCTGATGGGAGTGCGGGGACAGGTGGGTGAGTGGGAGGACGGGCGGGCAGGAGGGGTGGAAGGAGACTGGGTGAAGAATGGATGTTCATCACTCCCCTACCCCCTCCTGCACCCCAGGGCACCGGGAGCCGAAGACCCTGTTTAACGTTGCCTGCTTCTGAGAATGCAAAACGGTGGTGAGCTTCATACGCTGGTTTGGAGGGAAGGAGGAAGGAGAGGATGACACACAGGCTCATGCAGCCCTCTGAGTCAGGCAGAAGTTTGGACTCATCCTGCTTGAAACATTCATCACGCTGTTATATTTGTAAATTCTGTCTAACTTACCGTATGTAAATGTAACATTGGGAATGATTATACAAAAAAAGGTTTGTCTTTTGCTGTGGGACAACATGGGACGCTAACAGCGGTGAAAGAGATGATGGGAAATGTAGTTTAACGCTGCACACACACCCAGCCTCAAGGAGACCCAGAAATGAAGAGAAGTCCTTGCAGACACTGTATCAACCTTACTTGTCATTTACATTTACATTTACATTTATTCATTTAGCAGACGCTTTTATCCAAAGCGACTTACAAGAGAGAGCTTTTACAAAGAGCATCAGTCATTGAGCAAAGCAACGTGCTTGTCAGACTGAGGCAGGCCGGCCAAGGTGACCGAGCCCACCTCTCTCCTTTTTTGAAGGTGGGTTGGCGGGGGTGGGGAAAGCGGGTATGCAACGTCATTGCATTAAACTACAGACCATAATAGTTAAGGAAGACTGGTGTTGTACAGAGGACAAAATGTTTCCAAGGTCAGCCTTCAGAACGAGAGAACTGTTCTTCCTCTCCTCCTCTTATCCTTAGCCATCCTTGACAGCCTCTTTGTGTGCATATCTATCTGTCCGTCCGTCCATCCCACTCTCCTGTCCTACTTTCTCTCAGCCTGACTGTTTCCATCCCACCTCTCTCTCTCTCTTTCTTTGTCATTTTCACACCTTACACCCTCCCCAGTTTGACTGATAATCTGTCGCAATCATTATCCGGAGCCTTGTCAAGATCGAATGAAGCATGCCTCTCACACATTTTCCCCAGCCCTGTCCCACCTTGCGGGGGTAGAGAAAAGGCCTCTACGCTCCCCATCCATCTTCAAGTTTCCAAGAGACATGAATAGGTATGACATCAACTTTGAGCTCGATTCATCTGCTGGAAAGAAGAAAATGCGATGATGTCACTTTGTCTCCCCACGCTTGACATCAGAGGTTAAGCAAATATGGATGACATCATGAGTCAGTCTCTGTCCATCTGGCCTCTGATAGGTCATAAATAAATTGGGTCATGGATATACCGTATTTATTTTATTTTTTTACAGACGAAAGCCTCAAATGAAAAATGAATAAATGTAATGCTAGGTTTGTCATGTTTAATTCATGAGAAATCTTTTACCACTGAGAATCATCTGCGTCTGATACGCCCACGTTTACTGGAACGATGATTTGGAACGCACAGCTAAAATGTGTTCTAAAAAGTCTTACTGTAAAAACAGCATGACACCATAGAATGTGGTTTTTGGTTATTCCCGTTTGTCATAACAACTGCTTCGACTGGCCATGGGCCGAAAACAAACACAACAAACTTTCCGCTTCCCTTCAAAGCCAAGGCGTTGGCAATGTAATTGCGAGCAAAATATCTAATAAGGGCTCTAAGCACCCTGACTGGAATGTTCTTTTTACGAGCTGACGAGCTTGCAAAGCTGTTAAGACGGCACTGGGGAGAGAATTTATATTGTTATTACAAAAGAAACTTCAATTCAAGGCGTTTCATAACCTTCATTTAGAAATACCATTCCCTGTTGGACATATCCAAGCTGTTTTATTAGCTGCCACCGGTGGCACTCGCGATAAACATAGAGACCCAGGGTTCAGCCTATTAGGGCAGGTTAAACAAAAAACAAGATGGACATTCGTCGTAGAGTTGTGGTCAGTGGAGGTGAAAACCTCGAGCAGAATGTAGGTGTCAGAGGTTAATATAGCAGGAGAATTACACAGATAAATCTCTCGTCCACATTAGAGAAGCAAAGCGGAGAGGATAATAGGTTGGGAGGCCAGGATGAAGAAGGGGAGGTTAGTATGGCTGGATGACTGGGAGTTTGAATCGGCTTGAAGACACTGTCGACTCGTACAGGCTGGGAGGGTGGGGGGTTAGAACAGTCTACGCTGGGAGGTTGGGGGGTTAGAACGATCTAGGCTGGGGGGTTGGGGGATGACGCGTTCTAGGCCTCGAGAGGCTGGGAGGCTGACAGTCAGCGGCAGGATGGTGCAACAGTAAACATACAGAACATGAATAAAAAAGTAGGCAAGTAGTAAAAAAGTCCATTAGCAGTAGCGAGGTGAGATGCAGGTCTGTCAGGACATGGAGGTTGTAGGACACTGGTTGGGACAGAGAACCTGATGTTGTGATGATAGCTTTTTGATGACGTGTAACAGCTATAACTGTTGTAATGGCTTCAGCTTAGTGAGCTAACATGGCGATTCCAAATCGTTCCATCAGGTCTCATGCAATTTCCCACAGGGCAGCGTTCTTAGACCGAGTTCCCTGTAGTTTACATGCGGAATGGTTTTCAGTGCAATTCTAATTCAGCATATTTGATGCAAAACATTTGCATCGCATTTCTGGAGGATTGGATGATTGGATAGCCTTGACAACACTGATGATGATCTCTACAGGCTCTAACATAGGGCCAAGCAATTCCCCATAAACCCTACAGCCGACAGTAACAACTTTTATTTCCATCTAAACACCATCTCCAAATCTATACATAATGTGTGTATAACGACCAATACTGGGGTGGTTTGGTATAAAAAGAATTAAGGATCTATTCTTAACTTGCCTGGTGGTTCAGGAACACTGTTGCTGTGTAACTGTCCGCCCACACATCTTGAGAGCCAGAATCGCAGATCCCGTAGTGTGGATGGAACTGGAGAAAAGAGACCTGCGTGCAAACTGCCGCAGGTAATCTAAGGTGAGGTTTCTGGTCAACACTTATTTTCCGACCAAGGTTCCCTGGACGACTATGTCTCTCGGCTGGCCTGGGAACGCCTCGGAATACCCCCGGAGGAGCTGGAGGAGGTGTGTGCGGAGAAGGAAGTCTGGGCCTTCCTGCTCAGCCTGCTGCCCCCGCGACCCGACCCCGGATAAGCGGCAGAAAATGGATGGATGGATGGTTACCTGTACCAAATCAATCAAGACATGTTTTGGTGATTTTGTTGCTTACATTTACATGTATTAATTTAGCAGATGCTTTTATCCAAAGCGACTTACAAGAGAGAACATTTCAAAAGAGCATCGGTCACTGATCATAGCAACGTGATAGACTGCAAACATAGCAGGTTTATAGATTATGAAACATACATTGTGAGAACCAATAAGTGCCAAGGGCAGAGCTATAAGAGCTTTTAGCCGAACAAATTACAAATTTAAGGCGAGTCTCCAACGGACAGTAGTCTACCTATGGGACGCGAACAATAAAGCAACAACACTAGCGAGTTTCCGCAAAGGGATTAACAAGTAATTCTGAACAACAACAGATGATATTTTAAAGTGCCTTAATATTTATAAGTGCCTTTTAAGCACATGCCTTTTGCTGCAGTCATCGACAACAATAACAGCTTTTTTATTATGGAGCTAGCCTGACAGGGAAAAGGGAAACCGCTTCTCCTTAATGAGAATAATTATCTTTAACAGAGGACAACAATCAACATGCACAGTATGCGTGTGCCCTTTACTCCTACCATGACGCTGCTCCCCATCGGAGTGTTGTCTTTAATCAGAATCAGAATCAGAATGGGGGTTTATTCACTATGCAAGGAAGTTAACAAACATAGAATTCACTTTGGCAGGAATGAGCAAACATAGAACATATATGTGGCATACTAATAAAAAAAAAAAGAAGTAAAATACACTACAGATATGATACAACAAATAATACAAATGATACAAATAATACAAATGATGCAATAGTACAAATGATACAGGTAACATGGAAGTACAAATAACATAGATACAGAGTGGAATGGGTATATATAGTACGTGGGGGGGGGAGGGGGGGTATATTCACAGTAGTACGTTTTTAAAGTTTAAAGTGTTGTGTGCTAAAGTGGCAGAGTGCAGTGGGATTCTGGAGGGGGGGGGGGGGTGTTGGTGGATGTCACAAACTGAGTCCTTGGCCCTGTTGAAGAGGGCAATAGCAGAGGGGTAGAAGCTATTCCTGTGGTAAGAGGTTTTGGTCCTGATGGACCGCAGCCTCCTGCCAGAGGGGAGCAGCTGAAGCACAGAATGTCCAGGGTGGGAGTAGTCGGCTGCAATCTTCCTCACCCGTTTTAGAGACCTTGCCGTGTGCAGGTCCTCAAGGGATGGCAGGTTGCAGCCTATCATCTTCTCAGCGGCACGTATGATATGCTGCAGTCTGCTCTTGTCCTTGGCAGTGGCAGCAGCGTACCAGACGGTGATGGAGGAGGTGAGGATGGACTCGATGATGGCAGTGTCAAATTGCACCGTCATTGTCTTTGGCAGGCTGAATTTCTTCAGTTGCCGCAGGAAGTACATCCTCTGCTGGGCTTTCTTTGTGAGTGAACTGATGTTCAGCTCCCACTTAAGGTCCTGGGAGAGGGTGGTGCCCAGGAAGCGAAGGGACTCCACACTGTTTACCTGGGAGTCGCGCAGTGTGATGGGGGGAGTGGGGCTGGGTTCTTCCTAAAGTCCACAACCATCTCCACTGTCTTAAGAGCGTTGAGCTCCAGGTTGTTCTGGCTACACCAAGTCACCAGGTTGTCCACTTCCCACCTCAAGTCAGACTCGTCCCCATCAGAAATGAGCCCGATCAGGGTGGTATCGTCCGCAAACTTCAGGAGCTTGACAGATGGATGACTGGAGGTGCAGCTGTTTGTGTACAGGGAGAAGAGCGGGGTGGAAAGGACGCAGCCTTGAGGGGATCTGGTGCTGATGGACCGGGAGTCAGTGACTTGCGTTCCCATCTCAACGCACTGCTTCTGTCGGACAGGAAGTCTGTGCTCCACCTACAGGTGGGGTCGGGCACATTCAGCTGGGAGAGCTTGTCCTGAAGCAGAGCCGGGATGATGGTATTGAAGGCAGAGCTGAAGTCTACAAACAGGATCCTGGCGTAGGTGTTTGGAGAGTCCAGATGCTGGAGGGTGTAGTGGAGGGCCATGTTGACTGCGTTGTCACCAGACCTGTTGGCTCTGTAGGCGAACTGCAGGGGGTCTAGGAGGGGGTCTGTGATGTTTTTGAGGTGTGCCAGC
Source organism: Protosalanx chinensis (assembly GCA_030340685.1). Taxonomy (NCBI): domain Eukaryota; kingdom Metazoa; phylum Chordata; class Actinopteri; order Osmeriformes; family Salangidae; genus Protosalanx; species Protosalanx chinensis. Next base: position 4,354,476 of record CM059329.1, read on the forward strand.
ACCCGGCGTTTGAAGGACTTCGTTACCACAGATGTCAGGGCGACGGGTCTGTAGTCATTCAGTCCTGTTGGTCTGGGCTTCTTGGGCACAGGTGGGGGGGTGGGATGATGGTTGGGGAGGAGGGGGGGTGGGGTGGTGGGTGGGGAGAGGGGTGGGGGCTGGGGCTGGGGCATGGGGCTGTACGATTGTACCCGGGACAGTCACAGAGAGACTTTAATAATAATAATATCTAATTTAGCAGACACTTTTATCCAAAGCGACTTACATTAAGTACAGGGACATTGCCCCTGAGGCAAGTAGGGTGAAGTGCCTTGCCCAAGGACACAACATCACATAGCCACAGCTGGGGATCAAACTCACAACCTTCTGATCATGAGGCCAACGTCTTAAACTGCTGAGCTATCTGACGCAATTAAGACAATTGCACAATTCATCAATAAAGGGCAGCTTCAAGTCTTCTTGTATTTTATATGCTGTTGTATCGCTGTCTTGTAGGAGACATTTTCAATGGGTGTGTTATTTTTGGTGTGCTGGGCCCAGTGGCTGAGTTTTGGTTAACATAGAGATACTTGATGCTGACCTCTGCAATACTGTTATTATCTGTTAACTATGAATTCTGGATCCTTTATTTTCTATTGTACGTTTTACATGCACTATTTATATATTGCTTTAGGTTAAATGAGTAAAATGTTCATACCATACCATGTTTTTTGTACAGTTAATGTGAATTGAATCCCAACTTGTAAGAGGTTGTTTCTGAGGATAGGTGCCTTTTTTTTTCTTTTCTCAGCGATTCCCAGAATATTCTGTGAAGTCTGTTATCTCCTTTCAGTAAAACCAGTTTCATGCCACAAATGATGGTAGCCTGCGGGAGACCTTCATTCCATTGCTAGCTTTGCGATGGAATGAGAGTGACAGCCTGTCAGTTGGCTTCGGAAAAACCGTGTGTCCCGGGGCCAATCTAGAACCTTTCTTGAAACGATCAAGAATGCTCAAAGCATGAAAGAGTTTCAGGTTCAGCTAGCTAGCACACAGCATATCAAGTCACAGTAAAGAGAGGAGGATATAGACCTCAGAGAGGGGGGATGGGGGATGGAGGAGAAGGAGGAGCTGAGGACAGGGAGAAGAGAGGGAGAAAGGGTGAAAAGCAGGAAGAGGGGAAGGAGGAAGCGGTGAGGAAGACGGAGGTGCGGAGGATGAAGAGGAGGAGACATATCAAAGATTTGATTCTCTGACTCTCATGAGGCTGCCATGACCCATCTCTGCACCTGCATCTGATTGTCCACTTTATCTAAAGACGGCAACTCGGCGCATGAGAATTCTGGGAGTCGCCGTTTGGTTACATCAGTGCAAACATCACTCACCTGCTCACGCATTGCTGCCGCACGTCCGAGGGGATTTCAGAAACACCGACTCCTCCACCTTGTTTCCTGCTAAGTTCCGGAATGGAAAGCAGCCCAGGTGGACATTCCAGCCAGCCAGTCAGGTTGGTCCTCATCGGTGCTCCCTGGTGTGGAACGAAGCCGGCACCAGCTTTGATTGGCTGGGATCGGGTGATACAGGAGAAGTGGTAAAGATGTGGGGATGAGGCAGAGGAAGAAAAGAAGAGAGAGTTGAAAGAACGGCAGAAGGGTTCGTTTTTGTGCTATTATTTCATTATCATTATTATTGAGGCCCTGACAGGCTCACAGCTTCTGTGGAGGGCCCACTGCTCTCTGACTGGGGGAGGAGATCAGAGCGAGTCTGTTGTGTTTTTACTGGGCCGCCGAGGTAACGCTACTGAGCCAGGCAGATCAGCGCCCAGCACTGCTCCCACATGTCACATGTGTTGGGACAGACACACACACACACAAACAGACACACAAAGACACACACACAGACAGGCAGACAGACACACACAGACAGACAGACACACTCAGACACACACAGTCACAAACACACATACAGTCAGACAGACACATACACACACACAGACAGACGCAAACACAGACACACCCATGTGTAATCACACATCTCTGCCTGCTTGATTGTGAGCCTGTGTGTGTGCGCATGCGTAGGCCTAACGGGAGCAGTTCCAGAGCACCCGCGGGGGTGTGCCTGACCTCTGACCTGAAGCGGCCTGCAGTGTGGAGTTGTTAATTTGCAACTGTTAGATTACAGGGCTGGGCGGAACCTCTGCTGAAACTAGCAGCTCAATTATTCGCCAAGGGAACGCTAATGACAGGCATAGGAATACATGACCTTTATCACTGTCAAAGGTGGTACATTGAGCCAAACTTATCATTTTAAAATGAGAATGGACATTCACACACACACACATGCACACACACATACACACACACACACACACACAGACACACACAGCTAGCTTGCTGGATTATCATAGTGACTTTGACAAGATGGGGAAAAAAGCGCAGATGCACACACACTTTACCACGCACTCCCTCTATTTTCTCTCCCTCTCTCGCACACGCGCAAACACAGACCAACAATCAAGGTTAGCCAAGGACTGTGAGTGCTATCTGACTGCGCTCTGCTATTTCTCCAACCTCTCTCCCTTGATTTAAAGCTTGTGAAATGGGCCTGCCCCCCCCACCCCCCCGCGAGGAGAGGTATGATAATAAAGTTACCCTCATATCTCACCTCAACGCCAGCCCCTGGAAAATGAAATTGATTTATCTATAAATTAGTGACTTATGGATCCTGCGTGAGTCATCACCTGGACTCGGGACGAAGGCATCTCCATCTCCACGCCTCCGGAGAACGCCACGGTAACAAGGCGAACGCACACGCGCCGATTGATCTCATTAGACACATTTTTCATTTTCAAACGTCTTCTGCATTCACGGATAATCAGAGAATCCCAAATTGGAAACAATTTGATTTCAGTCGATAGTCGAGTGGTACGGAAGGTCGAGGGAGGTTGTGTTGAAACAAGGCAGAGCTGTTAAACAAAAAGTTTTGGTGAGATGTCATATTTCAATAATATTTCAAAGGACGAACACCTACTTATTTATGGTGGGAAACTTGCATTCCTTTACTATTGGCCTGGGCTGAATCGGGATCTGATTAATAGAGTTGAAGACCTTCTCTCTTTCATTCAGTCCTCCCCCAGTTCCATCATCGTAAAGCACAGCGAGACTATCTTCTACATCTCAACAGCCTTGTTAAAATGGAGGAGAAGGTCAAAAGATAACTCTAAATTCGCAACGATCAACCTGTTAGTCTGCGTCCACAGTGATAGGCTTGGAGACGTTTTGTCTGACAGAAAACCTGTTTTCAAAGGTGAGATAAAAGAAAAAAGCTGAAGTTAGTTTACGCACTTGATGTGAACTCGATCAATAGCATTTTTTTAAGACGTTCTCTTTCCTCGGAGTACATGTTCTGAGAGCAACAGCATGAGGGAGTTCTTCTGTCAGTAATGAAGACCAGGGAGAGGATTGGAGGAAAGGGATAGAATGGGGGGGGGGGGGGGGGGGGGGGAGGATGTCTGTTTCTGACTACCTAGCTGACCCTCTTTACCTCTGGAAGAAGAGAAGGAAGAGTGTAATAAAGAACTATAGAGGGAGGGGGCGTGGTCAGTATCTGTCAGTTTCAACTTCGGGAGTTGGGGAAGGAAAGAGGGGAGAGAGTGAGCTATCGAGAGAGAAGATAAAGACAGAGAGAGAGAAAGAGCGAAAGAGAGAGATGTGAGTCTGGCAGGTCTAACCCCACACCGCTGGAGGGGGGCAAGTCTGTCTCTGCACGGCTAAATTGGCTGTCACTGCAGTTGCCCCCCACACCACCCCCCACCACCCCCTCAAAACACAGGCGACAGGCCCCCAATCATATTTCACCCATAATATGAACCAGGGGAAGGAGAGAGAGAGAGAGAAGGGGAAAAAATGCAATTACTGCTCCATTGCTTTCATATGTCACATCTGTCATGTATGAAAGTGAAAATACAGAGCAGCTCTTGTTATAATGTCTTCCCCACCCCCCCCCCCCCCCCCCCCCCCCACCCACCCACCAACCTACCCCAACCCCCACCCCCCCCGGCCCCCGCCCCCCCTTACCTCAAACTAATTTTCCAGCTCCACTGTAAGAGACTTGCAAGAGTCTCACATTACAAGCCGGCACAGTGGATGATCTGAAGCGCTCTATATTATCGGCTATTACCTGCTGCTCTCTGAGCCGCCGTAAAAAAAAGAGCTTTACGCCCCCCCTGCTCCCCCCGACTCCCCCCCACCCCCATGTCCAAGACCTACAGGGAGGGGATCGCAACGGCCAAAAGTTTAGCGTGCTTCTTGCACTCTTTATCTCTTCTGGCCCTCACCGGTGCACTGCGACACTTCCTCCTCCTCCACTCCTTCTCCTCTGCCTTCCTCTTCCCGTCCTCTCCTTTCCCCCAGTGACCTCTAGCCTCACACCAGCTGTCACGCTCCCCACCCCCCACAGACCTCTCCAAGCATCATTAGATTAGATTAGATTCAACTTTATTGTCATTACACGTGTATACAAGGACATGCATTACAAGGAAACTAAATGTTATGGTTATCAACAATTAGTTATCATCACAGTCAGGTGGGGAATCACAAAACAGCCCGGTCCTGTGGGCGGGTCATTCACGTGCCAATCGACCAATCCCCAGGCTCTTTGACACCGCGAAACAGATCCATCATGGAGGCACCCTTAGACTCCTGCGACCGTGCTGATAACAATCTCCTCTTATCCGGAAACGTGCGTCTTGTTTGATACTGGCAGCCTGATTGATTGACAGGCGGCAGGGAGAACAAAGGGAGGCAGTCTCGGACCCTTTCTCGGCTCCTTGTCTGCCCTGCTTTCCTCGTTAGCCGTGTCGCAACGACACCGCAGCGGTGATAAATCGCTTCGGCCTGTCACTCTGGCAGGCCCTGCCGATGATTTACGCGTCCATGCGTGCGGACCCACAGAGGAGAACGGGACAACGGCGGAAAACGTGTAGTGCTATCAACGGGGGGGGGGGGGGGGGGGTGGGTGGGGGGGGGGTTTGAAGGCTGTTTGCTTGTGTGTGTGTGTGTGTGGGGGGGGGGGGGGGTCAAGACTAGATTTCGGAGCACACAGCTTAAAGCACATCTCCCCTTTCAAGGGCTCGGATACTGAAAGTCTCTCTGGTCAGAGCTGAGCGACCCCGAATGTAATTCCTCCAACGTGACTTTAATTTGTGTGAGACAGAGAGAGAAGGGAGAAAGAGAGAACGATCGCAAGAGAAGGAGAAACGAGTGCAAAAACGAGTGCGAAAACGCCCCCCTCTGCTCTAGAATGATGCATCACACTCGCACTTCCTGCATGCCCCCAATACCCACATTGCCATAACATTATCACATGACCCTGCCCCTCTACGCTGCCCCCTAGTTTGGAGTCATGTAGAACCAGGTGACAAGTTGTAATAAAAAATAAAATCCTTTTTCATTTGCCCGGTAGCCTTGCAGTATCGCTGAGGTCGTCAGCGAAACACGCCGGTGTGTTAATGAAGAGGAGAGACACAAGCTGTCAGCCGTTCCAGAATAGTTATTGAGTGTGTGTGCGTCTACCCATTTGCCGGCACTTCTACTTGCCTGGAGGCCTGACTACCTCATTCTTTGTCCATTGTAGGTTTGTTCCTCTATCCATCCATCCCTCATCCATCCTGAGCATGTGAGCTTGTTACTCCATCATCCAGACAGATCTACTCAACAGTGGACACGCCAAGGACACGGCCCGGCCAATCGGGACGCAGGGCCCGGACCCCCATAGGGCCGTCATTCCGTCGCGAACGTGATTGAGATGTGATTCACGACCACCTGCACCTGTGGACACACGCGTGCCTACATGCATGCATTTCGTACGTGAGAGCGTGCTGGAGTGTTGCGATACGGCGGCAGAGCCGAGGAAGGTGGTGGAAGGGTCGGACTGCGAGGGTGAATCACCTGAGGTACAAACTGTGATGGCACCACACAAACCAAACAAAAACAACTAACCCTAACCCTAACCCAAACCAAAGCCACTCTTGGTTGGCTTCGGCTGGCAGCAACGAGGACCCCGCTCAACACGTCAGGCTAGGCCAGGCTGTCTGTTTGGGGGAAGCATTGGGAGAATGCCTTGGTCTGTCCTTGGCATCTCTCTGCTCGTCTCTCCTGTGTTGCCCCTCTGAACTCCCCTGATAATTAATACTTTTTTTCTGCCCTCCTTCCAGCTGCAACCGGTCTGCCAGCATCCTCCTCCCGCCATGCAGAGAATACTTTTTACCATGTAGCTGTGTGCTATCGCAGAGGTTATTTGAACGCAGAGCTTGAATGCCCCACGAACACACGCACCACAGACCGACCCCTTTGAATAACAATCGCCGAAAAATACGCTGTTCGCCTCGTCAACAAGCCTGCGTCTACATGCGACATGAGATAGGACAAGTCCATTGCTGAGGATTGTGCACGACCCTCGCGGTTGAAAGTATCGAGACGAGTATCTTGCCGTTTCAGAAACTGAAACTTTGGCTTGCCCTTAACCAAAGGGATGGCCCGTGGGCTGTGAACGTTTAATCCTCTCGTGAAACAGTTCCAGCAGCTTGCAAGCAGGTCATTAAAGTTGGTGTTTAAATGTTATGGGGTACAGGATTCCAGGGAGCGTTAAACTTGAACTAAAAAAATCGTATTTATATCGTTCATTCATTCATTCATTTCCTACCGCTTATTCCCGTTAGGGGTCATGGGTGACTGGAGCCAATCCCAGTTACTTCCAGGCCGTACTTCCAGGTCTGTCCAATTAACCTACCACATGTATGTCTTTGGACAGTGGGAGGAAGCCAGAGTGCCCGGAGAGAACCCACGGTAACACGGGGAGGACATGTAGACTTAACCCAGAGATCATGGTTGGACCCAAGATTTGAACTCATGATCCCCTTGTTGGAAGGCAAGAGCACTAACCACTCTGCCACCATGCACCCAGTGTTAAATATCGCTATGAAAAAAACTGCTCCGTGAGTCATGCAGCAAGCTTATGCTCAGAAACAGCAAGTGGACGGTAGACCTCTACCGCAGAAACACACGCACTCACACAAACGTGCAGATACACGTCCAACCGCATGTACGCCCACCGCACACCCTACACAAGCACACACACCCACAACCAAACTCCTGACAGCTGTACTTGGAGTTATACACCATCGAGAGTCAGGTAGCTCAATGTGTTAAGGTGTGGGTCCCATGGTTGAAGGTTGTGAGTTCAATACCCGGTTGTGGCTGTGTGATTTTGTGTCCTTGGGCAAGGCATTTCACCCTCTTTGCTTCAGGGGGAATGTCCCTGTACTTGTTGTAAGTTGCTATATAAGCATCTGCTAAATATGTAAATGTAATTTACCTCCTGACAGCGTAACGCAGATCTTTCGTTGTCAGACCGGCATCCCTCTCTGTTGGCTTTTTAACAACAGCCCAAACATCCTTAAACAGAACGCACCGTCCGAAAAAACAGAACAGTGCAGGTTGACGATGAACGAGACTTAAACAATCAATCCATTTACAATTTTCAATTCAATTTGATTTATACAGCACCTTAAAAACAACTTCAGTTTGACTCAAAGGGCTTCAACTATTCTCCCTCGCCTCACGGTGCGAGATCTTATGTTAATGTCGGAAGAGGCAATTAGGATGGCTGCTGTTCCTCTCCCCAGTCAGAAGCAGTGCACAGATGAGGCAGCTCCATGGCAGGCCTGTAATTGCCACCTTGTGTTTGCACTTCACCGCCTTGCCGGAGTCTGTGATTAAAATTAATCAGGGCGCAGTGGTGGACGGTGTGTCGTGTGTCGGGGGGGGTAGACTCTGGTATATCCCCCCCCCCCCCCGCACCTCAAACACAAACATACAGGCGGTGTGATGAGCCATCCTAATTAGGGCGGAGAGAAGTCAGCGCACGCACACGTACACACACCCTGTTCAACAATAACGAGTTGAGCGCATGCCTGTAGGTCTGCTCTCAAACCATATATATATGAGGACTTTTTGCTCCTTCGGTTAGCTCCTAACCTCAGTTAATTCACAACGGTTGTCCGTTACGCTGAATGACCCAGGATCAGCCTCCCCTCACTAGACCCGAGTTCAGAGCTGTCACTGTGAAGCTGACACTTTTCAACTTTTGGTATTTATAAAAAATAAAACAGTTTTGGAATCCCACCTGTTAGGAAACAAAGCTGCTCGTTATGAATTCAGACATGTACGGTATCTTGTTCCCTCTTTCTCTCAGCCTCTCTTCTTATCTCTGCTCTCTTACCTCCAGATCGCTCAACGCGGGTTGTGTTGTTGCGATGCAAGGGTGCAAGGGTGCAGGCTCAACGTTCTTCGGAAGACCACGGAAACGTTCAAACAGCAGGAGGGGATGGGCTGCGTGTTGATATCAGTTGCAGTACGATCGAGTCTTAGAAAACCAGGAGGGGCCGAACATGAAGCAGAAGATGAAGTGGATGAAGAGAAGTGTGATTATGGATTATGTGTAAATGATTCTCTAGCCAGGGTAAATACATCGGCATTCCATGTATTATCTCTGTTGCGCTTTCCCGCCAATCGATAAAGTTGCCCCCTTCTCTCTCTCTATCTCTCTCTCTGTCTGATGCTGTCTCGGTCTTTCTCTCTTTATCTCTCTCTCTCGTCCCCACACTCTCTAGAGCAGAAGCCAGTGCGTGTCACCCATATTGATCCCTGCGAATGGCTAATGAAGCT